>CM035139.1:731666-1463333 GCA_020205605.1 Panax ginseng | reverse complement strand
AAGATCAAAGGTTCGTTGATCTCTAAAACTCGCACCCCACTTAGACCCTTTACGACATGTTTGTTTGAGTTAGATAAGTGAAACATCAAAATACATTGACCCCTCGCCTATAAGATTAAGAATTCTTGAAAAAACAAAGATAGAATACTCTCAAGTAATTTAAAAAGAATAAGTATTATTAAATCAATCAGTCCAAATCATTAGCCTTGAGACCTATTTATATTAGTACAATGGCCTAATTATGGTAATAAAAATCATAAAATTATTGCCTTAATTTTACCCTAGTAGAAGTCTATAGAATTGCAATCAAAATAAATCATAACCCCCCTATAATCATGCTAAATTACATAAAATAAAATGAAACAAAATACAATATAATTTGCCTAATATTTTAAAAAACAAAATATTATTTAATTTTTTAATTGGGCGTTTTTCAAATTGATCCAAACTTGTGTCTCATGCTCCTTAGCCTCTTCATTGGGTCTTCTTGAGTTAGTTTCAGCACAAACATGAATCTAAATAAAAAATGTGAGTTGACAATGTGAAAAGATACACATTTGATTTGGATTAGAAAATTTTGTAATTATTTATTGTAAATAAGAAAATTTCTAATACACCCTCCTCCTCCCCCAAAAAAAAAAAGAGTAAAGAAATCAAGAATTTTGCCTATAAATTGTATCTACATGCTCATTATTTACTTGTATATCATAAATTCGCTACATGCTTATTATTTACCTAAAACATTAAATTGACAACTCTAATATCTACATGCCCATTATGTACTTGTGCATCAAAATTCTCTACATGCTCATTATTCACCTAAAACATTAAATTGACAGCACCTGCTATGAATATAGTCTCCTGTCACCACCAATATTGAGAAATTTTAGCTCAAATCTAAACCTCCCCTATGAGAAAACAAAAGTGCAATAACCTTTTGTCCAGGATAACAGAACCATGTACCATATAAACCTGCATACCTTTTATCAAAAAGAAAAGTTGTACATTCTAAAAATTGCATTAATCATGTACCCAAAAAAGTTCTAAATGCGTGATCAACCATAACAAACAACATCCAAATGTTACCACTTTTTATTATCTACAATCTATTTTTACAACATCCAAATGCCTGAATTTACAACAATCTATTTTTCAATTATCTACCAAAAAATATTACCACTTTTAATAAACTATGTTCTTAAAAATACATATAACAACATTTTCCTTGTAGATCTGTCAAGCTCTACCATGTCTTCAATACATAAACCTTTGAAAAGAAAGATTATCCATCGGCAACGTCCACGGTCAACAAATATTGTATGTAACAAAAATCTGTTATTTATAAGAGAAAACAAAATGTTAGTACTATCGCAAGAAAGAAACAATTGACACGTGATTAATTTAATACGATTTATGAATTATAAAATACACATAACCGTGTTAACTTTTCTCCATCTTCGACTTGTTGTTGAATGAACACGTTTCCATTCAACAGCTTTATCATCCCAAGAATGCAAAAAATTGAAATGAATCGTTTAGTTATATCAACAGATCAAATCAACAACTTGGAAATTGACAACAAAATGTATTGAAAAGGATATATGTACAAATTATTTGAGTCATGTGCAAATAAAACTGAAACATAAGTTATATATCCAATAAGAACTCGACACAACTGGAGAAATAAATAATAAGCATATTATAACTCGGCCAACATTGAGAAGCTTACTATGTTAACTGCGATGATCAAGCTTCTCAAATTTGTTCTTCACACACACACACACACACGTCTATGTATATACTTGTATGTGTGTGTGTATATGTATGTGTATGTGTATGTTTCTGAACCCTACCTTTGCCCTTGTACTTTACAGACCCGACATGCCAACTAAATTTACCACATTTATATAGGAATCTTTCAAGTGATTTCTTTCCTATCTATAATTGATTATGTAATACACTTACTACGGAGAAACCATTGAAATGATAAAACCAAAATTTTTGTGATCTTTATTTACTTGTCTCACTTTGAATGACATTCTAGTTGCACCAAAACTTACAGTTTTGACTTCAAATACAATCTTTGATGCCTATACAATCTGAACATTATGGTAGACATCTTCCTAAACATATATGGCCTCACACAATTCGCTCGTAAGCTTAGAATCTAAAAGAATTATTTTTTAATTTCTGAGAACCAACGCGGCCACGCTGGTTTTGCCTTTCGACAACATACCAAGACACTCTGTTTTTTGCATATTTCGGATTTCCAACACCAACACTTGGTATCATGAATTATAATCACCATATTATCAATTCAAACTCTTAGAAACAACTCTACTTCAATTCTTAACATACATATGTTATGTATCTTCTAATTTTCAAAGGTTTAGATAGTAAACTTCTTTCAAACATTATATCACATATTTGGTGGGCAAAAATTTATTAGTTTAGTTTTATAGAGCTTTTAATATACTATAATCCCAAATTTCATACACATTCTCTGAGCATCTAACAACCAATTCAATCAACACAAAACTAATACAGAGAATTTTTTAATCAATCGCACCATCTAATACTCATAGTCATATACCCCTTTCATGTATAACTTTTATCTAATAAAATCATGAAGCCGGATGTATTCCTCACCTCTTGATTTAGGATGATTCCAATTTTCTTTAACTTCCAACGTTTATTCCTCAACAACTCAAAGGTTAAATGAAGGAAATTGAAAGTGCGAAGTATCGAGAGTTAGGCTAAATAAAGGAAATTGAGGCCTAAAGTTTGGTTTATATAAGATTTGCCATATCTTGCTCCTTACATTATAGCTCTGTTGAATCCTTGGGGTCATACTAATATGCCAAATTTCTTGCTAGGTGTGCTTGAAGAATTCTCAACATCCTAAATTTCATGCTTATTAGATTGATGACTTTCGATTAGTTTAAACTTGGCCATATATAATCTCAATTCAACCAGTATTAATAAGTTATGGAGTGCAAAGAGAAAGTTAGAATTCCTTTCACATGCAACTCGTAACTCCTATATTCACCACGTTCTCATACTTTGTCTCCTACAAAGATCATTTGTTGTCTCCTACGGGTGCTTTAAGAAAACTCTAAAAACTACAACGATGCCACAACTTATTCAAGCATCAGTCTCAGCTACTTATAAAGTTTAAAAAAATGAAATTGCTAGCTCATTTATAACAATTAGAAAATATTCAACTATTCCATTTAAAACATGTGCACAGACCTAACTACTCCAATAACTTTCTGCATAAATATTTAGGCTATATTAAATACCTTTTATTCCAAATAACATATCGCAAAAATTTCTTAAAAAAAGAATCATAATTAGCACTCATAAACCCAACAGTAAAACCCTTCAAAATAACCGAACAAAAAGTACAGATTTTATAAAAATCTTTGAAACGTCCCTGATTTTTTCTTGATGATGCTAAACAGTATGACCGCAAATGATTTTAAATATCTTAAAGTATCCGTGTTTCACTAAAAAAAATATACGGTCAAACTATAGAAAAGAAACAAAATCAGATGAACTAAAATCACTGAAAACACATTACCAAATTCTACTATGTGTCACCTAAAATACTATTTTTAGAAAATTAATTGGTCAAAACTCACGAAATATGAGTAGGAGAACAGATAGCCTACGGTGCTCATGTACCAAAATCTCTTGACACTCCCACTAATATGACATAATAATACAAAATCTAAGCATACATATAAGAGATATCTAATGTGAAACTTCTATAATATGTACTATTCAGACATCCCCAATCAAGCCATGTGATTTATAAACTGTAAAGTAAAGTAAAGTAAAATTTCCATTTAAAGAACCACAATAACAAAAAACACAAATAGAAAATGCTAAAAAAAATCAACAGTTTGCATCAGGCAAAATGTCAGAAAAACAAAACCATTAGCCTCTATTGACTACTAATTAAAATTTTCAAGAAAACAAAAAATAAAAACAGAAGACTTGAAAAAATAAATGTATCTAGGAAAACCAAAAACCCATCAGTTAAAACTCAGAATGTCACAAAAAACACTATGAACGATCATTTTCTTCAAGTACGTTGTGAATCCATATGATTAGCAAAATTAAGAGACCCATATACAGCAAGTGCAAACTCATAAATAGAGTTGTGTATACACATTATTACACATTGTTGTACAAAAATCTACAAAATCCGCAAAAGGTAAAAAGTAAAACATAATGGCTTACTTCAAAAATCAACAAAACCCAGTCGAGCTAAAAGTGAAAATAATGGGGTTTGCTTTAAACATGTATAAAACCCACAAAAGCTAACAAAAGCTTAAAAACATAAAGGGGCTTGTTTCAAAAATTACAAAACCAACAAAAGCTAAAAGCCAAAACATAATGGGTTTGATTCAAAAATTTATAAAAAAGTTAAAATAAAATGGGGTTTGCTTCGAAAATCTACGAAACCCACAAAAATCTAACAAAACCCACAAAAATCTAACAAAACCTTAACAACACAAAGGTTTTTTTTTAAATATCAATAAACCGAAAAAAAGCTAAAAACGTAAAGAAAAATAGGCTTACCCTGGTAGAGGAATATCAGAACTAACAGCAGAAGCAACCATGAATTCCACAAATAGGGAAAGAGAGAGAAAGCAAACACAAAGAAGAGAAAAGAAATGTTGTGACCATACTATAAATCCAAAAGGGAATCCAAAGAAATCAATAGAAATGGAAAGAAATCTTTCTCATTCAAAGTCCCCATTATTTCACCAAAAAACAAAAACATTAATTTGATTTTCTACAATTTCTCACTACCTTTTCTCATTTCTCTATGAGTTACCATGATTTACAATGACTGATTTGTTCAAGTGAATTGTGCATAATTTCAAGTTTGAAATCCACGCCTTCTTAATGTACCTTGATACTCCACATGAGACTTTTGCAATTAAAAAAATCAATTTTATGTGCCTCTTTTTATTGCCATCAATATATGCTAAGAATATAATTCCAGAACATTATATACGTATGTGCAGAACTTACAAAATTTTCAAATTTGTCAAGTTTGCAAGCTGTGCAGGAATTCCTCTCGTAAGATAATTATTATTTAGATACCTGCACACTTGAGTTGAAGGCGAACCACAAATAACTATATGGGGAAAGTGAATATCATTTGAAATAGTTCAAATTTCATTGACTTACAGGTTGCGAAGAACTGGAAAGCACCCCTCAATACGAATGAGTTCCCTTAAAAATAGTTGAACCAACACATAATAAATTCAAGAATAAGCTACATATTATAAAGATGATAGAGCAAATGCATAAAACTAAAGACAATGTCAAAAGATAAATAGGAAACCAAAATTAGTAAACAGGATAAAATATAAGCATCCACAAAAGCCACAAAGGGAACCAAAATTACATGAAATGCAATGATTTTAGGTTGATAAGTGTGGACATACATAATTAGACTTATTGGAAAAAGAAAATAATAAATTAATCTCCTTACAAACAACAAACTGAGGAATCTCTTTGAAAAAATCCACAATACTATGAAACCAAGAAAATACATCCAAAATTAGAACCACAAATTATCAGGAAGTAACAAAAAAACAAAAATTCAGTAGTTAGAACATTACTTTAGCTTTGTAATTCTCAATATCTAGCATAAGGTAAACCCATTTGTATATCAAAAAATTCATTTACATGCTCAAGATATTCGTAAAACATTAAATTAACAAAGACCAAGCAAAATATAGTCTCATGTCGCCACCACTATTGACAAAATTTAGCTGAGATCTAAACCTACCCTATGAGAAAACAAACCACCAGAAGCATGAAAACAACATGTTGATACAAAATCATGCCCTCACATCTTAACTGAAATCCGAATTCAATACTAAGAAAAGTTCTGCTCCAAATTCAATTCCAAAGCATGAATACATGCTCCCAGAAGCAACCCAAGTAGATATAAAAGAAGAAATCACAGCACAGCTAGACATATCAAAGCTCTAGTTTACTTTCAATAATTTAGCCAAGAACAAAAAAAAATGAAAACACCTAATACAATTACTTTAGCAAACCCACAAACAACAAAGTTAGCAAATTAGTTTACGGAAAATAAAATATTTACTGCTCCATACAAACCTGCAAACCTTTTATCAAAAAGAGAACTTGGACATTCTAGAAATTGCATTAATCATGTCAAATAAAAAAACAAAGCTCTGAATGCCTGATCGGCCATAATAAACATCATCCAAATGTACCCAAAAAAATAATTTTACAACAACCTATTTTCCAATCATCTACCAAAAATATTACCACTTTTAATAAACTATGTTCTTAAAATACATATAATAACAGTTACCTTGTAGATCTGTCAAGTTCTTCCATGTCTTCGGTACATAAACCTTTGAAAAGAAAGGCTATCCATCGGCAACGTTCACGGCCAACAAATATTGTTTGTAACAAAAATCTATTATTTATAACAGAAAGCAAAATGTTAGTAGTATCGCAAGAAAGAAACAATTTTTACGTGATTAATTGAATACGATTTAAGAATTATAAAATACACATAACCGTGTTAACTTTTCTCCACCATCGACTTCTTGTTGAATGAACACGTTTCCATTCAATAGCAATATGTGACGCCCCCAAAATAGGTATACATCACCCATCTTGAGTCGCCAATACATGGTACAAAATTCAAATACAACTTAATTATACAACAGTCGTGTAAAGTACGACAAAATACATGCTGTGAGTTTTAATACAAATATTATCTTCTAGACAATATCCACTCTCAGAATAAGTCCTCAATACATTTATTGTCACACTATTTAATGTAATAAGTGAGGACTACTAGCCAAACACTATCATCCGTAACATCACTCCGCTTCCCGACTCGTCTCCAAATATGTTCTCATTTCTTGAAGAAAACGGTGAAAAAAGGGTGAGCTCAAACTAGCCCAAAGAAGAAATATTATGACTAAGATAATGCGTAATAAATTATCATTAGTCTCCAACAATGTTAAACCGATAAAATACAATGACATCAAGTTTAATCTGCGGCTTCTACAAAGAATCCATTAAAAGAGTCAAGTAAAGATAAAATCTACTATCTTTTATGTTTTAAAAGGTTTTTCATCACTTTTATCATTTGGGACTCATTAAATAAATAATCCACATCATCCCCGCACTACTACCAAGGATATTCATTAGGTCACGACCACAAATTCCATGCACTACGGGCCAAGGATATTTGTGTATTCATCAATGGTCATGATCATGCCAACAATTGTCCATCAACGCACTACTACGACCATGAGGACTTTTACCACATTATTTGTAACATTACTACCATGATTACAATCAATAATCCCCGGTCATAATCATACCAAGTCCATCTATGCACTACAGGCCACAGATAACTTTCAAAAAATATAAACATGAGGATGATGACAATGATATAAGAATTCAATAAAACCAAGTTTAAGAATTAATTTGTCCAGGAATCAATAACGTCTAAATTGTCAACATGATACTTCTTTGTAAGGTAAAATTCAAGAATGCTCAGAAGAATATTTCCATGAAAAGATACTGGATGAAACACAAATATCAAGGATATTCCACTAATTTCATGGAGTATAGAAGTCAAAATTTTAACCAACCGAGAATAATAAGGAATGGAATAACAATGAAAATCACCACGCATGCAGATTGTGACAGTATACGTTTATTTCAACAGTAATAATAATAATAACGAAACCAGTCGGTGAAAAATCAATCACTGGATGTTCCAAATGAATAATAAAAATGGAATAACAATGAAATCACCATGCATGCGGACTTGCGATGTATGTTATTCCAATGTAATAATAAATAAAGAATAATAAAGATTTTAACCAGTCCGGTGTAAAACACACAAACAGATATTCCAATGTAATAATAAACACGTAACTGTGTCCTAAGGTAGCTAGCACGTATACATGATGTTCCAACGGAATAATAAAGACAGAATAATAAAGATTTTAACCATGTCCTGCGTAAAAGCCGTATGCAGGATGTTCCAACTAATAATAAAGATGTAATAATAGAAGAATGTCACCAAGTATAGGTATTCAGCGTATATAGGTTATTCCAATGTAATAATAAAGAAATGGAATAATGTAAGTTCTCTTCTTGAATACAAAAGAATAATATCCCTTACTAGTAAAAGAAACCGAATATATGAAAAGAAAGTTAAGAAACATCTCTTCTTATTTCTCTCTATAACTTTCTCTCTCAGAGTTCAAAGTGAATTAAAAGAAAATAATGAAGGAATGGGCTTCTATTTATAGTAACAATGGAATGCATAAGAATTAACTCTACGAATCGGTCCGAGATCGATTTACTTTAATCGACTATCCATATTTAAAGCAAAATCTTTTAAATAAAAATATAATATATATATTATATATATATATATATACTAATAATAATTGTACTCTCTTCCTGCAAGTTTTTCAAACATTACAAATATATATATATATTTAATTAATACAACTAAGACTTTTTCTCACCAAAATCAATTCCCTTCCCCTAGGCCACACATATATATATATATATATATATATACCACACATGTCATATATAATATATATATATATATATATATAATTCCAATAATAATACTCCTCTCGTGTCCATTAAAATTCCCCCCCCCCCAATTATCAACCCAAGTGACAATTTGTCTTCCACCCAAGACTTTGTCATACACATGGGTCCCACTTGTGGGCCCCCACCTTTTATTATAAAAATAACTTTCTACCGATTATTTTGAAAAATGGGTAAATAGGGGTCCATAAAATAAGTAAAATTGAGTGACTTCTCACGTAAGCCTTAATAATCAATACCATGTGCCACTATGCAACTAATGCCAGACATCAGACTTTTTAACACCGAGTGTTTCAACAAGATCAACAAAGAAAACTTCATCGTTATTTCAATAAAATATTTTTGTCATTTTCTTAATCCGACAATAATTCCGTTGTGGGGTCCACCAATGATTGTGCCGTCGTACGAATATTCTCCGACACAAAGAATATTCCCTGACCAATCGAATATAATATAACAACTTGCATACTTTGCAAAATTTATAAATATTACCCACAACTATAACTTTATATCAAATCCACACCCAAAATATTAAAAATATTTCGAGAAAATTAAATATTTATTCATAAAATCTGGGGTCTCACACAATATCATCCCAAGACTGCAAAAAATTGAAATGAATCGTTTAGTTATAATTCTCTAAGTGCTACATTTAAGCAGAAGAAGAAGGTTATGGAGCTATATAAATTGTTTGAAGGGAAAGGCTCCAATGTAGAGAACTTTGTCGAAATCTTGGTAGTAAGCGTCGTAATTTCACCGTCAGTCTTTGGTAGTTAAATTTTAAATAAATCACGATCACAAATTATTCATCTTGGTAGTAAAGTCAGTAATTTCTTGTAAAATAAACTAAACAGTTCGGGTTTGATTTGTACTTGATCGATTAAAAGTTCGATTCTAAATATGAACAATTCGAATAATAATAATGTTTTGAAAAATTATAAAACACTAATGGCGCAGGTCCCTCGGCCCATTTTATGGTAATAATAAATATATTAAATTTAAATTTGGATATCAAGGCTCTCTCTTTTCATTGTCTTTTTAATATAGTCTTGTTACACATCACTACAAATTTATGTTAATACCAATTTAACTTCATAAAAAATTTATTGATATATAAATCATTTATCTTTAACATATAATTCAGAGTTGTACAGGTTTTTAATGTATGTATGCATATAAATCATTAAGAAAACATCTTTCATTTGTAAAATTACTTGCAACATTCTTCTTAAATCTGTTTATTTTACTTGTATTTGTGCTTGCTCTGCTCCCCCTAATTTACCTACAGGAAAAAGTTCGTCCATAGAATTACAACTAATTAAATAAATAAAATGGCCTTAATAATATAATTAGCTTTTTTGCATAATACGGTCTATATTAATGCACTACCTATACATTTGGGTTAAAAGTAACTAATAAACAATTCTCCTCCTCAGGTTAATGAGTTTTATTTATATCCATTTAAAATTACCCACCCATCTAAAATTATTACATATTATCGGTCTAATCAATTCATTAGTCACCTCTAGTCACATTCATAAGTGAAGTTTATAAACTTACAATATTATTAAATTGTACTCTTTCGGAATTGCATCTTAGGTGTATATTTTTAATATGACAATGAATCCTGTAAAAAAATAAAAATAATTGTAAAAAATATATTCTCCTAATCCAATTGCTACGAAAAACATAGGTGATCGACATGCCTTAGAACGTAATTTTTAATACAATTTTAGTTGAGAAATTATTTAGATAAATTTGATGTCTAGCAAAATAATTCGTAATAATAACTTCTCACTTTTTCTTATAATTATATTCTAATATTTCAATTTTCTTTTTAACATATTAGTTCCTTGATGATTTTCAATGAAAAATTTACCTTTTTAATCCTATGTGATTTTGCATATAAAAATAGAGCTATTATTACCGGCCAGACACCTTTAGTCTTTGGTTTAATAGAATAGGACCTTGCTTGTATAATATATGTGTACATGGTTGTGTGTGTGTGTGTGTTTCTATATGTGCACATCTGCAAGAAAAAGAGGTTAAATAGTACATAGCAGAAATATGACCTAGCCAATTATTACAGGAATACTGTGATTTCAAATAAAGAGAAGAAGTAATTTCCAACTTCATAAATGATAACCTGAAAGTGAAGAATAAGAGGCTTCACTAATCTTATATTAATGAAAAGAACTCATAGAATGCCGCCACCCTTCCGCATTTGTTTGCATTCCTACAAAACCAATAATATGTCGGGCCGAGGGTAAACCAATATATGATAAAGAATGATATGAATGTTGTGAAAAGAATTTGGCGGAAAGCTTTCCACTTGCTTTCTCCTTATTTTCTATCTCTATCTCTCTCACTGAACGCAGTTGTTGAATCATCTGAGTTTTCTTCTACATTTCCTCCCAAATTTCTCTCTCTGTAATTCTCTCGTTTCTCTCATTTCTATCTCTATATCTTTGTCTCTCTCATATTTTCTAGTTAGGCTACATGCGTGGCTTGACATAATACTAACATAATAACCATCCGAGAAAGGAAATCCAATTTCATAGAATCGATTGGAAGGAGAATGATGATGAAAACAAATGTTTGCTTAAATGACCTACCTTATCTACAACTTCACTAGATAAAGGGATGTTCTCATAATTTACAGACTTTATTCAGCCTTGTCGAATCAGAAGCTTTCACGCGTTATATTCAAATTTTCCCCAATGAATACCTCAATATCTTTACATTTATGGTTCCAATCAAACCGTAGCAAATAAGTTTATACTATAAAGCGAGGGTAATCGAGATTACCATTTCTTGAGAATGAGACAAAAAACATAATGCTCTAAATTTCTATCAACATACAGGATTTCGGTATCCCATAAAATATATACTCCAAGGCATCACAACAAATTAAAATAAAATAGTAGTAATAAATAAATACACTGAAGAATAGCTTATATCACCCACAGTAAAATAACACCTGAGATTTATAATAAATAATAATAATCTGAAAATGAAATTGAACCTCTAAGTTAAAACCAATAATAGTAACATCGGCAACCCACCGAATCTCAAAGAGCAAAAACCCAACAAAGTGATAGGATATCCACTACTTCTATCTGAAAACAAAGTGTTCTGTCCATACGAATTCGTATAATATAAAGCTGATTATTCAATTAATAAGAGAGTTCCAAAAAAAATGAATTTGCCACTATACCCAACAAAGCAGAAATACCCATTACCAAGAACCCAAAGAGTGAGAAAAAATTTCAATTCCAAAATAGATCAGCAATATAAAGTCCTTAAAACTAAAAACATAAATTTTCAATTAGATTCAAGCAAGTAATCCACAAACTCATAACAAACCATCACTTCAAAAAACAAAATCAAACAAAAAGTAACCCAATAAAAATTATACTGAATTAACAACCACAAATGCACATTAAAATCAAATTTTCCCATACCAAAATAACCCAAAAAAGATTAAGCGTGACTGAACCCAAATGACAACCCATAGACACAATCAAAAAGCCCAACAAAACAAAACCTAATCTTTAGAAGATAGTCACAATCACTAATAATCAGAAACCCACACAACAAAAAGAGCTTAAATCAATGTAGACATTGTATCTATTATATAAATGCAGTTTAAGAAAGAAACAGAGTAAGCCACATAATCAAATAAAGTATTAGACCTTTAAAATTTTGAAGTACCTTTTTAGTTCACAAATTGCTTAATCGCATAATTAGAATCCAAATAAATCATAGCAGAAACTTCAGTGAAATAAAACAAATGATTGTAGATGCATGCCAAATTCCTTTTTCTTCTTCAGGTCATGTTCCTTTTTTATTATATTATGGAGGTCTTAGGAGAGGATTTAGTGTCTGCTTAGTCATACTCATATTAAGCTTTCTATCCATTACTGCTTGGTCATACGAAAATTATACAATAATACTCTATCCTTTATTTTTATTTGTTTTATATTATAATCTATTATTATCGTTTGTTTGTCAAGTTTAAACCAATAATGTGCACCTTCTTTAAATGAATCACATTAATTTTTGTATATTATAGTTGCAAGTTAAATGCAGTAAGAAATATAAGTAATAAAGTAGTAGAATATATGTTTGATCATTTTATTTAATTTGAATGGACATTATTGGGATGGTAATTATGGTATTAGTTGGTTGGAGTGGACTAAGCTGAACCAAAAACACAGTTTATTGATTCACTTTGAGACACAAACGATGGGATCGATGGGTATATTTTAATTTCCACTTTGTATATAACAACTGATTTTAAAAAGTTAATTGCACATCTTTTCTATCCATTTATTTTCAGTGATTCCTAATTGAAGCTGGAGTCATTTACGGACAGACTGACTCCATCTTTCTTTCTTAGTTACTCCAATATCGTCTTTATATAGACAATATTATTTAATTATAGTAGTATTTGTTTAGTGTTTTTTTTAAAACATTGTTATAAAATTAACAAATATTATAAAGTCTATTCATAGTATCATTGATTTAGATACTCAACTTTACAACAGAATAACAACGCATCCAAGATTAACTTAAATCTTAAAGGTATTGCTAAAGTTGACCTCTAGGTAATGTCTAGCATATTACCAACTTAATTTCTACCATCTATACTTTGTCTTAAAGGTATAGATATTACCTAGTCCTTATCATTGAGTAATTTTCAATTTTTACACATGTTGACCTCTTTGGGACAAATTTTCAAACACCCTAAAGGCATAACCTATAATTTCAGAATTCATAGAGGTTTAGGCATGGTTCTAGCCCAAAAAAATCATAGAAGTCCTTCACAACACATAGTTTCCCGACCAAGCACATCAATTTTAGAATAACAAACATTATGTAAACTTTCAATTTCCATAAAATTAACCAAATCCATGGCTTACCTTACAAAAGATTAGTTTGATGTAGTCTTAGCTTGATAACCAGTTTATGAAATCTTCCTTTACTGCTGTTGATCTTAATCCCTTCCCACGTTAGCTTGCCACTTCAATTCTTTAATGCCTTCATTAGTTCCAACCGAAATTATGAGGATTTTGATGAAGGTTTGGGAGTTTTGGAAACTTGAAGCACAAAGGATTTTTTAAAATAATCAACAAAGATTTGAAGAAGAAGAAGCAAGCAAAAGGGAATCCAAAAAATCAACAGAAACCCTTGTTTTAGGGTGGAGAGAATGAAGAAGAAGCGACTGAAGTTTGAAATCCCTTCCGTGTTTTCGTGTTTTTATCCTAAGGGTCAGAACAGAACTGTGTTTAATACCTAAATATGAAGGGTTAACTCATTGTAAACTCACGACTGAAGTTTGAAGGGTCAAATTTATCCGATCTTTTTAACGGTCCCGATCTTTTAATAGCCTTGAGCGGGAAATTATTTTTTTTAAAAACAGCTGTGTTTTGTATAGATAGATTAATTGTGCTAATTATAACTAATAACTTAAACTAAACTGGTATTGTTGTCTTTGTTGCAGCTTATATGAATAAATTTTAATCAGATTGTTTCTTAAATAGGAATGATCCAGAAGTTTTTAGAGGGTGACTATAATATCTTCAAGGAAAATTACTTAAACTCTGTTATGTCCTAGATAATTTGATTCCCAATAATCTAACTATGACACTCTCTATGCTGAAATCCAATCTAAACTACACTTTATAAATAACTACTTAAATCGAAAGGACTTTTTTTTTAATTTACTTTCCAGCTATTATATATTAGTCATATTAACCCAATTACTTAGTTGCTCTAAGTAATCTTTATGACTTGTTATTACATGCTTTACCTTATTACTTTCAATCAGTACCCCAATCACAACCTCATTCAGAAGAGCATGCGAGTCGGATCAGCTTACTTTGAAAATTTAGATTCTCCAAAACCTCTTTGCATGAGATAACAGTTACTACTTGCTAATCATGACATATTTCTCAGGGGATCAAGCTGGAGCTGTGTATGTTAAGTTGGCACAATGTCATATAAAGGTAAGTGCTTGATCTTGATTGTTATAGATGCTCCCCTCCTTTCCTTCCCTATTTCCTTGTCTTTTTTTTAGTGTGTTTCAAAATCGTATTGTACTAAAGGCTTAAAAAAACACTTATCCTTTTGTGGTTATAGTTGGATAGCAAACATGAAGCTGCTAATGCTTATGCTGACGCTGCCCATTGCTATAAGAAGACAAATACTAAAGGTTCTAATCTGTTAAGCAATTCTACCTCAATATGTAACATACATACAGATGTATCTTCAATTCAAAACTTTAGAAGCAATTCTACCTCAATATGTATGCTGCTGGTACACGCTGCTACCTCAATTCTACCTCATCATATTATCAATTCAAAACTTTAGAAGCAATTCTACCTCAATATGTAACATACATACAGATGTATCCTCAAATCCCTAAAAAGTACTGTTACTTAATATGCAAGAGTATTAGATATGAAATAATCTATCTAACAGGAGTATGCATGAGTATTAGATAGGAAATAATCTAACAGTCCCTAGCTTACCGAAAATGCCAAAAAGAAATGCAAACACAAAGAGATACCTTTATCAGAGAATTGCATAAAGGGATCAACTTTGGAAGCAGGAGACGAACTGTTGAAATGGGTTGTTTTGCTTCTGTCCCTCAATTTCCTTGTAATAAGACATCTTGGGATCACTGCTAGGCTGCTGCTTAGACTTTTTGAACTCCTTCAACAAATTCCTCCACTTGATTTCGAAGTGTTGAAGAGAGAGTCGATTTTCCAAATGTGAGGTGATGAGAGTTTGGGTCTCTTCTTGGACCCATGTTTCCTTCCGTTTCTTGGGGCCTTGGGGTTTTCTTCGCCATGGCGAGAATCATCGGTTTGGTGGTGGTGGCTTCTAGGGTGGTAGTGGGCCGTTGAGGTTCTTCTTCTTTGTAGAAATCGATGGGTTGAGGTTTATCGATGACGCATATCTGAGATGGGTCGATGGGTTGAGGTTTATCAAAACTTTAGTCTTGAAAAGGGTTTTGAATTCAAATCGGGTTTGAATAGTAGAAGAGGAAGAAAAAAACCTTATTATTGATAGATTTTTCCCTCCGTGTTTTGTTAGCCTTGAAGGTTAGATATAAGTTAACCTGAGTATTGAAGGGTTAGATTTATCCAAATATTTCGATGGTCTAGATCTCTTAAGAGCATTTGAGCGGGATTATTTTTTTTTCAAAAGCACTCCTACAAAATAGATTTTAATAATAAATAATAAAATAAAAGTAAATTATATGCAATTTAGTAAGTTAAGTTGTGAAAATAATTATTAATCTTTAATGTTAAAGAACCAAAATCTTTTTTAGGATCCTACAAACTTTAATAATAACTTATTATTTTACAATAATTTTATTTTATAGTTTTTTAATTACATAGTCATACAATAAATTTAAACTTCAAAAACATGTTTAAAATTTTACTTTACACTCTAAATAACTAAATATTAAAAATATAGAAAAAATATTATGATTACATAATAACTAATATATGAGACATTTAGTTAATTAATGTTAAAAATAATTATGACTTATATATTGTGGTTAAACTTTAGTTAATTTTTAAAACTAAAAGTTATAATGGTAACTTATTATTATACAAAAAATTTATTCCTAGATAACTATATATTAAAAACATTGACAAAATATTATGAGAAAATAATAATTAATATTAAAAAGTGTAATATATATTACAAAATATATTAATAATTAAAATTTAATTACTAATTTTATTTCAGATAGGAGATCTTTGGTTAATCATTGTTAGAAAAAAATATAACTTATATATAGTTATTAAAATTTAAGTTACCATTAAAAACAAAAAACAATGGCGATAACTTATTATTTTACAATAATTTTATATCAAAAGATTGAAAATAAACTAAATATTAAATTTAAAAACTATATAAATTGAATATTAAATTAGAAACAACAAAAAAATTAAACATATTACTAACATTGAAGTGCAAGTCTTTGATAATTGTTTGTTTTAACAAAGTTTGTAGTCATTATATAATAAGTTAAATTAAAATTTAGAAAAATATTTTATAATCATTATATATATAGAGAATAAATGAGGAATTAAAAATAATTTATTTAAAAAATAAATCCGTGCTTCGCACAAACCACTTAGCTAGTTCAAAATAAATCTCTATAGACTTGCACCTAATTACAAAAAGTTATATTTTTGAAAACTAATCACAAATTAATTCAAAAATTCTAATTCCTCAATTTAAAAAGTTAAAGTTTAATTATCACCATATAATTTTTGAAGATGCATACATTACTCCTACACAACTATTATTTCAAACTTAAAGTATTAAATCATACAAAATTACGTATTTCAAAATTAATTTTACAACTGTATTTAAATGGAACTTAAAGAACTCTAAAATATATACAAAAACATGAAAAATATTAAATAACTTAAACTCTATAAGAGATACGATTTCTATACTAAAACTGTAAGGGGTACAATTTCTAATGAAAAAATCACAGTATGCCACCGAAATTATTGTTGCGGGTTCTTTGGTGCGATTTTTGCGGTTTTGTATGCAGTTTTCGGTTGCAAAATTGGTTCCTTCTCCCTCACAGTTGCACCTCAATTGACTATATGCCTACCACAATAATATATATTTTTTCACTTTAGGATTTATCAATTTATTATAGTGTTAAAGAAATTTGATGTCTATTGCTAGCAATTTTGAGTAAATTTAGTATATATTAATTATGAAAATAAAAAAAATATTTGGATTAAATACATAATTAGAACAAATTTGAATGACTTAAATACTACTCCTCTTTCCTACCCCTAAAGAGTAAACGAATTAAGCCATTTGTAAATAAAACTCGACTTGACTCGAGTTCATTTATCAAATCGAATTCAAACAAGAGATCACATTTGTTTAATTAAACGATCCAAATTCGAACTAACTCGAGTTGATTCGTATAAGTTCAATTCTAATTTGCATGAATTCAATTTCTATATATTTAATTAATTATATTTGCTAAAGCTCAGCTCGAACTCGACTAACCTCATTTAAACAAGTTTATAAAACGAGTTTAATATGAACAACATAGTCAAGTTGGTTTAAAAATTTGACTTGAACTTTTAATTAAGTTTGAATTTAATAAGTTAAAAGTCGACCGAGTTGGGCTAATTTACATCGACGGGACTCCTATTACTAGTAGATATAATAACTCATATTTATAAATTAATACAAATATATATAGACAATTTAATTGACTCCTAACAAAAATGTTTTGTGGCAATATCAATGTTTTTCTTTTATTTTTTCTGCCAACCAGGTTATATCATAGTTGGGTCGGGCGAGAACCCGTCGGAAAGGCGAATAGGGGGTAGAATCGGTAGATAAAGAAGCAGAATAGGCGCCAAAACACCCTCCTTCATTACCCCTTTCATTATTTTCCCGCCGTTTTCGTTCTCAGCGATTCGGCAAACACCGAGTACGAGATCTTAGTATTGTTTATTCCTATTTAGTTCGTAGCTTCAGATAAGAAACTTGAATTTGAATATCGGAGGAAAGGCTATAGTATTCAACCATGACCAGAGAAGACGAAGATACTGGAAGAGGTGATATGTTAATTGATGAATCCGAATCTGACCTGGGGCGAAGCAACGCGATTACCGAGGGTTTCAATGCTAATTATCTCAAAGTATATTACGGTAATTTTTCATGACATTCGTTATTGTTTTTAGATGATTCTTGTTTAATTTGTGTGACTATGATGTTATTTTGTTTTGATTCTACAATTGCAAAAATGTTTATAATGTTTTTTCGATTTTTATCCGTTTCTTCCATTAAACTTTTTTATTCCATTCACTAACTGATTGATGTTTGGTATTCTTACTCATTAATGCCCCTGTTGTTATTTTAAATTAAGTTACCAGTTGAATCGGAAATCAACAACTTTCTTAAAATGCATGATTTCTCAAAAGTGACTTTCAGTTTGGGACGGGGGGAGTATGATAGTAGAGGACCTCATTGGTTTGGCCTACTGAAAGCCTTGAACATTGAGGTTGCTGCATTTTGATTGTATATAAGTGGATAGTTATTATTAGGGGACAGCAAAAATTCACATTTGTAAGTGCAACCGCATAAAACTGCACAATTTGTGATGCGGCATGCGGTGTGGTTTTTTATTTTTTAGTAACCACACTGTGATTGTGGTTGCGGATACACTCCTAAAACCGCATAGTACTTGTAACAAACTATATATGTTTTATATACGCTAAATATCAAGATGTAGTGCATTTAATAAAGTTGTAAGTGAATAATATAATTTAATTTGTTTCTTATGAATTTTAGTCACTTGTACTTGTAATATTACATTTAGTGTATATCTTCTTTCATTAATTCCCTTCAACTAATCACTACTAGTACAAGAACTATAAATAACTTGTTAGAACTTTATATGTGGTGAGTTATTAAAATCTCTTTAATTAATGTAATTAAGTTCACAACTTTATTTATTTTTAGTTTAACATATCTAATTGTAGTTCTTTATATATTATTCATGTAAAGTTGCAATTTGTAAATTGAACTTTTTATTATTTGTGTTATACATAAGATTTTTAAATGGGTATGTGTTGAAGTGAAAATAATTTTCGAATTAATAGTATAAAAATTATATATTATAATTTTTAAAATATATATGAAAGTGATTATGCAACCGCAACCGCACCACCACCGCAACCGTAACCGTAACCGCATGCAATCTCTTAACAGCATAGTTGTGATTGTTAATATTAGCAACCACATATTGTGGTTGCAGTTGCAGTTGGTGCTTATAACCGCACCACACCGCACGCGCTCTCCCTTAGTTATTATGAAGCATCAGGAATGCCTTTCAATCCAAATCATTTTCATTGCTAAATAGTTTCTAAGACTAATCAACACTTTAAGGATGTCTTATGATTTTATTCAAGTTCTTACTGATTATGAAGTATTTTAAATGATCTTTGGTGTAAATAAATAAATAATATCCTATGCCACACAAAACATTTTACTATTAGTTCATAATGATGATTCCTCATGATGTTTCTGATATGTTTTACTCTTTCTAATTTTTTTTAATTCTCATGTCAAAATAATGAATTTTGACCAAGAGGATCATAGAATAATTTATAACATAATGGCAATTTAATCCTAGGCAAAAATCTCGAAGTTTTCCGCTTTTACAGGAAAGCTTTTCCCGCTGGTATTAATGATGCTGATATCTTTAGATGGATGTCCTATGGAAATGGTAATCCAAGTTCTTGATTCTCACTTTCAATTTGTATGTATATTTGGAATTCTATGTGCCCTCTTACATTTTTTCTTTTCCAACTTAAGTAATGTAGAGTTATGGCACTTTCATAGCCATCCATTCCTAAATTAACTATATGTAGATGGAAAGCATCCTGCATGTGACCAGTCGTTTTTTGGGCGAGAGAATTTTCTTTCACATTGGAAGATGACATATATCTGCGGTTTCAATCTTTCAATAGTGCATCTGAAATGGAAAATGCCATCAAAGAGAAGTGTCCATTCAAAATAGATATTGGACCTTTGTACAGTGTTGATGTAAGGTTTCTCGACTGACTTTCCTGTGTACTTATAGTGGAAAACTATTTACCTTCTCTTTTGCGAGGAGTATCATTTCTTAATCTTGAATGCAGCCTGCTAAAAGGCATGCCTATGCACAAGCTGGTGATAATGTTTTTACTCCAGTGGAGAGGGAACTAGTTTTTGATATAGTAAGTTGATTAAGTTCTGAATAAACACTATTTAATTAATTTTTTACATTCAAATTTATAATCATTTAAGACGTTTGAATTATATCTGTACAACAGGATATCACAGATTACGATGATGTTAGATATTGTTGCTCAGGAGCTGATGTTTGCTTAGACTGCTGGCCACTGATGACAGTTGCCATTAAAGTGCTTGATACAGCCCTCAGAGGTGAGGATATGATCCAGTTGATGTCTGTCAAAGGACTAGTTGGTTTTATGCTTAGCATGAACCCATCACTTTGTATATTTTGTCTGGAGTTGTTTTTATGTTATAATTTTAAACAATGTACTACTTTTTTAGGAGTTCAATGCTAATAAGTAATGTCATAAATCCAAGGTAAAAGTAGCTGATTGACTTATTGAATGTCCTAAATTGAGGACCAACTTTTAAAATCAATGAACCAGATCTCATTATATTCAAGAAAGTCTTAATTGGTTGTTGATTATGCTAAAGTCAAGTTTTCTTTTTAAAACTTGATTTTCAAATATGAACTCTCATCTTGGGATGGAGGTAGTAGCACGTTCTATGGCCCATATGTGTATTATTTCCAAGTTCCTGGCTAATCCATATTACCACGCAGTTGGAATCATCATGCTTCTAGCTCATCATGGTTATGTTCTATATCTTATATTTCAAATCAGATAAATTCTTCATGGAGGAAATGTTTACAAAGCTTACCGTGAGGGTCAGACTCTTAATTCAGTCTACATTTTAGTTTTTCCTAATGTTTATAATATCTTCCTGAGTAGTGTGTTCTAGAAGGCTAGAAACCTTGTGAGCTTTGAGATTATTGTGTTTGCAAGTTTTGTTTGACTCATATCCACCTCTTACTCTGTAGGCATGCACATGGATATACTGTGCATTTGTATGCATATGCATATACTGAAAGCTTAATATATAATTTGATTATTATGTACTAAACTAATACCTTTCATGATTCCCTTTATACAGACGATTTTGGATTCAATCACATTCTTTGGGTGTACAGTGGCCGACGTGGTGTCCACTGTTGGGTCTGTGACAGAAAAGCAAGAAGGTAAGGGTGCAGATATTCAAAAGGAGAAAGTTTAGTTCATTTGGTTGGCTGTTTTGTTGTGATATCTCATTGTTTAAAATGTAATGCCATTAAAATCCAGGTTGAATAATGAACAAAGAGCGGCTATTGCTGATTATTTTCGTGTTTACAAGGTTGTTTACAACTTTTTTCTTTAAACAATTGGATTTTGTAAAATCTTTCATAACACGAGGCGTAATGGTTTTTCCCCCCTCTATTCTATTTTTTAGGGAAATGAGAATAGTCATAAAAAGGTTTCTTTGATGGGTCATACGCTTCATCCTTACCTTGCGTAAGTGCTTGATTTATATTTCTATGATTCTATTCTAGCTTCATCACTTTTCCACTGAATCTCATCCCATCTTTGCAGGAGATCATATACCGAAGTTTTAAAAGACTTTTTTGAAGGGAAATTGCTTTGCAGTCAAAAACTATTCTCAACTGAAGAGAGATATGAAAAAATACTTGACATGATTCCTGATGAATGTATGCAAATAGACTTTATACATTTTACTCTCTTTTCTTTCTTCCCTAGTAGCTTTTGTACTCTATCATCAGTTGTACATAATACAGAAGTTATATTCTCAGCTATAACTTCCGAAGCTTCATGGAAAGTGGCAGGATAACAGACGCCCTCCACTGCCAAAGAGGACATAATATTTTTCGGTGGGAGCAACTTAAACATCTACTTCAATCTGGGAAGCAGAAGGTAAACACCTCTCTTAAAGAAACACTCTATTAGGGAATCTCAAAATTGTGGCTGACACATCCTTTGCCTTGCAACACATGTTTGCTTCAAATTGCTCAACCTAGATTGTCAAGGCATTTTTTGTATTTTCTATTTTATTGCAACAATAATTTTCATTTCATTCCATCTTTGCAGTACTAAGGAGAATATAAACGTACATACAGATGGTTGTAGTCCATCAAATTAACGTTTCTTTCATTCTAGGACAGAAATTTATGTCTCCAGGACCAAGGATAATTATCAAACTCATAGAGGAATATGATGTTCTTTTAGTTAACTAGACTAAAGACTGCTTTCCATGTTTTAGGCACAGGGGCTCCGTCGGTGTGTTGAAGAGATTGTGTTCTCTTATGCCTATCCGAGGCTTGATATGGAGGTTTGTGCTATTTTTCACAGCTTCATAACTTCTTTTTTCTTTTTCTTTTTTTTTGGGGGTGGGGGGGGGGGTGTGCAAGTGTGTGCGTTTCATTAAAAACTTTTGGAGATAAGCAGCTTACATTATCCTTACCTAGTACAGAGTCCAGTTCTTCTATGGTGTGGAATACTGATCTCTAATACTACACATGGAACCTTTCTGGCTACATCTCAGGTCTCAAAACACATGAACCATTTGCTTAAGGCACCATTCTGTGTACACCCCAAAACAGGTTAGTGTCTTGAAGCTTGGAAATTGTTACTAATGATGTATGAACTGCTAGAGAATTAGATTTCAAAAATTGCGTCTGGCTATTGACATAATGCTTGAAAGTGGTTGATTATAATTAAAAAATAAAAATAGTTCACATTTTTGAACGTATCATATTATTTTTAATAAAATCAAGATTTTTAAGTTAAATTCGTATAATAACAAAGCACAATTCTTTCATCATTCAAATGCCTTCAAGCTAGCTGGATTTCCTTTGATAAGATATTCATTTGTCTTGTTCAGGCTGTGTTTGTGTTCCTATTGATCCAAACCATTGCGAGGAATTTGATCCTACCACAGTGCCCACCCTTTCCAAGGTATGAATGTCCTGGAGAGAATTATCTACCTACTTCACTGCTTATCTTTGAAAAGATTTGTTAATTGTAGTTAATATCTGTTGCAACTGTCAATTTTGAACTGGATTGTAGACCTTGTAAGATGCATTATTGTCCTCTTATTACTGTTTTAACACAATTATATTCATCATACTAAGCCAACACATCTAGAAGACTGCTGGTAGTTAGTGAGGATTTTGATTTTTCTTTATCAATCTTGTCATTTCATTTTCATCTTGCCATTTTGGAGTGGACGAATGCTGAATTTCAAGCTGACTTGTACTGCTATACAAATTGCTTATTTTACTTCTGTTATATTTAATTATTGATTATAATAAATCTCTTTTATTCATATATGCAGCTTCTGAGAGAAATTAACATGGGATTGAGAGCACAGGGTGATAATGGTATATTATCAGACTTGTAAAACTGAAGCTTTTCTATATTATATTGTGTTATCCTTTAATTCGTGGTAATTTTAAAAAACCTTTGGTGCGTTAAGTTGTTTTAGTGGTTTGCAAATGATGATCTAACAACTGTAATGCGATAATATCCTTGCCAAACCAATGTTCAGTTGTACTTGTTTTCAAGTACAGCTAATAATCATTTTTTCCTCTATTTTTTTCATTGTCGGATTACTTGATGGCAGAATTTGATGCAACCTCACTTGGACAATCAGTTAGATACTTCAGAGCAGCTTTCTTGCAGCCTTTGCTGAAGTCTTGCAAGGTAATTCACAATAACTGAACTTCCAAATCATTCTGTTTTCCCATAATGTCGTGTTTAATTAAGCTACATGGTTGTGTTTACAATGTCACGTAAGCCTCAACTTACAACATTTGAGCTCATGATTGGTCCTTAGTGGGCCTAGTTTCCTTTTGTGTAATTGGACTTTCCACAAATCCCCTTTTAAAAGATGATCCAAGCCAAGCCAACGTCCCAACCGTATCCTTTCATAAAAAAATGGGCCTTCCACAAAGGTCATCTTGTAATATTTCCATTCCAAGTCTATGTCAGACCACTGCAACAGGAAACATATTTCCAGGCCTTGAAAATGGTCGAGTCCATCCTCCTGCTGTTGTTTTTCGACTCTTTCCGTCAATAAGTTCATAAATTGGGTACATATTATGTAAACCTCCAATTAAGTAGGTTTGTTTATTGTCAGTGATGTCATTTATTAAAATGGGCATAGTTATACACTTTTATTCTCCTCTGTTTAACGTCTAACGGATAATTTTCCAATGTTAAATAAAAGGAGAATTTAAAAGAGGGCATTAAGGTTCACATATTCATGATTGTTGCAGGAGGAGATGGAAAGCTCCTACAATGCAAAAAATGAGCTGTCAAGGAACTCTCTGAGCTGGTAGTACTTTCTAGTTATGTCCTCAGATCTCCTTTTATTTTCTTATAATCATCATGATCAAAGTATGTGTTTGGTTACTCATTTGTATGTGATGAGAACGTTATGGTTTGGAGTATATGTCACCTTGCCACTCAAAGGTGAGAAAATTCAAATAATAATATTTGGGAATAACCTATGCATCAGAAGATGGATCTATAATGTTGGTCACTGGTACGCGAAGCTGTTTTGTGGTGATAAGAGTTCTTTAAACCATTGAAACATTAGCGTGAGTTGTTGCATTAGTGTGACCCATGCTTTGTTGTTCTGAAAAGAATGTCCTCTGTGGATCGTCTCATTAAAAAATATTTCAGGGTAGAATATTCCGACTGGCAGGTAGGTGATAGCATTTAGTGTGCAACAAATGGCCTCTGGATAAGATTCTGGTTAGCTGCATTATATATAACACTGATTTTTAGGTTATGTTATGTTTGCAAATTTTGAATATCTTATTTGTTTTTTTGAAACTTTTAGTCTAGAGATTATAAAATGATTTAATAGTCTTGAGATTATAATTATAATCTTGAGATTATAATTCTAGGATTAATAGTTTTGGAATTATAATTTTATGGATTATAATTCTTGTAAACAAACATAGCTTTGGGGTTTGGGAACAAAGGTTATATTTGTTTGAAAGGATTATAATCCATATAATTTCAAGACTATTAATTTTGAATTATAGTTTCGAGATTATAATTATAATGTCAAAACTATTAAGTCATTTTATAATCTCGAGACTAATAATCTAAAATCTAAATTTAAAAACAAATAAAACATTTAAGCTTAAGAATTTTATTCTAAATATAATCCTTATAAATAAACATAGCTTTAAAAGAGTATTGAGCTTGGTACTTAAGTTACTTTAAAACATTTTTTTGGCAAATTATACCACAATTCGATGTCATTAGCACCGAGTATAGGCTGCAACTGACTTGTCATTCTAACACAGGTAAGCTAGTCTGAAGAGTCGTGCATCATTTACTTCTCATATGCAAAGATACAGATGCATATAATTTGAAACAGGTCTGACAATAATACAATGGTTTTAATAACAATACTACATAATTATTTTCAAATTAAAAAATTAGTATTTCCTCTTTTTTTCAGTTAAATTGACCAATTTTTTAATCAAAATATATACTACTTTCTTGTAAATATAGAGGGAGAAATTTATATTGAATTTACTATCATCAATTTTTATAAATTTAAAAATATAACTAAATAAACTTAATTTTTAATTATTAAATTTGTCAATTTATTCACATAGCTCAAAGTATACTAGTTTTTTTTCACGGTTGAAGGGAGTATTTTTAAAAAAATTTAATTATTTGTCCCTTAATGTTCAAAAAAAAAATTGTTACCTCTTTTCTTCACAAGTACATAAAAGTATTATACCCTTCGTTTTTAAAAGATTGTCGTTTTAAAAAAAAAAAATTATTTGTCGTTTATAATTTTTTAGAAGAGAATAAATTATTTATTTTTATATATCACTTTTTTTTTCTCATTATCTCAACAAATTCTTTTATTTGTATTATCTTTTTAACTTAATAGAGATTAAATGAAATTTTTAAATTTAATTATAAAAATTTTAAACGACAAGTAACAAATTTTTAAGAATGAATGGAGATAGTAATTATTATGATTACGACCCAAACTACTAGAGCTCCGTAGTTTGTTCAAGATCAAATTTTTATGATATGCGACCAACTTTAAGGTTATTTTAGATCCCGTGGATTTTATTATTGTATTGTCTCTCTTTGACGGTTTGAATTAATAATTTTTTCATTCTTTTTATTACTTTTTTAAAAAAAAAGAAAAAAAAAGAAAGAAAGTCAGGTTACTAATATATTATTAGATCTGAACAAGACCTTGTATTATGTCCCCTTTAAAGAACAAAATAATACGGATATTGAAGTTTAATTTGCCTCATCTATCTATTTATCTACCCGTGGCTATATTAGAGTGGGAGGAAAACTAAAGACTTTTTGGTTTTAATAATTTTTTAAAGTTTTTATGTGTTTTCGTTTCTATTCTTTTAATTCCTATTAATTCTCTATATTATTCTCTCACTCTTTTATCCATTTATATCAAATCCACTAGTATCCTAAGACGTGATTTTTTGACATAAAAATATCGCTATAGAAAATATAAGTTAGAAGAACCTTCTACCCCCACGAAGGATTATGGAAAAAGTAATAGTATTAAACAAATAGCAAATAAAAGAAGGGCAGCAACTATCAACTTAAGTCGGTTGATCAAGGAATACATACTAAAATAAACATTTGAGAATGAAACTTCCTAATTAGCAAGAACTTCCCAGATCAACTCTGGATCATACGATGGCATACGCGCAAGGGAGCAGCCTTCAAACTCCAGATCCTCCGTCACCGCCGCACACCCGCCGGAAACAGAGTATGTTGAGTTCTCTCCATTCCATAACCCATCTTCAGAAACACTTGACGAGACCATGTCGTTAGTCAAACAACTGCCACTACCAATCAATGAAGACGAAGAAGAAATCGTCTCAATTTCCATTACTTTGTCACTCCCATTACAAGCCGAACCCCCTCCACTTTTCTTGCTGCTCTTATTAGCTTTCTCTCTCTTCACTTTCTGGAAAATGGCTTGAATTTTGGCATCCACAGCACACTTCAAAGCATTCAATCTTGAACCATCCCCAAATCCCAACTTGCTTGGATTTGGAAAATTCAAGCGTGCATATTCGCCGCGAAGCTTATAGGCAGCACGATCATAAGCATAGGCTGCAGCTTCAGCTGTCTCATAAGTACCCAACCACACTCTCATTCTGTTTTGCGGGAATCTAATCTCAGCCACCCATTTTCCCCAATGCCTCTGTCTCACTCCTCTGTACAGCTTCTTCTTGGATGGAACCATATAGCTGTTTTTGTATACAGAATTCTGAAGTGGGTTGGAAAGAACTGTTTGTGGAACTGGGTTTCTTGATGGATTTTCATCGCACAACTTTTGGAGTAAATCTCTTTGTTTAAGATATACTGAAGAGCCTAATGGTTCAAAAACAGGGGTTGATGATGTGCCACTTGCTAATATGAGATTTGGTAGTGAAGACCGGTTGTCAGTACCCTCATATTGTATGAATGGCATGTTAGTTTCTTCCATTTTTCTTGGAAATTAATTTTTGGGGTGTACTTAAAAAAAAGAATGTTTTGCTAAATAGAAACAGGGGGAAAACAGATTACTTAAATAAAAAAAATCCCTTTTCTTCTCAAAATGAGGATTTTATGTTTGAAGAAGGTAATGGAAAATGGTTGAGGAGACGAGGACTGTCGTTGCTCCAAAAGCAAAGAGTGAAATAGAATTTTGGAAAAAGAAGAAAAATCTTACTGCAGCTAAATTCCAGTGATCCAGGAAGAGAGATGCAGATTAGAGAAATTTCGGAGAGAGCATGAATTAAAAGACTTTTAAGCGGTTGGAGAAATGGAAGAAAAGAGGCAGGAAGTTATGTGGTGAACTGGAGAGAGAGAGAGGGAGAGAAATGGCAATTGAATATCTCTCTGTTTGGTGTGAAGAATGGGCCTGAAATGTTTGATATGTCTGAGTTTGGTATCATGTTGTGGTGTATTTATAGCTGCAGTGTAATATTTCCATGGATTTCTTCAAAAAATACATTTTTATCGAAAGGCCTCTCTCTCTCTCTCTCTCTATATATATATATATATATAATGACTATATTACCACTGAATTTAAAGGGAATCCAAAACCGAAATGATATATATATATGTGGCCAAACATGGGACAAAATTGAATTACGATTTTGATAATATTTTCTACGAATTTTCTTTTTTAACATATACAAGGGAAACATAGTATGCCAAGTCAAGTGGGATATGATGACCGAGAAATGGAAAAATCTTCAATACTCTCCAATTGGGCATCTACAGAGTAGTCTGTGAAGAATTTTTGGTTCACATTTTTGACTCCGTGCCCCCCCCTCCCCCAGCCCAGCACAGCACAGCACAGCACAGCACAGCACATATTTGTCCGTACTTGTAATGGAAAGGAAAACTGAAACGAAACCTTACTTTTGCAATTTAATAGTAGTACCTTCAGAGAGCAGCAGACTCACCAGCTTTAAAGCTTTTGGTGATTCCTGAGAACCACTCTATGTTACTTATATACTATACCTTACCTAACAATGTTAGAAGCATAACAATAAAAATGAAGAGCTTAATAAGTTTAATTTTATTTTTTTTACTATTTCTAAGTCTTGAAAGTTGTTTTCTTCTTTTATCTTATTAAGAAAGGGAAGTAAAGCTGTTTGGATCAAGATGTAATTGACATCGTACAAGAAATGAAATCAATTTAATTGTTGATATTGTTAAAATAAAAATAATATTATCAAAATAAATATATGTAAATTTATTTTTATAATTACTCTATCAACATTTATTATTTGATGGAGACCATATATGGTGAAGGTGAATGCGGGACCAAATTCGGTGCATTAAAGACGTAAAGGTCGTATTGAAAAGGTTATGTATGTATCCTGTGGAGACAGAGCTCGTGATGGGCCCCATAGCTTGCATTATTATCATCTGCTGCAGCCTGCAGTGCTGCTGCTGCTTCTTCATACTTAAAAGGCTACAAGACTTGAAGCTAAGGGGTTAAACGAATTCGAATATTGAGTTGTTTAAATTTAATTTATAAAATTTATTGAATATAAAATAAGATTTAATTGAGACACATTTAATTATTAAATCAAACACAATTTTGAATTGAGCATAAATAGTTTGAATTTTTTCAACAAATATGATCCGAGTATCAATAGAAAATTATAATTTGAAAAAGTTTGAGTAATTTGTCGAATTTAAAAATGTGCTTATATTTAACTTATTTATATTTAATGAAATTTCGAATCGAATCTTTTAATAGTAAACGAATTTAATCGAACTCAAATTGTTTGTTCATTTTATAGCCTTATTTGAAGTTAATTAAAGTTGTTGCATGTGAAATCAACCTAACTCCCCCGCCCCCGGTCCACAAAGTCAAATAAAAAGTTATAAGTTCAAATTATTTATTCATTTTACCGTCTTACTTGAAATTAATTAAAGTTATTGAATGTGAAATCAACTAATTAAGGCTCGAATGTTTACTTGAAATTCATTCTTGTTTTAGATAAAAATATTAAATTTCAGTCGAAAGTCTGCTCTCATCATTCTATGCCAACCATGCCATGCTATGTTGTTAATTGACGCCGTCTTTATTTCTTGACCTTTATACCCTCACCTCAAACAAACACCATATATTATTATTCATAAAGCATCATGTGATGTATGCATGCAGGTAAGGAAAGGAAAGGAAAGGAAATATGGTTAACAGTGGGAGCATTGTAATAGAACGTGAAGAATGAGGGCATTTAGGGAACTGAAGTTTCAAAAAGGTTTCTTTTGGACGTATTAGACTTGGTCTTACCGGAGACGCCGACTATTGTGGTCCCTACTCCCAAAGCTCGACACGTTAATACTCTTCCTCAGTTCAGTTCAATCAATCATTCAGTTCGATGACAAGTGTGTGGTTTAGTTTCATATCCAAAAAATATAATATTGATTTTATATATATATATATATATATATGGAGTCCGGATCAGATCCGGACTCCCGGACCATAACAAAATTCAGATTATTTTTTTTACTTTTTTTTTAAAAACAACTAAAAAAAACTATGAAACTTAAATTTTTACATAATACAGTGTTTGGGTGTGATTTGGATAAGTCTGTATGAACTGTTTTTGAATTTTCCGCTCACCCTAATAAACGATCAGAACCGTCTAAAATTTGAAATAAATCTCACCATCCATTATATCCTCTTTAACTTCAAAGGATAAAAAATTACTTTCTCTCATTGTCAGATCTTTCTCCGTTCTTCCTCCTCTCGAGCTCGCCCTCTGTCTCCTACATTTTCTAGCACCGATCGACAATCTCTCATCCCCTTCGTACGTAGTGTCAGAGGCACGGATAGTACGGCTAGTATGTATATATAACATGTTATATACTTCCTTCGTCCCTATAATACACGACATTTTAAATAATTTTATTTATCCCAAATTATTTAACATTTTAAAAAATTTAGGATCATGTTTGATTGCAAAAATTATAATTCCGATATTATAATTTATGAGATTATAATCTCATGACTATTAATCCTAATATTAAATAGTTATAATCACGTATTTATTTTTTATGAGATTATTCATGGATTACTTAAAATAATCTTATGTTATGTTTGTTTGTATTTTTCATGATTAATTAAAATATTGAATTAAAAAATATAGTTTTTACTATTATACTCTTACCAATAATAACATATTTTAAACTAATTTATACATCAAAAAAATAATATTTATTGATTATATATACACCTCTGATGCCCCCAAAATTAGGTATTAATCACCCATCTTGAAATAAATCAAATACATGGTACACAATATAAATACAAATTTAATCTATATCAAATTGTCGATAAAATACGACAAAACATAAATTGAGAGTTTAAACAAGAATACGCTTTTGTGCACAATATTCATTCTCAATGGAGTCCTCATGTAGACGATATACAAACTCAAATCCAATTCTCGTTATATTTATTGTCACACTTTATTTAATGAATAGTGAGGACTACTAATCTATCATCATCGACCGATCACTCCGATCTCCGACTCGTCCCAATATATTCTCATTTCTGAAGAAAAAGTGAAGGAAAGGATGAGCTCAACTAGCCCATAAAAAATATTATGACTAAGATAATACGAATAAATTATCATTAGTCTTCAACAATGTTAAACCGATAATATACAATAGACATCAAGTTTAATCTGCGGTGAATAATATCAATTCATTAAAAGAGTCAAGTAGAGAATAAAGTCTACTATCTTTTAGGTTTTAAAAGGTTTTCATCAATTTTATCGGCGAGACTCAAACAATAAATAAACCACCACATCTAATCATCCTCGTACCACGGTCCAAGGATTTTCATTAAATCATCAATGGTCATGACTATACCGAATAAAACCCTCGTCATAATCATACCAAAAATAATTCATCAATGCATTACAGCCAATCGAGAATTTTATCACATTATTTATAATAGTCATGATTATACCGAATGATCCTCAGTCATAATCATACTAATTCCATCTATGCACGTAAGCGAAAGATGACTTTCAAAGATAATATAACATGAGGATGATGACAATGACATAATAATTCAATAAAACAAGTTCAAGAATTAATTTATCCAGAACTAATAATGTCTAAATTGTCAATACGATACTTCTTTGTAAAGTAAAATTCAAGAATGCTCGTAAGAATATTTCCATGAAAAGATCTTTGGATGAAGCCTTGCAAATATCAAGGATATTCCACTAATTTCATGGAGTATAGAAGTCAAAACTTTAACCAATTGAGTATAATAAAGAATATATGAAACCGCAAATGGATTTTCACCCACCACGCAGTAATCCACGATATCTGATCATTTCTACGCTTAATAAGGAATGAATACAAAGGATCATTCGCCATGTATGTAGCAATCCACATGTATGAGTTATTCCATTCAACGGATAATAAATAATGGAACCGGTCGTGAAATTACACTTAAGCGGGATATTCCGGCGTAATAATAAATGCGAATAATAAATAATGGAACCATGTCAGGTGAAATTCACACCGACAGGATATTCTGACAGAATAATAAATGCGGAATAATAAATATGGAACCGTGTCGGAAATTCACCGAAGCGTGATATTTCGACGAATAATAAAGAATCGAAATAATAAAAGAATTTCACCAAGTATGCGGTATTGTAAAACAAAGTTATTCCAACATAATAATAAAGAATGGAATAACAGAAGAAGAAGATCACCAAGTATTGGGTAAACCACATATATAGGTCATTCCAACAGAATAATAAAGAATGGAATAACATAAGGATTTCACCAAGTATAGGTATGTCACAGAGTATAAAGGTTATTCCAATGTAATAAATAAGAATGGAGTAATGAAGTTCTCTTCATGAATAAGAAAGAATAACACCCCTACTACCGTAAAAGAAACTGGATATAAAGAAGTGAAGTAGCGAAATACTCTTCTTCTTTCTCTATAATTTTCTCTATAAACCTCTCTATAATTTCTCTCTGTAGTTTCAATGAATTAAGTAAGAAATAATGAAGGAATGAGCTTCTATTTATAGAAAACTAAGAGTGGCTCTTGGTCTTAACGAAGGGTCAAAATGACTCTTGGTAATATCAAAGAGGCAATTACTATTCATGAAGGGGTAATTAACTCTTGGACACCAAGAGGCAAATAACTCTTGAAAGTCAAGGGTCAAGTTACTATTAAAAACTCATGAATAAGAACTCATGAATAAGAACTTCGTGAATAAGAACTCGTGAATAAGAACCCCAAATACGAAAAAGTTCCCCAAATACTTGATTGAACAATATAACCTCCAGATATCAATTATTATCGAAAAAAATGTCAATTTTCACTAACACAAATAATTTTAACACAATGGAACTATCAAATTCATCTTTAATCAACACGAACTTATCCATCATTAATATCATAACTCACAATATTTAACAACCAAATCGTTCCTGGGAAAAGAAGGGCTTTCCAATAAGAATTTCTCCCTATCATGCGCAATTGATTAGGTGACCAAACCTCTCCTCGATGTGAAACTTCTAGACATTGTAAATATTACAATTTAATAATATGAATAACTTTGTCATCTCAATTATTGATTTAATAATATAACATATTATGCATATGACATCTTGATAATAATTGGATCAATAATATGAGAAATATGATGCAAAGATAACCGAAAGTGACTTCTTACGTAAGCATCAATAATCAATACTGGTAAGTGCTACTATGCAACCACGCGGTAGTTCAACAGTATTAATGGTAAAACCTCCGCCGTTATTTCCATAAAATATTTTTGTCATTTTCTAACTACGACAATTATTTGGGTCCACCAATGATTGTCTTGCCGTCATTTGCATGGATATTCCCGACAAAAAAGAATATTCCCCGACCAAACGAATATTTATAACAACTTGCATACTTTGCAAAATTTTCAAATACTACCCACAACTATAACACTATCTCAAATCCACACCATAATATAAAAAATATTTCGAGAAATTTAAATCTTTATTTATAAAATCTGGGGTCTCACAACACCCCTCCACCTCCACCCCCACCTACACCCACACCCACACCCACACTCAAAAAATAATATTTATTGATTCTGTATACACTTCCACCCCCACCCCCAACCCCAACCCCAACCCCAACCCCAAATCGCAACCTTAACTCCAACTCCAACCCTAATCCCAACCCAACCCCAAAAATAATATTTATTGATTCTGTATACACTCCCACCCTACTTTAAGAATATAATTGATGAAAAATAAATTTTCGAGACGATTTTAAAAAGTGGTTGACAATTTGGAGGGATAGAAATATCTTTCGATCTTTGCTAAGGAATCAGAATTAGACCCAAACTAAATTTTTGTTCCGAGATTTGGGCTTAGTTTACTGGCCTGATAGGCGTATGTAGTCATCTAGAATATTTATGGGTTTACGTTATGTTTAAGCCCATATTATTTGATACTATATGGGCATTGGGTTTTACTTTTATATACATTTTATATGTGCATATTGATACAACAAACTGGACATAAATAGTGCTCTCTTCATCCCGTAACAAGAGTTTTGTTTGTAAATTTTAAGGATGTATATTTGTTTGACAGGATAACGAAATTATAAAAATATTGTGTCATTTTATATTAATTATTATTAAAATTTTGAGAATATCATGTAATTAGTTTTAGTTTTATGAATGTTTATTACATGTGTGATCGATGTATGTTGAATTATCAACCTATAAAGTTAGGAATAAATCTAGTCGAGTTGAGCCGAGTATTGAGTTGCTCAGATTTGATTCACAAAATTTATCGATTATAAAATAAGATTTGATTGAAACTCGTTTAGTTATCGAAATTTAAAGCACGATATATTTGAAAGAGTTTGAACTTTTCGAACGAATATGATCCGAAAGATCAATAGAAATTATAATTTGAGGAGATTCGAGTGTTTTATCAAATTTTAAAATTTTCACATATTAGAATTATTTATATTTAAAATAAAATAACAAGGCTCCGAATATAACAATATGTATTACACAAGATGTAGAAGAAAATTAATGGAAATCCAATTTTATAGATTTTGTAATTTTGAGTGAGATTTTGATGTTAATTGTTAAATTCTTTGTACTTGTATATGTTATCCAAAACATCCAAATCATTTTAAGAAAGAAAAACTCAATTCTTTATAAATCTTATAAATTATTTACAAGATATTTAAAAAAATAAATAATAAAAATCAAACAAACTTTTCATCATGTAAATCCGGTTATTAGACTTTTTATTAATAACAATAAAACAGTCATTTACAAATTAATTCACTTGCTAGATACCTAAACATACTTTTTCATTATGTAAATTCAAAAATAAGAAACCTCCCCTCTTGGCTTAGTAATTTAATAATTTAAGAGAAAACTTAAGACGAATGAGAGATATAGTTTGATTGTAAGGTCGGAAACTTCTATTTATCAAAAAAATAAGATAAAATCATATCCCAAAAAAACTTTTTCATAATGTACATGTAAATTAAAAAAAAAATGTCTAATAAAAAAAAGAAAAAAAAGAAAAAGAGTCCTATTTCAATTTTAAAATAATTTGGTGAACCTGAAATAGTTTTTTTTATAGCTGAAATAGTTTCCCTTACTTTTTGACCAAAGAAAATCCACAGGAAAGGAAAGGAAAGGAATTTGGCTGGTTTTGCACACCTTATTAGAAGACGCAGTGCATCTGCCCCTCGCATATTGAGAATCAATTGCTTCTGGCCGACGGCGAATTTTAGCAAACCAAATAGAGAGATGGTGACGCTCGTGGTGGCAACCACCACTGACCCGGCTTCCATCGGCCCCGCCTCTGCCCTTTTAGCAATGCCCGGTTGGCACCCTGGTCCGTTCCTCCAGGTTTCACCATTTCTATCTCTCTCTATATATATTGTGTTGTAATATACATGGATATCTATCATCAGCTACAGGTTAAAAGATTACCCATATCACCAATAAGATAATAACTGAACAGCAATAAAAAGGGGGCAAAGGGGCTACTAACGAAGAAAAGACTAGGATCTATAGGAAAAAATAATCTGAGATAGTATTTTAAACAAACTATTATGAGAATCACGTGGACTGTGGGAAGTGGTTTGCGATCGAGTTGTATAATTTTGATTTTGATCTTCGTTAGTTAATTCTGACTTGATTTTTGGTTTGATTTAGGAGGACATATCAAGTTTTGTGAATAAAGAAGTAAGGCTGCTAAAACATGATAACAGCATAGTGAAAGAGGATCACTTAGATAAGCGGTGGGAGGCCGCCACAGGCGAGATTGTTGATGAAGTTATATTTCTTAGCAAGCACACTGCTGTCTCAAATCGTCCAGCTCTCACGGTTCATCCCATTGGTATAAGAATTTTTTTTCTTATAATTTATTTGATCTTCTATTTGATGTTGTGTAATGTATCATTCATTCTTTATAATTACCAGGCAAAGAAGATGGCTAATTTTGTAATTTGTCTTTTGTTTCGAGTGTTGTTTAGGTGTGCCTCATTTACGTGAAGGTGATGAGTCTCCGGCAGGTGGAAAACCCGGTTGGGCTGCGCCTCCTAATCCTAGGATAGGACCATGGTTGAGGATGCTGAGGAGTATTGCAGAATCTCATAATTTAACTCCTGAGTTTGAGGTAAAATATACTCTTTGTAGTGCCCTGTTCAATGAAAAATATTTATTTTGATGTGATTATTTCTCTGGTCTTTGTGGAATCACTGTCTCATTCATCCTTTTAATTGACACGTTTTTTTAACCATGTTTCTTTTGTCATTGTTGATTTTGATTCTATGACATGGACATGGTCAGCATATGGATCATTTAATATTTTTTATTAATAGCAATATTTTTGGATATGTTAACATTAGTAATTCTATAGTTTGTTTCCTTTAATCTTTTGTATTATGGGTGACCGTTTTTATCAAGTTTTTCCATGACTGCTAAATTAGTTAGCCAAATCCCAGGTGTCACTGGTGTTTCCAATAAAGAGTATGCATCTATCCATACAGACATACCTCTTCTTACTTTCCTTGCATCTTCTCAATCCTGATCATCTTCATTAACTATCCGTCTGACAAGTCATAAACACCATCTTATTCCAAGAAAGTTTTAAGGTAGCCCCAGAAAATGTATAGAAGAATATGTAATTACATCAATCTGGGATATATTAACGTGTGATTTGGACAATAATGCTTTTAATTTCGTAACTAGATTCAATCTGACTAGCATATCCTTGTTTTTGGACAGTTAATCCTATATAATTTTGTCAAATAATAAATATTTTTACATTAAAAGAATGGAACATTTTTTACGGTCTTTGATGTGCCTTTGGCATATAGGTCACCTCAGCAAAGTGATATGAAGAATTAATATTGCCTTTTTTTTTATCTAGTCATATTAAACCAAATTCCAAATTACAAAACCATACAATTCGTCAAACAAAACAAGTGATATTCAGCTGGAACCCACCAGCATTTCAGACCCACGTGATTTGAAAATTAAAATTGTGGGACCAAGTCACCCTCAACACAATGTTGCCGCAATTAATTCGCCTCGCCCCCATGTGATGCATAGGACCAAGTGCTAATTGAATTGAGAGAGCGGACAGTTCCCACGGAAATTCTTTTTCTTTTCTCTTTCTTCTTCTTCCTTCTTCCTTCTTCCTTCTTCCTCGTCTCTTCTTCTCCGATGAACTAGCGAAAACAGTCGTATCCGAATTTCTGTGGCCGGATTCCATACGAATTCTGCACTCGTATCAGTGTCGTGTCGACACGGGTACTACACCAAAAATGGCAAGTCCGAGTAACACAGTCTGTATCTTGGTAAAACTAGTTGTAATGTCAGCTTAAATTTCAGATTAATAACATTTATTTTTCTAATGGATATTTCTTTTTCTTGTATGAGTTTCAATTTTGGTGACATAGCATTTGGTATATATTTAGTTTTACTTTTATTCTTATTTATATTCTCTGTTATATAAGCTTGTGCGTGATGGGTTCTTTTCTACTTTGTTGCTCAATGTAGATCACACTTGAGGCAACTCATCATGGACCTGAGCTTAATTCTCCCACAATGTTTGTAGAAATAGGTATATTTCTTCTTGCTAATAATGCCATTTCATCTCTTAACCTTGATATACTTTTTTTGTATATAATTGCACTGGTTTCTGTTATTGTTATCCCAATAACTAATTTGTAACATCTCATTATTGGGCAATCCATAGACAAAAGCTAAAAGTTCTCTTTTTTACTTTTTGATTCCTTATTTGAAGATTTTCCGGATCTCAGTTTTGCAAACTACTTCCACGTATTTATTGTAGGCAGTACAGAGGAGTACTGGAAGAGGCAGGATGCTGCACAAGCCATTGCTTTAGTTAAGTAGAGCTTGGATTAGTATATTGATAACTCTTCTCTTACTGTAACACTTCGTTATGTGATGCTCTTTTTTCTTCTCTTCTTGCTCCTTTTATCCCTTATTTGAGTCTCAAATAAAGAGTTTACTGATGATGGAATTCAAAATCTTGTAACATGCTTTACTTGATATGTCATAGAATTTAAGGTAGTTCATTGTGTATGCAATGCCGTGTAGTTGGTTTAAAAAATATCTTGCACCACACCACCATTCAACCCTTTTTTTAATTTCTAGTATTATTTACTGTATATATAGTTCTTCCTGTCATTGTTTGGGCGGTGGAGGGCAAAATTACATGTTTTGAAGTCACTGTTCACTTTGTATATATCTCTCTTTCCGTGCATCTAATTTCTGACCTTCACTTCTTCACTAGTGGCATGTTTTCACTGCTACAAATCTTCAAGCAAGAACTGGCTAATACTGGTATCTTGCTAAGAACGAAAACAAGAGAAAATGGCACGAGTTATTTTACACCAAAAGTTAAAGTATTTTTTTGGGGGGGCTTGACAAAAAATCTTTTTTGTGGTGATTGAAGTTAGTTTGGGAAGGATTGGGGCTTGGAGGTGGTGTTGCCATTGGAGACTGGAGCAGGTATTGGTCAACATATTATTATTGTTCTTATTTTTTGTGAAGTTTTTATGTAAGGTTTTAAAAAGAAATATCTAATTGGAATCTGCAATATGTTTAAAATTGCATTAAGTTACTCATAAAGTTGTTTTTCCTTGGCAATTGGTACACTAAGACTCCCACTTGTAGCTGTGGCCCTTAATAAGTTTCAAAAACCTTCTCTTGCTATAATCACTTGGTTAATGTGTTAATTTAATCTTGTACATCTTTTGTGTTTCGTTTTATCATTTCTATATGTATACAATCTCATATTTATGATTTGTCTTTAAGGCAATAAACTAATGCTTCATATCTTAGTCGTTTTTCTTTAATGAAGCTCTACAACAGCTTTACTCTCTCTCTTTTATTTATTTATTTGGTTTTTTTTTATTAAGACTTTCTAGAAAAGGATTATTTTCCTTTTTTCTTTAAGTAATTCTTCTTTGTTCTTATATGGCACTTCTATTAATGCTGTAGGAACAATGGCAAAAACAAAATTCTTCTAGGTATTGGTGGTGGACATTATGTACCTCGACATATGGATATTATTTTGTAAGTAACTTGAAACCAAATTTTGACATTATTTAGTTCATACACGATGGGATTGGAGTTGCTGACAAAGAAGCTTCACAAGAAAGATCTATATTTTCATCGCAGACATAACTTCCTGTAAAATACGCCCAAAGAAAAAGAAAAAGAAAAAGAAAAAGCCAATTTCACTGAGCCATGCTTAGATTTTGAATACCACCGTACTTGATTCTAGTTAGTTTTTAGCAGGGTTACAGTTTTGGACTATAATTCTGTTTCCTTATGGGGGAGTCCTTTCCTAATTAGGGAATTCAAGTTTGGTTGACCACCTTATGACAAGCTGCTTTACGTACATATGTTGGCGCTTACCTGGTGTTTAGATTATCCGTCAAATGGTATAAATCTGAAGTGTGAAATTATTTGTTAGCAAGTAGAGTAATGTTCTTAATCTTGTTTTTGCCCCACCTTTTTCCAGATTATTTATACCTGTTTTACATGTGAATGCACTATAAGTATCCGTCCCCCAAATTGTTGCAATTGCAGACTCGGCCTTTAAACTTTCCTCCTATTTTACGACATGCATGGAAGTTAACGGGTCTGTTTGGAGGGAACTCCAGTGCTAACATTGACTTGTGAACTTCAGTGCTAACTTCAAAATTGACTTGCCCATGACGTGATTTTAAGTTTCGTTATGTTTTCAGGAAAGATGGTGCCTGGGTGGGCCACCTGCTTTCTGGGTATTCATTGCCAATGGAAGATCCTAAATCCAAAGCTGAGGCAAGTTTAGATGGAGTGGGTGGAACATGGAGGGAAGCTATCAAAGTTTCATTTGACACTACTAAAGCAGCTTTTCCTGGAGGAGATATTCTGGCACATCTTGATCACAAGTTAGTCCCCATGAAGTAGTTGCGATAGGATTTTATTCTGATATTCGGAATTATTTTTACGTTGGTTATTTCAATTCAACATTTTCTATCTAATAAGGTTGCAAAATGTTACTTACTGATGCAGGAGTTTCAAAGGTTGGCAGAAAAACGCCATTATGAGTTTCCTAGCTGAGCAGAATATAAAAGTTGGCAAGCCTGGTGACTTCTGCTGATTTTTGGCTGGCTGATTGCACAACATGAACATGATTTATACCGATCTGATACATTCTTCTAGTGAAATTCTGCAGTATAGGGGCAAATGAAACAACTACTTTCAGATTAAAGTTGTGACCGATAGTTATTCAATTATAAATATAAAAGTTAGCTGCTAAATGTTAATCCTTGACATTTAAATTCGCAATTGTAGTTGTACGATTGTCATTATATATTTTGCCAACTTGTTTGAAAGCAAAGAAGATAAAAATCCTGGTGTGTTTTGCAGGGATTTTAATTACGTGATGGAAAGCTTCATATCAATGGAAATGTATTTGAGGATCAGTCTTCTTTATAATAATCTTGTCAAAGCAAGCATAGCATAGCATACTCTTTTTATAACCTTGCTGGTGTGTTCTGGACATGCTACTAATCCCTTCTTCTTCTTCTCTTTTTTGGTGTGCTGCTGAAAAAACCAAAAACAAGCAAAAGTTTTTGCCTCACATTGCAGTCTCTCTGCCTTCTGCATCAAAGAGGTCTTTTTTAGAATTACTCCCTCCATTCCTAAATAAGTGACGTTTTAAAAGAAAAAATTTGTTTAAATTTATTTGTCGTTTATAATTTTTTAGGAGAATAAATTATTTACGTTCTTATATCACCCCTACCTTCTCTCATTGTCACCCTTAATATTAATAGTTTTTAACTTTCCATAAAGGGGTAGTAATGGAATTAACACATATTTTAGTTATTAAATGATATTATTAAATGACTTTCTTAATTCATATACAAAAAAACCTTAAACGATATTTATTTAGGAATAGAGGGAGTATTAAATACTAGTAATATTTATATACGTATCTTTCAAAGTGTCTCTTGACCACCTTCTGTCTTTATTTGGAATCCGGGAGCAATAAATGAAATATAAACAAAATTAATGGTTTTTTTTTTATATTCCATCCGTCTAAAAGTTATGATTTTTCACGGATTTAATAAAATGACAAAATCCGGAGAGAGAATTAAATGAAAAAGTATAGAATTTAAAATTAATAGCTTTTTTCCAAAATAAGATTTTTTTATCATAATATAATAATATCTAAAATATTTTCATTCAAATGTTGGATTATATAAGGAAGAATATTTACTCTTTTTTTTTTAATCATTCTTGAAAATAATGTGAAGAAAGGATTATAGCAGCTTGTCCACCATTAATAATTGGTTAGCAAGATTTTTATAAATAATTACGCAAATCTAACACGGATCGGATATTTAATAAAATAGGATAAAATTAAAATTATCATATATTTTTTTTCACTCTCGATTCTTACGTGAATGATGTCATGATGATGCTTAATTACTTGAGAATTCATTCATAGTCTGTCATGCAACGGTAGGTAGAGCCCAACTTCAGTTCTAATATTTAAAATTAGATTTCATGAAGTACTAAAGGACATGATTGGTTGGTTAGATAATTAAATCTTGAAGAATTTAATCATGAAAATTAAATAAATTTATTTAGGGAATTAATAATTTCTTATTATCTAGGAGTAGGAGTGTAGTATCATTTAATGCATAATAATATATGTTCCTAGATTACGAAAAATGAGATTGAATTTTTGTCCTAATTTGAATGAAACGATGAGCTAGCAAACAACCATATTTAGTGACAGTTGCCTTGTATATCTCCACGTTTCACTCTCAAGAATTCATAACTGGCGCATTATGTGTGTGTGTGTGTGTGTGTGTAAAAACGCAATAACTCCCATATATATTTTGATACTTATTATTTTTAAATTTCAAATCAAATTACAATTACAATTCCCCCGGCCCTCTTAGATTTCTATAATCAGCTTTCTTCTGGATTCTCTCTCTTATAAGAAATTAAATTAATTTTCAAGAATGAGCACACCATCATCAACCATAACAAGGATGGTGAGGCGATGGAGTGTAAGAGATTTGGCGTCCACCTTATATTCATGCAGCTTTCCTATAGGTAAACATGCAAGTATTTCAATCATTTTAATTTAACCTACCTTGCAGGCAGCCAGGCAGGCTGTAAATTTCTATCTCATTATTAGAATTTTCTTTATTGATCATTTGATGTGATGAAAACATATATAAAATCATCTTTTTTTTCTTTTTCTTGTAATTTTTTATTATTATAAGATTTTTCAGATGAGGAAAATGAAGCTGATCATAAGTTCATGTGCACTTCAAGTGGTACTATGATTTTTAGCCAAAAGGGTGATGGGAGAATCCATAAGAGTATGGAAAAAACTTCGAAAAATAGACTGAAGAATTCGGCCGAGTCAAATTGGCCATCTTTTACCAATGAGGACTACATAGTCTTCTGCTTTAAGGACGATGGAGGCATCGATTTGGAGTTGCCGGTATCTTCTCCCAAGGTTGATAGGATGGAACCCACACACATTACTCCCAAGGTAAGTTTCATATCTATTTAAATGATTACAGTTTTTTTGACTTGACTTGATAGATTATATAAATAGGTTTCATTTTTATCTTAAAGCAACTTATTTTTGGTGAGAATTCGGACGTCTTCCAATTTAGCCATGAGAACAAGGTGGAGGAAATTGACTATATCATTTCTGATAGTGATGTGAACACCCCCCCACCCCAAACACAAGAAAATAACTTTCCACTGCACCCAGATGGATTTGATGATAAAGCAAGTTTGTTTTTTCCTTTGGTGTATGTTTGTCGTAGGGGGAGGAGGAAAAAGAAAGTATACACCCATACCCAGAATTACCTCCAGATGATGATGAGGATGATATCAAAGATATAACTGAGGTTGAGGAGACTATGGAACCGAAGCCAGTGCCTGCAGCAGCAAGATTGAGCGATTCAACTCGCTCTGATAGTAGTTCAAGTTCTTTTGCTTTTCCAGTGTAAGGATCATCGTACTCCCCCCTATTCCGAAATTAAAAATACATTTCTAAAATGACATTTTTAAAGAAAATTTTACATTTTCGAGCACTAATATCAGATAATGTAGTAGGGATGCACAATAGTACTCAATTTACCTTAATAGAACTTCATATCACCACTTTATACTCTAAAATTACACATACACGAACAAAAAGCAAAAACATCTCTCTAATTTTGGAACACAGGGAATACATTTTAACTCACTAAATCGAATATATTGTATTGATAGCACTTGACAAATATCATATATGCATATATCTGCAGAATGAATTGGGAATGGAAAGGAAGTCCAGCAAGAATGCCAAAATTAGAAGAGCGAAGCAAAACAAGGAAGACTGGTGCACGAATTCCTTGTTGGAGATTTTAGAAGTTAGCTGTAGCATTGTTAGCTTGAGGCAGTAGTAGCCACAGACAGTTTCATTAGGTTTTTCCCTTGGGAAAAGACTTCATGCATTTTACCAACACAAACTCTCAGTAGATTCTAAAAGCTACAACATTGTTAGTTTAAGGCAGTAGGTGCAGCTTATTAGCTTTTTCTTTATACACACACAGTTCAGTTCTTTCCCTATTGGATTGAGTAGATTATGAAATATTGTTTGATTATTGATTCTATGAAGAATAGCTTCTCTGTCTTTCATAATTTGCTCAATACAGTAATTTGATAACGAGTCAACTTGAGCTAAGCTTGGACTTTAATTTAGTTCAATGATTCCCATATAAAGTTATTTTAAACTAATGACTTGTAGATTCCATCCTAGTTCTTCAAGATAGTAAAAATCAGCCATCACTTGTATCAACAACAACATTTCGTAGCTATGGTTAAAATGGACCATCACTTGTACTAATATGGCTATAATTCTCAACATCATTTCATAGCTATAGTTATTCCGATAAACAGCTACATAATACCTTGAGTAACTGGTGAGTGATGAGCAAGTGTTTCAGCAGCAGGTCTTGGTCAATAAGAGTCTCATAACTCGGGTCTTTGGGTATGTAACATAACAACTACTTCCATATATATAGCACTCATATTTTTAGTTCTTAAACACAAACAATTGAAGATTTAACCTTGCACTCCTGCGCTGCAATAGACTCTTCATCTTGATATTCTTTTGCAGCAGCAACAGCAGCAATGTAAGCTTCTTGTGCTTCCTCCATTTTCTGCCACTCCATCTCATCCAAACAATCCTGAGTTTTAACCAATTAGAATACAATATTCCCCACTCTCACCCTAAGAAGAAAAAAAAAAGAGAAAAAGCAATAACATGAATGGAAATAGAAAATCCAGATTAATGTATATTTAGCAATCTGTTTAGATACCAGCAGTCTAATACGAAGTTTTAGTCTTATTTGTTTACTAAATAAACTTGTTAAATACAAATTTTATACTATTAAAATGATAACCAATGGTGCAGCCAAGTGGTCAGTAGCTCACTATATCTGGTATATGATCTGAATGATACATTGTGACATCATAATCTTCACCAGATAAAGCGTCATTATTCTTTCTGAGGCCTTCACATAAGAGCATGAATGAAGACATCTCTTCTTGCATGGTGGTCACGTCTTCCCGAAGCTTCTCAGCTTGTGTGTTAGAAGTCATTGCTTCCCATTGTAACTTTTCCAAGGCTGATTGTTTGTCAGCAAGCTTAATCTGTGGAAAGCACAATTATTAACAATGACCTGATCATAGTCTGAGAAAATCAAGCACAGAGAGAGAGAGAGGAACCAATCACATGGAAGTTTACCTTGTGCACGTGCTAATTATTTGAAGTGACAACACAAGATATTATCATGCTAGTAGAAGTGAGAGAAAAACTAATCAACGGTCTTAAGAAAAGCATCTAGGGGACAAGAACCTTAATCATGGCAAAGTGAGATGGTGATTGACACTTGACAGTATTACTGATCTGGAAAAACATCAGCAGTATTATGGACATGCAAAGGTAACTATCACAGAAAACAGCAGTGACATACTCTGCAAGAAATTAAAAACAAATCCAAGAAAAAAGGTATTAAAAAAAGGCTAGAAAAAAATACCAATAGAATAGTTCATGTGACATAGCCAACTCATTTTCATTCACACGCATGCACTTTTCTCCCAAGTATGATTGTAATGGATGTCATAGCCACTAATAAAGTAAGGTTTCCCAGTAATATGATGAAACCTACGGTCTACCTAAGCTACTAACAGAGAAAAACAGAGAGAAGAAAAACACTATGGTCTCCCTCTCATGCGAGATGTTACACAGGAATAATTGGTAATGAACATTTTGGTTAGAATTTAGGAAAGGTGATCAAAATATTATATTTAAGCAATGTGACAATGAATAACTTTCTTTATTAAAGCTTCAAATTCATATAAAAGATTTAGCATTGAATTAGTGTCAACTGCATGAAAATTGTTCAACAAGGATCTGACCATAAGACTAACCTAGGGATCAAATGAGTTTGCCAAATAAAGGAGAAAAAGAAAAGAGTACACAAGCATTAAAGTTGTACCTTTGCATCAGAAAGTTGTAGTTGGATAGACTTCAATAAAGAATCCTTTTCGAAAACCTTGTGCTTCAATATTCATCAAGCTTGGCAAGAGTTGAAGTCATCTGGTATTTCGAAATTTCAGCTGATTTCAAAAGTCCATCTTTCTCAAATAATTTCCTTTGTAGATCTTCCACTTGATTTCTCATTACAATCAATTCTTCTCTGTCCTTCTCTGTTGGTGACGTACTAGAGGGGGAAACTGAGAAGCTGTTGCCACATCCATCTTGGTTATTGCTACCATGCTTACCTTGATCCTTGTCTCCACGAGTCCCTACGCTTTTTTGTTGGAGTCGATTGAGTTGCATGTCTTCCTTTCGCTTCACTTGTCTGCCAAAATCCAATATCAGTGTCACATATAATCCATCAGTCAGTTTACTTGCATGGAAAGGAAACCATAAGTTGAGTGAAGAAGCTGATGATTTTAATCTTAGATCGTCACTTTTAATGAGAAAAGTTCTGTGGACCACATCATAATAATATCAAATCTTTAGCCATTTTAACAGAAGTCCAAAATGTAATGCTGAAATTAAGCTAACAAACAAATTGTTTTGTTTGCTCTTCTCTCCTCCTATAATGTAAAGAGTTTCTACGCGGGTGAGGAGGAGCTTTAAGAAAGCTTACAATCACAAGAAGTGTTTTCAGTGTATAATCTTTTCAAGTAAAAAGTAAAAATGAAGAGAGGCTGCAAGGGATATGCTCGGGGGAACGAATAAACTAATTAGAAAGCACACCTGCACGGTTCCAAAAGGTATAAATTTGATTTCTCCCTTAGATTCATTAAATGCATTATAAGGTTCATATTTAGAATAACCTAAAACTCAATCATTATTCTCTTTTCATTCCCATTTAATTTGTTAGTTGCTCAGTGTGATGCGAACTCCATACTAGGCCGTAAGGAATAGTCCCACATCGGTTACAAATGCAACTTGATGTGGGTTGATATAGGTCTTAGTCTCTCCCCTTGGGTAGCTAGCTGGATCAAAGGGGCTAAGATTTGTATCATTGGTGCTTTCATTGAGAGCCCTACTTACAAGTCGGGACTCGTAACGGGAGACTTGCATACTAGACCGTGGAATCCCACATCGCTATCTACAACTTGATGTGGTTGATATAATGTAGCAAGAAATTATAGTCTCTTGCAATAACTCTAGAATAATGAGGCAGAATAGAAGAAATCTAGAGAAAAGTTTTGTTAATTCATTGATAACCCTACCTTAGTACATACTTGGCCATATATAGCATTCTTTCTACATAAATCCTAGCCATTCATATTATTATCATTTAGCCTAATCTCAACCCTTGGATTACTCTTACTACTTTTAATATACTTATTCTAAATAAAATTTGATATGTAACAATACTCCACCCTTCAAAAACCACCTTGTCCTCAAGGTGGTATTGCAACTTGAGTGTAAGAATGAAAATATCCTCCTTAAAACTGGTCATCACAATTTGCAGAATAATAACGCAATTACGCCCCCCGACATTGTGCATTGTTTCCTTTAAAGGATTCAGAGTGTTCTCTCCACTTGGATAATCCCTAAACTTAACTTAGCTTACATACTTTTAATCTTGCTCAATTTTCTATCAGGGAAGATGAAATGTCCTTCAATTTTCTTTGTTATGCTATTGTAACATACTTTCATAGGCTTTGCAGTAAGAGCACAACAATGAAGAATCACCCATTCCATGCAGACCTTGCCATTCCAAGTGATGACATTTGTGAAACTCCACACTTCACTAAATGTCTTGATGGATTTCGGCACAATATTTAAACCCATCCAATCCTCATGAATATTAGATTTTGAATTGTTCAATAAAAACCTGTTGAAATCAATATCAAATGTGTAGGAAATAAACACCTCAAAATGGAGCATTAGACATACCCATTTAAACATCAGGTCTGATCCCAATTTAAGTAACCACTTTTTGTTTCCTGCCCATGCAAGACCATATGTTACTCCCACTAGAAGTTTTCCAATTATTGTGACATCCCCTTTGTTAATGATATGAACAATGAAGATCTCATCTTCACTGATATAGTAATTGTCACTATGTCCTTCTTTCATTATTGTCACATATTCCTTCAAGCTAATCATCTCATCTTCACTCTTTGTGAAGTGGTGTCTGAGCAATTCAGCAATCTTTGTCTTGTTCTGGGAGTCTTCATGGGTACCAAGCTTGTGTTTCTTCAAGAAGGCCTTGCAAAATTTACTGTAATTGTGGCACTCAGAGTGCTTTTTGATCAGATCCTTAAGTTTGCGCTTTTCAATATTTTCTAGCTGGTCTTCATGACAACAATCTCGGTACCCCTACCCAGTACCTCACCAGTAGTGTCTCTGATTATAATGAAAGAACCATCAGCTTGGGACTTCCATAATATTGTTCATCACCATTTGTTGAGACAACAACTTTCTCAGCAAGTAAGTAAGCAGAATAGAAACCCACACCAAACTGTCCAATCATGTTGACAACAGCACCAGCAGTAAGGGCTTCCATGAATTCCCTAGTTCCTGATCTTGAAATGGTACCTAAATTGTTATCCAAGTCAGCAGTGATTATGCCAATTCCACTGTCAACAATAGTCAATGTATTGTTAATATTGTCATAATCAGAAATGATCAACTCGTTTGATGACCTTATCTGTTCACAACTTCCTTCTATAGTTCTTTTCTCACTGGTACCATCTAGAACAACAAGTTCTTCAGTTTTAACCTGGCCTCCAGTGAGAATAACAAGATCCTGAAAATTATCCTTTCTGTTCTCTCCAAACCCAAGAGCTTTGATTGCACAGACCTTGACTCCTGTACGAAGCTTATTGAGAATGACTTGGGCACGTGTTCACTTTCCACATCTTCAGCAATAGTCAGAAAGGGCATTTGTCTCTTCAATGCTAATTCTAGTACTTTCACCACATCATTTATACTTGAGATTTTATTTTCATGGATTAAAATGAGTCACATATCCAAAGGGAGGAGAAATGCAATTTAATTTCACATCCATAATAGTCCAGATTTCCCCATGAAATCTAGTCAGAACTTCAACCCAAGTAGCAGTACAGCTAATGAGAGAGAGATTTAATTCTTCAATCCTTCTTATTGCTACAAAATTCCAAACATGGTATTCATGGGAGTAAACATTTCTCTTAGGAATTTCATCAAACATTTTTAGCCAACTAGTAAGAAGTATTGTAGTGGGTTGCTTCCCACTTCTACAATGACCTTCACTTACAGCTACATATTGAACAAAATGTAAATTAATCATGTCATATGCATACCGAGTTAGCTTTCCACTATACTCAAGAGTGACTGTAATTGGTGATGACTCCGAACGGAAGCTGAAATAACTTTCATTAGTAGCTATTATTGTATTATAATCATCTGGTGGATCGGGATTAAGCATGTCAATGTATCTATTTCGTTCCAGACTTTTGTCAAACACCTTGCACACAACAGCAACTCCCTCATCATTAACCCAATCTTGATGAATTAGTTGGCTGAAATCATCAATTTTTGCCTGAAAGCTCTTATTATCACCAACCTTCGTGACAAATGGATTATCGTATGGTTCAATCTGAATCAACTGATCGCCAACTTGATAAATTGGTGGGTTTGAATTTTCAAGTTTCTCCAGAAAACTCTAATGATCTTCAGCGTCAGGAACAAATAGGTCAACATCTCGCTGGATTTTCAATTGATTTTGATGGCCTTCTTCCTCGTTAAAATCCTGAACCATATCATCTTCATCGCTATCATCTTGGAATACCAACTTTATGGCATCAGTGGTTTCACACAAGCAACCTCTTCTTCCGTATAGCCACAAATAAGCAATTTTCGATGAGGTTTAGGTGAGCTTGATTCTTCAATTGATCATCAGTATGCTCTGTAGGAGTGTTACAAGCTTGTTGCATAACCTCTTGTATGACGGTGGCCATGGTAGCACAAAATTTGTATGCAAATTGCGCAAAAATTGCCTCGATAGAATTGGGATAGGCCATTGGAGACCTCTCAATGAAAGCGCCAATGTAGCAAGAAATTATAGTCTCTTGCAATAACTCCAGAAAAATGAGGGAGAATAGAAGAAACCTAGAGAAGATAGAGAAAAGTTTGGTTAATTCATTGATAACCCTACCTGTACATACCTCAGTACATATAGCTTGGTTGGCCATAAATCCTAGCTTTTCATATTATTATCATTTAGCCTAATCTCAACCCTTGGATTACTCTTACTACTTTCAATATACTTATTCTAAATAAACTTTGATATGTAACACAGTGCTGCTATAACTTAACAACCAAAAAGCTCTGCATCGATCTTCAGCCCCTTCGAGTTGGCCACGGGGCACTAGCATGGTCAAGGCTTAAAGGGTGGTGGTTAGAGTTCAGCTAAAAGGAGCAAAGAGGAAAATGAGATAGCAGCAATGTAGGTTCCTATCTAAGGTTATGCATTACATAACAAACAACCATTCTCATAGATCCCTTTCCTTTGGCAGAATTCATTAATTTTTCCCATTTACTATGTGAAAGTGTTACTCAGGTTAAATCTACTTTAATAGCACCTTTAAGAAGAATTAGCTGAAAGCTTGCTTGTCCCTGTCAATCCATGTACTCTAACCATCAACAAATGTGGACTTCAATGAGCTTCAAAGCCTTCCCACCCTTAACTTAAAACTCAAAAGGAAAAGTTGGTTGTTGGACCAATTTATAGAGGATTAAATTCTAGTTGTAAAATTAGTTTCAGAGACAATAAAACAGGTTTCACAATCCTTGTTAGGATACCAAACCTAAAATGTTATTCTTTTATAAGTGATATCAAACCTAAAAAACAAATGAAAACCTCATCTGTGTTCAGTCAAGAAACTCTTAAGAGAGACTAACAAGCAAATAGAATCTTTGAGCTTTAAAAAGTAAAAGGTAAGTCTTAATGATCCATAAATTTGAACTTGAAATCAACATATATTGGCACATACCAGCACAATTAAGCAAAACAAAAATACACACATTTTGAGTCTATATATTATTCTGCCTGTTCTTTGTCTCTCTCTCTCTCTATAGATATATAGATTATACATATACATATTACATATGCTTAAACAGAAAAAATTTAAATGAGAATTAGACCTTCTTGGACAGGGATTCTCGAGATGGAATCTTTGTGTAGATCATGGAGGCACGACGAGTAAATGAAGTGTTTGCCTTTCTATCCTAACAACTTCCATACATACAAATAAATTAAACTTAAACTAAAATACAAGAGAAAGTGAATGAAATTCAATGAACTAAAAGTGATTTAATGTAAGAGAAAGGAGAGATTACGATTAAATGACTGAACAAGTGGAACAATCTCGACGAGGTAATTGAAGAGGTTACGATCGAGGTTGCTTGGTGATGGCGTTAGAGAGAGAAGATTGAGTTCGCCGGAGAATCGGAGATGAGTAATCTTGTCCGCCAGCAAGCCATGAATTTGCCTCTGCTCCGAAGCCGTCGGCATTGTCCTGTAAATGTATGAAGTGTTGGGGCTCAGCTCGTACATTTTGTTTTTTGATGATAAAAAATTGAAACACACAAGTGAAAGAAAAATATTTGAATTTTATGGTGGGAGACTTCAGGAACTCTATTTTGAAGATTGCTTAGGATCTTACAACGGAGGGAAAATGGGGATGCTGTGACTACTCCCAACTACCAAATTATTTGATTTTTAAATGCGGGGTTGGGATATTTTTAAATTAAAAATTTATATAAAAAAATTAACACTAAATTATATAATTAGTAGTATTTATAGATACTAAATTATAAAGCTTTTTTTATCATTTGATTTTTAATAAATGTGAACAAAAAATATTTAAAGTAACTTTTTTTAATCATAATTCATACGTAAGCACGTCTCTTAACTTAGTAGTTAAGATTGATGTGTTATGATCTTTAGTCTTAGATTGGATTCTCACTTTGAGTTTTAAAAAATCAAATTGAGATATTTTTAAATTTAAAAATTAAATATTTTATAGTAATTGTCAAGTAATTTTTAAGTTAAAATGTTATTTTATTTAAATTTTTAATTTATTAAAATCTATTATATATACTAAATCACAAAGATATTAAGACTATATATCGACAAATGTCTTTCTACAAACTCAACACTTGTCCATTTTAAATAGTTTTAATTATGTCTCAATTATCTTAATTATATCATATCCTTTTTTAAATTATGGATAAATAATAACAAATCAATTATCTTAATTATATCTTATCCTTTTTAAATTATGGATAAATAATAACAAACCAAGTAGAATTTAATCTCTTCAACAACTAATGAGCACAATTTTATATGGATAAAACTTCTAACCAATTAGAGTTTGAAATAATATTAATGATCACCGACCTAATTCTCAATGCATATATACATACATATATATACGATATTAATCAAAGCATTATTTATTCTCATAAGTGAATAAAGAACTATGGCTTCTTCTTCTTTCTTTCACTATCAACTTTTCTCCTCTTTTTCATTTTGTCTCTCTGTCTTTCTTCTACTTATGTCATTCACATTTGGGGACTTACCATCTATTTAATCATCGCATTAATAATATACTATTTTTTTATTATATTTTAATTTATTAATTATGACGTTATATATTTATTATTAAAATTTAAATAATTCAATTTTGAGCAATTGAGCGTGACTTTTTAACTCTGTTTTAATACCTCAGTTTTAAGTAGAACTCCTCTCCGTCCTGATAAAAATTTAATTTGAATTTTTACGATATTAAGATGAAATATTTAATGCTTCCTATAATAATAAGAAAATGCTGAGGACTTTTAGTAGTAATCTTTTGAAATCAATTGTTATAAATAATTTTAAATTAATTTAATTTTAAAATTTGTTAACTATTTAAATAACATGACAAAAGGGAGGTGAGAAACATGGATATAATTGGGTAAATTATCACTCAAAAACAATGTCGTTTCTTCTTAATTGAGAGCACGTGATTGTATTTAAAATGTTGGGATGCTGTCTTACAACAAATTAGTTCTCCCAACTATTTTAAACGAAACAATCCACTTTGGTCTATTAAAAATAATAGAGAGAAAAGTTTCCAAATCATTTCTAAAAATAATAAGTTACATAAATCAAATTTTAATTGCACTAACTGTTTTCTTAAATTATTAAAAACAATATAATAATAATGAATATATTTAAATACAAAATAAATACAAAAGATTAAGTCCTGAGAAATAAAAATAAAAACACAACATAATTTATTCTCATCAATTAACTTTCAAAACTTAAAATTTATCTTATAGTTTAAAACGGAGGAAGTACTTTTCCATTCAACATAAAAGAAGAAAAAATTTCATTTATAACTTATAATTTATTTTTTTACAAAAAAAAAAGTTTTATTTTATTAATAAAAGTATTAAATAATAGTTTTGATTAAGTTTTAAACTAGAACAATAATACTAAACTAAACAATCAATATAGCCAACAATTAATAAACATGAATTAAAACTTAGGAGACTATACTTCTAAACCAACGTGATGTTTCTCGTTCCAACACAAAAATGATAATGATGCGAGATACAATTAAAGGTGGAATACTTAACTTGGAATAAAAAAATATTATTCTCTCTATTTCATTAAAAATTATTATTTATTAATTATTAAAAACTATATTTTTAACAATTAAAATTTATTTAATCTTACAAATAATAACTAACAAAATAGTGGCATGATAATAAATTATTATGATGACAGATTTAAAAGGTTATATAATTTTTTTTATACACATGAATTAAAACAATTATAAAAACACACTTGTTTTTGTAAATTTTAAATTTAATTATGAAACATTTTGTGTCCGTAAAAGGGCGGGAGTAGCTATTCGCAACAGCTAGCTAGCTAGGTAGAGAGGGGTCTCTATTGGTAGAGTAGAGTAGAGAGTAGAGGAGGAGGAGGAGGAGGAGAGCAGAAGTGCACAGGCAGTGAGAGGGGACGAAGAAGAATAAGAGTTAGTCAATCATGGACCCCACCACCTAGGTTCCCACACTTTAGCCAGCTGAGCTTCCCATCTACAATTAATGGACATGAAATTTATTTTTTATATTTAAAAAAATATTATTAAAATAAAATAATAAAAAAATATATATTTAATATTTTATTAATATTAAATAATTAATAATTATTTAAAATTTTGAAACATCATATATAAAATAATACTATAAAGCTTAAGACTCCAAAACTCACTCCTCAATTGTAAAATTTATCCCGTTAATTGAAAAAATTCACACGAGTCCATCTTCCGAAAAAATTCTCACACTTTTGAAAAATAGATCTTTTTTCTTTCTTTGAGCATGTATAAAATCAATTTCCTTTTCCCATTTTGAAAATTCCCTTGATTTTGGAAGTTATTCCCTCACCCTCTTTATCTTTTAAATCAATAAATTAATTATTGTAACTATTATTTTATAAACTTATACGAGTACCATACATACATGTAGTATGTATCAAATAAGATATACATATTGATATTATTTATATATATGCATTGTAATTATAATTGGGCTAAAAATGGAATATCAGAAGAGATAAGTATGGGTATCCCTACCTGCACTACACGTAATAGTCCCACCTCACCGTCCATGTCATTACCATCCCCATCACGTCCTTGACAGTACTACTCATGAATTTGAGTCTGTTGTCAGAGACATACTCTTAGGTAATTTCTGAAAGTTAAATTATAGTAATTACTATCATAATAATAATAATAATAATAATAATAATAATTTTGTAGTATTTGATATTATTTTAATTTTATAAAATAATCTCATATTTGTTAAAAATTAAAAGTAATCAACTGTATAAATGACAAAAAAATTTAAATTTATCATCATAATTTTATTTTACCAGTACAGGAATAAAAATATATTTTTAATAGTATTTTAAAAGTGAAATTCTTTTTATAATTATTAATTTATGTCGATTTAAATTTTTACAAATTAACTAATTTTGTTGGACAAAGGATTGTAATACGACAAACCGACCCTCCTACTACTACTACTACTGCTACTCTTTCGTGTAGGATAGGGATAGAGGGATAGGGATGGGACTTGGGAGTCGTCTTTAGCTCCTCCACTACCCCCGCCAATGAGCGGTCCCCAAGTGGAGTAATGATCACGCATGGGACTTCCTCCACCAACCCAACCACATGCAAATATATGTCTAATTCCCGGCCTCCTCCAAACGTTTATGAAAGCGGTTATTATGAAATTTATTTTTAAATAAATAAAATGTTAATATGTATGTGAAATTTTATGTGTTAATATTTTATTTATTAATTAATTAATTTATTTAAAAATAAATTTCATGTTAATCTTTTTCAAATTTCATTCTACCCAACTGAGAAATATTGTTTTTCAATAATAATAAACAGAATGAATTGATATTTTATGTGATGTACATGCATTTTCTTTTTTGTGAAGTTTTTTTTGGTGAATTAATATTTTTGTCTTTTATATACTCTTAATATTATTATTATAATAATAATAATGTATTTAATAATAATAAAATTATATTATACCCCATAAAACTTGACAACAAAAAATATGGGCAAGGAGAGATTAAATTCCAGTGTTTGTCGACAGAGCTTGCTTGCTTGCTCACGCAAATGAAAAGAGAGCTTCAAATATGTATGGATGGATTACGAACAGACAGGCCAAAAGCACCCTGTTAAATTATATATATATATATATAGTAAAATCCACAATTATATTAGGAGTCAAATCAAATCAAATCAAAAATATATATATAATCTATTATAACCAAATCAAACCATGAGAAACAGTTAGCTTCAGATTAACACAGAAACATTCTAAAAAGCCGAAAACATTTTCCAAAATCACTCCAAATCTACATGGGCGACAAATCATTTTTATGCATAATTTTTGTCTTCAATAATATTTGAATTTTTCTGTTTTTGGGTTTCTTAAAATCGCTTGTTTTATATTTTACGGAAGGTAATGAAGCGAGTGATCGTTATGATCAGGCCACTGAGTTTGACTCCAGTATGCTTGATCCACGGTCCCCGTTAAATCAAACATGCCTTGATCTTGATCTACCCCATCAGCTTGCCAATCCACTCCCGCTAGTCCACCGTTTGCCAGCTCCTGCATCTGATTGTTTGAGCTCTGATTCTCCACCAGCTGCCCCTGATTCTGCAACCGGTACGACGAGATTTCGGCGATATTAAAACCAAACGGCGACGGATCGTGCGATGACGTCATCAGGCTGGTGAAGGTTCCGGTCGACTGATCGATCAACGGCATATTGAAGTTATCGTTTCCGGCTTGAGAAATGAAGAACTGGGATTCCGGCGGGAAATTGAACAGGTTATGAGCAGAATTTGACGAGCTGCCGCCGGAGACTACTTCGTTGGCGGTGGCAGTTGTAGTGGCGGTGAGGCTGGAGCTCTCACTGCTGGAATGAGAGTTGGACTTCCGAGGAGCAGCAGTGGCGGAGGAAGTGGGTTGTTTAGGCTTGGATGAACGTTTGTTTTTACGGCAGCCACCTCCGACGGGAACGTTACGAAGTACGCCGCCTTTGGTCCAGTAACGGCGGCAGCCCTTGCAGAAGTGGCGAGGCTGAGAGAGGTTGTAATTGTTGTAGTAGCAAAATTTGGTGTTGAGAGATTCGCAGCGTGGGCACTTGAGGGCTTGTTGGTGGTTCAGGATGTTGTGCGGCCGAAGTCTCCGGTCCACGCCGTACTGCCGGCTTCCACCTCCGCCTCCGCTGCCTAGTGAATGTATATCTTGCATTTCCAGCAACAAATTCACAAAAGCAACAGTAAAACTTGCAAAATTTTAAATTCTAACTCGAAATTGGGAGAGAATAGCGCCGGGGAATTCTCAAAACAGAAGTTTCCGGCTATATTCCAAGTGAAAGTTCACATTTGCCGAATACTACTCTCCCTCCTCATTTTCTCTCTCTAAACATACGGAGCCTCTGAACTGACAAATATCCCCTACATATCTTCTAAACGTCTTCTATTTCTATGATACAGTAAACACCAAATTACACATATGACCCCATACATACATACTTACCCCCATTGGCCATTGGTAAGTTAGAATATAACTTCAAATTACAAATATAACCCTATAATAAGCTACAGCACCTCCTAAGCGGCCGTCAATTCTAATTTGTCGAGGGTTGTAATGTTCATGTATAACTTCTATTCTAGTAGTATAATAGTATTATTATACTAATACTACTAGTACTACTTTCCATTCTTCTTTTAAAAATGTATGAAATCAGTTTTGAAGAAAATGCATCAAATCAAAATATAAACATTTATTGAAATGGGTATGAGCAGTGGCGGACTGGCGGGGAGGCCTATCCGGTAAAATTTGAACTAGGAAGCATACTTCGGATTAATTTTTTAAATACGAATCAAATTAAATTTATTTAAATAAAATTTTAAATTATTAGTACAATAATATTATTATTTTTTGAATTATCTTAACTCGCAATAGACTCACTCAAAATTTGTCAATAACTTAATTTCTTATATGTTGAATTTTTTTTGATATGAGATTAGAGTGTTAGCATGGTACCATCCGGATTTTGGAAATTTTCACTTGTAACCCTTCCAAATTTCTCAATTTTGATCTGTTTTATATAAAACATAATATTTATATGTATATGAAAAGGATATATAATGGTAAAGTCATTAATATATTTAATATGGATTTTTTTAAATTTTTTATCCTTTAAAAACGTTAAATTATTTTATTATCTGTTGAAGTACAAATTTATACTCTATATAATTATAAAAATGAGACAATATTATCATCCTAATTTCGTTACTATATCCCCGCATTCAACTAATAAGAGTTTATCTGTGTGAACACGTTTTTCTTCATGCTGTTGTTATCGAATTTATAAAAAATAATAATAATTAAGTTTCACATTCATTTAAATGACTAAATGTTTCCTTAGTTTATATAAGATTTTCTTATGTTAATTTATTTCCTTTCAAATTAATCCATTTTTAGACAGAAAAAGGTTGGTAAAAAAAGTGTCTAAATTTTTTTTGGTATTAAGAAGTCAATAACAAAAGATGGAATTGGGCAGAAAATAGTATTATTTTTTTAATGTCAATTTTAAAATTCATTAAATTTGTAGTACGTATAAATATTCCGTTTAATTGAAACATTTATGTTTGTACTAGTAGTGGAGATGGAAGGGTGGTATTTTCGAGTATATATCTCCATAATCTACTACAGTACAAAAGGAGTACTACTTGTATTATTTCTGTCTCTCTCTCTCTATATATATATATATATATATATATTCTTAGAAGGAGTAATTGTACCGGAGTAGTAGTACTCCTATATATTTTCTCTCTCTAAAGTTATGGTGATTGACGAGGAGGCACATTCAAGTACCGTACATGTCCGTGGCGGAGGATGAACCGTCCGATTGTGATTCGTGTACGGCTGATTAAACGCTGTCCACAAATCAGTCCCTGTCGCCTTGTCGGCCATTATCTCTTTCTTACATTTGGTTCTTATGTTGCCACGTTGATTCTTCTAATTGGTCAGTTATGAGTTACAATATCATGGGATTTTCTGTCACGTCCCAATCCGTAAAGCATACTCGATCCCAAGACAAGAAATAATGATAAACACCATGTTTCGACGTACTGCTCGGTCGGATAGCTCAGGCGTGAGAGTCAGTATGTGTTCACAAGGTTAACAATTTAGGAATATACTGTCTAGTGTCTAGAGAGATAAAAATTTCTCGATCATTGTGTGTGTGAGAGAATATGAATATCAAAGTGTATGAGAAACGCACTGCTGGTGAAGGCTTCTCATAGGTTATACTATCTCTCTGTGGATTACTATGCCACCCACTACTACCCGACACCCCTCTAATTCGATAGGTTCTGCCGACTATACGTAAACATCCACTGCTTTTGGCCACGATTCTTCTATCACGGCCTAATTATGATCTCATCCACATTAATGCACGGGAGCTTTGGTCAACCATCATGCTTTTTCATCATCATAAGTCAAAGTAATGAGATATTAAAATATCTAATGGGTCGATCCAATCGGACCAAATTCGCCTTAAAGGTTAAAATGGATATAATATGGTGATCGCCCAATGACTTTCACTTGGTTAATAATAAAGGCCCAATAGATTGATTATGTGAGTAGGCCCCAATGTACCAACCAAAAAAAAGGAAATATCACGACCCAACATTGCTTTTTAGTTTTTTTGTTAAATGTAATGTTTAATAGAAAACTATAAATGGCCCAGGATAGTTTACTAAAGGTCCATAGTATGAGATAATTGAAGTGTACCCAGTTGCTGTTCACGAAATGAAAGGAAAAGAGAAAGAAGGCCCAAATCAGAAAAGCCCTGTCTAGCAAATACATGGATCCGAAACCGGACGCTTCTCATTCAAATTCCAAATCATTACTAACATTTAATGAGCTGGCCTTGACATCGATGGTAAATCGAAGATAAAAGACAACTTTACCAAATTTGACAGTTTTACCTGCCCATTTGAAATTCGAGCGTCTTTTGAACTCTCTGCTCCTCTGCAAACCGTCACAAATGGCTTCCCAAAACTCCGAACAAGGTTCTCCCATACTAGTAACACCGATCACTGTCGTTCCGCCAAATCCTACCGCTCATGAAGAAACTTCGGCCTTGAATCCAAAGGGGTCGAAGACCGACAAGAATCCTCTCCCAAAAACTCCCAAAACCCCCTCCGAGTTTTACAGGAGCACGGATCGCTTCTCGCATGCCAATACTCCCTCTATCGTGACTGAGGCTGAGTTACAGAGGATTCGATCCCGGTACCACATTCCGGATACCCACGCGGTTAGGGCTCCCAGATCCGGTGAGAAGATGTATTAATCTGCCAAAGGGTCGACTGGCCGTCCCCCCACGACTTTACTTTACGAGAAAGGGGTTCGTTTCCCTCTGCACATTTTCATAGTGACTTTACTATGGTTCCTGGGGGTGGGGTTCGCCCAACTGGTACCAAATTCTTACATTCATATCTTGGCCTTCGTGGCCTTCTGCTATGAATTGGGCATGGAGCCTTCCTTGGATTTCTTCTTCACGGTATATAAGATAGTCCAATCTAGGGAGAAGGGGTTCAAGGCCATTAGCAAACACTCTCCGAAGTCAGGAGAAAAGTTCGAGAGGTGTTCGCTGATGAATACTCCTTCGAGCAATAGGGGATGGCACGAGAAGTGGTTCTACGTCAAAGGTCCCGAAATTTCTTCTTTACCGAACTGGGCCACTGATGAGAAGATCTCTGCTGACTTCGGAGACATTTCCGAAGAATGGGAAGTTGAAATGATGGAACTTTTCGACAATTTCCCTAAGGAGGAGTGGAAGTACGGGATCCTCTCGAAATAGGCATGGTTATATGACCATAAATGTAAGCATCAGTCTATTTAATATATGAATTTTTGAAAATGCTTTTATAATGTAGATCCTAACACAGGACAGTTTGGTTCATGCAGTATCTTTGATTAGACCGAGCTCATTGGAAATAAAGGAGTTCAAGATTTTTGTCCGGAAGTCCCTGGCTATTGAGACTTCGGCCATCAGAGGCTACTCCCGGTCGAGCCGAATTTTGAGATACACACTCGATGAACTCCTAACTCAAGAACTAGAAGTCGATGAGGTTCCGTGCTTTAAGAGACCCTCCGACCTCGCCAAAAGAAGAGGGCCATTAGAAACCCAGATCAACTCCCTCCCTAGCCCTTCTGAAGCCACCCTTAAATCGAGCCAACTACAACATCCATTCCTCGACGAGGAGGCTTACTCGATCGTCTGATCAAGAAGCATCCTTCGGACCAAAAAGTTAAAACCAAGATAACCCCTCACCCGACCGTCAAGAGCTCGGGGGTGCCTCGATCTTCGATCATTCCCCTTCGTGCCCCTGTAGAAAATACAGATTAAGAAGAAGCCGATCGAATCAAATAGTTCAAACACCGCCCAAGAAGAGAAGCGACACTGACAGGTCCTCCAAGCTCTTCCTCTGCCGCTTCTCCCCAAGAACCCATCCCAAATAAATCTCCTTTTCCCGAAACCGTGTATGCTGAACCTACTCCTCCTGAGCAACCAGTTCCTTCACCGGAAAGATCAAGACCTTCCCCTAAACGACCCGGTCCCTCCGGTCAGGGTTATCATGCCGAGGCCATGGGGTCTCCGACTCTGTGGCCTAGATTCAATGCCAATTTTCCATTTGACCTCTTCGGGGCCTTCGTTCGGAACGCTGACGACCATCGGTTCAGTGATCACACGGACGGGAATTTGCTCGATGAAGGGATGAGCTATCTAGCTAAGGTAAATAAGCATTTCTTTATTTTCTATATCTCCGTTCTTGCTTGGATATTTGGGTATTGACTTGAGCACTGTTTGAACATATGCAGGCCAATGCTGTCTTCGGACGTTTGCGTCCAAGGCACATAAATGGGGAGGCCGGGGAAGATTTCATGAGACAAGAGATCAACATGCTGAGATCGACCTTGGCTCGAGAAAGGGCCGATCGAGAAGACGCTCTTCATATCATCGATGGCCTCCAACGAGACTTAGATCGAGCTAAGATGGACTTGAAGACGTCGATGACGTAACTAAGGGGCTATGAGGATGGGTCGGTCATAGCGTCAAGCCGACCAACGACTTTAATCGATCTCGAATGCTTACCGGTCAAGAAAACCTACTCCTAAAGGCCAAAAATGAGGAGTTTTCTTCGGCCAACCGGAGCTTGGCAATTCATCTTGGCGACGCTCAATCGAAATCCCAGGACGAAGAGCGGAGACATAAGAACAAACGCCACAAACTTCGTCATAAAATAAAGGAGCTTGAGGAAGGGGTCCTCTTTTACCAAGAGTCGAAAGCGTATTCAAGCGAATCTGAGGATTCGTATTTAACTTAACGTCGAAATCATGAAGGTCTACTTTAAGGCTACGAAGATCGCGAGAATGAGGCAAAGAAAAAGCTGTCTCACGCTTCAATCGATCCAACTTTGCTCAACTCAAAGACGAAGGTGGTGCCAAGGTGTTCTTCCTGCTTTCATTCTGACTTATGTAAAAATTTATCTGTTTAAACTTTTTATGTTTTTGGGATCATTTTGAAATTTTATATATGGAGGTTGTCAATATTTCTATATTGGTGTATTTAGTTCATGAATGAATAGATCGAATGAATGTTTTAGTTTTCCTGATGAATCTGCAATTTCCTTAATTGTGAACTAGGTTTTCGGTTAATTTCTTGTCAATAATTCAATATCAGTAAAATGAACCTAAACAGTGAATCAGTTAAGACATATAATAGTTAATGTATGAGACGAAGTGAATTGAATTTCATGGACAGAATTTAACTTAACTGAACTGAAAGGACTGAACTCAACACTTAAATAAAATAAAGTAATACATACTCATCGGCTCCGAAGTGTGAGATCGGCCATTTGTTTACCACTCGGTGAAACAATTATATAAGGACCAAGATATAAGGATCAAGATATAAAGATCAAGATATAAGGACCAAGATATAAGGACCAATTGTGACCATTGACTTACCACCTTAGTAAAATCAATATAGAATCCTTTGCCTACCACTCGGTGTAACAACAAACGAAATTTTGCCATCGAATGGCCAAATGTAGTCCTACCATACCTCCTTACACCATAGTGACCATAGGAAAAATAGGACCAGGATCAATAAGTGACCATTGATTTACCACCCCGGTAAAATCAATATAGGATCCTTTGTCTACCACTCGGTGGTAAAACAACAAATGGGTTGCCATCGAATGGCCAAATGAGTCCTACCATACCTCCTTACAATCAGTAGTGACCATAGGACAAATAGGACCAGGGATCAATAATGACCATTGATTTACCACCTGGTAAAATCAATATAGGATCCTTTATCTCACCACTTTTCGGGGTAGAATAACAAATGGGTCGCCATCGAATGGCCAAATGAGTCCTACCATATCTCCTTACACCGTAGTGACCATAGGACAAATAGGACCAAGATCAATAGTGAAAAAGTGACTTTTTATTGATAATGAATAATATACAGACTTCCGATGAATTAACTTGATCTTTATTGAAAGTATTTCCGAAGTCTGCCAGCATGCCAAGTGTTTTTGATTTCGGAACCATCTAATGCCCTTAACTGATAAGTGTCCGATTTTGATACTTCGATCACTTCATACGGCCCTTCCCAGTTTGGCATTAACTTTCCCGTATTTTGAGGTGTAGAAGCTTCGGCTTCTCTGAGGACGAAGTCTCCTACTTCGAATCTGCGAAACTTGACTGCTTTGTTATAATGCTTAGCTACTCTTCGTTGATAAGCACCCGGTTTAAGTGAGCTATTTCTACGACTTCTTCTAGCAGATCCAAATTGGCCTTCACCCCTGCGTCATTGAGATCTCTTTGTATTGGGTTACCAAGACTTGAGATCCGATTTCGACAGGACTAAGGCATCGATACTATAGACCCGGTCGAAAAGGTGAATCCCGTGAGTGGTCCTCGGTGTAGTCCCAAAGCCCACAACACGTTGATGCGACTCTTCCGGCCATCTTCCTTTAGCTTCATCCATCTGCTGCTGATCCTGCTTCAAAGCAATGATTACATTGGTCACCTCAACTAGCCCATTTGATCGTGGATGAGCCACCAAGTCTTCTTATCTTTGAATCCCAACTCCTTTAAAATGCTTCAAATTTTGATCCCATTTAACCGGCGTCCGTTGTCCGATATCAATACTCAGGGATCCCGAAGCGAAACACTACCACTACGGACTCTTTTATAAACTTCAAACATTTTTGCTCGTTATTAATCGAAGTGGTTTCGCCTCTGCCCACTTAGTCATGTAATCAATAAGAATTAATGAAGGCTAACTCGACCTTTTAGCTTTAGACAACAGACCCAATATATCTACCCCCAGATAAATGAAGGGTATAGGAGATAAAATCAAGTATAGCTCTTCTGGTGGCTGATGTGGGATCGGACTGTTGAGCTGGCACTTTTCACATTTCTTGACATACTCTGTAGCTTCCTTGAAAATTGTAGGCCAATAGTATCCTTGTCGAAGTACTTTGTAAGCCAAAGATTTAGCAGCCATATGATCACTGCAAATACCCTCGTGAACTTCCCGAAGAGCATATTCCGCCTCGGATGGGACCAGGCACTTCAGTAATGGCGAAGAAAAGGTTAATCGATAAAGATCCCCATCAATAAGAACAAAATTGGCGCTCTTGTACTTGATCTTCTTTGCTAACATCTGATCCGAAGGAAGGACACCATCTGCCAAATATTCGATGTAGGGGGTCATCCAAAGGTTAGATCGCTTCGATACACATCAACTTCTTGAGTGAACACTCAAACCTACCCAAAAACTTCCAAGTAAAGCCGATCCATTGAAAACATCGGCATCCAGTGATGGCAAACTTTGATAATCGCATCGGCGATGGAATTGTCATTACGCTTATGCCTCAAATTGTCTGAAGTTAATATCAAGTCGGTCTTTTAACTCCGCCAGATACTTGATCATCCGAGATCCACGAGCTTCATAATCTCCCGACAAACCGCTTGACGACCAATTGAGAGTCATCAGAAATGATAAGCTTCGACCTCTAGACTTTTGCCAATCGAACACCCGCAAGATCGCTTCATACTTTCGGCTTCGTTGTTCGCCGCTTTAAATCCAATCGATGGCTCGTTGAACTTTGAATCCGTCCGGACTTGTCAAGATAATTCACCTTACCCACTAATGAATGGTAGAGGAACCGCTGCATATAGAGTCCAAGCATTCGACTTTGTTGAGAACCGAATCGCTTTCGACGGACGATTCGGCTTACGTAACTCGGCATCTCGCTTCGTGAACGAACATTCTACCATGAAATCGGCCAAAGCTTGACCTTTGATAATGGTTCGGGGATGGTATTCGATGAAAAATCGACAACTCCATAGTCCATGCCGCTTAGTCTTCCTAAACTTCGCTTACCCATCACCTTCTTCAATGGTGATCGATCCGTGTAGACGACCAGGAGCCGACCTTGAAAATATTGCCGAAGCTTTCTACTAGCAATTATTAAAGCAAAGACAAATTTCTCAATATTCGGATACCTGGTTTCGAGAATCTCGCGGGGACGGATCGACGTAATAGATCGGATCTTTTTTTTCATCGACCTCCCGAACTAAAGACAGCTCAACCGCTAACGAACTTGTTGCAAAGTACAGATATAAGGTCTCTGTTGGAGCGGGCTTCACCAATAAAGGAGCAGAATAAAGATATGCCTTTATGCCTTGGAAGGTCCATTGGAACGTCTTCGCATTCTTTGGCACTTTCAATGTATCAAAGAACGGAAGGCACCTCTCCGCAGATCTGGCGACGAACCTCCTTAAAGCTCGATCCCTCGCGCCGGTGACGGGCGTCTTTGAACGATCGAGGAGTCTTCATATCAAGAATGGCTTGGATCTTCTCCGGATTGGCCTCGATGCCCCTTTGACTGACCAGATAACCCAAAAACTTTCCCGCACTGAGGCCAAAAGTGCATTTAGCCGGATTGAGTCTCAGTTGACGATGACAGACAATTTGAAAGGATTCCTATAGATCGTCCAAATGATTCTGAACCTGCATGCTCTTCACGATCATGTCATCGACATATACCTCCATGTTCCTCCCCAGCTGCCTGTCAAAGATGAAGTTCATCATTCTTTGGTAGGTGGCTCCAAAGATTTATAAGGCCAAAGGTCATCTTCTTGTAGGCATACTCCGACGATGTGTAATGAACGCTGCCTTTTGAATGTCCTCTTTACTGCTGCATGGATATTTGATGATAACTGAAAAACATCCATAAAGCTTAGTAATGCATACCCAAGTGGCATCGATGAGTCGGCCGATAAGAGGAGAGAGATAAAAGTCCTTCTGGACAAGCTTTGTTGAGGTTTGTAGTCGATCAAACCCGCCATTTTCCATTCCGCTCGCACTACCAACACCACATTCGGCATCCACTCAGGATAATCAATTTCATAGATGAAGTCGGCAGCTAGCAGTTTTGCGATTTCCTCATCAATGATCTTTTTGTCGCTTTCGGCGCAAAGATCCGCCTTTTCTCGCCGAACTGCCTCTTCGAGGATCTACATTCAGTCAGTGCTCACCATCTTCCTACTTAACTCAAGCATGTCCTTCTGTTCCCATGCAAAAATATCCGCATAACAAACAGTAAGAGTTCCATAAGGTTTGTCCGAAAAGGTTCTCGGTACACGGAATCGATTTTCACGGTCTTGTCTGGCTTTCCGACGATCAACTCGACCTCCTCCATCCCACCTGCAGGGATCACCATCGGTTCGGAACTACTTTCGGTAAAGGGCTCAATCTCAATTGCCATTGTCTGTCTTTGTTTGTCGAATTTCACTCCAGGAGGAAATAATTGGCATTCCTAAGAACATCGTCGGGCCAGATCCAAGTCTCCCGCCACTTCTCCTACTCCATGCGCTGTGGGGAACTTGATTTTGAAATGAGGGATGGAAGTCATAGCTTGGAGAGCAGTCAAGGTAGGTCTTCCCAGTATAGCGTTGTAAAAAGTCAATCAACGTGCACAACATAGAATTTGCATATTATTTCGACCCACTGGGGTGTCATGCCGAAGATAACCGGGAGTTCAATAGTGCCTGCAACTTTGACGAGATCGTTGCTGAAGCCGTATAAAGGAGCCTCCTGCCCGACTTCCATTTTCTGCCCATCAAGATGCATCCTCCGATAGGCATGGGCGTATAAAATATCCATCGAAGATCCATTGTCTATCATCACGCGCTTTCATGTCCACCGAGCCCACTTGTCTTTGTGATCACCAAGGCCCCCTCACGTGGGCTCGATGGGCTCCGAGGATAATCGGCGTCGATAAATGATATGATGGTTCCCGAAATGGCTGTCAATCTTCGGGGAGCATCCGTCCACGATCATGGCCATCGAATCCGGTAGGCCCTTCTCTTCTTCCCTATCAACTTCCCCACGATCCACCGGTTATCACATCGATGACATGCCTTGGTGGTGGTCATTGAGCCATCCGAATCGCTGTTTGAGCAATGACGGCTGGTATTCTGGCGATCATTCATGCGCCACATCTCGCACCAACAAGCCATCGTTAATATTCTTCTCGACGAAATCTTTCAAATTGCAACACTCGTTAGTGTCATGGCCCGCGGCTTGATGATAGCCACAATACTTACGAGAGTTACCTCCTCGTCTGTTGGGTAGTTATCACGGGGTGGCTCAAGAAAGGCCGATTTACGATTTGATCCGAATTATCGATCTATCGATTATTCGATTTGGTGTAGACCTTATTCACCTTTGAAATTTGGAACAGGGGACGATCGCTTCCTCGTCGCCACGAGTTATCAGTATTTCTTGAATCGCCTCCGGTCGATCATTGTACCCCCGCTTCTTCCTACGATCAACTTCGCCTGGGAGCTACTGCCTCTTTTCTAACCGGGTCCGAAGGAGGATGCTTCAGTCGCTCATAGCTTCTTCCACAACAATATAGCCTTCATTTGTCAAAGGCTTCTACAAACTCTTCTTGATGGTGGAACATCAACTTTTCACCAACTTCTGGACTTCACCAGATCCAAATTTCATTCTAGAACAAACCTACAAAATGGAGATCATTGAGGTTTGACACCGACCAACCGCTTCTCTAAACCTCTTTACATATTGTCCCAAAGATTCACTTGTAAAATCACGGATCTGTGCGGAAGAACCCAGAAGCTTTCTCTTCTTCTATTCTCTCCAAACGGGCATGGAATTTATCACAAAGCTTCGGTCCAAGAGATATCGAATCGATCGGCAAAGTTCCCAACCATTGTCTCGCATCCTTTCTCGTATTGAATAAAAGTGTGGCACTCGGGCAACGTCGGTGAAGTCATAATAGTCCATTAATGGGTCGAACGCTCAAGCATGGTCATAAGGATCCCTATTCCCCATCAGAACTTTCCACGCGAGGCAACTTTTTAGTGATATCCGCCTTTTCTTTGAGAATATCCGAGGAAAAAGGGATGCCTTCTTTCCGGGCGTCCTTTACTTGTTGGACCTCGGCCATTGTTGCTTTCGAGAGCTTTTCAGCTCCTTCACTTTGAAAATCAACGCCTTCGGTCAGGGGGAGACCTCTCTTCGTGAACAACATTCGCTCGAGAGGATCGACCACCTCCTGCCGATCCTACCGCCTGGTAGGACTTCTTAATCTACTCCGGTATAATTGCCCCCTATGGTGAGAATGATCACGCTGATAGTCCTTTACTCGATTTCGGGCACGATCTCCTCGACCGCTCCTTTTCGTCTATCGTCGTCTCGATCTTTGAAAGCGGCGACCATTATTGCCTTCTTCGAGGCCACGGGAGTTCTGCTTCCTCGATCTCCTCCTACCGCGAGAACGATCTGCAAACACGCGCTTAATGCTTGGCCTTTACCTCTCGTCATGCGGCACATCCTTATGCCCACTTCGCCTTTCTTGGACGGATCATGGCTAGATGCTTCGTCTGTAATTTCGCCACCAAGCATCTCGTTTTGGCTATATCTTCTCTCTCTTCAATGTAACTTCCAAGGCTTTATCTGCTTCGTCCGTCCATCCTCGCCAACTTGGCTTAGTTTCTATCTTCCCGACCACTTACGAATTGGTCGGTGAGCCTTCCGCTTCCTCGGTCACGATCTTGCTCCTTATCCGCATCAAAACCAATCTTCGTCCCGCCCCACCACGAATCTTCTGGACGGAGATCTCCCGAATTATGCTTAGAGGCCGTCTTTCTCGTGAGCACTTTTAGAAGGACCTGCACGATCTTTCATCGAAACACGAGGCGTTGGCAATTACCACCATCATGCCTCCTCCGCCTGCAGCGTACTCATCCTACTCCTCATCATCTTCCAAGTAGGTTAAACGATTGTGATTGAAAATCAGCAATGACACTAGAACTCAAAAGCCCTCCTTCTAAATGGCCAATGTTAACGCCAAGATCTTACGCCACGTCCCAATCACGTAAGACGCCTCGATCCTCCGACAAGAAACACGATAAACACCACAAGCTTCGACGGTACATTACCGTCTCGGGGATGGGATAAATTTCGAAAGCGTGAGAGTCAAGATGTGTTCACAAGGTTAACAATGGAGAATATACCGTCTAATATCTAGAGAGAGATAAAAATTTCTCGGTTGTGTGTATGTGAGAGAATATGAATATCAAAGTGTATGAGAACGTACCTGTTGGTGAAGGCTTCCTTGCTAGGTTATACTATCTCTGCCTGGATTACTGTGCCACCCACTACTACTTGACACCCCCTCTGATCCGATAGGTTCTGCCGACTATATGTAGCTTATCCACTGCTTTTGGCCACGGTTTTCTACCGCCGGCCGGCTATGATCTCATCCAAATTAATGCATGGCAGGAGATTTGGTCAACCGTCATGCTTTTTCATCATCACAAGTCAAAGTAACAGATATTAAAATATCTAATGGGTCGATCCAATCTGACAATTCTTACTTAAAGGTTAAAATGGATATAATATGGTGGTACCAGTAGGTGACTTTCACGGGTTAATAATAAAGGCCCAATAGATTGATTATGTGAGTAAGTCCAATGTACCCGGCTCAAAGAAAAGAAATATCACGATTCAACAATGGGCCATGGGCTGGTGGGATGATAATATGGACTAGTCTATTACTATTACTATGATCCTGACCTGCCGCCATTAGTAACAGCGTAGAGGGGTGAGCGAGTGAGGGAGGGATTTTGATCACGCATGCATGCATTCATTTGAGCGAACAAATACACATAAAATAGACATTAATTGTTTCTAGTACTAGTATTAGTATAATAATTATAAGCATGTTAGTTGTCGATTTTAATTGAACTGTTCTGTTCTGTTCTGTTATTGAATCATGTGTATAAATATCTACCTATATAGAAATACAGTACTAATACTGCTTACATTTGATATGTTACCTTTTGGAATAGTGGTGGGTGGTACGTACGTACGTAATTGTCTGTTTGATTAACTTATATGTATGTATGTGATTTGTCAAGTCTTGAATAGGAGTAACTAGTTTTTATCATGGTTTGTATTTTTTGCCTGTTACTTTGATGGGACAAATCTGGAGTTTCATTAAGTTTTTGGAGAATCCCCGGCCCCAACCGCACGCCACGCATTGTGATAGCTACTATATATATATATATATATATATATATATATATATATATAAAAGTCCGCAAGTACTACATACATGACGACGTACGTACGTATAACCACAAGACCTGCAAAAGCCCTGGCTAAGCTAATACTAATACTAATATATATTTAATCATCCAAAACAAGACTTACTCATGCATATGGCAAACTCTGTTTTGATATATAGCGTGCAAATTTAGAATTAGAATCACCTCGAGAGTCTTGATTATGATTCAGATTTAAATGTTGAAATATGATATTGGATGGGAGCTGCTGCGCATAGTGATTTAGATTGCTTGAGTGAAGAGGTACTTAGCTTGATAGGAACATCTCCACATGCACATGGGACGCTTGGTTGGGGCTCTAAAATTTAATTAGGTCATCAGGTACTTGTCTCCATCCATCTATTTCTCTCTCGAAATTCAAAACATAAACTGGTTATAGGATGGATTACTTATTAATAAGTCGTTCAAGGACAGTTAGTTTAATCTTTAGATTGAAAATAGTTTTCGTAGCCGTAAAAAAATCAAAGGGAACTTAACTTGTATATAAAAGTAGTACTTACGTACGTACAAATACTTGATGATTATTACTTCCTTTGTCCACGTCCTAATTAGTTTGGACGGAGAGTATTAGTATTGCATACATATGTACAGTGTACTATATACGTATATATATTTATTTATTCTAGATGTACAAGTAGCTAGAAATTCAGTTGTTTCGCAATGCCTATGGCAATGGGTTCCATCGCATCCCATCCCATCCCATCTCATGGTGTTTCTCATCTATCTCAATCCCAGAGATTGGAAAAGATACGGTAAATATCATATATCTATCTCAATCCCAGAGATTGGAAAAGATACGGTAAATATCATATATGTATTCAGTCTGAGTAATGCTACACAGACGGAAATATTGGACCGATTTATTGGACATGTTTAAATTTTTTTTTTTCTTTTCTTTTTGTAATTTTTAAAAAATATATAGTATTTATTCTAATAATAATTTTTATAAAATAAAATATTTTAATATAATTTAAATACATATACAAAAACAAGATTATATAGACTTATTCATTTATTCAGTCTTCCTTCTCGGCTATCCTGTCCTAGGCCGGCCCCAGTAAACTCTCAGTCGGATACATGCCCTTCAGTTTGGGTCCCACCATTTTCTCTAAGACCAAATCTGTTATTATATAAAATGTCACGTACTGTTTACATATATATTTTGATAATTCACGTATAAGATTTTATGTGATAATAACTTGCTCACAAAAATCAGGTGTCATGCTTGAATGTTTTTATTTGTTCTAGCTAACTAGCTTCAATGTAAATTTCAAAACTCAGTTATTCACTTATTTGACATTCCATTTGCTGAAGTTTTTTAGTTTGATCTAAAACAACTAATAATGCTCGTGCCTGAACACACAGTATAACAAAAAATTAAATTAAAATTAAAAAAATATTGCATTACTTAAAGGACACATATCATTACAATTCACCATATCACCACAACAATTAATACATACAAGATCCATTATTTTATAACTTGCACCAAATATTCTTTACAACTTACACCAAGTATCCTTCAATGTATACTTGAAAATATTTGAAATATAAAAATTATCAAAATATGTGAGTCAAAATAAAACAATTGTAAATCCGAAACATAAAAACCCTTACTTTACCCTAAATTATCTAAAAAATAAATGACCACACACATTTGTATTGTATATAGTGGAGGGAATGATTTAGATTGATATAAGTAAGAATTTAGAGAGATTATAACAAATTATCAACAAACGATTCATTTGCTTAATGATTTAACTCATAAATATGTATTGGTGGAAATATAATGGTGTGTGAGTTTGATTTGCGAGTGTTTGATTGGTTACAATTATGTGTGTGTTTCTGCATGTATTGTGTTGTGTGTCTGCATAAGAAACATATAGAATTAAAGAAACATTGAGAAGTAGAGAAATATAGAGAATCTTAGTCAGAGACTTTCACACCTAGACAATTGTTTGGTCAGTGATGGGTTAGTCATCGTCAAAGGTGGACAGGTTGGTACTGGATTGCATATCATTTAACTTTCAATGTCTTCTTCATCCCTTCAAACCTTTTCTTCATCACTATCCTTAATGTACTCATATCAATACGAACGCACTTTGCCCAATGAGGAGAATGCACAACCACCTAAATTATACACATAAATAATAAATTTAACACTACTTATATTATAAGAATAGTAAAGTTATTTTGACGCAGTGACATAAAAATAGATTTACCTGATTACGTCGACCTCATCCACAAAAAGTCCATTGTATATACTCTATCGTTCTCGTTGACAAATTCACTCCAATCCTACAAAGAATGAACCTCATTGTAAAATTAAAAGTTGAAATATTGAAAAGATTACATAATTCAGCAGAAATAAACTTGTTTAAACTATACCATTTACTTGTCGTAAGAATATTATAATAAAACTTCTGGGTAAACAATATTTGTGGTGCAATTTAACCCATCTTCCAGAAGGAGGACGGACAGTAATACGATCCGAAGATGTGCATCTAGATAGTGCCACATAAAGGTGTTCATGACTAAAAATAGGTGTCCGCAAATCAATCCCAATGAACTTGACAGATTGTCCTTGGGCTTTATTGATTGTCATAACATAAGTTAATCGGACAAGAAACTGACGCCTTGTCATTCGAAAAGGAAAGTCCAAAAATGTTAGTGTCGATAATATTCTCGAAATGAAGACTAAATTGTCAATTTTATCTCCATTTAATATTCGAGCTTCGATTACCCTTGAGACACATCTAACAACCATCAATCGTGTGTCATTATAAAGTCCATCTTTCGGTGCAATATTTGATAACATTATTAGACATCCAACTTTCAACTCCAATTTAAACCGTGACAACCCTGAAAGATTCAACGAATTTAAGTACTCATTAGGATATCGATTCATAATGGTATTATCAAGCTCATCACCTTCAGACATTTTATATACAGCTAAAAAAGTAATTGTTTATCCCTGAGTAATATTCAGTGTTGCATCATTTATATCACTGACGTCGTCATTGCGAGCAGATAGAATTGTCCGTTCAGTGAAAAAGGATGGAGTCACTATACCAACTACATCCAATTGTGGTTAGATTCTAAATATCAATTCATTTATATTATGACACCGATTTATTGTAGATGGAAGTTGTACAATTTATTGTGGATTAGTCCCAATCTAAAAAATGAAAGTATAATTATTCACAAAGTGAGATTTAATTCAAAGCATCGTGTTATAGAAATTCAATTCAAGGTTGAGTGAAAATTACCTCCATCAAGAATTGAGCAAAATTAGTATTTCGAACGTTTGTGCGAGTTAATCACATGTTTAAATCCAGAGTCAAAACACATATATCTTTCCATAGCGAAGACCATCTCAATGATGCACCCACAATTTGCTCACGAACGCCTTTAGGAATAACATGCAATAATTGTTGAAAGTCTCCACCTAAGAAAAGAGTGATACCTCCTCTCCACCTAAGAAAAGAGTGATACCTCCAAAAGGTCTTTTATTGTCCTTGATATCTTGAAGGATGCGATCGATTGCCTCAACACAATATCAATTTTGCATAGGAACTTCATCCCATATTATCAGCTTTGTTTTTCTAAACAATTTGACATGCATTGATGGTTTAGTGAACCTGCATATTGAATTATCTAGGGTTTTCAAAGGAATACAAAATGTCGAATGTGCAGTGCACCCCCTACCAATAACAACGATGCAATACCAGATGAAGCCATAGTAACAACATGTCCATAGCTACGCAATTTGGTTGCAATAGTATTGCACAAAAACGTTTTCCCCGTCCCAGCACCTCCACTCAAAAAGAAAGTAGTTGGTATGACAACAGTATAAGCAGCAATTAATGCATCATTAAGATCATCAACATTAATTTGTGCATCATACTGTTGTGCTTCATTCTCAAGTTGGACTCATGGAGCAATTGATTCATCAAATATAAGCTATAATCTTCAATGTGATCATCAGTTAGATTCAAAATACCAAACTTAATACGAATCTTGTGCGCTAAATCATCATATATATGTGCTGAGAATTGCTTCCACAATGCAAATGAATGTAATGAAAAGCATTCTGTTAAAATTATAGCAAATAGTCTCCTTAATTGGTATCTCGTTTTCACAATTTCAGTCTCTTGAAAACATTGTATCCATTCTTTATCATCTTCAAGAAGTCCTCTCGTAACACATGCTGACTTGAATGTAAGGTTGTAAATGAGCCAACACAGTTCGGGCTCGATTCGGGCTCGACTCGAAAAAATACGAGCGAGACTCGGATTCGTTAATAATATGATCCAAATCTAAGCATTAAAAATAGTTCGAATAAAATATGAGTAAAATCTGAACAAAGTTATACTCGACTCGTTTAAGATTCAAACTACTTGAATTCTTGATTGTGATTCGATACATACTCGGTTAATACATATTCGATTAGATGTTCGATACATTCTCTTATAATATATACAAATTAAACCAAATTAGAATAATTAGTTATTATTTTATTTTATTTTTAATTTTAATTGTGATTTTATATTTGTAAAGTGTAATAATAAATATATTTCCTCATTTCTAAGTAAAACAACAAATTTAATATATAATTATATTTATTATAAAACTAGTTATTATGTGGATACTCGAATTCGAGCTTGAATTTGAAGCTCGCGAGTAGTTTGAATAAATATTCGAGTCGAGTCGGATTGAATTCGAGTAATAAATATTCAAGTCGAGTCGAATCTAAGTAGGATTTTTCAAATATAATTCGAATTCGAGTACAAATTTATCATTTCGAATCGAATTCGAGTAGCTCTCTGTTCGCTCCGGTTCGACTCGTTTACACCCTTACTTGAATGTATCATGCCTAACATTATTTACCTTGCGTAGCCAATCAAATGAAGTAGGTCCTCTGACAACAGTTAAAAGCAAACACAAATAAAATCGCTCACTTGAATTAGGGCTAGCAAAGTACATTCTACTAATTGCATAACCCCTTTGTATTGGAGCCCATTTACTAATAGACTTGTTCCAAACAAGTTTTTGTGAAAATTCCTGATAAGTTAATACACGGGCAGAATTATTTGTAGCGCAACAATTAAAAAAGTAAGTTAGAGTTGTTTCTTGATGTGAACCTTTAGAAATGATCATATCAAAATATTCAGCAGGGTTAAAGAACACACGATGCATCCCAAGCAAATGAAGTGTCAGTCTTACAACTGACGGAATCTCTTCATGTAAAGGATTATCAAACAATCTCCACGCAGCTTCTGAAGGTCCAATATACCTAGCATTAAGATATTGTTGGATCCCATTAATTCATTTAAGTACCATTGTTGCGCGATCATTTCCTTTATAAATATACTTATGAATGTATTTTACACATCTGATTCCTGCACAAACTTCAACATTAATATGACAGTCGAACATTCTTGATAAAATACAGATTATGTGGCACAACGTCTCTATTATTAATTTCTTGCCCCCTCACGATGTACTTCTAACCAGTATTACAACGACAATACATAGGATATCCATCAGAGTCCATACTTGTTGATTCAACAAATGATCGAGGGTACTGATTGGTACACACTCCGTTTTTCATACATGGTGCTTGAGGATTTCGATCACCACATAGTCCGTGTACCATGCAACTTATGATTGTTTCAAAAAGCAATGGGTCTGTTTGACAATCCAGAAATTCAGCACTCACTACTCTGTCCACTTGAGCATATGTTTGAATTTTATCTAGGAACAAAAGTGCATGTATGTGCGGTAAACTCTTTTTTTGGAATTCAATTGTAAAAACATGCGCCACTTTTCTACCAAAGACGTTGTTTGTTTCTATCTCCTTCATCAAAAAATTTCGTTTCAACTCAAAAACACGGGACACTAAATCAGGACGGTCAGTAGGGATCTAATTTGACAATAGTGATGTTGATTATACTGCGTGGTAGCCATTGAATTTTAAAAATTTTCAAACATATGTCTTGCACTACCAGTGAATGAAGATGGCAACACCATTCGCTGACCAACTTGTTCAGGACTAAACTCATCTGCACAAACATCTGTAAGACCTTGGTAAAGTTCTGCACAAAGCTTCAATTGATTCAACTTGTAGTATGTCAACCGATTTTATTCAGTAGCGACCCAAGCATCTACTACAAATTCCTGAAATAGTTTTTCAGCTCTCAAAATTGTTGAATACTCAACGTCACGTTGAAACATACGATAACTGTAATATTGCAACACGTTGGAACATACGATAACTGTAATATTGCAATTGTGTCTATCGAGTAAATGAATGTCCACCTTGGGAAGCGTTCTAATGTTTCAAATCTGAATTCCATCCTAGCTCACCACAAGGGAATAATAACACATAATGCAATGGTAAATAGGTCGGATGACACTCATTAATTTGAGTCAAACCATTATCCCCTCTCAAATGTAACATAATATCTCTCATTCCATTTGATTCCTCCCGATAATATAACCGCAATCTCATCAGTTGTTGGGAGATTATATCAACGCCGGTTTGTTACAGAACTATGGTGAAAATATGACGATAAATTCACCCCGTCAATTCCAATTCACTTAAAATTGTGTGAGCCTGCGAAAATTTCATAGAAAAAGGATTAACTTGCAATAAATAATTTTGTATGGTTTTCAAAACATCTTTTCTCAAGTTAGGATTTTTGTTGCTGCGAACATCTAAAGTTGAATTAGGATAATAAATGTACAATTGAGAATAAATTGGTTCACACCCTGACTGTGGCATAAGAGATCTTGTTCGATGGCGTAATTCTCTATGGATGGTGAATGTTTTAGGCCCCCTCCCGACAATTAATCTGTCATCCAAAATAGCATCAAGATGTAAACGCATAAAAATCCGAACTAAAGAATTTGTGTCTCGCTTGATCATTAGTTACTGAGAGGTTAAAAATATATCTTCTCTTGGCATTATACTCTCGTGTGTGCTGATGAAACGATTTTGATTGTTCATCATCGTCGTCATACAATGATTTAAAGAGGTGCAATAAGTGGAGGTAGTCAAAGAGAGGATTTGATATAAATGATTTTGTTAATTTTTCAGCAAGACGTTGTAAGGTAGAACAATGAAGACATGGTTTCGAGAATTAAATGCAACATTTATAGCTACAACTTCTATTGTGTAGGCACTACAAATAAAATTATAGATGTCATACAATTTTTAAAAGTTAAACATGAATAAGACAGCAAGTGTTCGTTGAGTTCAGTTCCTACTAAAGTTATCGTATGAATAAGACAGCAAGTGTCCGTTCCGTTCAGTTCAGCAAGGAAAACATGAATCAGTTCAGTTCTGTTCCTACTAAAGTAGAAGACGACTCTTGTCCTGCTCAATCCATTTTTTGAGCCTATGATCCAAATATGTTGTTTACAAACTCAATCCATTTGAGTTTTCTCACATTATTTCTTTAAACTTTATAAAATAAAAAAGACTATCACCCAAACAAATAATGAAATAGAAATACAATACATTTTTTTTTTATTATTTGGTTTATTCTTTTTGGGGATTTTAACTTACAACTCAAACTAATTAAGTATAAACTTCATATTTAAAATTAATAATTAAATAAATATATCAAAAATAATACATTACTTTTGTTTCTATAACAAAAAATATAGTACTTGAGAATAATATTTTATTCTAATTATGGTGGTCAATTGGGACAACAAATTTAAATTGCATCAGGATATTATTCCATATTGGTAATTATAGGGAGCATCGGTCTTAGTTCCTAGGAAGCTTTATATTAGAGTTGCAATTCCAGCATCAGTCTCAGTCGTATCGATTGATTGAATAAAACCGGATCATCATGCAGAATATCAGTATGAAAAGACCAGGTTTGAGTTTCTTTGAATACAAATATCACTTAAAACAAAACAGCACAGCACAGCAGTAATATAAGATCGATGAAAAATCATATTGATTCGAAAGAGAATCATGGATGTACCTTTGGCAGCCCAACAGAATGAGAACCTTATTCAGATTTTTTTGCTGGCATCTCTTACTGCAAAGATGAGGAAGAGAGAAGAAAGGTCTAGATGCGGCTTATGTAGGTAGGCAGGCCGGCTGACTCTATCTTTATATAGGTACTAGCTTTGGTTCACGCTCAATGCAGGGTCTTAGCAAACCCTGATTTTCACATTTTAATTTTTCTAAAGTCAATTATGATTCAATAAGTCATGACAGACCGGAATTTTGAACATTTTTACTTTATTTTATTTTATTTTTTACTTGTGACTTTTAAAATAATATAATATTTATTCTAACAAAATTTTTTATAAAATATAATATTTTAGGTATAATTTGGATATATATACAAGAACAAGGTTATACAAACTGTATAATCCTGTTCTTCTATATGTATCCAAATTATATTTAAAATATTATATTTTATAAAAATTTCTGTTAGAATAAATACTATATATTTTTTTAGAGTCGCAAGCAAAAAAAATTAAAAATATCTAATATTCATGTCTAATAAACACGTCCACGTAAAAGCACTCATTATGATTATAAGGACATATTAAACTTGTCAATTTTGAAATATGCAAGTCAAATCGAGATAGCCAAAAGGAATATGGAAATATTTGAATTCGACTCGAAATTTTAAATTAATATTTATACAAAAATTCTATGTGGACATAGAAATTGAACATAAAAATTAGACATGAATATATTTGATTTTCACTTAATTGTATTTTGACCCCCAATGGTGGATAAAATTACAAATAGATGAAATTCAAATACACTTTATGTCCAATTTTCATGTCTACTTAGAAGAGCTCATATTTAAATTTAAATTATATTTGAAAAAATCTATTCAGATTCACACGAGTCCACATAATACTAACTTTATAATAAATATAATTATAAATTAAATTTATTATTTTTTTCTAAAAATTATATTTACTACACCTTATAAAATTAAAATTAAAATAAAACTAAATAATAATAATATTTAATTATCTTAATTTTATTTATATTATAAAATAATATATTAAATATCTAATCGAATCTATATCAATTTAATATATATCGAATAATTTTACTTGAATAAGAGGTTATTCGAACTATTTCTATTTTTAATGTTGAAATTAAAATCATATAATTAACAAATCCACTATCACATATTTTTCGGAGTCCAGCCCAATGTTCGAATTTTTTGGTTAATTTAGATTTAGAGCCTTATCCTACACATACACAGTCTAACAATTCGTTGCCAAGTAAAAATGGATTTTAAGTTCTCTCTTACGGTTCAACTATTGAACGTGTTTGATCAGAAACTCAATTCCACCCCTCCAAACGCAGACCACTTGAAGTTAACTTGTGACGAGACGCATAATCTCTCACAAAATTTCAGGCAGCCATGGATATCTGGCACCGAGCTCTAACATTCGCCGAGGATGCTGCGAAACAATCACAAGAACTCACCAAAGAAGCCGCGAAGCGATCACAGGAGTTCACTAAAGAAGCCACCAAAAGATCTCAGGATTTCTCCATTGGATCCTCCAAGCTATCTGACATCGTTTCCGAGGCCTCCAAGCGGTCCAAAGAGATCGCCGCTGAAGCCTCCAAGCGAGCTGGTTTCATCAAGGTCCAGGCGCTGAAGCGAGCCGATCAGATCAAGTCTCAGATTCCGCCTGCTGCTGCTGCGCTCTCGCATCTTGTTGACTCCTCCGCGTCGGCTCCGGCCACCGCGGTGCAACCGGAGGATCTGGAGAAGTTTGGAGTTACGGATGAGCTAAGAGAGTTTGTCAAGGATATTACGCTGAATACATTTCAGGATTTTCCTCTTGAAGGTAATTGATCTGGTTTTTATCTGTTCCGAGTTTTCATTTAATGCACTTATTTACAGTGAAAATTGAAGTTAATGTTAACTGTGTTGCCGTATGTTTAGCTGTATATTGGTGCTTGATTTTAAGTGATTCCATAACTACATTTTGTTGCTGCAAAATTAATGGCAAGACATGAGTAGGTTTTAGAATTCCATATTTTCCACTGTCAGGACCTATGTATGATATTAGAAAACTTTGATTGTTTTGCTAATAATGCAATTAACTTTTGTAGTTTAGGTGTTATATGGCTCTTTCCTATTGAAATTAAAAGTGCTATGAATTCTGTGTATATTGATGCTCTATTTGCCATGTCTTGTGAGAAAATGTGGGCAGATGATAGTATGAAGTTTTGGAAATATGAACAAAAGTTATCTGTTCAATGGCTCTTGTATGTCTGCAGTTCTTTGTTTTTTGTGAAATCAAGTAGTAGAACATTTATGTTTGTCTTCTTAGAATATTAGTTTTGTTTGGTTGCTTCGAAAAGCGTTCGTCATGCAATGATTTCCTTATAGATATAAGTGTATTCCGTAATATATAGTAATATTTAATATATATAGATATAATAATAACATTTATGCAGAACATAAACAAATTATAAAATGAGTAACAAATAAATCCGAGTCCTTTGAATTCACAAAGTCTCTTTAAAACAAATTTATTCCCTCACAGGTGCTAAGGATTAATTGTATAATTGCTTCCCAAGATAAAACAGATTTCCAGTTCTTAATTAGAAGCACTTCAAAATTAAGAACACTTTGAACCAAATTATATGTTATGTACTGAACTTACAACAATGATGCATGAAATGTAATGCAATACATACTTACACAGAAATGGGAAAATTATTGCAACGGAATGGGAAATTATTGCAGAACAGGGACTGCAGATTGCGGAACGGGACTCTGTTTTAAGACTGTGGAACGGGATTCTGTTTTACGGAAACGGGAAGCGGAAGAATCAGAACAGAACGAGAAAATAACTTATTTTATTTTAGCGCCCAGATCGATTACTTATAGAAATAATTCTGCGGTTTATTACCGTTGGCGTGCAACTGTCGTCAAAACGACGTAGTATCGTGATGATAATTTTAAAACAAATTTTGTCCAAAAAATTATATATCACGACCCACCCGAACACTAACTTGAGCCCTACTGATCAATCTGGACGCACATGGCATGCAGCGCGTGGAGTTTGAACCAAGCTTGCTAGGTCATCTCCTTCCACAAAAGTGGGGTGCCCTCGGGGCCCCTTCCCATTGAGTAAACATCTCATATATAAATTCTTCACATTTCCTTCAAACATCCTATGTGGGACTATGCAATTTACAACATTTCAAGTAGGTGACTTTGGAGTCAATTTTCTCATTCAATTCTTAATGGATTTGAACACATAAATATACCAAGTTATACTCCTCACGAAGGAGAACGCATTGGTGCAAAGGCCCGACATTTCCGGCGTGTGGGTTCCATATTAAATTAACCCTCAAAATGCTTAAATATTTATTTTGTCAAACCCATTTCCAACAATCCCCCACATGAATGTAAAATTGGCTTTATATCATGAGAAAGAAAAAAAAAATATGTTATGAATATGCAGACACTAGTTCGAGTACATAAGAAAAGATACTTCATCGGGTTAAGTAGCCTAGTGACTTTGAACTTGCCCTAGTAAAGTCTATCAGATTTACTCAACTAATCAGACTTGATGTCTTTGAACTGTCAGTTTTTCGTGTAAACCTAGACAATAAAATTCACAAAATATATTTTCAGACATAGTTGGTTCTCTCGTTTGTGTTCATTTTGGCCTTGAAACATCTCTTGGTTCCGTGAGTATATTAGATAATTCAGCCTTAAAAATTCTCACAGAAGTAGCCCCCTTCTTACTCCGTGAGTATAATAGGCAGTTTAATGCATGTCATGAACTGTACTATATAAATCTTCATTTAGCCAAAAATGAAGATGATAGCATATCTCAACTGGGGTCTTATTTAGAATTATATTATACTTATTAAAATTTTCAAGTATTTTTTTAATGTAATGAGATTGAAATAATATAATTCCATCAGATGTTCTAGAAATCTTGATTCCTAATATTATATCTGCAACCCCCAAGTCTTTCATGTCAAATCTATTTGACAACATACGTTTGGTAGAGTTGATAACTTCATTGTTGCTACCCATGATTAACATATCATCCACATAAAGACAAACAATGACATATTCCTTTTGAGTGCTTTTGACATAAACACATTTGTCACACTCATTGATTTTAAATCCATTTGATAACATAACATTATCAAATTTCTCATGCCATTGTTTTGGTGCTTGTTTCAATCCATACAATGATTTAACAAGTTTGCATACTTTCCTCTCTTGTCCAGGAGCAATGAAACCTTCAGGTTGTTCCATATATATTTCTTCATCTAATTCACTATTTAAGAATGCAGTCTTTACATCCATTTGATGTATTTCAAGTCTATTTAATGATGTTAATGCTATTAGCATACGAATAGATGTAATTCTTGTAACTGGTGAATAAGTGTCGAAATAATCTAATCCTTCCTTTTGCCTATAGCCTTTAACAACAAGCCTTGCTTTATATTTATCAATTGAACCATCAGCTTTCATCTTCTTTTTGAAGATCCATTTATACCCTAAGGGTTTGGAACCAGGTGGAAGGTCCACCAATTCCCACTACATGATTTTGCATAATGGACTTAATTTCACTATTAATTGCTTCTTTCCAATGAGAAACATCTGGAGAAGATATTGCTTCCTTGTATGTTTGAGGATCGTTTTCTAACAAGAATGTTAGAAAATCCGGACCAAAAGACTTTGAAGTCCTTGCCCTTTTGCTACGTCTAGGTTCATCCAATCTGCACTCTTTATATATATTTTCAGGATTATTACTAGTAGCATCCAAAGGTCTTTTGTTTGAATTTGAATCATTATTTAAATTATATGGAAACATATTTTCAAAGAATGATGCATCTCTTGATTCAATAAAAGCATTAACATAAATATCAGAAATTTCAGAACAAGAAAACGATAAGCACTGCTGTTATTTGCATAACCAATGAATACACAGTCAATTGTTTTCGGTCCTATCTTAACCTTTTTAGGTTTAGGAACCATCACTTTTGCTAGACACCCCCACACTATTTATAGCAAGGTCTATGACCTTTCCATATTTCATAAGGTGTTTTGTGAGTTTTCTTATGAGCCACTTTGTTAAGAATATAATTTGTAGAAAGCAAAGCTTCCCCCCCACAAATTCTGGGGTGCTCCAGAACTATTTAACATAGCATTCAACATTTCTTTCAATGTTCGGTTCTTGCGTTCAGCAATACCATTAGATTGAGGTGAATAAGGAGCGGTAGTTTGGTGAATAATACCATGAGTAGAGCATATCTCTTCAAATAGTGATTCATATTCACCACCTCTATCGCTTCTTATTGCTTTAATCTTTTTGCTAAGTTGATTTTCAACTTCATTTTTATAAAGTTGAAACATTTCTATAGCCTCATCTTTACTTCTCAGCAAATATACATAACAATATCTTGTGCAATCATCGATAAAGGTAATGAAATATTTTTTCCCATCTCTTGTTTGCACAAACTTTAAGTCACATATATCAGTGTGAATTAAATCTAGAGGTTCAGTTTTCCTTTCAACATAATGAAAAGGTAATCTTGTCATTTTTGATTCCACACAAATTTCACATTTATGTTTTTGATTAATATCAAATTTAGGCAAGAATTCTAAATTAATTAATCTACGCAAAGTATTATAATTAACATGTCCTAATCTAGCATGCCATATATTTGAAGATTCTAACAAGTAAGCAGAAGAATTAATTTTATTATTATCAATAGACTTCGGTACAACAGTCATAACATTCATCTTAAAGAGCCCATCAGTCATGTAGCCCTTTCCCACAAACATATCATTTTTAGTAAGTACAAATTTATCGAACCACAAACACCAACTTGAAGTCATTCTTGCTAAGCGATGTGACCCGAAACTAGATTTTTGCGGATATCTCATGGTACGAAGCACTTCGTTCAAAGTCGGCTTTTTGCGGATGTCATTTTCGAGATAATCTTTCCACGCCCTTGAACCTTTGAACTTGAGGAGTTTCCCATGAAGAGTTGATCATCATTTTCTACTGGTTTGTAAGTAGAAAACATTCATTTGTTGGAACAAATATGGCGAGTAGCCCCAGTGTCCACCCACCATTCTTTGGGGTTTTCTACCAAGTTACATTCAGATACAACTGCACAAAGATTAATGTCTGAAACATTTTCAGAAAGCTTTTCCAGTTCTGTCACATTTGCTTGAGCCTTTTGTTCTTTCTTGAATTTCTTTGGCTTTCGACATTCATTTGATTTATGTCCTGGAATGCCACAGTTGAAGCATTTGCCTTTGAATTTCTTCTTGGCCTTGAAAGTATCTTTGCCTTCACGCTTCCTTTTGTTGTTGTTTGGTCTTTGTTCTATCACATTTGCCTTTACTTCAATGAAATTTTTCCCAATCTTCTTCTCAAATCCTCGATTGTCCTCTTCAATCCTAAGTCGCACAATCAGTTCTTTAAGATTCATTTCTTTGCGTTTATGCTTCAAATAGTTCTTGAAGTCTTTCCATAATGGTGGAAGTTTCTCAATCATTGCAGCAACTAGGAATGAGTCACTTAATAACATTCCTTCAGAATGAATATCATGTAGAAATATTTGTAATTCTTGCACTTGAGTGATGGCTGCTTTAGAATCTACCATTTTATAGTCAAGAAATCTATCAACAATGAATTTTTTCATGCCAGCATCTTCAGTTTTATATTTCTTATCTAAAGATTCCCAAAGTTCTTTTGCAGTTTGAATTATACAATACACATTATACAATGTATTATCTAATCCATTCATGACATAATTTCAAGAAGGAAATCAGCATGTTTCCACGATCAATCGCAAACCACCTTTTCCTTGTCAGTTTCTCCTTCAACAAGAGTAGGATAGTCCTCTTGTAGAAACCTTGCCAAATTCAATGTGGTGAGATAGAAGAGCATTTTTTGTTGCCAACGCTTGAAATCAGTTCCATTGAATTTTTCTTTCTCCATGATACTCACGGCAGGAATGGTACTAGTAGATGCCATTTCTGTCATACAAAGAAAATTATCAATAAACAGAAACAAATTTCTGTTGTACAAAATGTTTGTTTACAAATTTGTTTTGCAGAATATTCTGTATATTAACACAATAGTATATATTAACATGCAAACTAAATAAACTGTTATATTAACATGCAAACAATAACATAATATATAAGTCAGTTAACATGTAATATATATAATAACAGAATATATAAATCAACTAACATGTAATATATGTAATATTTACGTAATATATATAATAATGTAATACTTTATATTAACATGTATTAATATGCAATAAATTTCTAGAATACTGTGTATTAACATATAAACATGTATTAACATGCAAAAACAGTGTATTTATATTATGTTAGACTACTAATTTTACAGTATGTTATATATACAAAAAACCTATTTTCTGTTCACATAAACAAACGATACAAAATAATACCACAATTACAGAACGTATAAATTTGCTTTAAGATTGTATTCCGTAATATATAGTATTATTTAATATATATATATAGATATAATAATAACATTTATGCAGAACATAAACAAATTATAAAATGATTAACAAATAAATCCGAGTCCTTTGAATTCACAAAGTCTCCTTAAAGCAAATTTATTCCCTCATAGGTGCTAAGGATTAATTGAATAATTGTTTCCCAAGATAAAATGGATTTCCAGTTCTTAATGCACTTCAAAATTAAGAACACTTTGAACCAAATTATATGTTATGTACTGAACTTACAACAATGATGCATGAAATGTAATGCATGTAAATACATACTTACACAAAAATGGGAAAATTATTGCAACGGAACGGGAAATTATTGCGTAATCTGGACCGCAGATGCGGAACAGGACTCTGCTTTTAAGATCGTAACGGGATTCATTTTTGAAAACGGAAGCGGAAGCGGAAGAATCGAATGCGTAACGAAAATAACTTATTTTATTTTAGCGCCCAGATCGATTACTTATAGAAATAATTCTGCGGTTTATTACCGTTGGCGTGCAACTGTCGTCAAAACGACGTAGTATCGTGATGATAATTTTAAAACAAATTTTGTCCAAAAAATTATATATCACGACCCACCCGAACCCGGCCCGACCGAACGGACGGCGACGGCGAGCGTGTTGGTTTGAACCAAGCCTTGGCTAGGTTCTCTCCCTTCCACAAAAGTGGGGTGCCCCTTGGGGCCCTTCCCATTGAGCAAACATCTCATATATAAATTCTTCACATTTCCTTCAAACATCCTATGTGGGACTATGCAATTTACAACATTTCAAGTAGGTGACTTTGGAGTCAATTTTCTCATTCAATTCTTAATGGATTTGAACACATAAATATACCAAGTTATATTCCTCACGAAGGAGAACGCATTGGTGCAAAGGCCCGACATTTCCGGCGTGTGGGTTCCATATTAAATTAACCCTCAAAATGCTTAAATATTTATTTTGTCAAACCCATTTCCAACAATCCCCCACATGAATTAATTCATCACAATTCATCAATTATTTATTTTCTACAAATATAAAAATTTAAAGGGGAGGGATCATATTCTGTCACTTTTCCTTTCCCTTTTCCTTTTCCTTCTATTCTTTTGGCTTTATGAGGCATGACCTAGTTACTATATTTTTTTTGTTGATGGTTTACACACTAGTAAGTCCTTGTTAAATGTATTTGATGATCAGGCATGTTAGCTACGTCTTTCATTAATCATAAGACAACCATATGCAGCTCGACCTTAAAGCTGTTAGAAGTTAGGCCTTCTTAGTCTAGGCATCTAGCTTTAATCACGGTGGGCATTTCATGGCAAAAAGCCTGCAGGTTTGCTGCAGCCACTTGTCTCTAGCCTTCCGATCAGCATGCCTCTCATTGTTCAGAAGTAAAAATTCTCTCCTTAGTCCTTAACATCACAACCATTTTCCTTGCTTGCTTACCCAGCTGTTTTTAGTGCTTGTTCATGTGATGTTTCCTTCTATCGTTAGTTTCTTTTTCTTTTTATTCTTTCTGGTATATATGTGTTTATTGTTTTCATTGTCAGCTGTAAGTTCTCTAGTGTTCCACTTGTTCACTTATTCACCTTGTGTAATTGGATGAACTTATCTTAGACTAGTGTTGTTCATTTGCAGAAGATTCAGAAATGTCTGATATCCCCACAGTGTCTAATGTTCATCAGGATCTTACTAAATGGCAAGAAGTGCATGCCAAACTTGTTCTCTCTACAGTAAAGGTACCTACCTTAACCTAAGCCCCCCCAAGAAAGAAAAAAAAAAAAAAAGGTAAACTTATGAATGTGTCTTTATCAGCAAGCTATAAATTACTTTTGCCTTCTACATTGAAACCTTTATTTCTTTGTGGTGATTTGAAGCTCATCCTTGTTATCATATCTATCACAAGTTTCAACTCTGTTAGAATAGCAAGGTATTGTGGAGTCTGTAGTAAGATTCACTTGCTGTTTAAAAATATAAAATTCCAAAATACTGTTTTTGCTGTTCTTGTGTGTGTGTGACCGTGTGTGGGGTGGGGCAGGGGTGTTTTAGATTAGTAAGATATTTGGCTTCTATTGCAAGAACAACTAGACTAACTTAAAGTTTGGAGTTCCAATGGACTGCCTGTTTCTTGATTCTTGTAAAAGCAGAACGTTTCTTTTTAATCTTTCTTATTCTGTTCCTGAATCTTGTGGATAAGATAAGCAGTTGAGGTTGTCTAACTCAAAGGATGTTGATTGTCATTGTTTAGATTCTTTAGAAACACATCCACTAAAAAAGTTGATGTGTTCTAGTCAAGCATGTATCGGATAACATAAGTGTTGGATAATTGTTCCACATTATTCGACCAATAAACATTGAATGTCTAATGCACTTTTTGTTTTGTTTTGTAAAAAAATTATAAAGAAACCTGTGATATTATGAATCAATTAAAATTGGGTCTCTATTCTGTACAAATGAATATCTACTTGCACATGTATAAATACATTATTCGCTATGTTTTCCTTAATGCTACATTTGGAGTGAAGGAATAGAATGGTGAAAGGAATGCATGCTTTTTTAGCATCTCAAGTGCATGTTTGGTTTGGTGATGGTTGGTGTGATGGGATAACATAATTGTCACATTCATCCATTGGGATGGATTTCATCCCACCACCTCCCCATTAAATGAAAATCAAGGGAATGAAATGAGTTTCTATTCAATTGGAATGGTTTTTCTGCCGGAATGAGTAATTAAATACACTTTTTTTTATTTCATTCCATTCCGACCTTGATTCCTTCAATCTTAACACAACATTATACACATGTGTGATTGTATACTTTCTGTGTTACTCGGACTCGGCATTTTTGGTGGAGTACTCGTGTCGACACGATACGACATTGATACGGGTGCGGGAATTCGTACGGGATTCGGCCATAGAAATCCGGATACTGCTGTTTTTACAGGTGGTTCATTGAAGGAGAAGAAGTGACGAGGAAAAAGGGGGAAGAAGAAGAAAGGGAAAGGGAAAAGAAAAAGAATTTCCATGGGTGCTGTCCGCTCTGTTCAGTTTTCGCCGGTCATTGGCACTTGGTCCTATGCATCACGTGGGTCTGTCTGCTGGTGGGTTCCAACTGTATATCACTTGTGGGCGGGCGACTTAATTTGGTTTGTGTTGAGGGACGAGGGTGACCTATGCAATCGGGACCCATAGTTTTAATTTTCATATTTCAAACTTGGTTATGGGCATGTGGGCTGGGCTGCTTAATTTTACGGTTGGGTTGCTCTATTGGGCCTAGTCCGCGTTTTAGTGTTGATTGTTTTGTTTGATCTAACCACGAATTGTATGGTTTTGTAATTTGGAATTTGGTTTGACCAGCATATGACTAGATAAAGAAAAGGCAATATTACTTTACTTTCAAAACAAATTAGTGGTTATGCCAAAAGGCACATCATAGAGCCGTAAAAATGTTCCATTCTTTTAATATAAAAAATATTTATTATTTGACATATTAAATTTAAATTATAAAAGATATATTATGTCGTATTCTCGCATCGTGTCCAAATTAGGATTCGTATATTCGTATCTTCTATTTTTTGACTTTACGTGTCTGACACATAAATTCGTATCTGCACCCGATTCCGAGTAACACAGTGTACTTTTACAATTTTTAAGTGAAATTGTAATTTTTTACGGTTTGTTAGATTTACTTATCATTAAATGTGTTTTGTTACTTTAGTTTAAGATATAGAAAACCTACAACTTTGTTGGTGTTTCCTTCCCTTGTTTGTGTCTCTCTTAATGGTTTGAAATGTCAGCATGTCTATGTTGTGTCGTAAACTTGTCGCCATGTGCATGCTTCATAGGCTTTTCAATGCACTCTATGTACAAATTCTAGTATGGAAAATTGTTTATGGAAACACTGAATTGGTTGTAGGACACTTTTTATATCACTTTTCTTCACTCTACTCTTTCGGTTAAAATCGATCACCGAATCAAATTTTTTATGATCAACTCATTAAACTATAATTTTTTTAAAAAAATTGAAATTTTCATCTAAGTGTTAAAAATTAACGGAATATTTATGTGGCGTCACATCAAATGTTTAGGTAGATATTCAACAATTAAAAAATACAATAATTGTCAATTCTATAACAAATAGTTAAACAATACATAACAATTAAATAAATTAATAATAAAATATATTAATGTATAATTTTTACAAATATATTTATATAAAATTAATGAATTCATATTATTTTTTTAAATTTTAAATATTTTAAGTTCTCTTTAAAAAATATAAAATTATCTAATATTTTGAAATAGAGGAATTATTATTATTATTATTATTATTATTATTATTATTATTATTATTATGTTTTTTTCTTGAAAATCCTAAATGTCATCAAGAAGAAATATTTAAAAGTCATGGGAAATTTAGAAAAAAAATTGGTAATTTTTTATCTTAAAAATATATTTTTAATATTTTATAAAGTTTAAACTAATGATATTTACATAATTAAACCTAATTATCTAAAATCTAATCTCTTCTTCTTCTATTCTTTTTTATTTTGGCTATTTTTTTTTAAAAAAAATTACACCTACTATCTGGGTTTATTTTTCAGATCTACTCTCTCTCTTCATTCATCTGCTCTATCTTCAATCAATGGTATTTTCGGCAGAACCATGCTCCATTAAATTGATGCTAATTGCCATGGATTTGATCTTCGTCCCGAGTATACGGACCAATTCGTCCAACAAAAAAATCACAAAAAACTAAACGAAAAACCAAACTTGAAAAATCTCCCGATTTGATCTTAACTAACTCAACGATTTTAAACCATCTTCTTCCGATCTCTGTCAATGAACTATTGTCGCCCAACTAAAAAACTCAAAAAAATAAAAATAAAAAGAAGATCTAAAAACTAAACCCAGATAAGTGATTGAAATGAAAAACTTCCAGCGAAGATCCCAACTACTCTGTACTTTTTTCTAACGATATGAATGGTGGTGAGAGTGATTAATTTGTTTATGCGGAAGAGAGAGAATGTAAGACTGAATGTGGCTCATTGAATTTAAACTGGGAAGAAGGAATCTTTGAATAGGAAGCCATGAATCTAAAGAGAGATGAAAATGGTTTTGGAGTGGATCTATATCAATTTTGAAATTGTCTATCTAGATCTAACATGCCCTAAAGCAATTTGGGTTGAAGCAATTAGTTTTTGAATAGATCAAACTGTTTTTTACATTTGGATTGAGCTTCAACTGTTTGACGAAATGCCTGAATTAGCAAATTAGATCCCTGTTGGTGGGTGGTGTTTAATTTGTGTGATGGGTTTCATTGGTTTAATTTGTTTAGCTTATTTTACTTGTTTAATTTTTTTTTAAATGTATAATTAGGTTTATAAATTCTGTAAATGTATAATTAGTTTAAACTTTGCAAAATATTAAAAATTATATTTTTTTAATAAAAATCAAGTGACGTGGATTTAGATGTGGGGTAGGTCATATATGATGTCGCATGTTTCTATTAAAAGTCAACTCATTTAACGGAATTTGTAACGATTTGATAAATATTTGTAGTTCACTCACTCGATTATAAAAAATTTCTGTTCAGTAATGCATTTGTAAGCCGAGGTCGAGTAGAATGGGGAAAAGTGTATTTAACCCGAGTGGAATAATATTGTTTTTAGTTGCATAAACACTAGATTTCGTTCAGCATAGCTTATAATATTATGCATAATCTTCATTTGTTATGACGTGAGTTTTTATTATCCTCATTGAGTAATGCTTGAAAGATGAGCAATATTTTATGTTATTATATGCAGGAGATCTCAAAGTTAAGATACCAGTTATGCCCACGTGTAATGAAAGAAAGGAAGTTCTGGAGGATATATTTTATTCTAGTCAACAGTCATGTAGCTCCGTGAGTTACTTTACCTTCTTAGTCGATGCTTATATGTAATGCTGATAGATAGATCAAAAGAACCAGGTGAATTAGCCTAAATACTTTGCCATATTGTTCAAAATAACAAGCAAATCATAGTGGTCATTATTTTGTTGGTCGGTTAATAACTTTGTTTTGTAAATGAAATTCATCTTTTTCAGTGCTCTACGTAGGCATGTGTTGCCTTTTCAAAGATTCCCCCCCTACTTTCTTTGCTAATCCTCCAAATTACCATTAAATTTGCGCCGCAAAAATCTTCCAGAAGAAGGCCTTTTTAGTTCATATAAATGACGTTTGATTCAGCAGTTATAGCCACTTCCATTCTCCATCTTCAAGTTATAGCCACTTCCATTCTCCATCTTCAAATTAATACGTCTTGAGCTAGATCTTCTCAGTCATCTCTTCCATAAAGTTTGTAGCATGGAATCAAGAGTCCAGCACCAGGTCTCCAACTGTTCATCTTATTGTTGTGGAACTACTGCTTTTTGGTAGTTTAATGCTATTGCTGGACCAAATCAAAAGAATAGCTCATGAATTATGGAAATAACAAGTCACCGCTGTATATTTTCATCTCTTGCGTGTGTTTGCAGCTGGGCATTTGAAGTATTTCTAATATATCACCTGAATGGTTTAGGTATGAAACGCGCTATATGGAGGATGCAAAGAGGAAGTCTGCTTCTGAAGTGAAAGATGATGTGAAGGAGAATTCAACAGTCGGAATAGTTTCTAAAACAGAAGCTGGTAGGGTAAGCCAGAAAAGCAAGAGTGTATCCTCATCAGCAACTGAGCAGGACTTGGATGTATTTCTTTTGGCAGATCTTGGTGACAGTGATGATGGCCCAGGTATACTGTTGTGTATTACTGATTTGTAACTTATGTGGTTGCTATCATTAAACCAAAGGATTCTTAAGTTTTCTATTTTCCCTTTGAATACATATTTGCTTACTTCAATATCCTATATCTTGTTGGCTAGAAACCACATTATTCTTTGAGAATTAGCTACAAGTATCACTCGTTGCAACATTAGTTGACGCCTTGACAGGTTTTCTCTTTGTTTTCACCGCCATAGTAGTTGCGTGACTATAATCAGTCTCCATAAATCGACCACCAGGATTAGGTCTCACTGTAATTCTCCCTGTATACATGGGTGTCACCCCCATTTTGAAGGCCTGAGTTTATGTATTTTCATTACCTATGAAAAACAAATAATTCTGGAGTTCCTACCCAAGTAGTGGCTGGTTGGTAATCTGATTTAAATATTACCTTCTACTGATTTTGTATAGTTATAATAGATTATTGTTACAAGACCTGTAATTTTCTATTTATACTCTTTTAACCAGTTTGTTTCATATTTTAGATACTATTAGGAATTAGATATGTAAAATTTTTTATATTTATTTGTTTCTTTAGTCTTTTTATTTTCTTTATAAATAAATATTTTTGTGACCTTGAACTCTAGCATTATTGATATCTTTCTTTTCTTTTTTTTTCTTTTAGACGGTGAGGACGAGGGATTCGATGATGATTTTGACAAGCTATAGCTCGCGAGCACGAATTGGTTAAAGATTTTTTTAACTCTGGCATTTCCCTAGATGCGGCAAGGGATGATGCCTACTGGAATAAAGGAATGGGTATTCCGGTTGATCTGATCTGGGGATGGGGAAACTATGATGTTCGGTTGCATTGAACTCATTAAGTTCTGAATCGGGAGTGTGCTTCTGCCTGCACCAGTTTATGTGATCAACCTAGGTTGCATTGGAATTCTAGTATTTCAAAACAGCTGGATTACATTTCTTATGAGCTAAATTTACTTGTAATAATACTCCCTCCCCAAATGTTACTTTTGTGAGTTAAACAAGTTAGGTTATTAAATTGAACAAAAATTTTAAATACGATTGGGCTTTTGTTGGAAATTTACCCCAACAAAATACTATCAAACAATGCAATATTTCTATATTCTATAAGAGATCAATAAGGTGGAAGGGACGTTTCGATTTACCTAGACAGTCTTAATTTATTTATTGTTGCATTGTAAATTCGTGATATGTATATATATATATACTATATAAAGCATCTGATATATGTAAAGATTGAAAATATAATAATAAATTAACAGAAAGATCTTATTTTATTCTTTATTCGTTCTCAAAAGAATAAATAAAATATAAGTTTTACACATTAAAAAAAAAATTCAAAATTTTCTTTAATAATGGTTTCATAAAAACTATGAGTAATTTTATTTTTCTTAACTCGTTTACTTTTTCTCATCCCTTTTGAGAATAAAAATATATATTTAGTCATTCTATGTGAAGGAAAATCGGAACAGCCCAAGAAAAGAAAATGATAGGGTCATGAGATTTATTGGTGACATGATTTGGCATCCAAAAGTGGCCAAAAATAGTCTGACACCTGTGAAAGAAGGGAGTCTGAATAGCACTACTAGTCTATGTTGAGGCATATAGCACGAGATCACTCGACCGTTCTGACATCAACACCGTTCCTTCGTTCGTTAGCGTCATCACAGCCGACAAGACAAACGAGCCCGAACTATTTATTTATTTTACATTCTTATCCACGGTGATCATGATCACAAGCCTTGATCATGCCTAAAATCAAAGAGAACTTATATTTTAGCAAGTAAATTTAATAATGAATAATAAGTGAGATCTTTATATGAGAGAAAATTATGTAAAATTATTAAATTTATTTATAAAAATATCAATTCTCAAATTAAAATGTATTAAGATTGTGTATACATTTTTAAAATAAAACTAAATAACATATGGCCTATAAATTATAATGCTAAATAAGCTTTACCAATAAGAAAATGTTATTCTCTCACTTTCTTTTCTACTAACATTTTAAGTATATGAACAAAGATTAAGAAATATAAATGATATTTTATTGATAAAATTGTACTATCTCTATTTTAAAATTAAAGATATAATTTAATTTTTTAGAGACAATTCATGAAATCTTAGGTGGTGTTTGATAAAAATGAGTAATTAAGATCTGAATAGTTAATACATCTTAATAAATTAGATCATCTGAATCTAAAAAATTGTTTGATAGCTAAAAAATGAAAAACATTTGAATGATGCTATTTTACCATTTTAACCCTCAGAATTATTTAAAATTTTTATTTGAATGATTTTAAAATTTGAAATTGAAATGGTACAATATTTAATGAGGCTATTTTCGTTCATAAATTTTAATTAAACTATTAAAAGTCAACTCTTAATAGTTAAGATTTGAGTTTCTATTTTAACGATTAAGAGGCAAAAATTATTTTACTAAACAAGATTTGTGTGACGCCCCCAAAATAGGTATACATCACCCATCTTGAGTCGCCAGATATCACACTATAAAAATCAAATACAAATTTTATTTATATTAATCGTTGAATCGTCAGCATGTATTATGACGACAAGATAATGTGAGTTTTAATACAAATGTATGTAACTCTCTCATGGTGCCTCGACCACAACCTTACAATGATACTTTACATAAAAAGTACAAATAAAAACTGCTTTTAGAAATTAAAATCTTTGGGAAGTGCTCAAAGAAACCTTCGTATATGTGGAGGCCATGAATTTAAGTTATGATAGATATCATATGTCCGTGAGAATTATCCTCGTCAATTCAATAGATTCCAAAAAAAAAAATGAGAAGATTATTATCATGTTTCTTCCAATGGTGAGTCTTCTCTTGACATATAACTATCTCCACTGCTCTCCAGTGAAAATTATATTTCAAATAAACTCCAAGATCATATAGGTAGTGGTTCGTAGATATACTCAAAGAAGTGGATGCGCATAACCCCGCCTTATGATAACACGAGGTTGTATGTCATTAGACATCTTGTATGATAAAGACAAAACACCCTTCCAAAGTTGGGTTCGCTTCACTCTATTCGTTTCACCAAAATTAAATATCAAATGACGATATAATACGACACACTTATCTAAAGTTCTCGATAAAATTATTTTCATACTATTTTTAGGAGAACCTCAACAAATTTATGTACCATCGCTCTATTCCCCGTTATCCCCTGCTCAACCCAAATTTACACTTTATTACTTGAAAGGAATTGTAAAGCAAAAGGGTGAGCACAACTAGCCCAGTAAAGAATATCATAATTAAAGATAATTAAAATCAATAGCTTTTGTCAATAATAAATCAGAGATTTAGAACATATGGTAGATGATAAAACTTTTCAACCATAGTTGCAGCGGAACGAGCAATCCATTAAAAGAGTCAAATAGACCATCGGGTCTATTTCTTCTCCATGTTAAAAGTCCACCAATAATATTTTATCCTTATAACGTCAATCAACAATTCATGTCCACAATTATCTGAATAACTCATAATCATAATTGTGATTCTGAATTCCTTTTCGCACCTAGGACGAAGATAATTTTCATCACCTATCTTCACCTGAAACATCAAAAATTATGGTTATACCAAATCACAATCCCTGCTCATAATCATACTAATAAATTCATCTTTGTGCTACGGCCAAAGATATTCATTAACAATTCATCTTTTTAGCGCTACTACTACCAAAGACATTCATTAACAATTCATCTTTACACTACAAAGCCAAAGATATACAACTGTATTTTAGAAGAGTCAAGTAGAGCATGATATCTACTATCTTCTACTTAATTTAAAAGCTTATTATCAATATTTTATCACGAGACTCACCTTAATAAATAATCCACATCATCAAATCACCCCCAGCACTACTACCAAGGATATTCGTTAATATCACATCCATGAATTATCCATGACTACTACTTATATATTCATTATAATCACATCCATGAATTAATATTTCATTGTTGAGACTCAAATTTCAATAATTAATCCACATCATCAATTCATCTCTCGTATTATAGGCCAATGATATTCTTTTAAGTATCACGACCACGAATTATCCATGCACTACGGCCAAAGATAATCGTGTTTTCATCAACTGGCCCCGATCATGCCATAAAACAATTCATCTTTGCACCTCGGCAAGAGAAATCCATAGTCATAATCATACCAAAAACCACAATCAAAGCACTACTACTAACGAAGACTTTTTCCACATCATTTGTAACATTACTACCATGATTATACCGAATAATCCTCGGTCATAATCATACCAAGTCCATCTATGCACTACAGGCCACAGATGACTTTCAACATAATATATACATGAGGATGATGACAATGATATAAATATTAATCAAACAAAAAAAAAAGATAAATATTAAAGACTTTAAATTTATCCAATTTATCCAAATATTATCAACCATTCATAATCTAATATTATTAATATCATAACAATATTTTAATCACTTCTTAAACTTATAAACAATTTATTTCAATTGTTTACACTTTACCAAATAATGCATTTAATCATTCAAAAATGTCATACTCATAAGATTTCATCACCAATGATTAAATCCCTCATCAAAAATATGCATATACCTTGCCATAAAATCCTATTTTTCAACTTTGTTACTTCACATAACATATTTAACTCATATGTTCCTAACTAAACCATTTTCATAAAAAAATACCAAATCAGTCCCAAAAATGTTTCTTTTCTGGGATTTAGCAGAATATAGTCCCATAATGAACATATATTTTTCTCGGAATCTTTAAAATTCATTTACTATTTTTCAAAAATTAATATATAATTAATTCCTTAAGAAATTAGCTACCTCAAGTTTAACTCCAGAAATTCCCAAATCTTGGCAGGATCTTACACATGTTAACGTGAGCTTCCAGTTTAAATTTCATGGTTATTGGAGTTATAAAACTCCGGTTATAGCATTTTTTGTCAGAAAAATCTAAATATTGAAATGGTCATAACTTGCTCATTTTAAGTCAGAATGAGCTCATTTTTGGACAGGAGGTACTTTATACCATATACTTTCATGTCCCAAAAGGCCGGAATTTTTCTCACAAATTAAGTGCCTGAAAATTCCCTTTTAAAATGCTAGATAAGAGGCTTTTTCAAATTTACACTTTTTTTTGCTAAAAATCACCAATACCTAAAAATTTACAACACCTTTGTTAGAATTTATGCCCTGTAGAGGCCAATTATTTGATATAATTGCTTAACGCTTTTGATATTATATTTGATTGAATAAATATATGATTTTATTATGGTTTTATTTATCACGTAATATAATTGTTAACATAATAAAATTCCTTAGAATAGTGATACAAATTATATAGTTTCAAGTATGTGACTTGAACATGAGATTATATATTACCATTAGTATCGTTGTTCTTAAATGTCCTTAATCGAGTATCATTGTTGATGGGACAACAATGATGCATTGAGACTAAGATGTGGATCGATCGATGAACAAATCTCATCGGTCATAAATATATGAGATATTAAGTCAATGCATAGTACATGTTAGAGAATCGATGTAATCGGATGTACCCACCATGAGAATTCTATATGGAGCATTATGCTAAGTGTCATTAGAATTCTCATAAGGATAATGATGTAATGGTCCTCCCGACCGAAATCGCTTATATTACTACACGAGAATTTATGTACTTTGATATCATCAAATGTCACCTTTAATAGGGTGGACTATAAAGATGATTATTGGGTTCATCATTAATCAGTGTGAGAAATATGAGTGATCTAGATGGAATTTAACCATCCTATATATTACGGGTGATATCCATAGGCCTCTTGATTGAGTAGGAGACTATGAAATGCACGGCCATGCTCAAATAGTGATTTGTTTCATATAGTCTACTCATTGATCAAGAAAACTCGAGATTAAATTATGAAGAGTATGACACATTCCATGACTCGAGTTTAATCTAGATATTAAGGTTAAAAGGATTAAATTACATCAAAACATTGGTCACAAAAAGGTTGCATCGAATCATCGATCTTATTATTACTTGGGTAAAGCGATGATGCATTACTAGATGTCGCTTTCATTGCTTATAATTTTATAATATGATTTTAAAATTATTGCCAACGTAATAATAACCTATAGTGGTTACACACATGTAACGTTATTTAAAAGGAATTAATTTAAATTTTAAGGATTTAAATATATTAATATGATTAATAGTATTTAAATCACGAATTTAAATTAAAAGGATAATTTGTATATATGTATATTAATTAAGTAAGACTCAATTAAGAGATATATATATATATATATATATAATTCTGATTTTATAAAATTAGGTTTTGATTTGATTAATTCCTTTTAACTACTATATATATGATATATAAGCATTCTACTTAGGGTAAGATATCATAATTGAAAAATCCTAGCCATTTCTTGAGAGAGACTAGAGAGAAAAACAGCTTCAAAAATCCATTCTTTTTGGTGGCTAGTATCATGAGTCCTTCTTATCATCAGTAATCGCTCGACCTGCTCAGCGGCGTTCGATGGTGGATACTGTAGAGGCGCAATCGGTTTGTATTAAGGTTGAGATTCGAGGCGCAATGGTTTCAGATTCTCATTTTTTTGTTTATATCCGGTATAATCTCTAAACCTCCTCAATTAATTGATTTTCGCATGGATCCTATTTTAGGGTTTCTAAATTGCTTTAAAATTTTAATTTCATTTGCATGCGTTTCGTGTCAAGCCCAAAGAACCTTTTCTAGTGATTCCACTTGGATAAGTTAGTAAACTTATAGATCTAACTCTAGGACTTGACCACACTCAAAAATTCAAAATAAAATAGGAGATATGGTCAATTGAACTTCATGTTCTTTTTTTACTAAAATCTGATTTTTCAACCCTTTGTGATTTCTAAGAAACTTTCATGTTTTCATATAATAACCAACATAACTCATCATAACACTTACTAATACTACATATACCCATGATTTTCATCAGTCTAATACTTTTATTATGACTTTCATCATAATCCACGTAAATAGATCATTTCCACAATTTAATAAGGAATGAATACGAATGATCATTCACCATGCATGTGGTAATCCACATAGACAGGTTATTCTAATAGAATAATAAAGAATGAAATAACAGAAGGATTCACCATGCATGCAATAGAGACCGCACAAACAAAGTTATTTCCAATGTAATAATAAAGATTTTAACCAGTCCGACGTAAAAGCGCATGCATGTGATATTCCAATGTAATAATAAAGATTTTAATCAGTCCCACAGAAAAAAGCATGTAGATAGGATATTCCAATGTAATAATAAATAATGGAACCCGTGTTCTACAGAACGCACAAAACATGATATTCGACGTAATAATAAATAATCTGAAACCGTGTCAAAGTAAATTGCACCGACGTAATATTTTCAATGTAATAATAAAGATTAGAATAATAGAAGATTTTCACCACGATGCGGATTGCGATAAATAGGTTATTCCAACATAATAATAAAGAATGGAATAACAGAAGAAGATCACCATGTATGCGGTACTTCGCATAAACAGGTTATTCCAACATAATAATTAAGAATGGAATAACAAAAGAAGATCACCATGTATGCGGTACTTCGCATAACCAGGTTATTCCAATATAAGAATGAAGAATGGAATAACAACTCTTAGGAGTATTGAAAGAAAATAATTCTCTTCATGAATACGAAAGAATAATACCCCTTACGAGTACAACAAATAATATCCCTTACCTTATAAATAAGAATACTCCGACGAGTAGGGAGTGAATGTACTTGAAGAAAACTTGTACTACGCCAAAGCTTTCTTAAACTCTAAAAGAAATACGCCAAGATTATGTAAGGAGAATTCTCTCTCTAGAGTTTCAAAGTGAATTCGTAAGAAATAATGAAGGAATGAGCTTCATTTATGTAAGAATGGACCTAATAAGAATTAATCCATGAACTATCCGTATTGGTTTACAATAAAATATAATATATTCTATTTATAATCTAATAAAACGAATAACTTTATAAAAGTATTCGCTTTTATATGAAAAGATTTTACTATACAAATACTACGTGCACTATGCAAATACTATGCATAATAAAATATAATATATTCTAATTATTTGTTTAATAAAATGTATAACTTTATAAAAGTATTCTGCTTTTATATAAATTTTTTTACTATTAGCCTAATAAAACGAATAACTTTATAAAAGTATTCTGTTTTATATAAAAAGTTTTTCTATTTTATTACATTAATAATACTAATAAAACAAAACTTCATCATCACTTACTTTGAAAATTTTTCAAATGTCACCCTTAACTTTAAACTTTTATCAATTTAACTATTCACCAAAATAAAAAAATTGAATACTTTTATTTCATAAAATTCGGGGTCTCACAATTTGTCTCTGATCAAATCAAATGCAGGTAAATTAAGAAGCATTCAGACACAAACAAACACAACCTTAGTTGATATAATTTCGTTCAAGTTTTGAAAACAATAAAGATGATAATAAATAGTATTTTATAGTTAGTTCACAATTATTATATTTTTTTATATTAAAACTAAACAATTTATATCAAATTTAAATTTTAAGATTTTAATAATTAATTTTAAAAAGTCAAAATATATCATTTATGGTTTCACACTTGTTTTTTTGTATGCTTCTTCAGGTTTTGAAAGAAAATAAATGATGAAATGTTTTTCTGTACGTCTTAATTGATAGTATCACATCAAAAAATTGATGACATGACAGTAACACGTGACTATAAAATACTTATGTGTAGTATTAAGTCTCATTTTAACATTTATTTAACCAATATTTTTGTACCAAAAAGGATAAATATAAGATCATTATTAATTTTACATTAAAAATTGTCATTAAATTTACTTAAAAAATTTTTTTTACTAAAAATTAATAATTTATCAAAAGGATAAATTTATCATTACATTTACTTTAAAAAATTAATAATGATTTTATATTAAAATTATTATAATAATAATAATTTCCTTTAAAATTAATAATGGTTCTATATTTACCATTTTTAGTACAAAAAATAAATTGAATAAATATTAAAATGAGACTTAATATTACATATAAATATTTTTTTAGTCACGTGTCGCTGTAATGTCATTAATTTTTTGACGTGATATTATCAGTTAGACGTAATCATAAAAAATTAAAAGTTTATTACATTAATGGAAAAATTGAGAAGACAATCCTCAAAGTGAAAAAAATAAATAAAATTTTAATCCCTTAATTAACAAAATTGAGAAAACAATATCCAAATAAAAAAAAAATTCAGAATATTAACCCATATTTAAGTTTGACTTACTCAGTAATATATTGGTAACAACACCAGCTTTTATAAATTTTATATTTTTCAAATGAATATATTTGATGAAAAATAATATAAATAAATAAATGAATTATGTCAAATGTTTGAATCCTTATTTTAATGTATAATATGCATTTTTTATTGATCAACAAATTTTACAATATTAATTTAGAGTTTTCTTGATATTATATATATATATATATATATATATATATATTATGTATTATAGTATTATAGATATCAAATCCCTTAATCAAGACTGATTGTATCATATCAAGTCTTATCACTTACGTAATTTGATTTTAATTTCTCAGTCTAACCCACATATATAATTTATTTCGTAGAAGTTAGAAGTATGCAAATGTCAACAATCTCCAAGCATAAAAGAAAAGTCATATGTATTGATTTAATTGCACATTTGTTAAATATGAGTTGACAATTATTATTTTTAATCATATCAAATATTTCAAGTTTCTAAAAAAAAAAAGGGGACCTTTAAGAATCTCATTTTTATAGCATATTATTTAATTTAATTTTGAGTATGATTTAAATTAAAATTCAATTTTACCAAATACTATAAAAAAAAAAATACACCCACCAAAAATAAACTTAATAAAAAAGTAGTCGTAATAGTTAATATCTTTTGTCTAAAAAATATTGACTTGATAATTTAAGTTATTTTAATATTCATTTATCTACAAACAAACTTGATGATAAGAAATCTAAAAAATAAATGAATGAAAAAGTAATTTAGAACCCATCATAGTTAATGTGGAGCCTCGCACAGCAGACTTTTCCAACTAGACCAAAGTACTAAAAGAAGCGCTGAAAGAGCAGTTCAACATACGACTGCTCGCTTTTATTGTGATTTATATGCACCCCTCACGACTCGGTCAAGTGTTCTTATCTCTCTCTATCCATCTTCGCCGGTCGCCTAAGTAGTCAGTTCCCGGCGATCTCAAAACGGCAGATTGTACTTGATCGCCGAACATTTTTTTTTACCTTTGAATTGATTTTTTTTTCTTTCAGAAAAGGAACAAAACTTTGGCCCATTTGTACGTTTTTTTGGTGGGTTTAATTAGTTGAGTATATTTCAATTAGGGGTTTGTTGATCGCAGTTTTGTTGCTTTTTGGGTCGAATCATTTGCATTGCGAGAGAAAGTTACTGTTTTTGTGTGGTATTTGGGGAAGGAATCTGTTAGCTATTCAGTAAAGGCAGAAAATGAAGAATTTTTCAGAATCATTTATGAGAAAAATTCACTCGTGTTGTTGTTGCATTTTTGTTGGTAATATTTAGGGAGAGTTGAATATCAGTTGAGCTCTAGTTTGATTTGCTTCTTTGTTTAGCAATTTCGGATCTTGAAGATTCTTGTTGTTACAAGATCATCATAATTGTCACTTTTGGCATATTTTTGATAAATTTTAGGTATTTTTTTTGGGGTTATTGATTGAAATTTGGAAGTTGAATTGGTGTGATAAGGTAATTTTGGATATCGGTGTTTTGATGTTTTCTGTATTGTAGATGTATGGGGAAGGGGAGAGACAGGATAGATATTATGTGCAAAATAGAGGAGATAGAAAGAAGTGAGGAGGAGAGAGAAAGGAAGAGGAGAAGGAGGTGGGGGATAACAATGGGGTTGAAGACATTCAGAGGAGAGAGTAGAAAAGGAATTGAGAAACTGAAGACTTCAATGGTTTCTAGGTCTAGAATGAAGCTATGGATGATTAGGGCCACTACTTCAGTGTTGGTGTGGACTTGTTTGGTTCAATTAACTGCTTTGGGAGAGATGTGGGGGCCTAGGGTTCTAAAGGGTTGGCCTTCTTGCTTTTCTCAGGATTCTGCAATGGATGTTAAGTTGCCGCCAGCCCTTCCGGCTAGAGTTCTTCCTCCCAAGAGTGAGTTTCTCTACTTATAAAATGGATACGTTTCAAGTTGCTTTTTCATTTGATTATAGGCTTGTAGCAATCCATTAAACGGTTTCCTTTTCGTGGTGCACTTGAGCGCTTCCTAATTCTGGCATTTTTTTGGGTGAGAATGCAGGTTTCTTTTGGTCACCTTTTCTCTCATAGGAGTGAAATTGTCATATAATAACTCTAGATATTGAAGTATTGCCATTTTTTTCTAAGTGTGTCATTGCTTTTGTATATTTGTGTTATGTGCTGACTGATCAAACTAGCCATTTCTTGTAAATATGTATACTTTTACCGTTTTCAGTTGCTCCTGTTATTTAGTGTTATCCCTTTTTTTGTATTTTATTGTAGTTGCAAACCATTTTGCATGTCTTATTCTGTTGTTGTAGGCATACCTTGAAGTCTTAGGATTTTGTTGATATGCGAATCTCAATTGTTTTTCTTTCAATGATTGAGGAATTCTACATAGTTACCTGATAGGTTGATTTCCACTTCCCAGTCTTGAGCTTTTGTTCTGAATTCTCCGTGTTGCCATTATTTAGGGGTTTATAAGAACAATGGTTACCTGATAGTTTCATGCAATGGAGGGCTTAATCAAATGCGGGCAGCGGTGAGTTGATCAGGCATAGGCTATATCATTTCTTTCTGGTTTATCAGACCACTGAATTTCTTATAAGCTAATTAGTTTCTTATAGGCTATACCATGTTTGCAATACAGATTTGTGACATGGTTGCTATTGCAAGATATTTAAATGTGACACTTATAGTTCCTGAGTTGGACAAAACTTCTTTCTGGGCTGATCCAAGGTATGCCATCTAATACCTTAGAACTTCTTCTCTTCCTGCAGAAAGGCATTACTGTACACGGAATTGCTGACTTTTTTCAGTATTTCAAATAATTTTTCTTTGGTATGCCAGCGAGTTTGAAGACATTTTTGATGTTGATCATTTTATCTCATCCTTGAGAGACGAGGTTCGGATACTGAAAGAGCTGCCTCCTAGGCTCAAGAGGAGAGTGGAACTAGGAATATTCTACACCATGCCACCCATCAGTTGGTCTGACATCTCTTATTATCAAAATCAGGTCTGTTGTTGACTTTTGTTTGCTTTGATTTCTTCTTCTTCTTGAGACTCCTTATTGAAGGTGTTTTTGCTGTTGCATGCAGATTCTTCCTCTGATAAAGAAATATAAGGTTGTGCATTTAAATAGAACAGACGCTCGGCTCGCCAACAATGGTCAACCCCTTGAAATTCAGAAGCTCCGTTGCCGAGTAAACTTCAGTGCTCTGAGATTCACTACTCAGATAGAGGAATTGGGTAGGAGGGTTATCAAGCTGCTAAGGCAAAATGGTCCTTTCCTAGTACTTCATCTCAGATATGAGATGGACATGTTAGCATTTTCTGGGTGTACACAGGGATGCAACAATGAAGAGGTGGACGAGTTGACAAGAATGAGGTGAGCTCAAATCCTTGTCAGCCACAAGGCAGCATAAACTTGAATTTCCGTTCTGTTTCTCTATGTTAGTTATCCTGTCTTGACAGATATGCTTACCCATGGTGGAAAGAGAAGATCATAGATTCTGACATGAAAAGAAAGGATGGTCTATGTCCGTTGACTCCCGAGGAAACTGCTCTTACACTAAGGGCACTGGACATTGATCGTGACATCCAGATTTACATTGCTGCTGGAGAAATATATGGTGGAGAGAGGAGAATGGCTAGTCTTGCTGCTGCTTACCCAAAACTGGTCAGTAGAATATTCCAAGTCAAATTCAAAAGTTTGGAACTTTTTTACAGTTCACTGATGGATATGGATGTCCTGTGTCAGGTCCGGAAGGAGACTCTTTTGGGTCCATCAGACCTTAATTATTTTCAGAACCACTCGTCCCAGATGGCAGCATTGGATTATCTTGTTTCTCTGGACAGTGATATTTTTGTTCCTACGTATGATGGAAACATGGCCAAAGTTGTTGAAGGCCATCGCAGGTATTCCTTAATTGATTTCAGTCATTGCCTACATGATTCTTTATTGTGGTTTTTTGAGGATTTTGGTTTGTTTTTTTTTGAATGTTATTAGTTATAGTGGCTATATTTCATCAAGATGCTTTGGCAGAAAATCATAGTATAATTTTATCAGTCTTTAGAGGATTGTAACTTTGTTGGTCTGTGGCTGAAACAAAGTAGTACTATTACCATAATTGAGGAGGAACAAGTAGAATTCTTTTCCATCCGAGTAGTTTTCAATTATAAACTTAAAGGTTCTCTGTCCAGTTTTTGGGTTCTGGTTTAGTGGTTTCAGATAGTTACTGTCTCATGTTTATTGATCATTTAGAGTGGTTCAGATAGTTTTAATTTTCCTTTGCTGTTTTAGATTCCTTGGATTCAAGAAGACAATACTACTGGACAGAAGGCTGCTAGTTGATTTGATAGACCAATATAATCATGGATCACTGAATTGGGATGAGTTCTCTACTGCTGTTAAGGAAGCTCATGGCGATCGCATGGGGACCCCTACCAAAAGGTTGGTGATTCCAGACAGACCTAAAGAAGAGGACTATTTCTATGCCAACCCGGAGGAATGCTTGCAATCATCCGATCTATCAGAAGAACTATCGAGTGTTATCTGAATTCCAGCAGGTGGTCGCTGTTTTGACCACAATGGTTTACACTGCAAATCTGCCAATTTTAGGGATCAAAATTTGCTCGTCGCTATGTGTCGAATCATCAGTGACGAAGGTATTTTTTTTAAGGAGTCAATTTTGCGCACGATGAAGAGGAGCTTCAGAGCCAGCCGGAGTTCTTATTGCAATCTTTATAATATGTCCTAATAATTCAATTCATGTATAGAAGTTACCCTGCCATTACAGGGTTATAATATCAAACTCAACTACGGTGTATACAGAGGGATGAAAATATAAATTTTGATTTACCCCGCATCCTAGTAGGTTAATTTCATTTATTGTACAGATGTTTGTTTATTTTCCATCATATATACTCACTCGTACATGGAATAAAATTCAAATTCAAATGGTTGGAAAATTTGCCTCTGAAGGTGTTATTATGTGCTGAACCTGTTGAGCTTTCATCAGGGTTGGAGTTTTGTACAGAACTAATGTTCTTTGTGGTCGTTTAATAGTTGGAGAGAAGACAGGAAACTGAATTATTCCCCCATTTTTCTACTTGGATTTGTCTGTTAAAGGGGAAATTTCATCATTGAAAGGGGAATAATAGCCAGTATTCAGAACAACTAGGTTAGGCATGCGTCCTTTATATTTTATCTTCATAACTATTAAAGAATAATTATTTTTATTTTTATATCAAAGGGTATATTTTCCTAAATGTGTAGGCCTTTAGTAGCTGCATGATTTGTAGTAGGACAGAATTTTCGATGTTTTTTTTTATATATTATTATTATTATTATTATTATTATTATAATTATTTAAGGAGGAATCAACCCGTAAAAGACTATTTGTTTTGTTTTTGTTAATTTGTAAGAGGTGAGGGCTTAAACCTAGGATATATTGTTATGCAAGAGACTTAGAGTACCATTGAGCCAAAAGTTTTGGATCTCCACCTATAAGTTAAGTTACATATATTGGGTAAATACAAAAAAACCTCATTATCTTTACTGTATAAAAGATGATTGCTCTTGTCAAACCAGAAGAAAAAGTTACTTATACACCTAATTGAAGAAGGCAAGAGGCAAAAAAAAAAAACAACGGTGGCTTTTCACTGCTTACCAAAAATCGATCCATATATCATGTCATGTCAATGGTTGGCGCCAATCCATGGTAATTGCATGTGAACAAGCGATTGTATCAAAATTAATTATTCCCACTCCAATTTCATTTTGAGGGGGTTGTATTCAAACCCATTCAATTCCCTCCCCCAAATGGTAATTTTATTGTTTATAATTTTTAATTTGAGTTTAAAATTAACTTTGAAAAGGGTGGGAATTAATAGTATTTGTTTACATATTAAGTAGTATATTGAATGGCTGGCTGGATGGCTGGCTTGTAGTTGGGATTTGGGAGCAATTGGTGGGCTGAAAGAAGCACAGGTTGGGACATGTCATGCGTGCTTAATTAATGTTATAAACTCATCATCACTAGTTTAGTTACTTTTAATTATATCTTCAACTCATATTAATTTGACATTCCTCTTATCACTTTGATACTGAAAATATCCCTATTCCTTTTAATAAGCCATTTCAGTATATTTATTTAATATTGGGGAATATATAGAGTTGAATATAATATATATATTTTATTTTTTATTTTTTTATTGAAAGTGGAGTGTATCTGTGTATGTGAATGATTACAATGTGTATGTGGTCGGTGATAGAATTTGTCTTATAGAAAAGCGAATATTGGTTTGGTGCGGTGCCACATTATAATGGAGTTGGAGATGGAGAGGCATGCCACTCTGAATTCTTTATACTCCTACCAGTAACACCTATTTTATTAAATTCAATAGTACGTAATTCTTGTGGCCATCCTCTATTAGCATTTGTGTTAAAGTGCTTTGACTTTTGTGTTATAATACTATCAATTACTAATATTTACATAAATAGTGATAACAAAAATACAAATTCCTTTAGTTGTAGTTGTTGTGATAAACTTTGACAAAAATAATAAATTAACGCATAAAGATAAAAATAATAACACAATATTTTACGTGAAAATTTAAATCGAAAAAAAATTACAGAGAAGGCAGAAAAAATCTACTAACACTAAATAAATATGTGAAGAGTACAAGATAAAGAGAGAGAACTATAAAAATTCTTAGACAAATCTATAACAAATATGATAAGAAATACTCCCTCCGTCCCATGATAAAAGTCTTTATTACTATTTTGAGTAGTTCCATGTTAAATGTCCATTTTCCTTTAATAACCAAACTTTTACACATATTTTCCTATTATACCCGTAGCATTAAATATCTCATACTTTTCTTATTCTAATTCTCTCTCCATATTTAATGACATTATTATTAGCAATTTTGTTATTTCATTCATCTTCTTAATATGCGTGAAAAGTCCACCAGGATTTTTATCCTGGGACGGAGGGAGTACTAAATTGAGTATACTTAAGAAAGACAATTTTTTTAAACTAAACAGATTCTAGATAATACCTAAATCCAAATCCAATAAGAATTTATGTCATTCCCAAAAATAGTATTGAGAGATAGGCCAGCTCCAATCCATATTTCTTTCAACTGTAATTAGCTTATCCAATTGCAAGTAATAAAATTTATTTATTTATTCCAATTTCCAACTATAGTATTGAGTGATTCAAGATGCATGTCAACCCTTGAGGAAATTAAAGAGTCCAATAATATACATATTTTACAGGCAATAAGTACATATTCAAGTAAATGCAATTAACTTGAACTCAATTTTGATTTATTCTTCCACCACATGGCTCATTGTTTTGTTAATGTGAAGTTGGACTTTGGAGTTTGATGGTACCGTAAGTACCCCTCCTTAGCCAGATATCTCCTAGGCATTAGTTGAAGAAATTAATGTCCCATTGCATGTGGAAAAACATTTTTTCAAAAAAGTAAATTTATTAAGTAGAGTAGCTGAGTAGGTCTCTCTAGTTAACAAGGCCATAAAAATGCAAAATTCTCATAAATCAAAGTGGTAGTAGTAGTAAAGCCATATCATGGACCCATATCCACACACCCCATTGGAATTAAATTAAATTAATGTCGACTACTTCAATGTCCCAAAAATCGAATACTACTAATCTTACAAGAACATATTCCAAACCCCACCCATCAGTCTCGAGAAAAGTTAAGGGGCTTGGTGCGAAACGAGAGTTATTCATCATGATGATGACGATGGAGACAGAGTGATGGATGACAAAATTTAAAGCTAAAATCAACCTTAAAATAGAACAAATTAAAATCAATTTGAATATTACATGCACAAAATGTCAAAAAGATGTACATATTTAATTTTTGTACAATAAATTTTAGGATTTGAATCCTCTTCATTTTCTTTCTACCACAACGTGCATCATTGGATCGTGGAGGTGGCATGGAAGAAGTGGAGCTTTGAGCCTGACCAACTTTTTGAATGTAACAATTGCGACAAAATTATCCCTAACCGATACTTGCATCTCGCATGCAGCGGATTTCATTTGCAATGATGGAATTTCTGTCAAACAGAATAACATTTGTGACAGAATTAACAAGGTCTATTTGCGACGGATTTGTCTGTCAAAAATCTTCTCTAGTGTTATATCGAATCAAGATTTTAAAACGTAACAACACACAGCAGAACTGAACACAAATTTCATTAATTAATTAATTGAACCTAAGGACAATAGCGAGTGGGAATCACAAACAACTCTTTCTTCTTCTTTGAAGTCAATAAACAGATCTCACTCATGTCAACTTGTTCAGGCTTAATCCCATCTTGGAGTTTCCAGTCAAAGTGATACAACAAGCAAGCAAGTGGAAGCTCCACACAAGCCATCCCAGATAACTTGCCCGGACACATCCTTCTACCGCCCCCAAACGGAATATATTCAAAGCTTCTTATAGTGGAATCAAGAAACCTCTCTGGGTAAAAGCAATCAGCATCAATCCAATGTTTTGGATCTCTACCAATTGCCCATGTATTGATAATCACTTTGGTCTTTGCCGGAATAGTGTATCCGTTAATCTCGCAACTTTCTCTACATTCTCTTGGTATTGCAGGAATTGGAGGGTGCAATCTTAGGGTTTCTTTGATGACTGATTGCAAGTAAGTTAATTCTTGGACATCTGTTTCTTGAATTTTCTGCTTATTCTTCTTGTTGAGTAGCTGTCTCACCTCAGTTTGTGCCTTGTGCATTACCCTTGGGTTTCTCAATATCTCTGCCATTGCCCATTCTATGGTAGTTGCTGGATTCTCTATCCCTGCTGGGATCATGTCCTTCAAAACATTCATTTGAGAGAGTGGTTAATTATTATAAAGTTAATTTTGGTCAATTGACCAATATAATAGTATCAACACGCAGACGGAAGATGATCTCTCTTTGCGTGTTAACATTGTATTGATCAATTTATCAACTTATCGTGAAGTTAATTTCATGATAATCGAATCCGCTTCACTATTTGGTGACCTAAAGCAAGACACCCGACCATTTGCATCCTTCCATTATATAGTGTAGGGACTCCATGCAGATTCATTAAAATTTCTTTTATATTATTTTTTATTCATAAAATATGGAATTCAAAATATGAAAATTATAAATACAATAACAAAAAATATTAAATAACAAATTTTCTTTAAAGTGATAGCAGCTCCAACTAATTTGTTTTGGAGTTATCAACAATATAATTCCACTTCTAAAATATAACAAAATCAATAAAATAAATCAACAGATATATTGTAATTAATTATAACTTTCCATCAAAACTTGCTTGAGGCTTAATTTGTTACGTAGTAGTATTTGGTATAGCTAGGAAAACTATGGAGGAAAAATTCAATTAAATAGATTCTTACTGGTGGAGGAAAAAATCGATAATATCCAAATGGATCACAAAATGTTATCACAATTAATACGGACACTACAATCTCGTAACACGTGCCTCATGCTAAGCAATAAGTGTGTCACATCGCGGGCAAATATATATATAAAGATTTTCCTTGGCTTTTAGTGTTAATAAAGGTAGTAACTCACTCGGTTCGGTTGGGTTGGGTTGGGTTAGATTGAGTTGGGGAGTCCGGTGTATTTGTATTGGACTAATGTCCGTGTTAAATTTTTTTTTTAATCATAATTATAAAAAAAAATAATAATAATAAAATAAGTTTGAATAAAAAATTATAAAAAAAATATATTTTTTATTACAAAAAAAACAATAGATGTACCGGACGTACCGCTGGTTAAGCGACCGGACGCCTCCCCAATTATAACTGATTATATAAAGTCAATGTAATGTTTATATTTATTTCCATTGTAGGATGAGTATATGTTTGTTAAAAAAAAGAAAAAAAAAAGACATGCATGCACCAACATTTACTGTCTAAATTAATCCAACCCTAATAACCAACTGCTTGTCCTCTCTTTTGTTGGATTTTTGTTATAAAAATTCTATTTATTTAATGTTTATTTATTTATATTGAACATTAATTTATTAATAAAAATACATCATTCATCATTCATTAAATAATTATTTAATTTGTTTGTATATATCTCCATATTATATGTTATGGTTTATGTGCATAAATAAATGTTGTACACAGAATATATAAATTATATGTAATATATAAATAAAGAAATAATGGTTTATAACCTAGAATGATTTGGAGATATTATCATGTAGGTTATAGTACTTTAACATAAATGATTTATTTTGATCATGGAAGTTGGACTTATAATTAAAGTACTAGTGTGTGCGCTTGATCATGTGATAATATTTTATTTAAAAATATTTTTCACATAAAAATTAATTTGTAAAATTTCTTAATTTTGAAATAATAGTGGACTTAATATTGTTATATATATTAATTTGATATTCTTATGAGTGAGATTACATTGTGTTAATTAATATATCTGAATGCCGATTAATGTATTTAATTAATATTAAGAACATTATTATTGTCAAAATTTACATTTATAATTTTTTCATAAAATAATTTATCATTGATCATAGAATCTTGGTTCGAGTCTTTTAATATTTATTATTTAAAGGATTAATTTAATTTTAAATCAATTTATAATCAAATATAAATAAATTATGAACTTATGAAATTAGTTTAAATGTATCGAATTATATTAATTGATTCTCAAACATTTATGTACATTTATAGAGGAAATATTTACGCTTTATTAGTAAAGAAATTATTTAATTAATTTACGGATTTGAAGTGCAATTACAATTATTTAGTGGATTAATTGTAATTAATATTTATTTTAAATATTATTATTAGATAATAATATCTAGATAAGTATTAATTAGAGTTAGAAACGAAATCCCTTAGAGCATTCAGAACAATTTTCTTATCTCTATCCCTACACTACAGTGCTATTAGGTCATTCTGTAGGATAGATATTCAATTTTTTCACTATCTACCCAACAGGTTCCTAATATTGATTCCTTAAATATTAGAATTTAAAAGTTCCAACCGTCAAATCATGTTTTGAACATTGTAACTATTTTTTATTTAAAAGTAATTGTTGTTTGAATTTAAAAATTACAATTATTTTAATTTAAAAATAGATATTGCTAGAAATCAAAATGTGCAACGATCATTATGTGTTTAATAGAACTAAAACAACATTATTTTAATTATAAAATAATAAAATTTATAATTAGTAGTAATATTTTTTTACAAAAAATGATCAAAATAAAAATTTGATTGAGTTTTAATTTTTTTTTTATAGTTCTCTTTCTTCTCTAAATCATCTGTTTAAAAAATAAAAATGAGTGAATTTGATAGGCATACCCAAATCAGCAATTAAGTGAGATAAGATCCTTTAACCAACATAAATCGCAATAAATAGGGTGTGAAATGTCATTTTATATAAATACGGAACGCTCTTTTGATTCCCTCATCCTGAGGAGTCAAATCATATATAGGGATTAAAATAGAGAATTATATAAGGATAATAAAATTGTTGGATATTGATTTATTGATATATTCTTCAAATGTGAGGATAAAGAGTCTATTAAAGAAACTGCTGTGAATGCTCTTAGGATGTCCTTCCTAGCCTAATACTGTGGAAATATCAATTCCCTATATATATAATAACATTGATCACAAATGTATTTTGGTACATATCTATCAGAAGAAAATATCAAAATTTTGTATTCTCTTTCATCCTAGCTTATTTTTTTTTTTGAATTTTTTTCCAAAAAATCTTCAACTTGCCATTTGCCAAGTACTTCCCACATCTTCAACTTCCCAAGTACTTCCCACATCCTGCATCATATATAGCTACATACAATGGATAACACACTGTTCATTTTGGAACGTTCCAAAATGTTAATTTGTTACTTGTATTTCTCAAATGCATTTCTAATACCCTTATATATATAAATAAATAAATAGATTGTGCTATCTAATTAATTTGTGAAATTAAGATGGTGATTCATTTGTTTAATGCGTCGAACTTTGTGCAAGTTACGTACTGGTTCGGATTTGATGCAGTAAATTAAGGGGTGGTGAATTCTTGGTGAAGTTCATAAAAAATAATTATATTTCTTTTTGTTATTTTATAAGATGGGTGGTGCTAGAGACACAAATTATTTTACAAATATTTTACAAACTGCTAATGTGGCATACTCCACGTCAGCCTATTGATCAACAAATTGTTTAATGTAGTCTTGGTCACTGATGAAAATCTGGCGATGTGAGATGCCACATCGCCAGCTTCATAAACGTTTTAAGAAAATAGTTTGTATCTAAAGATTATTCTTTACAAGATATTGTTTCACCTTTACTGAATCGATCCATATCCGTTACATCCATATTAAGGTTATATTTTGTCTGCACGGTAATGCCCTAATTAATTGTAGAGTACTCAACTCATATCCTCTCATATATACACTTGTAGCTTATGGATGCATGCCAAAGTTTAGGATTCAAGTACTGGTAAAAAAAAAGTGCAAAATTGAGGGGCACATGCACGTACCAGAATAACAGCTTTGACGGTGTTGGTTGTGATCGAAAACCCTAGATCAACACGAGCCTGATGTTTCAAAAGCATGTCAACCAAATTATCCTCCTCTCCTCCCTCAGCATCATCCGGATCCCTGCTTGTTGCTTTATGTCCATCAACTATGTTTTGGAGAATTTTGTCCATTCTTCCAAATATGTACTCTGATACTGCTTTTAGACCACTTAAGTGATGCACAAATTTAAGTGAAGGGAATATCTGGTAGATCATAAAAGCGCCACCAAGCTCCATTAGCCGGTTGAGCAGTGGTATGAACTCATCTCGATCATTATTGCTTATCTTTTCACCAAAAACCGCCCTTGAAATTATTCGATTCGAGAACTCCAAAATCTTGCTGCTAAGGTTGACAACATTAATATTATCATTACGTCCTAAGGAAATGGACTCAATGAAGTTGGTGACCTCCTCTTCCCTAATGGATCTAAACGACTGAATGCGTGTTGAATTCAAGATCTTCATGACGCATAATTTGCGAAGTATTTTCCAGGGAGTTCCATAGGGGGACAAAGCAACTCCAGAGTTATTATAGGTTAAATTTTCTAGGAAAACATTTTGTGGCCTTTGTGCAAAGGCAAGATCATGGGTGGTTAAGGCCTGCTGAGCTACTTCTGGGGAAGAGATGACTACCATGGACATTTCACCTACCTGGAGATGCATAATGGGTCCATGTTTCTTGGACAATTTTGTAAGAATGCGGTGTGGGACAGAGCCTAAGCCCATCATTTGGTGCAGGTTTCCAATTAGGGGTAACTTCCATGGCCCTGGGGGCAATCTTTTTGAGACAAATGAAGACTGGCAATTATTATTTCTTTTACAAAGTCTCACAACCACGCGTAGGAGGAGAAGCAAAGGAATGAGGAGAAGACGGATAGTATGGAGTTGGATCATTTTAAAAAATCTGAGTTAGCTTTGCAGGTCAAGGGTATTATTTATATATATATAGGATCGTTCAAGAGTTGTACTCTTAAAAATATTCTTTTGTTAAATGACATACCTATATAATTACTCTTGATTTTATTTTCTCTCTCCTCATTTGCCCATTATCTCGCCTCGCCTGAAACTCGCTCCTCTACTCTTAATTTTATTTTCTCTCTTCTCACTTGCCCCCTTCCATTTTGTCATTGTTATTAACCCTAGGCCTATTCTTGTTCCCAATAATCTCTATGAAAAGACTAATATGATTTTCAAACGAACTGAGGGAGAGTCCAAGTATGAAAAACTTTTATATGATCCAGGTATTTTCAAGTATATATATATATATATACTTACCATGAATAGATTTTATCTATATAATGATGGATTTAGGAGTTGAGTCAAATAGGCCCATTTAACTCAAATTCGATAAGAGAGTTTGACTTTTTTCATAAAATTATAGTTGTAGTACTCACATTTAAAGCGAGAATAGAGATATTTTTAATAGAACAAAATAACTAATTGTATAATAATACGTTATCATCTTAGTTACTGAATTATTGAATGATATTATAGTAGTTTAGCGAATGAAATCTCTTTCTATATATATATAGCTTGCGGGGCGGGTTTTGTTATTTAGCGTTGTCGCCTATTAATTAAAAGAATAGGTCTCATTCAAAGTGTCCATCTATATTTATCTATACCTGCTGCCACTCACGCATTCCTCAAGTAAGTGTGTGAGGACTTCCTTCCTTATTCTCAAAGCAGAGGAGGAAGGGTGGGCAACATCACCACAAACCCTCTCTCCCACATATCTATCTAGAAGTTTGTGTAATAATATAATTTTAATCTGATCAAAGTTTAATGAATTTTAATATTTAAATTAAGATGTTATTTCAAATAAATGTATATACACAATTTATTTCCAACACTAGTACGTAATCTGGCTGAGTTATTGTGAGACGGGCAAGGTACCAAAGTGGCCATAACATGCGATAAATAATTAAAACTTATAATTTGGATGGGCAAGGCAATGCTGGTGAAGATTTAGGTCATGAATGATACAGCTGTAGCTTAATATTTTATGTCAATTTAAGATATCAATATCATGCAACTACTCCCCAAGGCCCAATCTAAAAACAGTCCCATTTACTAAAGTATAAATTCCAGAACGTGCCTTCTATCGCAAGTATCTTTAAATTTAGTCCGTACGAATTAATATCATATTAATTAACCAACTCAACCAACAAGTTTAAATTATTAGAAAAAGACATCAACACTATATATCACGCTAATAATGATCAATAGAATATTACAGCATTAATTTAACACTATTATCAAAATTCAATATATATAGGGTAATGTTTCATAACATGCATTTATTTTGAATACTTATAGAGCATACACTATTTATATCATTGAAAATAAGTAGGAACATACATGATTAGAAAAAGAAAATTAGCTGACGGTAAAAAAACACTTATCGGACGCTACTATTAATTAATAGCTAACGAACGTTAATTAAAATAAGAATTTAACATATACAAGGGTTTAAGATTTATTAAATAAGGTTTATGGTTTATTAATCAGAGGTTAGAGTTTATTAACTAGGGTTTATAAACTATAGTTTATTAATCAAGGATTTAGGATTTATTAAAGTTGTGAAAATAAAAGTTGCGGATATATAATTGTAAAGGGTTAATAAATCTTAAACCCTGATTTATAAACCTTAAACTTTAATTAATAAACCCTAAATATTTATTAATAAAGCCAAACTCATTCTGATAAGCGTCTGTTACTATTAGTAGCGGACGCTAACTATATTTTTTTTACTGTCTGCTACTAATAGTAGCAGATATCGATTTTCAATTTCTAATCTCTTGCTCGTTCTTTCTTATTTTTAATGGTATAGATGGTATATACCCTATAAATATATAGTCATATCAAATATATGCTATGAATAACTCCCCATATATATTGTTCTTTTTTTTAACAAATCAGACTCATTTTATGAAAAATATATACAAGACCCAAGACCACAATTTAAAGCTTCCAAGTGCTCCGTGCTTTAGCCCAAAAATTTTAGGGCCCCTTTTTCTTATATTTCTTTTTCTTAGTTTTTAAACAAGAGATGTACTCTTTTTGCAAATTGTTCCTTTTACTTAGTACATACCTTAGCCCTAGAAACCTCAAAGCCTCAATCTCCTCTTCACCATATCTTAGTTTCTTATACTTTTTATAAGTCCTCCCTGGATTAACCCATTCATCAGTTTAATGTTTTCTTCCTGTTATTTTTTGACAATATTTGTGAATACCCTGTAAAATTTCTGAAAACATCTAAACTATTTATTTTCACAAAACTCATATCTACAACAACGAAATCCTGAATTTCTAAACTGAATTTCCTGGGAAAGAAGTATGTATACATTACTGCATCTGAATTTCCTGCTATCGCTCATTGTATACATGTGTTCCTTTTGTAATTTAATAATTTCATTGACAATTTTTATTTGATGTTACCCCCTGATTGATCTCTGTGAAACTATTTGAAATTCAGTAAGGTTACGTACATTCTATTACCTGAACTATAAAATTTTATGCTTCTTTATTTATAATTTGCCCATTATAAGTGAGTATTATTCAAGAGGAGCTGTTGATGATATCATCCACCCCTCTGTTAATGATATTATGACTTTGAACTGATTACTTTTTTGAATTAGTGATAATGTGATATCTGAATGATGTTTTGAAAATATTGAAATAGTCGGTTATTATATTTGGTATTCTTTCGTATTTATGCTCTTTTGTTCAGAGAAAGTTCTTAATTTTTTTTATACCTATCTTAATAGCAATTCACAAAGAGTTCAATTTTTTTTTGTCGCTTTAGGCCCTGAAAAACTCAGAGCCGATCCTGAATATATAGGGTGTGTTATTATAGACAAGGAAAAGAGAAAGATGGTGAATGCTACTCAACTTCCATGTAAAATATTACATTAATTTAGCAATACAATGAAATTCGTCGTGTAATTTTGTCAATGATATCAACACTAAAAGCAATATATGAGTTGCTAAATGTGTATTATAGGAAGTTTAAGAGTAATTGTGTCATTAGTAGTGTCACTGTGTACTAGAAAAAAAATTATATATTAGTCTGGATCTTAAACTTACTCCTTATGTAACATATCTTGCATATTATTTTTTAGCGACGGACCGGACGACGATTTGATCCATTATATAGAACCGTCGTCTTAACTTTTAGCGACAGACAACCTATAATGACGGACCGAACTTAAAACAACGGATTGAATTGTCACCCGATTTCGGCCCGTCGCTAAAAGAGAGTATGTAAGGTATGTTAGATAAGGGGTAAGGTTAAGATCCAGACCGTATATATATATATATAAAATAGAGGGGATTTTAATATTTTTATATCAATATATTTAATATTCTGCTAAACATGTGATGGTGAAATTAAACTACTCAACTCGAATGTGTTTTGACTTTCTTTTTCATAATAGAAAAGTTTGTTGAATTGGGATTATTAACTCTTTTATTTAATTTAAATAGATAGATAATGAATTACGATCTCCTCCATACACCTATCTTTATTTTTTTTTTTCAATATATATTTAGCAATATAAATGTTATTTTTAATAATACTTTCAATGACAATTATTTATCACAAAAAATTATATTATTAAAAGTGTCATTAAAATAATATTTATATTGCTAAATAAATATTGAAAAAAATTAAAAAAAAAAGTATAATGAAGATTATCCTAATCCATAGATAATAAAGAGACCCTACTCTATAAATAATAGAGTGCAAATTAATTTGTTTTAATAATTTCTATAAATAATAGAGAGACCCTACTCTATAAATAATAGGTGCAAATTAATCTCTTTTAATAATTGAGAGAAATTAAAAGAGAATGCATGAATGTTAGAAGAGTACTTCTAGGGGGATCGGGATTTTTGACCGGGGTAGTGATTGATCGTAATTTTTTGTTTTGTTTTTGATTATAAAATAATTAATATAATTTATTGGAACTGAAATTTTTAAAAAATACAGTGATTTAGGCGTTATTTTGGATACATATAAAAAATAGGATTATATAAACTGTACAATTCTATTTTTTATATGTATCTAAATGACAACAGAATCACTGTATTTTATAAAAAATTTAATTTTAATAAATCATATTAATTATTTTATAGTCAAAAGTAAAAATAAAAAAAATAAAAATTCCGACCTGTTACTACCCGATTGGAAATACCGGTCCCCCTAGACTTTCTGATGTCAGAATGATGCAGCAAACTGAGAAGTGGATTGTATGACGGGGGCGTTATAGGGTTGGGCTTTACAAGATACTACTACTATACATGATGGTCCATCATTAAATACGTGGTGGTTAGGGGACGGGAAGAAAATCGGATTGTATTTGCATTCATACTGCTCCCTCATTTCTAAATTAGTAATTAATTATTTATAAGGTTATTTGTTGACTTTAAAAAATTAATTTAAGATATTTTAAATTTAAAATGTCATAATTTGTTAACAACTACGAAAAACTCAGTCACTAAAAAAAATCATTCAACTCTTATTAAATTATTAAAAAATATACAAATGATTTTTTTTGCTCTAACAATCATTCAATTTGTTATAAAACTTTAACGAAGTGTATAAATATACTCTTATAATTGTTGCATAAATTTAGAGAGAATAAGCAAGAGAAAAGGAGAAAGAAATTCTTCAGAGAATTCTATTTTTTTTCTTTCAGTGTGCATCCCTTTATATAGGGAATGAATGAGAGGAGGAGAAAGATGAGTCACGGGAAGAGAAGTGGGGGAGGGGAGGGGGGGGGGGGTGTTCACGGGAATGAATCATTTGTAATACTTCCCCTAATTTCCTACGATAGAAGATTATGTCTCATTAAAAACCTTGTTAAGAAAATTCAGTGGGAAAAACTTAACGAAGGGAAAAAGAGTACATATCTTTTACATAAATATCTAAATTATTCGCCTCGTTAAAATTTTGTCGAAAAACCCATTGAGATAAAAAGCTGTGACTAAGGAAAAAATGCGATCCTTCCCTCAAAAGGATTTTAATCTTCTTGATGAAATGTTGTCATAAGTTTTTCAATTGACACATTCCGATCCTTTTTCAAGTTTTGCAAGCGTTGCATATGGTAGCGACTTTGTGAATAAGTCGGCTTAGATTATCACATGATCGAATTTGATGCACATCTATATCACCCTTCTTTTGTAGCTTCATGTGTGAAGAAAAATTTGGGTGAAATGTGTTTTGTTATCTCTCCTCACGTGTACCTCCTCTAAGTTGAAAGCAATAAATGCGGCGTTATCCTCATCTGAAATTGTAGGAATGTCTTTGATTGATGGTAATCCACATGACTTTTGAATATCTTTGAATAATTGATCTCAACCAAACACACTCTCTGCTTGCTTCATGTATAGCGAGAATCTCTAAGTGATTTGAAGATGTAGCTGTTATGGTTTGCTTTGTGAATTTCCAGGATATAGTCGTGTCACAATATGTAAATACATAACCTATTTGTGATCTTCCATTATGTGGATCTAATAAATATTCTACATCGGCATATCCAACCAATTGCGACGTTGAATTTCTTGGATAAAATAACCCAAGATCTATACTTCCACGGAGGTATCTCAAAATGTGTTTGATCCCATCCCAATGTCTTTTAGTCGGAGAAGAACTGTATCTTGCTAACAAGTTAACAGCAAAAGTAATATCAGGTCGTGTACAGTTTGGAAGATACATAAGAGCACCTATTGCACTTAGGTATGGAACTTCAGGTCCAAAAACTTCTTCCCCACTTTCTAGAGGACGAAATGGATCTTTATCAATTTCTAAAGATCGAACAACCATCGGGGTAGTCAAAGGATGAGCTTTATCCATATGAAAACGACTGAGAATCTTTTCAGCATATGTGGATTGATGAACAAAAATTCTAAATGCTAAATGCTCCACTTGTATTCCCAAACAGAATTTTGTCTTTCCAAGATCTTTCATTTCAAATTCATCTTTTAAATAAGTAGCAATTCTTGTGAGTTCTTCAAGAGTACCTACAAGATTCAAATCATCCACATATACAGCAATAATGGAAAATCCACTTTGTGATTTTTTAATAAAAACACATGGACATACTTGATCATTTATATATCCATCTTTTATTAAATAATCACTAAGTCAATTATACCACATACAATGAGTGTTGTAACTTGATTGAATATATGTGACGTGGCCTTTGTGATTCAGCCATTTTCAATCCTTCAGGGATTCTTATGTAAATCTCACTGTCAAGTGAGCCATATAGGTATGATGTTACAACATCCCTCAGACGTGATTCCAAACCTTCCATAGTTGCCATACCTATCAGAAAGCGAAAAGTGACTCTATCCATTACTGAAAAGTATGTATCCTGATAATCAATACCAGGTTTTTGTGAAAACCCTTGAGCTACAAGTCGGGCTTTGTATCTCACAATTTCATTTTTCTCATTTCGCTTTCGTACAAATACCCATTTATTTCCAACCGGGATTACACTCAGCGGTGTTTGGACTACTGGTCCAAATACTTCTCTTTTCAATAGAGATTGTAGCTCAGTTTGAATAACATCTTTTCATTTTGGCCAATCTTTTCTTTTCCGACATTCTTTCACGTTTTGTGGTTCAGGATCCGTGTCAGGAATCAAAGTAATATTTGATGCTATAGAGAAAGCAAATATATCGTCAATCATGACTTTGCTTCGATCCCATATTTTCTCATCATGTACATAATTTATTGAGATCTTTTGGTGTTCATCTCTTATCCCTTCACTGAGATTTTGAACCTCTTCTGGGGCTATTCTCGCTCTTGGAATAAGTGCTACTTCTAGAGCGGGTATTCCCTCTGGGATTCCTTTATTTGCTTTTGATTTTCGTGGTACAATGTCTTTTGCACCAATCGGTCTTCCACACTTCCTTGGCGTGGTTTAGATTCTTCTATTACCTTATTAAATCGATTCTCCGTGAATTGATTTTTCAATAGTATTTCTATCCTTGTTTGGAGTATTCACTGCAGTGTATGTGACTTTATTACTTTTCTAGCATCATTAAATGCATCTGGCATTTGATTTGCAATATTTTGTAAATGAATAATTCTTTGAACTTCAATTTCACATTATCCTGTACAAGGATCAAGTGAATTTAAATCTGATGCATTCCATGATATTTTAGAGGGGTTTTTATTTAAATTTTCCCACCTCCTAATGTTGGAAATATAGATTCATCAAAATGACAATCTACATAACGTGCAGTAAAAATATCTCCAGTTAAAGGTTCAAGATATCTGATAATAGAAGGAGAATCAAAATCAACATAAATACCTATTCTTCGTTGGGCTCCCATCTTAGTTCTTTGTGGAGGTGCAATTGGAACATATACTGCACTTCCAAAAACTCGAAAGTGTGATATGTTGGGTATCTGTCCAAGAACTAACTGTAGAGGAGAAAATTTATGAAGAGTCGTTGGTCTTACTCGAATGATGGCTGCATCATGAATAATTGCATGACCCCAAATTGAGGTAGGTAAGTTAGCCCTTAACATTAATGGTCGTGCAATTAGTTGAAGTCTTTTTATTAAAAATTCAGCTAAACCATTTTGTGTATGAATATGAGGAACAAAATGCTCAATAGAAATCCAATAGTCATACAAAAATCATTAAAAGTCATTGATGAAAATTCAGTTGCGTTATCAAGTCAAATTGACTTGATTGGATGATCTGAAAACTGAGCCCGTAACTTGATTATTTGAGCAAGAAGTTTTGAATAGACAAAATTTTGAGAAGAGAGAAGACAAACATGGGACCATCTAGTTGAAGCATCTATTAAAACCATGAAATATCAAAATGGGCCAGACAATGGTTGAATAGGTCCACAAATGTCTCCTTGAATTCTCTCTAGGAATTTTGGGGCTTCTTTATAAACTTTTATTGGTGATGGTCGAACAATTAATTTTCCTCGAGAACACGCAGCACAAGGAAATTCACTACTAGGAAAAACCTTCTTATCTTTGAGAGGATGACCAATAGAATTTTTAATAATACGACGCATGATAGAAGTACCTGGATGACCGAGTCTTTCATGCCAAAGCATAAAGGATTTGAGATCTATGATTTTTGGAATCATAACATTATGAGACTCAATTGCTCTAATTTTCATAGTATATAATCCAGAAGAAATTGAATGAAGTTTTTTTAGGATATTCTTTTTTTCAGAAATAGTAGAAGTGATGAGAAGGTATTCATTATCATTCTCATTGGTTGTTTCAATGTGAAAACCATTTAGTCGAATATCTTTAAAACTAAGCAAATTTCTTCTTGATTTACTAGAATATAGAGCATTTTTAATAAAAACTTGTGTCTCATTTGGTAGCATAAAACTAGCTTTTCCAAATCCCTCGATTAAATTTGATGTGCCAGAGATAGTTCCTACATTTCCCTTAGCTTTGATCAATTGTGAAAAATATTTCTCATTTCGAAGGATTGTATGAGTTGTTACACTGTCTGCTAAACATATATCCTCCATATCCATTAAAAAAAATGGGCTGACACGTGTAAAAACATAAATAAAAAAAGTTACATTTCAAATATAATTTTATTCATGAGAAACACATACCACATATAGAATGAAAACTAATAATATTATACATGCAGGGCGTTTAATTAAAACAAGAAATTAAACGATATCTCAAAAGATACTCTCAGAAGGTTCAGTAATATCAACAACCTTTTCTTCAATGTTGGTCATTGGTGAAACATCAACAATATTCAATTGATGATTAACAAAATTTGTTTCTGCCTCCATTACATTATTCTTTTGAGACTCCGAATAAATTAACCAGATGCCTCGGCGTACGACAGGTACGCGACCAATGCCCATTCATCCCACACCTAAAACAAACATCTGATTTGTTCTTTATTTGTGTTGCATTTTCTTTATTTTTACCCGACCTAGACACTTGCCACTTCTGGTGGCTTGAATTGTCGCGGTTCTGGAATTTATTGTTATGATGGCCTCGTTTATTCTTTCGTCCCCGAGACTTCTTATTTTATGACCATCTCTTGTCGCGTTTATTCTGCTGGAATGACGTGTTATTAATATCTGGCAATGGGGTAGCACCCGTTGGTCGAACTTGATGGTTTTTCAACAACAATTCATTATTCTTTTCTGCAACAAGGAGGATAGACAATAAGTCACTGAATTTTGTGAACTTACTCTGTCTATATTGTTGTGACAGAATCATGTTGGTGGGATGAAAAGTTGAGAGTGTTTTCTCTAACATTTGGGCTTCAGAAATTGGATCTCCCCACAAAGCCAAAGTAGAGGTTATTCTATAAATATTGGAACTATATTTCGTAATTGATTTGTAATCTTGTAGCCTTAAATTAAGCCACTCAAATTTGACATTAGGGAGAACAACCAATTTTTTGGTGATCAAATCTTTCCTTCAGTTGTGTCCATAAAGACAAATGATCTTTGATTGTTAAATACTCAGTCTTTAATCCTTCATCAATATGGTGACGAAGAAAAATTATGACTTTTGTATTTTGTGCCGAAGTTGTTGTATTTCCTGATTCAATGGTCTTTTCTAACTCATTTGCACTAAGGTGCAATTCTGCATCAAGTGCCCAAGCCAAATAGTTATCTCCAGAGATTTTCAAAATAGAAAAATCTATTTTTGCCAAGTTTACCATCTATTCTTGGTTAAAACACAATTATTATTTATTAAAACAATAAATAATTGCATGTATGATATAGAAAAATAAACTAAGTCACGACCTCAAGTGGTGATAAAATGCAAATATAAATATTCTTATATTTATGTTATTAGCATAATGCAAATGGATCTTCACTCGGCATGCGGTAGTTCGCATAGACAAGTTATTCCAACAGAATAATAAATAATGGAATAACAGAAGAATTTCACCATGCATACGGTAGTCCGCGTAGACAGGTTATTCCAACAGAGTAATAAATAATGGAACCAGGTCATGCGTAAACGCACAGACAGGATATTCCAACAGAATAATAAATAATGGAACCAGGTCATGCGTAAACGTACAGACATAATATTCCGACAGAATAATAAAGAATGGAATAATAGAAGAATTTCACCATGTATGCGGTACTTCGCATAGACAAGTTATTCCAACATAATAATAAAGAATGGAATAACAGAATTTAATGGCAAAAAGGTTCCCACCAAGTCTTGTAAGATCAACAAGGATAGATGGTACCATTGTAAATAACATAATTTAAAATAGACAATTAAACATAAATATAACTTGACAGTTAAAGAAAATAATAGGCAACAAAGCCAGGCTAATTGCAAGAATTTAATTTTACCGTCTCAGTTGGTTAGAGTTTCGTGCTGATAACGTGTTATAAAACTTTAGCGAAGTGTATAAATATACTCTTATAATTGCTGCATAAATTTAGAGAGAATAAGCAAGAGAAAAGGAGAAAGAAATTCTTCAGAGAATTCTACTTCTTTCACTACAACAAAAAGGCTTATTTCCGACGGAATGTTCCGTCGGTACTAAGACTATTCCGTCGAGGGTAACCTCATCTCCGACAGAAAATTCGGTCGGAAATTCCGTCGAGGGTAACATAATTTTCTTTCAGTATGCTTCCCTTTATATAGGGAATGAATGAGAGGAGGAGGAGAAAGAGGAGTCACGGGAAGAGAAGTGGGGAAGAAGGAAGGAAAAAGGGGGGGGGGGGGGTCACGGGTGGGAATCATTTGTAATACAACTTTCAAAAAATTATGAAAAATGATAGATTTTGAACCATATGAACATACGATCTGATCAAGTTTTGGACATTTTTGACAGTATTTGAAAGTTCAATGGTATTTGGTGCAAAAAAGTAAATTATGTGTTTTTAAATAGCTTCATAAGAGTTCAATGATTTTTTTTTTTCATTAAGTCATTACAAAACAATAAATTTTATATGCCTGAAAAATAATGATCTTAATTTTATTTCAGAACAAAGGAGATATATGCGTAAAAAATTTAATTTTTGAAACGACTAATTACACTTATGTTATATGAAATATCATCAAATTTATAATTCGGCCTTCAAAAAATTAGGGCTTACAATTTACTATATCAAGTGCCTAATTTGATACAATTTAGCCCCCAATTTCCGAATTTGACCAAAATTGGTCGGAATACTTGACCCGCCCAAGAATTCGATCGAATTTTGTGTATTTAATACCAGTTGACCGTATAAATATACGGTTTAACTTAATTTAAAAAAGGCTATATACAGTTCTGTTATATCAAGTACCATCATATTTATGATTCGACCCTCAAAAAAATAAAAATAAAATTATAAATATAATAATTTTTAGCCCTTTAAAAAAAAGTAACTAATACCATAGAAATATTGTATAAAATAATAAATACAATTTAAAATTATAAATATTTATAAATAAAATTATAAAAAATTATATATAAATACAATTTGTAAAATTTAAGTTGTGATATAATTTATAAAATTTAGTATGTAAAATTTATAATTTGCAAGATTTAAGTTGTAAAATTTATACATACAATTTGTTAAATTATAGTTACAATTTTAAAATTTAATTTTTTTTATAAATACAATATATGTATTAAATACTGTTTGTTTGAAGAATAAAACGGAAAACGGACGAAAAGAAAGTGTTGTTGGATAAACTAATTAACTACTATTTATTTGAAAAATCTTTTAACTAAATAAAAATAACTCACTTTTCAAATCCAAAATACATTACATATGTTGTCGTCTTATCTACATTATCTCTTTGCAACTCACTTTTCGCACATAATCTCCTCTCATCCTCCTTTAATGATGATATTCACCCTTTTTTCGTCAGAAAAGTCTTTGAACTAACATAAAATTTCAGGTTATTTTCTCCTTAAGTTGATCACAACTACTGGATAGAATCAAAGGCGCTGAAATTTCCAAATTTAAAGGAACAAAACAATTTGAAGGATTAGGGAATTAAGAGGGAGAGAGGAGAGGAGAGGAGAGGAGAGGAGAGTAGAGAGAGATCATTTTTTTTCTTTTTACTTTTACAATTTTTCCTCCTTCTTTTGTATGCTCTTCCAATATAAAAAGGGTATTATTTAATTAATTAAAATTTGGATACTTTTGTCAATTGTTTAAAAGTTTAATATTATTCGTGTTAAAAATATAATTTGTATGTTTAAAAGTTTATTATTTTTTTGTAATTAATTCATTTTTTTTAAATTTTAAAATAAAAAAAAAATAGATTTGGTAATCTGTAACGCCCCCAAAATAGGTATACATCACACATTCTGAGTTGTCAATACATGGTACAGAAACAACTACAACTTTATTATTACAACAGTAAAACTGTGAGTTTGAATACAAATATTATCTTCTAGACAATATCTATACTCATATAAATCCTCATCACATTTATTGATACATTATTTTACAAAAATTTTGAGGACTACTAAACAACTCTCTCTAGAACCTTCATTCCATACCCCGACTCGTACTCGCTATATTCTCGCCTCCTGAGAAGAAAAATGGAACAAAAAGGAAAAGGGTGAGCTCAACTAGCCCGAAGAAAAAATATTATGACTAAGATAATATACAACAAATTATCGTTAGTCTTCAACGGAAAAATCTAATAGAATACAATAGACAACAAGTTTTAAATCAATATTCGCATGTGAAAATAATAATTCATAGAAAGAGTTAAGTAGAGAATGCAAACTACTAACTTCTATGTATGAATTTAAAAGTTCATCGCTCATCTTTTATCCCTATAACATCAATCAATATATATCTGGAATCAAATATTCATCTTTGCACTACAAGCCAAAGATATTCATCAGTTGGTCATGTTCATCTAAACACATGTTCATCTTTGCACTACGTGCCAAAGATATTTAACAAAAATCATTCATCTTTGCACTACAGGCCAAAGATATTCAATAATATCATCATTTAAGATCGAGGATGATGAAAAATATTTTTAAAGAAACGAATCCAAAGGAAACAAAATGACAAGGATTAAGGATTCAGTACTTTGTTTTATCCATGTCCAAAAATACCTCAAAAATAATCATAGTGGTGTAAAATTCAAGAATGATCAAAACATGGATACAATCAAAGCTAGTATCCACAATAGATATTTTAGGCGAAAAGGAAAAATTTTATTTTTCGATGAATAGTCTTAGTAGATTCATGAATAAGGTCGTGATACGTGAATAATCTTCAGTATACGTGAATAAGAATCTCAGACACCAAAAGTTCCATATTTGATAAAAATTTCGGATCAATATTTCAAAGATAATGATATTGAAGAAATAATATCATTACGAAAAAAATAATATCCCTTACCTCGAAAGATCAATCTTTTAAATTTAAAACACCTGGATATAAAGCTATGACTTGAACTTGCAGACCGTATAACAATACTCAAAATACTCACAAGAATACGCTCGATAATATAGAGAGAAAACTTCATTTCGTGTAATTTTAATTCTAACATAAGCACCTATTTATAGGAAAATGCTTAGAACACCAAAGCGAAAAATTTAATAAAATATAAATATATATATCAAAATTCCTACGCCCTTTCTTGAAATCGATTTCAACTCAATAAAGACATGCCACCTTACAGAAAAGTAAGAAAAAACGTATTTCTAATTTAAAATAATTTAAACTTCCAAAAATCAATTATTTCGGAGCTTCGGAACTTCAATAATTCACAATAAATAGCCCTTTTGTAAGAAAATTCGAAACTCACTACTTTTTATAGAAAATTCAATTCTCTATAATTTTACAGAAGAAAGTTTTTCCAAATTCTAAACAGAAATTGACCGAAATTCACAAACGGACGATTTTATAAGCTATAATCAAATTTCAGTCAAGAAATAGGGTCCACCGACACATAAAATATGCTTTAAATATTTTTGGTAACAAAAATACTCCTCCTCCACATATACTCATATATCCCACATTCATCGTAAAAATATCATCATTATTATATTATTAAAATATAATAATATATTTAAATGAATTATTTTATCGAAAAAAGATAAAATTTTAATTTTCAACAATTGTCACATTAAAAATTTTCTCCATCTATATCCACATAAAATCAATATTTTTCTCATCATATGAATCAATAATTAATTATTCATAAATAATATTACGTAATCACAATATTGACAACCGTGCTTCCGGGAAGAGGGGCTTTCCAATAAGAATTTCTCTCTTCTTGGCGCCTTGATTAGGTGACCAAACCTCTCCTTAGAGCGAACTTTCTGAGACATAGCCAATAATGTTATCTAATAATATTATTCGGATAATATGAATTATTGCTTCGATAATGAAAAATACCGTGTAATGACAATTATTGAAACAACAACAATATAAAATATCAACGCAAAGAATTATAAAATCAATAAAATAAAATCTCAACAATAATTCTCGTAACCATTATTGAGTAGTGCCTTCTTTACGTAAGAATCAATAATTGGTGCAATACTGGTAATGTTCTTGTGTGTTAACCACCGAGTATTTTAACAAAGATTAATTGAATAACTACGCTGTAGTTATTTTTAAACAACTTATATTTGTCGTTTTCTTCATCCAATCGCTTTCCGTTATGGGGCCCATACATGGCTGCGCCGTCGTACGAATATTCCCCGACAGTACGAATATTCCACGACCATACGAATATTTCCCGACAACAATGAATATTTTATAACCACTTGCTTAATTTGAAATATTTGCGTATTTTACCCATAACTATCCACATTAATCAAATCAACCCTTACTATTTCAAAATAATAAATATAGAAAATTAAATTTCATTAATAACAAGTTGGGGTCTTACAACCTCCCCTCCTTATGAAATTGCGTCCTCGAAATTGACGTCACGCGTTGGTGTGTTTGAAAAGGTGAGGATACCTCGCTTTCATTTACTTTCCAATTCCCGTCATTTCCTACATAGCATGATTCCTCCACAAAACTTTAACTTGTGGTATGACCTTTGTGCGTAGGACATGCTCCTTCCTATCCAAGATCTTGATAGGTACCTCTTCGTACGTTAAGTTTTCGGCTATCTCGTCTGGTTCTAACTCTATAACGTGGTTCGGGTCTTTTACATATTTACGAAGTAAAGATATGTGAAACACATTACGAACACGAGACATACTCAGAGGTAACGCGAGTCTATAGGCTACATTTCCTACTCGGTCAAGAATTTGAAATGGACCAATAAATCATGGATTGAGCTTTCCTCTCTTCCCAAATCTTGTAACTCCCTTCCATGGAGCAACTCGCAACAATATATGATCCCCTATACTAAATTCCACGTCATTTTGATGAAGATCCGCATAACTCTTTTGTCGATCTTGTGCTTGCTTTTGTATATCGTTGTCGAATCATTTGGATCTTTTTGGTAGTCATATTGTCTTAACTTGGGTCCCAACAATGTTGCTTCACCCACCTCATCCCAACATATTGGAGCGACACTTTCGTCCATATAATGCTTCAAATGGAGCCACACCTATACTTTAACTTGATAAGCTGTTGTTGTTGTAGGAGAATTCCACCAATGGTAAATACTTATCCCAATTGACCTTGAAGTCTGGGACCACGAGTCTTAATAAATCTTCAAGAGTTTGAATAGTCCTCTCGATTGTCCGTCTGCTTTGAGGATGGTATGCCGAATCAGATCGTAAATCCGTGCCCATAGCTTTTTGCAAGCTAACCCAAAATCTTGAAGTGAATCTTGGGTCACGATCCAAAACTATGGATCTTGGCATGCCATGCAACCTCACAATCTCATTTACATATATACTAGCAAGACGTTCAAGGGAATAAGTCTCCCGTATCGGCAAGAAATGAGCAGACTTGGTTAATCTATCAACAATAACCCAAGTAGCATTGATGCCTTGAGAAACCGTAGGAAGACCCGTAACGAAATCCATGGTAATGTGTTCCCACTTCCATTTCGGAATCTCAAGTGGTTGCAACGGACCCTTAGGTACTAGATGCTCCGCCTTTACACGTTGACAAGTTAAACACCTTGAGATAAACTTTGCAATCTCTCTCTTCATATTGTTCCACCAAAATGTATGTCGAAGATCACGATACATTTTGGTATTTCCAGGATGGATTGCAAATGGTGTATTGTGTGCCTCCATCATAATCTTGTACTTCAAATCGAGTCGTTAGGGACACAAAGTGCAGAGTGGACTCAAGTATTCCTTCTTCATCAATTCTCGCTTAGGAATAACACCTTCTTGTATTTCTTCTTCATACGCGACGACTCAAGATTGGTGGCTTTAGCAACCCTAACTTTTTCTATTAAAGTTGGCTCTGTCGTATACTTGACATCATCACACTCATTCCCGCATAAGATCTTCTACTCAACGCGTCGCCTACCACGTTAAGCTTTTCGGGATGATATTGAATAGTGTGGTCGTAATCTTTCAACAACTCGAAGCCAACGTCGTTCTTGCATGTTGAGTTCCTTTTGCGTGAAGAAATATTTGAGGCTTTTATGGTGCGAATATATCTCCACTTTCTCCCCATATAGATAGTGCCTCCGGATCTTTAAGCGCGAAAACGACTGCTGCTAACTCTAGATCATGAGTAGGATAATTCCTCTCATACTCTTTAAGTTGTCATGAGGCATAGGCTATGACTTTCCCACGTTGCATGAGAACACATCCTAACCCTTTGCACGAAGCATCGGCAGAGATAACAAATCCATCCGTACGGATGGTATTGTTAGAAACAGTCTTAAAATGAGTCTCCTCTTGAGCTCTTGGAAACTCTTCTCGCGTTCCTCGCTCCATACGAATTTTATATCTTTTCGAGTCAGCTGAGTTAATGGAGTTTCGATTCGAGAAAATCCTTCCACGAATCTCCGATAATAACCAGCTAAGCCCAGAAAGCTACGTACTTCAGTCATCGACTTCGTTTGCTCCCAACTTTGTATTGCTTCAATCTTCGCCGGGTCCACAGATACTCCATGTTTTGACACCACGTGCCCAAGAAATGCTACTTCCTCAAGCCAGAACTCGCATTTCTTCAATTTGGCATATAGTTTGTTTTCACGAAGCCTTTGGAGTACCAGCTTCAAATGGTGCTCATGATCTTCATGACTTTTGGAATATATGAGGATGTCATCAATAAAGACAACAACGAACTGATCTAAATATTCCTTGAATACTTGGTTCATCATATCCATGAAATCCGCAGGAGCATTAGTCAATCCGAAAGACATGACTAAGAATTCATAATGCCCGTACCGAGTATTAAAGGAAGTCTTTGGAATATCCTCAGTTCTAATCTTCAGCTGATGATATCCAGAACGAAGATCGATTTTTGAAAAGAATTGTGCTCCTTGCAACTGGTCAAACAAGTCATTAATAGGAGGTAGAGGATACTTATTCTTGATGGTGACATGGTTCAATTCCCGATAGTCAATACAAAGTCGCATACTACCGTCTTTCTTCTTTCTGAATAAAACAAGAAGACCCCAAGGAGATGTCTTGGGGGCCAGATGAAACCGATGTTCAACAACTCATGTAGTTGAACCTTTAACTCTAAAGTTCAATAGGAGCCATTCGATATGGGGTTTTAGAAATGGGCTTTGTACTGTGTTCAAGATCAATAAAGAATTCAACTTCACGTTCTAGGGGTAGAAGCGGAAGTTCTTGAGAAATACGTCGGAAAAATCAATAACAACAGAATATTATTCAAATTTGACGTGTCTTTATTCAAATCCATAACATGGGCTAAGAAAGCTTGACATCCGTTTTTCAATAAACGAATAGCTTTATGATTAGATATGACAGTGATTGATTTTAATGGTTTAGTTGCTTAAATTCGTACAACAGGTTGGTTAGGAATATGAAAACTAACAACCTTACGAAAACAATCAATTTTGGCATGATGAGTAGTTAACCAATCAATCCCTAAAATCACATCAAAAACAAGTATCTTTAAAGAGATAAGGTCAATAGGTAAGGTGATGGTGCCAACTTGAATCAAACAAGATTTATAAACAGTGGATGTGATGAAAGTTTCTCCTAACGGAGTTTCCACAGATAGGTCAAAGTCTAATTTCTCCTGGTCGAGTTTAAGCGTTGAGCACAAGCGGAGAGAGATAAATGAATGGGTAAAGACCCCAGTATCAAGTAAGGTATAAACTTCACAAGAATTTATAAATAGCTTACCCGTGATCACCTCGTTTGGGTTCCTCGTATTTTGACCGGTCACAACAAACGCTATTCCAGGACAGATTGACTTTGACTTTTACGGGACGATCTTTTGAGTCACCGTCCCATTGAACTAGGTTTCGCTACTGCATACAATTTGAGCGATATGTCCTTCCTTTCCATAATTATAGCATACCTTAAACTGTTGTGGGCGCTTTGGTGATATGTCCTCTTTTCCGCATTTATAGCAGATATGACCGGTGGTCGTTCTCCTCCCTTAGAACCGGTTTCTCTAAGACTTTGTCGTATTCATATAGTGGTTGTTAAATCTCCTCTTTTAAAATCTTCTCTGACTCGCTTCTTCTATTTTCATGGATATGATTACCACCAGAGTGGTTACCATTTTGTCCGTCTTTTTCTTTCTCCGTTGTTATCATTGTTTTGTTGATCTTATCTTGGTAGTATGATCCCCGATTGTGGTCCCTCGGTTGACAATACTCGTTATTTAAGCTCTAATAATTGAGCCTGCTTACAACATCCAATAGAGAGAAAATTTATGAGAAATGAGATATTGTCGTATCTTAGGGTTTCAAACCTCTCGAAAACATCCGGTGTCATCGTTCCTCATTCTCCACCAAATGAGGTGCAACTCTGGATAACTCTGCAAACTTTGCCTCATCTTGAGACACCGTCGTGTTGTTTTGTTATAATCGATGAACTCCACTTCCTTCATATAGCCCGAACACTTTTAGGAAATTATTTGTCATTAAATAGTTTTTGAACGTCTCCCAGACATCTTTGAGTGCGTCTGGATGTGTCAGCTTCACGAGACTCCCACCATGATAGTCGCCTCGCCACGGAACATAAAGGTGGCGAATGGAACCTTCTGTTCCTCCGTGCATCCCAAGACATCGAATATCTTGGTAATTTGCTTGACCCGTGTTTCATGCCATGATCGGATCTGGCTTTCCCTTAAATTCTGGTGGTCCCACTCTTTGAATCTTGCATTTGTGACAACACCGTGTAATTCTTATCATTTCCTCCTCGTATTTTGAACACGAGTCTCCTCGTGCGATTTTGCATGAATTGCAAAAAGCTTCTAAACATCCCCTCGTTCATCATCTGCTTTCAAATTAATGGTGTTGTTCACGGGAGGAACATTGCCCACTGTTGCCGCGTTCTCCCTCGTTGGTGAGTCTGAAGGCGTCTCCACGGTCTCATTTCCAATTATTAATATTCTCGGTCGACATTCTCAAATCTTGTTATAAAACAAGGGTTAATTAAGAAATCAATATATCACATAATATCCCTATATCTTGACCAACTAACAAATAAGCTTAGGTAGGACACACTTAGCGAAGGATTTACTCTCTCTCCCTCCTGAGTTCTATTCCCAGATCTCATGGAAGATCATATCCCTAAGCTACGATACCAATTGTGGCGCTCCCAAAATAGGTATACATCACCCATTCTCGAGGTTGTCAATACATGATACGAAAACAACTACAACTTTATTATTACAATAGTAAAAGCGTGAGTTTGAATACAAATATTATCTTCAGAAAATATCTATACTCAAATAAATCCTCATCACATTTATTGATACATTATTTTACAAAATGGTGAGGACTACTAAACAACTCTCTCTAGAACCTTCATTCCATACCCCCAGGCTAAGTATTATTTATAATCTAAGCCTCTGAAGAAAAATAGAACAAAAAGGAAAAAGGTGAGCTCAACTAGCCCGATAAAAAAATATTATGATTAAGATAATATACAACAAATTATCGTTAGTCTTCAACAGGAAAAATCTAATAGAATCTGATAGGCAGACAACAAGTTTTAAATCAATATTACGCAGTGAAATAATAATTCATTAGAAGAGTTAAGTAGAGAATGCAAACTACTATCTTACATGTATGAATTTAAAAGTTCATCGTCTATCTTTTATCCTTATAACATCAATTAATATATATCTAGAATCAAATATTCATCTTTGCACTTACTGGCCAAAGATATTCATCGATTAGTCATGTTCATCTAAACCCTCGTTCATCTTTGCACTCTGGGCCAAAAATATTTATCGAAATCATTCATCTTTTACACTACTGAGGCCAAAGATATTCAATAATATCATCATTTAAGGCGAGGATGATGAAAATATTTTTAAAGAAAAGCGAATCCGGTGAAACAAAATAAAATGATTAAGGATTAAGGATTCAGTACTTTGTTTTATCCATGTCCAAAAATACCTCAAAAATAATCATAGTGGTGTAAAATTCAAGAATGATCAAAACATGGATACAATCAAAGCTAGTATCCACATAGATATTTTAGGCGAAAGGGAAAATTTTTATTTTTCGATGAATAGTCTTAGTATTCATGAATAGTATCGATCGTGAATAGTCAGAGTATCGTGAATAATAACTCAGACACCAAAAGTTCCAAATTTGATAAAAACTTGGATCAATATTTGACATAATGATATTGAAGAAATAATATCATTCTGAAAAAAATAATATCCACTTACCTCGAAAGATCAAGTCTTAAATTTGAAACAGGATATAAAGCTATGACTTGAACTTGCCGTAGTATAGCAATACTCAAAATACTCACAAGAATAAACCGATAATATAGAGAGAAAACTTGAGTTTAAATTGTAATTTTAATTAACCTAAGCACCTATTTACGGAAAATGCTTAGAACACCAAAAGCGAGAAAATTTAATAAAATATAAATATATATATCAAAATTCCTACGCCACTTTCTTGAAATCTGATTTCAACTCAATAAGCACATGCCACCTTCTAGAAAAAGTAAGAAAAATGTTTTTCTAATTTAAAATAATTTAAACTTCCAAAAATCAATTATTTGAACTTGAACTTGATAATTCATAATAAATAGCCCTTTTGTAAGAAAATTGAAACTCATTTCTTTTTATAGAAAATTCAATTCTCTACAATTTCTGAAGAAAGTTTTTCCAAATTCTAAAATGAAATTGGCCAAAAATTCCTGACGAAGCGATTTTACAAGCTATAATCAAATTTCGAGTCGAGAAATAGGGTCCACAAAACACATAAAATATGCTTTAAATATTTTTGGTAACAAAAATCTCGCTCCTCCACATATACTCATATATCCCACATTTATCGTAAAAATATCATCATTATTATATTATTAAAATATAATAATATATTTAAATGAATTATTTTATCGAGAAAAGATAAAATTTTAATTTTCAACAATTGTCACATTAAAAATTTTCTCCATCTATATCCACATAAAATCAATATTTTTCTCATCATATGAATCAATAATTAATTATTCATAAATAATATTACAGAATCCTGATATTGTGACCAGGCGGTTCCTCAGAGGGGGGCTTTCGATAAAATTTCTCACTTCTTGGCAGCGATTAGGTGACCAAACCTCTCCTTGAAGCGAACTTTCTAGACATTGCCAATAATGTTATCTAATAATATTATTCAGATAATATGAATTATTGCTTCGATAATGAAAAATCTTGTGTAATGACAATTATTGAAACAACAACAATATAAAATATCAACGCAACAATTATTAAATCAATAAAATAAAATCTTGAACAATAATTCTCATAACCATTATTGAGTAGTGCCTTCTTTACGTAAGAATCAATAATTGGTGCAATCTGGTATTATTCTTGTGTGTTAACCACAGAGTATTTTAACGATGATAATCTGAACAACTACTGTGAAGTTATTTTTAAACAACTTATATTTGTCGTTTTCTTCATCCAATCTCTTTCCGGTTATGGGGCCCCAAACATGGGCATGGTATGGTCGATGCGAATATTCTCAAACGATGATGCGAATATTCCACGACCATACGAATATTCCCTACAACAATGAATATTTTATAACCACTTTGCTTTATTTTAAAATATTTGCGTATTTTACCATAACTATCCACATTAATCAAATCAACCCTTACTTATTTTAAAATAATAAATAGAAAAATTAAATTTCATTAATAACAAGTTGAGGGTCTTACATAATCTTTGTCTTAATATTTAATTTTAATAATATAACATATAATAATTATTTATAAGGATTTATACATATTTAATACGTCGAAATAAGTATTTATATTATAAATTTTATATGAATTAGGTACTTGATTTAGTAAATTGTGAATTTGGTGGTACTTGATGTATGATAAGTGTTATTAGCCCGTATTCTATACGTTTAAATTGTATACAATTCTTATCTGGCCAAAAAATTAGGTATTCTGGCCGGATTCTAAATTGGGGGCTAAATTGTATCAAATTAAACACTTGATGTTGTAAAGTGTAAGTCCAAATTCTTTGGGGATAAATATTTTTTTGATCACTCTATTTTAGGTTAATTTACAAATGGGTCACTAATTTTTTTTTCTTACAGTCAACTCACTGAATTTTAATTTTCTTACAAACCGTTACGAAAATCGTTAATTAAAAGTACTTTGACTTTCAACGAAATTTGACACATAGGAGAGAGAAATATGACATGAAAATTTTATGCATTAAAATAAACAAGAAAAGAAAAGGTCTTCTCGTCAATGAAAATTACGTAGAAATTAAGATGATCCAAAAACTCAGTCCCTCCGTTCCAAAATAAACGTCCTAATTAGTTTCGGCACGTTGATTAATAATTTTTTTTTTACCTAAATTACCCTTTTTGATTACTTATTAATTGAAATATTTTTTCACTTTTCTATGAGCCCAATAATTACTATTTCACTTTGCTATAACCATAATAATTACTCTTTCCTATGTTATTTAATTCTCTAGATATATTTTTTTTGTAACTCTTAGATTCCCAATAAGTATTAAATAGATTATGAGGGTATAAGAGGAAAAATAGGATAAATATAGTTGCTAATATATAAATAGGATATTTATTTTAAAACATCTTAAAAAAGAAATTAAAATATTTAATATGGAACGGAGAGAGTATAAAATAGTAGTGCAAATAGATTCTTGGTTGTGAAATTTCTTTTACATCCCAAATTTGAATACTTTTATAGATTGGGCCACTACTTGGAGTTCCCTCCCAAATGAAAAACGATAGAGGGGCTCACAAAAAAATTACTACATCACTGGATGAATGGTTCAGGTTCTGGTTCCACGTGATTCACAAAAAATTAGTTAATGAAATGATTGCAAAAAAAAAAAAAAAAGAATAAGAAGAAAAGTCAAGCAAAGTTTTCTGATGGTAATGTCTATATGCAAATTTAATGTCACATATAGCATTTATATTGTTTTTTCTTTTGACGCAGGTGGAAATAGTGAAACTTGAGGTTAGAGTTATGTGGTTGTTATCAAGATAAGGAATAATACAGGAGAGAAAAAAGGAGGATAGATCGAGAATGCTGTCAGAGTTTCAAGTTGCAAAGCTACCAATGATAGAAGGGACTTGGAAGTGGAACATCCAAAAACGATGGTTGTGGACCTCTATATATACTGAATTTACTCATTTAAACCCTACTCTCTCTCTCTCTCTCTCTCTATATATATATATATATATATATATATATATATATATATATATATATAGTAGGATTTTCTTGCTAGAGAAGAAAATAAGGTTCGAAATTTCTTTTTGCAATTAACTTAAATATGAGTATTTTTATTTTAGTTACTATATTATACAAGGAATTGAATTTTACTTTTACGTGGTTTAATACAAAAGTTATATGTGGACATAGAAATTGGATATGAGTGCATTTGAATTTCATTTATTTATATTTTGACTCTTAATGGTGGATAAAAATACAAATAGGTGAAATTCAAATACACTTATGTTCAATTTTTATGTCCACATAGAAGAGCTCGGTTTAATATGATATAATTTTAATTAATGAAATTGTAAAATTTCAAAATTATTGTTAGTAAAATTAGTGCAATGACAAAATTGTCACTACTGAAATTCATATATTAAGGCTACATCGTTTTTTTTATATCGTTGTTATATACCGTTACCATTTAAATAAATCTACTATTACATAAAACTGTTCACATACTCTTCACATACACTCATATGCATATTTTGATGACTCAGATGACTTGCTCTACACATATGTTATCAAAATATACATGTGAATGTATGTAAGCAATTTTATATATATAATAGTAGACTTACTATTACTGTTTACCACAACAACCTAATTGTGATACAATAGCCATAATATATACTACATGTATATTATAACTCATATAAGAGAATTGAATTTTTGCAAAATTTTTCTTACATGAATGGTAACCGATGGAATTCTCTACATTCTTGTAAGAGGGGAAATTGAGGGGAAAAAATAGGAAAATGATATTTTTACCTAAAAATTTAATATTTTCACATGATTCAGTAGTAAGTGGATCCTATCACGATGTGAGAGAAACTCATGTGAAAATATGAGCATATACATTAATTTCTTTGCGAAATTCAGAAGTCCTAATTTTCTTATTCCTTTGTTTCCCTTCAAAAGATATCTAAGTATTGTTCAGAAAACATGCATTAGATTGGACTTAGAAAAACCTGAATCAAAACACACTTAAAGTTACATAACGGTGTCCATTTCAAATGAAATGATATGAAGACTCTATTTTAGAGTCTAAATTTAAAATATGTTAAAATGAGACGTTATACTAATAGAACAGAGATAATGATAGATAATATATAATTAATAGAGAGTTTCTATTTCAAATAAAATAGAGAGCATCCTATTATACAAAACAAAGTTAAAGTGACATTATCGTGTCACTAGAAATCTGGTTGTTGGCATGTCAAGATAGGTGGTACAATTTACAAATAGTCCATATATGTCTACTTCACACACACATGCATGATCGTAACAAATACTGTGCTTTTCTTGATCACATGTTACTTCTGAGTATTACTTTAGTGACATACTGACATTATATAGCTACTGTAGAAGCAAGCAACCTAATTAAGGGACCAACGATATACGTACACAAGATTGCACTCAATTAGATCATTATAATTAAACTTCACTCGGTATAGCCATTTAATTTTAAACTCTCAATTAAAAAACGTAAAGCAAAAATTTAGAACTTTCATCATATTGTTTCTTGTTATATATACTTTATATAGTAATAATTTATTATTATATAATTTAATTGAAAGTAGTATGCACACAAGTCAATCATATTTGATAATAAAGCATATATTTTGTAATAATCTTATTCATTTATTAAAGATTTTTAATTATCCACATGATGCTGTTTTATAATATGTTATAAATCCATAGTTTTAAGCAATGCTTTTAGAATAATGATGATGATCATTCTAATGAGATCTAAATTCTTAGAAAACTTAAAACTAAAATAGTTTCTAATCGTTGGATTACTAAATTGGGGATTAGTGAATCCGGATAGATTGGTACATACATTGCTTGCTCATTGGATAAAGATGATTGATCTCATGATCATTTGTGTGGAGACACTAAAACAAGTATGTAGGTGCTTATTAGAGAATAAGTTCACTGAACGTGGCTCGCTAAGGAATACCTAATGGAGTTTTACTTGTCTGTCAATAGGAATCTGTAGTGATAGTAGTACAAGTGATCCTTGGACTTGAGATAATCCTAGTATCTTGTATATGATGAATTATACTTTGATTTATTCCTTAAGACCCTTAGGGTATATCAAAGGGTATGCTTGAGTATAATAAGTTGTACATGGAGATAATATATTGTAAGACCCCAACTTTTATGAATAAAGATGAATTTTTTTTATAAATATTATTTTTGAATATTAAGGTGTGAATTCGTTATAATGTTATAGTTGTGGGTAATATTTATAAATTTTGCAAAGTAAGCAAGTTGTTATATAATATTCGATTGGTCGGGGAATATTAGATTTTAAGCGAGGGAATATTAGGTATGGCGACACAATCATTAGTGGACCCTAGCGTAATTATTGTCGGAATGAAAAGCGACATAAATATATTTTTATGAAAATAACTACGAAAGTTTTCACTGAATTAACTATTGAAATATCCATTGATAAAAGAAATGCAGATTATCTGCATTGGTTGCATATTCGCACACAGTATTGTGTGAGAAGTCACTTTCGATTATATTCAATTATTCTTCTGATAATTCTTTGCGTAGTATCTCATATTATTTGATTCAATTATTGCCAATATTTTATATATTATTAAATCAATAATTGAGGCGACAAAGTTATTCATATTATTATTTGCAATATTGACGATGTCTAGAAAGTTACATCGAGGAGAGGTTTGGTCACCTAATTGCGGCATGACAGAGAGAAATCCTTATTGGAAAACTCCTTCTTTTCTGGGAATGATCTGGTTGTTAAATATTACAAATAATAATAATAATGAATAAAAGTTGTTAAAAATATTGAGGAATTTTATGAGGTATTTGTTATAATGTTGCTTATTATTTGGACTCCCGTTTATCCATTTTTAAAACTATCGGTAGAAGTTATCTCAGTTTTGTTATATATATATATATATATATATATATATATATATATATATATATATATATATATATATGTAAAATGTGTGTGTGGGTGGGTTTAATGAAAAATGGAGTGCGGTGTGTGTATATATATATATATATATCATATGCCATGCAAGTGAATGGCATGGTATATTATATATATATATATATATATATATATATATATATATATATATATATATATATATATATACTCTCCTAAAATCTGGGATAAAAATTACAGTGGACTTTTCACGCGTATTAAGAAGATGAATGAAATGACAAAATTGCCCATAATAATATATCATTAATTATTTTTAATGTAGGTGAGAGAATGACTTTTTAGCTATTCAATTCAAAATATTCTCTCTCAATACTTATTAAATATGGAGAGAGAATTAGAATAAGAAAAGTCTGAGATATTTAATGATACGGGCATAATAGAAAAAAAATGTAAAAATTTGGTTATTAAAGGAAAATGGACATTTAATATAGGACTATCCAAAATAGTAATAAGGACTTTTATCCTGGGACGGAGAGGAGTATAAGTTTTGTTTTATTAGATTATAAATAGAATATATTATATTTTATTTAAAATTTTTATTTTATTAGAATATTTTATTGCACAGTAAAATTAAATTTTCGAAAAAATTTTCATGGGTTGCAACTTATTATTAATGAAATTTAATTTTCTCTATTTATTATTTTGAAATAGTAAGGGTTGATTTGATTAATGTGGATAGTTATGGGTAAAATCATGAATATTTCAAAATAAGCAAGTGGTTATAAAATATTCATTGTTGTCGGGGAATATTAGTTTGGTGTATGGAATATTAAATTCTTTGTCGGGGAATATTAAATGCGATGGCCTTGATCTTTTATGGGCCCCCATGTGAAAGCGATTGGATGAAAAAAAACGACAAATATAAGTTGTTTAAAAATAGCAGGCGTAGTTATTCACAGATTAATCTTGTTAAAATACTCGGTGGTTAAAACACGATAGCACGATGTATTGCGGTATTGCACCATTATTGATTCTTACGTGAAGCCCTTTACTCGATAATGGTTCTGATAATTCTTTATTCGATTATTTTATTTTATTGATTTAATAATTGCTTTGCGTTGATATTTTATATTCTTTGTTGTTTGATAATTGTCATTACGATATTTTTCATTATCGAAGCAATAATTCATATTATCTGAATAATATTATTAGATAACATTATTGGCAATGTCTAGAAAGTTACATCAAGGAGAGGTTTGGTCACCTAAATTGCTTGCGCATGAAGGAGAAATTCTTATTGGAAAACCCCTCTTTCTGAGGCTGCACAGTTTGTCGATATTGTGATTACGTAATATTATTTGTGAATAATTAATTATTGATTCATATGATGAGAAAATATTGATTTTATGTGGATATAGATGGAGAAAATTTTTAATGTGACAATTGTTGAAAATTGAAATTTTATCTTTTTACGATAAAATAATTCATTTAAATATATTATTATATTTTAATAATATAATAATGATGATATTTTTACGATGAATGTGGGATATATGAGTATATGTGGAGGAGGAGTATTTTTGTTACAAAAATATTTAAAAGCATGTTTTATGTGTCGGTGGACCCCATTTCTTGGTAAAATTTGATTATAGCTTGTAAAATCGCTTGGTTTGTGGATTTGGTCAATTTACATTTGGAATTTGGAAAAACTTTCTTACGTAAAGTTGTAGAAATTGAATTTCCTATAAAAAAATCGCATGAGATTTGAATTTTACGACAAAAGGGGCTATTTATTGTGAATTATTGAAGTTAGAAGCTCAAAATAATTGATTTTTGGAAGTTTAAATTATTTTAAATTAGAAAAACGTTTTTTTTATTTTCTAGAAGGTGGCATGTGCTTATTGAAAAATTGAAATCAAATTTTCAAGAGTGGCGTAGGAATTTTTGATATATATATATATATATTTATATTAAATTTTACTACTTTGGTGTTACAAGCATTTTCTATAAATAGGGTCTTGGGTTAGAATTGAAAATCACACGAAGCTGAAGTTTTCTCTCTCTATATTATCGGCGTATTCTTGTGAGTATTTTGAGTATATTTTGAGTATTGCTATATCTGGTTGCAAGTTCAAGTCATAGCTTTATATCCAGGTGTTTAATTTAAATCTTGATCTTTCGAGGTAAGGGATATTATTTTTTTTAAGTAATGATATTATTTCTTGATATCATTATCTTTGAAATATTGATCTGAAGTTTTATCAAATTTGGAACTTTTGGTGTCGAGATTCTTATTCACGTATCTGACGGTCTTATTCTTATTCACGTATCTGACCTTATTCACGAATCTGACCTTATTCATCGAAAAATGAAAATTTTCCTTTTAAATCTAAAATATCTATTGTGGATACTAGCTTTGATTGTATCCATGTTTTGATCATTCTTGAATTTTACACCACTATGATTATTTTTGAGGGTATTTTTGGACATGGATAAAACAAAATCTGAATCCTTAATCCTTAATCCTTTGTCATTTTGTTTCCTTTGGATTCGTTTCTTTAAAAATATTTTCATCATCCTCGGTCTTAAATGATGATATTATTGAATATCTTTGGCACATAGTGCAAAGATGAATGATTTCGATGAATATCTTTGGCCGTAGTGCAAAGATGAGCAGTGTTTAGATGAACATGACCAAGTGATGAATATCTTTGGCTGTGTGTGCAAAAAATGAATATTTGATTCGAGATATATATTGATTGATGTTCTGAGGGATAAAAGATGAGCGATGAACTTTTAAATTCATACATAGAAGATAGTAGTTTGCATTCTCTACTTAACTCTTACAATGAATTATTATTTCATTGCGAATATTGATTTAAAACTTGTTGTCTATTGTATTCATTAGATTTTTCCTGTTGAAGACTAACGATAATTTGTTGTATATTATCTTAGTCATAATATTCTTCTTGGGCTAGTTGAGCTCACCCTTTTCTTTTTGTTCCATTTTTCTTCTCGGGGAGGCGAGAATATAGCGAGTGCAGTCGGGGTATGGAATGAAGGTTACAGAGAGTTGTTTAGTAGTCCTCACCATTTTTGTAAAATAATGTATCAATAAATGTGATGAGGATTTATTTGAGTATAGATATTATCTAGAAGATAATATTTGTATTCAAACTCACAGTTTCTTTGTTGTAATAATAAAGTTGTAGTTGTTTACATACCATGTATTGACAACTCGAATGGGTGATGTATACCTATTTTGGGGGCGTCACGGTTGGTATCGAGCTTAGGGATATGATCTCTGGCGGAGATCGGGGAATAGAACTAGGAGGGAGAGGCGAGTAAATCCTTGTTAGTGTGTCTACTAAAAGCTTATTTGTTAGTTGGTCGATATATATAGGGATATTATGTGATATATTGATTTCCTTAATTAACCCTTGTTTTATGATGATGTTTGAGAATGTCGTTGAGAATATTAACGATGGAAATGAGGCCAGTGGAGGCGCTTTGTACTCACTGCAGGAGGAGAGCGTCTGAGCAGTGGCAATGTTCCTCACTGTGAACAACACCACTGAAGCGAGATGATGAGCGAGGGGATGTTTAGAAGCTTTTTGCGATTCATGCAAAAAATCGAATGAGAGGAGACTTCGTGTTCAAAATCTGAGGAGGAAATGATAGCAATTCACGGGTTATCACGACCAGCGATTCAAGAGTTGGGACCACGAATTTAAGGAAAGCGGATCCGATCATGGGCGGAAACATGGGTCAAAGCAAATTACAAGATATTCGATGTCTTGGGATGCGGAGAAAACGAAGGTTCCATTCGCACCTTTATGTTCCGTGGCGAAGCGGACTCTTTGGTGGGAGTGCGTGAAGCGTACCCATCCGGTACTTTTCGGCGTGTCTTGGGAGGCGTTTGAAACTATTTAATGACAAATACTTTCACGAAAGTGTTAAATCGTATGAAGGAAGTGGAGTTCATCAGTTAGAACAAAACAACATGGCGGTGTCTCGATGCGAGGCAAAGTTTGCGAGTTATCGAGTTTGCACCTCATTTGGTGGAGAATGAGGAGCGTATATGTGCGGATGTTTACGAGAGGTTTGAAACCCGGCATCGACAATATCTCATTTCTCATAAATTTTCTCTCTATTCGAGATGTTGTAAGCGAGGCTCAATTATTAGGCGAGATAACTTGAAATGCAGTCAATGAGGGACCCTGAATCGAGGATCATCTGGGAGATAGCGATCAACAAAACAATGATAACCGGGAGGGAGAAAGAAAAAACGGACAAAAATGGTAACCACTCTGGTGGTAATCATAGCCATGAAAATAGAAGAAGCGAGTCGGGGAGGAGATTTTAAAGAGGAGATTTAACAACGACCATGTGAAGGCAGCGGTCTTGGACAAGCTGGTTCTAAGGAGGAGAAACGACCACCGGTCATATCTTATAAATCGGGAAAAGAGGGACATATCGGTCAAGCGCCCTGACAGATTCAGGTATGCTATAATTGTGGAAAGGAAGGACATATCGCTCGAGATTATGCGGTAGCGAAACCTAGTTCGTGAGGGCGGTGACTCAAAAAATTTGTCCCGAAAAAAGTCAAAGTCAGCGGTTCTGGAAGAAGCGTTTGTTGTGGTAGGTCAAAATCGAGGAACCCAAGCGAGGTGATCACGGGTAAGCTATTTATAAATTCTTGCGAAGTTTATACCTTACTTGATCTGGGTCTTACCCATTCATTTATCTCTCTACTACTTGTGCTCAGCGTTTAAACTTGACTCAGGAGAAATTAGACTTTGACTATCTGTGGAAACTCCGTTTAGGAGAAACTTTCATCACATCCATTTGTTTATAAATCTTGTTTGATTCAAGTTGGCACCATCACCTTACACATTGACCTTATCTCTTTAAAGATACTTGCTTTTGATGTGATTTTAGGGATTGATTGGTTAACTACTCATCATGCCAAAATTGATTGTTTTAAATAAGGTTGTTAGTTTTCATATTCTAACCAACTTTTGTTATGCAAATTCAACAACTAAACCATTAAAATCAATCAACATCATATCTAATCATAAAAGCTATTAGTTTATTGAAAAGCGGATGTCAAGCTTTCTTAGCCCATGTTATGGATTTGAATAAAGACCGTCAAATTTGAATAATATTCTGTTGTTATTGACTTTCTGGCGTATTTCTGAAGAACTTCGGTCTACCCCGAGCGTGAAGTTGAATTCTTTATTGATCTTGAACTGAGTACAAAGCCCATTTCTAAAACCCCATATCGAATGGCTCTATTGAACTTGAGGAGTTAAAGGTCCAACTACGAGGAGTTGTTGGACATCCGGTTTCATTAAATCTAGTACATCTCCTTGGGGTGCTCTGTTTTATTAAATAAGAAGAAAGGCGGTAGTATCGACTTTGTATTGACTATCGGGAATTGAACCATGTCACCATCAAGAATAGGTATCCTCTACCTCGTATTGATGACTTGTTTGACCGATTCTGAGGAGCACAATTCTTTTCAAAAATCGATCTTAGATTACGGATATCATCGGTGAAGATTAGAATGAGGATATTCAAAAGGCGCCTTTAGAACTTCGATGCGGGCATTATGAATTCTTAGTCATGTCTTTTGGATTGACTAATGCTCTGCTGACTTTCATGGATATGATGAGCCAGGTATTCAAGGAATATTTGGATCGATTCGTTGTTGTCTTTATTGATGACATCCTCATATATTCCAAAAGTCGTGAAGATCATGAGCACCATTTGAAATTTGGTACTCGAAAACCGTGAAAACAAACTATATGCCAAATTGAAGAAATACGAGTTACGGCTTGAGGAAGTAGCATTCCTTGGGCGCACGTGGTGTGTCAAAACATGGAGTATCTGTGGACGTGAAGATTGAAGCAATACAAAGTTAGGGAACAATAAAATCGGTGGCCAAAATCGTAAACTTTACGGGCTTATTGGTTATTATCGGAGATTAGTGGAAGGATTTTCTCGAATCGCTACTCCATTAACTTCGGTGACTCGGAAAGATATAAAATTAATATGGAAGCGAGGAATGCGAGAAGAGTTTCCAAGAGCTCGAGAGGAGACTCATTTATTTTGTTACAACAATACCATCTAATGCGGATGGATTTATTATCTCTGATGATGCTTGAGCAAAGGGTTAGGATGTGTTCTCATGCAACGTGGGAAAGTCATAGCCTATGCCTCGCGACAACTTAAAGAGTATGAGAGGAATTATCCTACTCATGATCTAGAGTTGGCAGCAGTCGTTTTCGCGCTAAAGATCTGGAGGCACTATCTATATGGGGAGAAAGTGGAGATATATTCAGACCATAAAAGCCTCAAATATTTCTTCACGCAAAAGGAACTCAACATGCGGCAACGACGTTGGCTTGAGTTGTTGAAAGATTACGACCACACTATTGATACCATCTGGAAAAGCGAGCGTGGTAGGCGGTGCGTTGAGTAGAAGATCATATCACGGAGGAATGAGTGCGATGATGTCAGTATCGCGTAGAGCCAACTTTAATAGAAAAAGTTAAGGTTGCTCGAGCCAGGCCGGGTGATCGTGCGTATGAAGAAGAAAGTACAAGAAGGTGCTATTAGGGCGAGAATTGATGAAGAAGGAATACTTGAGTCCACTCGGACTTTGTGTTCTAACGACTACGATTTGAAGTACAAGATTATGATGGAGGCACACAATACACCATTTGCAATCCATCACGGAAGTACTAAAATGTATCGTGATCTTGACATACATTTTGGTGGAACAATATGAAGAGAGAGATTGCAAAGTTTATCTCGATGTGTTTAACTTGTCGGCGTGTAAAGGCGGACATCTAGTACCTAAGGGTCCGTTGCAACCACTTGAGATTCCGAAATGGAAGTGGGAACACATTACCATGGATTTAGATTCTGGTCTTCCTACGGTTTCTCAAGGCATCAATGCCATTTGGGTTATTGTTGATAGATTAACCAAGTCTGCTCATTTCTTGCCGTCTGGAGACTTATTCCTTGAGCGTCTTGCTAGTATATATGTAAATGAGATTGTGAGGTTGCATGGCATGCCGATATCCATAGTTTGGGATCGTGACCCAAGATTCACTTCAAGATTTTGGGTTAGCTTGCAAAAAAGCTATGGAGCGCAGTTCTGATTGATTCGGCATACCATCCTCAAGCAGACGGACAATCGAGAGGACTATTCAAACTCTTGAAGATCTATTAAGACTACGTGTCCTGAACTTCAAGGCGCGGTTAGGATAAGTATTTACCATTGGTGGAATTCTCCTACAACAACAGTTATCGAGCAAGTATAGGTGTGTGGCTCCATTTGAAGCATTATATGGGCCGAAAGTGTATTTCTCCATATATGTTGGGATGAGGTGGGTGAAGCAACATTGTTGGGACCCGAGTTAAATACGTATGACTACTGAAAAAGATCCAAATGATTAAACAATGTATACAAAAGCGGCACAAGATCGACAAAAGAGTTATCGCGGATCTTCATCGAAAGGGCGTGGAATTTAGTATAGGGGATCATGTATTGTTGCGAGTTGCTCCATGGAAGGGAGTTACAAGATTTGGGAAGAGAGAGAAAGCTCGATCCACGATTTATTGGTCCATTTCAAATTCTTGGCCAGGAGTAGGAAATGTAGCTTATAGACTCGCGTTACCTCAAAGTATGTCTAAGTGTTCATAATGTGTTTCACATATCTATACTTAAATAAATATGTGAAAGACCGAACCACGTTATAGAGTTAGAACCAGGACGAGATAGCGAAAGACTTAACGTCTGAAGAGGTACTGTCAAGATCTTGGATAGGAAGGAGCATGTCCTACGCCTGAAAGGTCATACCACAAGTTAAAGTTTTGTGGAGGAATCATCTTTATAGAGGAATGACACAGGAATTGGAAAGCGAAAATGAAAGCGAGTATATCCTCACCTTTTGAAACACACCGTCGTCGTCGATTTAGAGGACGAAATTTCATAAGGAGGGAGGTTGTAAGACCCCAACTTATTATTAATGAAATTTAATTTTCTCTATTTATTATTTTGAAATAGTAAGGGTTGATTTGATTAATGTGGATAGTTATGGGTAAAATCATAAATATTTCAAAATAAGCAGTGGTTTATAAAATATTCATTGTTGTGGGGAATATTAGTTTGGTGTAAGTGGAATATTAAATGCTTTGTCGGGAATATTAAATGCGACAAGCAGCGACCTTGTATGGGCCCATAATGAAAAAGCGATTGGATGAAGAAAGCGACAAATATAAGTTGTTTAAAAATAACTTGCGTAGTTATTCTGAGATTAATCTTTGTTAAAATACTAATGGTTAACACACGATAGCACATGGTATTGCACCAATTATTGATTCTTACGTGAAAGGCCTTTACTTTCGATAATGGTTACGATAATTCTTTATTCGATATTTTATTTTATTGATTTAATAATTCTTTGCGTTGATATTTTATATTCTTTGTTGTTTGATAATTGTCATTACTACGGTATTTTTTCATTATCGAAGCAATAATTCATATTATCTGAATAATATTATTAGATAACATTATTGGCAATGTCTAGAAAGTTACATACAAGGAGAGGTTTGGTCACTAATTGCGGCGCCCGATGAGGAGAAATTCTTATTGGAAAGCCCCTCTTTCACAGGAAGCTGCACAGTTGTCGATATTGTGATTACGTAATATTATTTGTGAATAATTAATTATTGATTCATATGATGAGAAAAATATTGATTTTATGTGGATATAGATGGAAAAATTTTTAATGTGACAATTGTTGAAAATTGAAATTTTATCTTTTACGATAAAATAATTCATTTAAATATATTATTATATTTTAATAATATAATAATGATGATATTTTCTACGATGAATGTGGGATATATGAGTATATGTGGAGGAGGAGTATTTTTGTTACAAAAATATTTAAAAGCATGTTTTATGTGTCGGTGGACCCCATTTCTTGGTTGAAATTTGATTATAGCTTGTAAAATCGCTTGGTTTGTGGATTTGGTCAATTTTTGTTTGGAATTTGGAAAAACTTTCTTACGTAAAGTTGTAGAAATTGAATTTCCTATAAAAATTCATGAGTTTTTGAATTTTTTACGACAAAAGGGCTATTTATTGTGAATTATTGAAGTTAGAAAGCTCAAAATAATTGATTTTTGGAAGTTTAAATTATTTTAAATTAGAAAAACGTTTTTTCTTACTTTTTTTCTAGAAGGTGGCATGTGCTTATTGAAATTTGAAATCAGATTTCAAGAGTGGCGTAGGAATTTTGATATATATATATATATATATATATATATATATATATATATATATATATATATATATATTTTATTAAATTTTACTACTTTGGTGTTACAAGCATTTTCTATAAATAGGGTCTTGGGTTAGAATTGAAAATCACACGAAAATGAAGTTTTCTCTCTCTATATTATCGGCGTATTCTTGTGAGTATTTTGAGTATATTTTGAGTATTGCTTGCTATCTGATGCAAGTTCAAGTCATAGCTTATATCAGGTGTTTTAATTAAAATCTTGATCTTTTCGAGGTAAGGGATATTATTTTTTTTTAATAATGATATTATTTCTTTAATATCATTATCTTTGAAATATTGATCTGAAGTTTTTATCAAATTTGGAACTTTTGGTGTCGAATTCTTATTCATTATCTGACCTTATTCACGTATCTGACCTTATTCACGAATACGACCTTTATTCATCGAAAAATAAAAATTTTCCTTTTTAAATCTAAAATATCTATTGTGGATACTAGCTTTGATTGTATCCATGTTTTGATCATTCTTGAATTTTACACCACTATGATTATTTTTGAGGTATTTTTTGGACATGGATAAAACAAAGTCGAATCCTTAATCCTTAATCCTTGTCATTTTGTTTCCTTTGGATTCGTTTCTTTAAAAATATTTTCATCATCCTCGGTCTTAAATGATGATATTATTGAATATCTTTGGCTTTGTAGTGCAAAGATGAATGATTTCGATAATATCTTTGGCCGTGGTGCAAAGATGAGCAGTGTTTAGATGAACATGACCAATGATGAATATCTTTGGCTGTGTAGTGCAAAGATGAATATTTGATTCGAGATATATATTGATTGATGTTACGAGGGATAAAAGATAGGCGATGAACTTTTAAATTCATACATAGAAGATAGTAGTTTGCATTCTCTACTTAACTCTTCTAATGAATTATTATTTCATTCATTGAATATTGATTTAAAACTTGTTGTCTATTGTATTCTATTAGATTTTTCCTGTTGAAGACTAACGATAATTTGTTGTATATTATCTTAGTCATAATATTCTTTCTTGGGCTAGTTGAGCTCACCCTTTTCCTTTTTGTTCCATTTTTCTTCTCGGGAGCGAGAATATAAGAAAGTGCAGTCGGGGTATGGAATGAAGGTTCTAGAGAGAGTTGTTTAGTAGTCCTCACCATTTTGTAAAAAATAATGTATCAATAAATGTGATGAGATTTATTTGAGTATAGATATTGTCTAGAAGATAATATTTGTATTCAAACTCACGATTTCTTTGTTGTAATAATAAAGTTGTAGTTGTTTACATACCATGTATTGACAACTCGAATGGGTGATGTATACCTATTTTGGGGCGTCATTGGTATGATCATGACCATGGGTTCTCTTCGGCCAATGGTGCAAAGATGAATTATTTTATGGCTTGATCATGACCATTGGTGAAAACACGAATATCCTTGGCCCGTACGTAGTGCATGGATAATTTGTGGTCGTAATACTAATGAATATCCTTAGCCGTAGTGTAGGGATGATTCGATGATGTGAATTATTTATTAAGCTGAGTCTCAGCGATAAAACTGTTGATAAACTTTTTAAATCATAGAAGATTGTAGATTTCATATTCTACTTGATTCTTCTAATGGATTGTTGCGCTGCAGTTAAACTTGATGTCTATTGTATTTTATCAGTTTAACACTGTTGAAGGCTAACAATAATTTATTTTGCATTAGCTTAATTATAATATTTCTTACTGGGCTAGTTTAGCTGAACCTTTGCTTTCATTGTTCTATTCAGAAAATGAGAATATAGCTGGGACTAGTCGGGGAACGGAGTGACGGTCCACTTGTTTGCATTAGTAGTCCTCACTATTCTGTGAAATAGTGTGATAATAAATATATTGAGGACTCATTTTGAGTTTGAATACTGTCTAGAAGACAATATTTGTATTAAAACTCACAACTCATATTGTATATTTAAGTTTGTATTTGTTTTCTGTACCATGTATTTGGTGACTCAGAATGGGTAATGTATACCTATTTTAGGGGCGTCACATGTATGATCAATAAAGAATCTCCCACTTCTAGTAAAAGAAGAGAAATGTCCTATGTGATTCGATAAATGACAACCCAGTAGTCCTTGGCCAAGGCAGAATGAAATTAGAAAGGAGTTTTTAATTTGCATTTTTTGGAGTTGTGCATTTAAGAATCGAAATACATATAATTAATTAAAATAAGACTTGACAGTAATTCCATGTCTTATATTTAATTGGGACATTGTATGTTGGAAGGATTGAATTGTACGGTAACTATTTACTCAAAGGTTCTTTTATGATTAATGTTGAAATTTATATTATCTGGAATGTCGTTAATCGTTAGGGAGGCTTATCCCTATTGTAGAATAAATATTATTTATTTAAATAAATTAATAGTTTAATTTATTTATTTAAATAAGATTAAATTGTTCTAATTGATTTATTCACAACCAATTTAATATGGAGAACTTAAAGGGTCACAATTATAAAAGGAAGAATAATTATTTAAGAAGTTAATGGCATAATCGTAATAATAAGGTAAGTATATTTAATTTAATCTATGGTGATAGAATAAATTAAATAACTTAATATTATTATTTAATATCTTGGAAATATTAAATATAAATTAATAAGAGGAGTTTTATTATTATTATTACTATTTAATTCCTAAAGGAGTTTGAGAATTAATTAATAAAAGTACTCTAATTTATTTCTAATAAGATTAGGAGGCAAATTAAATAAAAGAGTTTAATTAATTATCCTCAATAAAATTAGGGAGCTTAATTAATTAATTAATTAATACCCTATTTTATAATTAGATTATAAGGGTTAACTGATATCTTTATAAGAGGAGTCTTATATCAGATATCAAGAGACGTGATTTCAATTGTTGGAGAGTACGCTCTTTTTCTATGAGAGATAAAAAACTAGGGTTTTGTCAAACACCCATCTTCTTAAATCTTTCTTCTTCCTTGGTGGATCACCTTTAGAGGCCAAACACTTGGGTGGCTAACGTTGATCAAAGGAAGGAACCAAACCCAGTGGATTCAAGTTGAACGCGAAAGGATTTGGAGGTGAACTTGTACCCGAGGAAGCTCAAATCTTCAAGGGTATGATTCTTGTTCTTTATCTTTTCGTTTAATTAATAATTGTGCATAAAGGATGATCCGGATATAAGGTTTGTAAAATTTTAAAACTCTGATTTTTCACGTTTCTGCTTAATTTGTGAAATTTGATTGCGTCCATAATTATTACAAACCTAACACTAATAGTGATCACATAAGTAAAATAGACATTCCAGACATAAAAATGTAACCATATAAATTCGACCGTACGTATATACTTCTTCATCCTAACGTCAATATGGGTAACTGCCCACCATGAGCATGTTGATTCTCTTGAGGATGTGGAGTGTTTAGACCACTTGCACTAGCGCTAGTATTTATCATATTAATTTTTAGATTGTGAAAAAGAGATGACTTTTATTGTCTTCCCACATATGACGTCAATCTGATGCATCAGTCAACGCGTCAATCAATAACTTTTGAATTAGGTTTTTGATCAACCCATGCCACACACTTTGATTTTGACCTCCACGTAAACACCTTGATCTAGCAAGATTACCTGCAAAAGGTCCTGATACAAGGAAAGAGAATTATTCCAGGTGTTAACGTCAAATTTTGTACGCCTGATGAAATTAGCAAAATAATAGGACAAAATCACACTAACGGTTAATTATATTGTTGTGAAATCAAACTCATGAAACATACTCACATAAATATAAACAAAGAGATATAAAATATGAACACAAGAATTTACGTGAAAATTTAATTGGAAAAAAACCACGGAGAGAGAGAGAATAAATCCACTATAATAATATGAAGAGTACAAATTGTTCATTTGTGTCATATGTAATTGTGTTCTGTCTCCTCCCATCCCTTGCTTATTGTTGTATTTATAGATGCCATGTCCACCTGAATCTAATTAGGAGTAGAAGTCCTTTTCAGAATCACCTTATGATTGATCGCTTCCTTCCCAAGTTAGATCCCCTTATCCCACCAAATAAGGAAACACAATCTTACTTCAATAAGGATTCTCCCACTGTAAAAATAAATATATGGGCCAACTTCGAATCCGGTCCATTAAATAAATTGGGCTACACATTAGCAAGACCCAAATAATCACATCTCAACATTGCCCCCCCCCCCAGTCTCTTATTTATAAGGAACTTAAAATAATAGAGTATACAAATTTATACCAACCGAAAATCCATATCTGCCGAAGACGAACTATCACACCCCGAACTCCATACGCCGAACAAATATCTTTGGCTCCCAATATCGCCGCCTTACTCCTCATGTTCACTCCTAAGATAGATACACAATTGCCCTTATCACTACCGAAGATATAAAGAACCAACCTTATACCAACCTTATCACTACCGAATATATAAAGAACCATCATTATACCAAACCAACCTTATCACTACTGAAGATATAAAGAACCAACCTTATACCAACCGAACCAACCTTATCACCACCGAAGATATAAAGAACCAACCTTATACCAACCAAACCAACCTTATCACTATTGAAGATATAAAGAACCATCCTTATACCAACCGAACCAACCTTATCACTACCGAAGATATAAAGAACCAACTTTATACCACGATTGAACACACAGATAATCGAGCCAACCTCATTACAACCGAAGATAGATAAATAACCCACCGAAACACAAATAAAGTTCGTTTCGAAGAACTGAACATCCAACCGAACACCAATAAAGTTCGTTCCAAAGAACTGAACATCTTACCGAATACCAATTATAAAGTTTATTCCGAGGAACTGAACATATTCGTTCTAAAGAAATGAAGAAATGTTTATATTTATATGAATGAATGAATGAATGAACAAATGAATGAAAATATGAATGAATAAATAAACAAATGAGTGAAACTATGAATGAATGTTTATATCCATCGAACCCCCAAACAATCATGTTTGCCATTTTTAGGATGAATCAGGACTCTGTTCACCATCTTTAGGATGAACAGATCCAATTGAACCCCCACACAATCATGTTCGCCATCTTTAGGACGAATCAGGACTCTGTTCACCATCTTTAGGATGAACAGATCCAACCAAACCCCTAAACAATCTTGTTCGCCATCTTTAGGACGAATCAGAACTCTGTTCACCATTTTTAGGATGAACAGATCCAACCGAACCACCAAAAAATACCAAAGTAGATAGCCGAAGCCAAAATGAAGCCGATATGACATAATCTGAAGTGTACTGTAATTATCCGAAATAAGCTGTTGTTGTCCGAAGTGTCATAAGTAAATATATTCAACCGGTGAAGTTTATACCAAACTTGTGTGTGACGCCCCCAAAACAGGTATACATCACCCATCTTGAGTCGCCAGATACATGGTACATAAATTCAAATACAACTTAATTATACAACAGTCGTGTAAAATACGACAAAACATAGCTAAGAGTTTAAACAAGAATATTGTCATCTAGATAATATCCACACTCAATGGTGTCTTCATTATAATTATTATCACATTATTCCATAGAATAGTGAAGACTACTAAAGCCATTTATCCTGGACCATCACTCCGTTCCCCGACTCGTCCTAGCTATATTCTCATTTCACAAGAGAATAAAGTGAAAAAAAGGTGAACTCAACTAGCCCAAGAAGAAATATTATGACTAAGATAATGCAGAATAAATTATCCTTAGCCTTCAATAGTGTTAAACTGATAAAATACAATAAACATCAAGTTTAACTGCAGCGAAATAAGTAATCCATTAGAAGAGTCAAATAGAACATAATGTCTACTATCTCTTCTAGATTAAAAGTCCATCGTTAATATTTCATTCCTGTAATACTCAACAATAGTTCTTTGTTATACCCAAGACAAAAAGAACTATCATCACCTGTTTTCACCTAAACCACCAAAGATTATAGTTAACTCCATAATTCATATTTATAATCATATAAATCAACAGTTTCTTCTTGCCACAAAGGCTTAATAGAACATTTACTCTATATCCTTACCCAAAAGCCTAAAGATATTTAAATGTAATAACAATGATCATACCAATCAGTTGTCTACATTTGCACTATGGGCCAAAGATATTCAACTGTAAAACCAATGGTTATGATCATACCAATTAATTACCTGTCAGTGCACTACGGCCAAAGATATTCAACTGTTAACTAATGGTCATGATCCTGCCAATCACATCATCGAATTATCCATGCACTACGGGCCAAGGATATTCGTTATTATCACCGGTTGGTTATGATCATATCATACACACATCCATCCATCTTTGCACGTAAGCCAAAGATATACAACTATAAAACCAATAATCAAAAGTCCATCTTTGCACGTAAGCCAAAAATATACAACTGTAAAATCAATAATCAACAGTCCATCTATGCACGTAAGCCAAAGATGACTTTCATCACAATATAAGCATGAGGATGATGACAATAATATAAGCATTAATCAAACAAAATCAAGGATAAATATTAATGACTTTAAATTTATCCAGAGTTTAAAAATATCCAAATTATCAACATGATAATGCTTTGTGGAGTAAAATTCAAGAATAATATTCATGTGCCAAAAATAATTTGGACAGAAAAGAAATATATTTTTCTATTGAATAATATCCAAGTGAATAAGACTTCGAATAATACACCGTGAATAGTACCCCAATATGAAAAGTGTTCCGAATACTCGAGTGAATGATACTAGAGTGAATAGTAATTGGATGAATAGTAACTCATGAATAGTAACTCGTGAATAGTACTCAGGCACGAAAAGTACCCCGAATACCCGAGTGAATAATACTAGAGTGAATAGTAACCGGGTGAATAGTAACCCATGAATAGTAACTTGTAAAAGAAAAATACCAAAGAAAATGATATTCTATGACAAGTAAAAAAGAAATGATATCTCATACGAGTATAATAGAATATACGAAACTGCAAATGGATTTTCACCCGCCATGCGGTAATCTACGTAGACAGATCATTTCCATAATTTAATAAAGAATGAATACGAATGGTCATTCACCATGCATGCGGTAATCCACATAGACAGATTATTCCAACAGAATAATAAAGAATGGAATAAAAAAAGAATTCACCATGCATGCGATAGACCGCATAGATAGGTTATTCCCAATGAATAATAAAGAATGGAACCGAACCAGTCATGCGTAATCGCAGACAGACGGGATATTCTAACGTAATAATAAAGAATGAAACCGAGTCAAATGCGTAATCCGCATTGCATGGATATTCCAAAAGAATAATAAAAATAAAATAACAACATAATTCACCGTACGTGCGATAGGCGTAGATGCATGTGTTATTCCAATGAATAATAAAGAATGGAATAACGTAAGAATTTTACCATGTATGAAGTACTTGGCATGAGCAAAGTTATTCTAACATAATAATAAAGAATGGAATAACAACCCTTATGATTATTGAAAGAAAATAACTCTCTTCATGAATACGAAAGAATAATACCCCTTACCTTAGCAGACTTCTCTTCTTCTTTCTCTCTATAATTTTTCTCTATAATCATTACTCTAATGCTTTAGTGAATTGGTGAAAAATAATGAAGAAATGAGCTTCTATTTATAGGAAAATATAGTTTCGATAATTACACGTTTTGGGGCTCGAAATATTACAGAATAATACCTTCCTCTTTTCCTTTATTTTTAATTTAGTCCTGAAAGTTTGCAAGTATTATCAAACTTGCACCACCTCCCCTAATAGTAAATCATGTGAAGCAATAGTAAATCATGTGACTCAATAGTTCTAACATGTAAAAAAATTAATTTCAGTATAGTACCTTCAACTATATTCCTATTTTTAATTTAGTCATACAAGTATTATCAATCTTGCATCAACTCCCTTAATAGTAAATCATGTGAATCAATAGTACATACATGTGAACACATAGTTATAAGAATGTGAATTAATAACAATTAATTGCTCATTTATCCGGTTAATTACCCGATTAGTCAATATAACCTCCAGACATTAATTATTATCGAAATAAATATCGATTTCCACTAACACTAATAATTCCCACACAATGAAATTATCAATTTCATCTTTAATCAACACGAACTTATTCATCATTAATATTATAACTCACAATATTTAACAACCAGGTCGTTCCCATGAAATAGGGGGCTTTCTGATAAGGATTTCCCCTTATTAGCACGCAATTAGGTGACCAAACCTCTCATTGACAGAACTTCTAGACATTGTCAATATTACAAATAATAATATGAATAACTTTGTCTTCTCAATTATTGATTTAATAATATAACATATTATGCAAATGATACTGTGACAACAATTGAATCAATAATATGAGAGATATGATGCAGCAATTACTGTAGCAATAATTGAGTATAACTGATTGTTTTCTCACGTAAGCATCAATAATTAATATCGTATCCTACTATGCAACCACACGTATTATTGTACTTTTACTACCGGTTATTTTATGACAATTTGCTTACTTTGAAAAATTTTCATATATCACCCTTAACTTTAAACTTTTATCAATTTAACTATTTATCAAAATAGAAAAATTAAATACTTTTATTTAATAAAATTTGGGATCTCATAATCTCCCCTCCTTATGAAATTTCGCCTTCGAAATTTACGTACCTGGTAGTTCGAACAGATGAGAATACCTTGCTTTCTTTTCGGATTGTACCTTTTTGGTTATTTCCTCTCTATCATGATTTTCCCATTTCTCATCTCCTGTATTTCAGATATCATTCTAGAATATAGTTTCAAAATAAGGGTTAATTGACATACCACATAATACCCCAATATTCTGACCGACCAATTTAATAATAAATAAACTTAGGTAGGTCATACTAGCGAAGGAATTACCCATCTCTCCTGTGACGCCCCCAAAATAGGTATACATCACCCATCTTGGGTCGCCAGAAAATACACTACTGACAAATTCATTTATACAACTGTCATGCAAAATACGACGACAAGTATACTGTGAGTTTTAATACAAATGTATGTAACTCTCATGGTGCCTCGACCACAACCTTACAATGGTACGTTACATAAAAAGTACAATCGACACCTTGCTTTTAGAAATTAAAATCTTTGGGAAGTGCTCAAGAAAACCTTCGTACATAGGAGGTCATGAATCTAAGTTATGATAGATATCATATGTCCAGAGAATTATCCTTGGTTGATCCAATAGAACCCAAAGAAAAATGAGAAGATTACTATTATGTTCCTTCCAATGGTGAGTCTTCTCTTGACATATAACTATCTCTACTGTCTCCAAGTAAAAATTATATTTTAAATAAACTCCAAGATCATATAGGTAGTGCTCGTAGATATACTCAGCAAGTGGATGTGCACAACCCTGTCTTATGATAACACGAGGTTGTATGTCATTAGACATCTTGTATGATAGTGACAAAACACCCTTCCAAAGTTGGGTTCGCCTCACCCTATTCGTTTCACCAAAATTAAATACCAAATGACGTATACAATACGACACACTTATCTAAAGTTCTCAATAAAATTATTTCTATACTATTTAGGGAGAACCTCAACAGCTATAGACCACCTTTCTATCCCCCTCATTATCCCCAACAACCCAAATTTACACTCTTATTACCTGAAAGGAATTGTGAAGCAAAAGGGTGAGCACAACTAATCCAGTAAAGAATATCATATCTAAAGATAATTAAATTATCAATAGCTTTTATCAATAATAAATCAGAGATTTAGAACATATGGTAGATGATAAAACTTTTCAACCATAGTTGCAGCGGAACGAGCAATCCATTAAAAGAGTCAAATAGACCATCAGGTCTATTATCTTCTCCGTGTTAAAAGTTCACCAATAATGTTTTATCCTCAGTAACATCAATCAACAATTCCACATCCACAATCATATGAATAACTCATAATCATAATTGTGATTTTGAATTCTTTTTCGCACCAGTGAAGAAGATATTTTCATCACCTACCTTCACCAAAACATCAAAAATCATGGTTATACCAAATCACAATCCCTGCTCATAATCATACTAATAAATTCATCTTTGCACCACGACCAAAGATATTCATTAACAATTCATCTTTGCACTACAGGACAAAGACATACAACTGTATTTTAGAAGAGTCAAGTAGAGCATGATATCTACTATCTTCTACGAATTTAAAAGTTTATTATCAATATTTTATCACGAGACTCGACAATAAATAATCCACATCATCGAATCACCCCTCAAGACTTTACGGCCAAGGATATTCGTTGATATCACATCCATGAATTATCCATGCCTTCTACTACCAATGATATTCATTATTATCACATCCATGAATTAATATTTCATTGCTAAGACTCAGCTCAATAATTAATCCACATCATCAATTCATCCTTGCACTATAGGCCAAGGACATTCTTTTAGTATCACGACCACGAATTATCCATGCACTACGGGCCAAAGATAATAGTGTTTTTATCAACTGTTCTGATCATGCCATAAAATAATTCATCTTTGCACCTTTGGCCGAAGAGAATCCATAACAATAATCATACCAAAAATTATCCATCAATGCACTACGGCCAATGAGGACTTTTTCCACATCATTTGTAACATTACGGTCATGATTATACCGAATAATCCCTGGTCATAATCATACCAAGTCTATCTATGCACTACATGCCACATATGACTTTCAACATAATATATACATGAGGATCATGACAACGATATAAAGAATCAATCAAATGAGATAAAGGATAAATATTAAACATTTATAATATAAATTATCCAGGGTTCAAGAATATCCCAATGTTATCAATCACTTAATAATCTCATAATCTAATATCATTAATATTATAACAATATTTCAATTATTTCTTAAACTTATAAACAATTTATTTTAATTGTTTACACTTTACCAAATAATGCATTCAATCATTCAAAAATTTCATACTCATAAGATTTCATCACCAATGATCAAATCTCTTATCAAAAATCTGCATATACCCTATATAGGATTCCCAAGCCATAAAATTCTATTTACAAATTTTCAACTTCACATAACATATTTAACTCATATACTCATAACTAGTGCATTTTCATGAAAAATAACAAATCAGTCCCAAAAATATTTTTTTCTGGGATTTAGCATAATATAGTCCCATAATGAACATATATTTTTCTCGGAATTTTTAAAATTTATTTACTATTTTTCAAAAATTATTTTTTTAATTAATTCCTTAAGAAATTAGCTACCTCAAGTTTAACTCCAGAAATTCCCAAATCTTGGGAGGATCTTATACATGTTAACGTGATCTTCCAGTTTAAATTTCATGGTCATCGGAGTTATAGAACTCCGATTATAGCATATTTCGTCGAAAAAACCTAAATATTGAAATGGTCATAACTTGTTCATTTTAAGTCAGAATGAGCTCATTTTTGGATAGGAGGTACTTTATACCATATATTTTCATGTCTCAAAAGGCCGGAATTTTTCTCATAAATTAAGTAGCTAAAAATGCCCTTTTAAAATTTCTGCCAGTAGCTATTTTCCCATTTTTACTTTTTCGTGCTTTGCTAAAATCAGTCCACACAAAAATCTACAATACCTTTTCCAGTGATTCTACTTGGATAAGTTAGGAAACTCATAGATCTAACTCTGGAACTTGACCACACTTAAAAATTCAAAATATAATTGGAGATATGGTCAATTGAATTTCATGTTCTATTTTCACCAAAATCTGATTTTTCAACCCTTTGTGATTTCTAAGAAACTTTCATGTTTTCACATAATAACCAACATAACTCATCATAACACTTACTAATACTTCATATACCCATGATTTTCATCAGTCCAATACTTTTATTATGACTCTCATCATAATCAACGTAACTAGATTATTTCTACAATTTAATAAGGAATGAATATAAAGGATCATTCACCATGCATGTGGTAATCCACATAGACAGGTTATTCCAACGTAATAATAAAGAATGGAATAATGTAAGGATTCACCATGCGTGCGATAGATACGCATGATGTGTTATTACCAATGTAATAATAAATAATGGAACCAGTCCTACAGTAAATGAATGTATACGAGATATTACGACAAAATAATAAAGAACAAAACCGTGTCAAAGTGAAATTACATGCCCGACAAGATGTTCTAACGAGAATAATAAAGAAGGAATAATAATAGAAATCACCATGCATGCGGTACTTGCGATGACAAAAGTTATTCTATCGATAATAATAAATAACGGAACCAGTCAAAGTAAATTACACACCAAGCGGGATGTTCCAACAGAATAATAAAGAATGGAATAACAACAGAAATTACCATGCATGGTATTTCGCATAGACAGGTTATTCCAACAGAATAATAAGGAATGGAATAGAAGAATTTCACCAAGTATAGGGTAGTTCGCGTATACAGGTTATTCCAACGGAATAATAAAGAATGGAACAACAGAAGTTCTCTTCATGAATACAAAAGAAATAATACCCCTTACCTTATAAAGAAGAGTACTCCGACGGTAGGGCGGGGATATACTTGAAGAAACTTGCACTACGCTCAAAGTTTTCTTAAACGCTAAAGAAATACGCTCAAGATTATAGAAGAAGAATTCTCTCTACAGTTTCTCTCTATAGAGTTTCAGTGAATTCGTAAGAAATAATGAAGGAATGAGCTTTTATTTATAGAAGAATGGACTAAATAGTAACCAATCCATGAACGGTCCAGATTAATTTACTTTTAAACGGACGATCCAAATTGGTTTACAATAAAATATAATATATTCTATTTATAATCTAATAAAACGAATAACTTTATAAAAGTATTCATTTTTATATAAAAAGATTTTACTATCTGAAACACTATCACGGTACACTTATGTAAACACTATGCATAATAAAATATAATATATTCTAATTATTGTCTAATAAAACAGATAACTTTATAAAAGTATTCCGTTTTATATAAAAAGATTTTACTATTAGCCTAATAAAACGAATAACTTTATAAAAGTATTCTATTTTATATAAAAAACTTTTCTGTTTTATTACATTAATAATACTAATAAAACAAAACTTTATCATCACTTAGTTTAAAAAAATTTTAAATGTCACCCTTAACTTTAAACTTTTATCAATTTAACTATTCACCAAAATAAAAAAATTCAATACTTTTATTTCATAAAATTCGGGGTCTCACATCTCCCCTCCTAGTTCTAGCCTCACATCTCAGCTAGGGATCATATCCCTAAGCTTTGATACCAACTGTGACGCCCCCAAAATAGGTATACATCACCCATCTTGAGTCGCCAGATACATGGTACATAAATTCAAATACAACTTAATTATACAACATTCGTGTAAAATACGACAAAACATAGCTGAGAGTTTAAACAAGAATATTGTCATCTAGATAATATCCATACTCAATGGTGTCCTCATTACAATTATTATCATATTTTTCCGTAGAATAGTGAGGACTACTAAAGCCATTTATCCTGGACCATCACTCCGTTCCCCGACTTGTCCGAGCTATATTCTCATTTCCTGAAGAGAACAGTGAAAGAAAGGGTGACCTCAACTAGCCCAGTAAGAAATATTATGACTAAGATAATGCAGAATAAATTATCCATAGTGTTAAACTGATAAAATACAATAAACATCAAGTTTAACTGCAGCGGAATAAGCAATCCATTAGAAGAGTCAAGTAGAACATAATGTCTACTATATCTTCTAGATTAAAAGTCCATCGTTAATATTTCATTCCTGTAATACTCAACAACAGTTCTTTGTTATACCCAAGACAAAAAAAACTATCATCACCTGTCTTCACCTAAACCACTAAAGATTATAGTTAACTCCACAATTCATATTTATAATCATGTAAATCAACAGTTTCTCCTTGCCACAAAGGCTTAATAGAACATTTACTTAATATCCTTACCCCAAAGGCTAAAGATATTCAAATGTAATAACAATGATCATACCAATCAGTTGTCTACCTTTGCACTACGGGCCAAAGATATTCAACTATAAAACCAATGGTCATGATCATACCAATCAATTGTCTGTCAGTGCACTACGGCCAAAGACATTCAACTATTAACTAATGGTCATGATCCTGCCAATCACATCATCGAATTATCCATACACTACGGGCCAAGGATATTCGTTATTATCACAAGTGGTTATGATCATGTCATGCACCTGTCCATCTTTGCACGTAAGCCAAAGATATACAACTATAAAACCAATAATCAACAGTCCATCTTTGCACGTAAGCCAAAGATGACTTTCATCACAATATAAGTATGAGGATGATGACAATAATATAAGCATTAATCAAACGAAATCAAGGATAAATATTAAAGACTTTAAATTTATCCAGAGTTTAAAAATATCTAAATTGTCAACATGATAATGCTTTGTGGAGTAAAATTCAAGAATAATATTCATGTGCCAAAAATAATTTGAACAGAAAAGAAATATATTTTTTGGGTGAATAGTACCCCGTGAATAGTACGCTGTGAATAATACTTCGGGAATAATACCTTGTGAATAGTACCCCGACATGAAAAGTATTCTGAATACCCGAGTGAATGATACTAAAGTGAATAGTAAATGGGTGAATAGTAACCCGTGAATAGTAACCCATGAATAGTAACTCGTGAATAGCAACACGAACTTATTCATCATTAATATTATAACTCATAATATTTAACAATCAGGTCGTTTTCAGGAAAGTGGGGGCTTTCCGATAAAGATTTCTCTTTATTGGCGCACAATTAGGTGACCAAACCTCTCCTTGACAGAACTTCTAGACATTGTCAATATTACAAATAATAATATGAATAACTTTGTCGTCTCAATTATTGATTTAATAATATAACATATTATGCAGATGAAACTGTGATAACAATTGAATCAATAATATAAGAGATATGATGCAGCATTTACTGTAGCAATAATTGAGTATAACTGATTGATTTCTCACGTAAGCATCAATAATTAATATCATGTGCTATTATGCAACCACACGTATTACTGTACTTTTACTACCGGTTATTTTATGACAACTTACTTACTTTGAAAAAATTTTACATATCACCCTTAATTTTAAACTTTTATCAATTTAACTATTTACCAAAATAGAAAAATTGAATACTTTTATTTCATAAAATTCGGGATCTCACATTGTGTATCTTGCCCCCCAGTCACCTTGGCTCGAACATAAGAAGAAGTCTGAGTCAACTACCAATCTTATATCTTGCCCAAAAATATTTTCTAATGCTAATTTTGTTGTCATACCAAAAAGAGTGACAACAACCATTAATCCAAGTCCGAAGTACTCCCCCACCAGTAGCCTCTATATCCGAAGTGCTCTCCCACCAGTAGTCTCTATATCTGAAGTGCTCAATGACCAGTAGCCTCCACATCCGAATTAAATACTCTCCCACCAGTAGCCTCTATATTCGAAGTGCTCTCCCACCAGTAGCCTCCACATCCGAAGTACTCTCCCACCAACAACCTACATAAATATATTAGGACCCTCCACCTCCACCGTCATATCTCATTGACCAGATTTTATAATTTGAAAAAAGAAAACCACTTATCTGTTATGCGTAAGATCTCACCTTCTTGGTAAATCCGTGATTTTAATTCAATATTAGAACAAGCGTTCCCATAAATGGTGCCAATGTTAATGCTAAATTTTGTACACCTGATGAAATCACCAAAACAACATGTCAAAATTGCGCTAACGGTTGATTATATTATCGTGAAATCAATCTCACGAAATACACTCACATAAACATAAATAAAGAGATATAAAATATGAACACAAAAATTTACGTGGAAACCCAAATGAAAAAAAAACTACGGAGAGAGAGAATAAATCCACTATAATAATATGGAGAGTACAAATTATTTATTTTTGTCATATGATATTGTATTATGTATTCTAAACCCTTGCTTATTGTTGTATTTATAGATGTCATGTCCACCAGAATCCAATCAAGAATATAAGTCCTTTGTAATCCAATCAGGAGCAGAAGTCTTTTTTGTAGAATCACCTTATAACTACAATTAATTGCTGATATATTCCTTCCCAAATTAAATATCCTTATCCCACCAAATAAGAAAACACAATCTTACTTTAATAAGGACTCTCCCACTGTCCAAATAAATCCAAATAATCATATCCCAACATTAATTATAGCATGAGAGTCGTTGTAAGACCCCAATTTTTATTAATAAAGATTTAATTTTCTCTAAATACTATTTTGAATAGTAATGTGTTGATTTGATATAATGCGCCTATAGTTATGGGTGATATGTGCTAATTTTACAAAGTAATCAAGTTGTCATAAAATATTCGTTTGGTCGGAGAATATTCATACGACGGCGTATCATTGGCGGACTCCACAACGGAATAACTGTCGGATATAAAAAGCGACAAAAATAATATTTTCATAAAATAATGACAAGACTTTTAATTTACTCGGGGTACTATTCACGACAAAATTAGTTTTTTTTGTCCAAATTATTTTTGATACATGAATATCATTCTTAAATTTTACTTCATAATTAGTTATCATGTTGATAATTTGGACATTCTTGAACTCTAGATAAATTAAATTATAAATCTCTAATATTTATCCTTGATCTTACTTGATTCATTCTTTATATCATTGTCATCATCCTCATGTTTATATTGTGTTAAAAGTCATCTTTGACCCGTAGTGCAAAGAGAGACTGTTGATTAGTATGATTATGACCAGGAATTGTGTATTGGTATAATCATGACCTTTAATGTTACAGATAAAGGTTTGTGGTGAAAGTCCTTTTAATTTGGCCTGTAGTGCATAATGGACAAATATTTGGCATGATCATGACCACTAGTAATACAAACGAATATCTTTGGCCCGGAGTGCATAGATAATTCGTTGGTTTGAAGCAATTATTGATTGATGTTACATGAATAAAATATTGATGATAAAATTTTAAATCATAGAAGGTAGTAGACATCATGCTCTACTTGACACTTCTAATGAATTGCTATTTTCGATGCAGTTGTTGATCTAAAACTTGTTGTCTATTTTATTTTATCAGATTTTTCCCTGTTGAGGACAAAAGATAATTTGTTCTACATTATCTTAGTTATAATATTTTTTATTGGACTAGTTGAGCTCACCCTTTTCTGTTATTGTTCTCTTCAGAAAATGAGAATATAGTTGGGATTAGTCAGGGAATGGAGTGATGGTCCAAGATAGTTACTATAGTAGTCCTCACTACTCTATAAAATAGTGTGACAATAATTGTAATGAAGAATTTATTTGAGTTTGGATATTGTCTACGAGACAATATTTGAATTGAAACTAGCTCACAGCTTATGTTTTGTCGTATTTTACACGACAGTTAATAATTATAAATAAGAAATTTGTATTTGAATTCTGTACCATGTATTTGACGACTCAGAATGGATTATGTTAATAGAAAGTTTGTATTTAAATTTTGTACCATGTATTTGGCTTCGTTGAGAATCCTGTAAGTATTAGAAGTTAAGTCAATCAATGAAAGACAATCTAATGGGCCTCTAAATCCAAGGAGGACTTATTCCTAACTCTTGAAGGAGACGACTGTGACGCCCCTAAAACAACGTATGTATTCCATTATGTCAAAATATTGTCTGTTGGTGCTTTCAGACCTGGATCAGTCATCGAATCAAAAAAATTATCATGTGGATGAGTCACTTGTTCAACCACGATGACGTCATAAATATATTATTAGTAATTAATAAAGTTTTAAAAAATTTTATTTTTTATGAACTAAAACATAATAAAGTTGTGTTACAATATTAATTTTAATATTAAAAAAAATTATACCAAAAAAGGTTAAAAAATTATAAAAAATTAGTTTACCGGATCAACTTAACCGATTTTACCAATTGAACCACCGATTTGATCGGTGATCAACTGATTCAATCCAGAATTTGACCAAATTAATTTAGTCGGGCCAAATCAAACCGGACATAGAATCAATTGTCAGTTCAACCGGCCGGTCCAAGCGGGGATTCAAAATAGTGCAACTAAGCACATATATCCTGACTAAACGGTTCTAAAAATTCCAAATTTTACTTTTAATTTTAGTAAAAGTTATTGTTTTTATTTGCTGTGTAATTGTGCAATATCTAAACTTTATCTCTCTAAACAAAGGGATGATCAGCACTATAAACATGAGACGTGGGGAAATACTTTAAAATACTATTCGAGTTGACTCGGGGTCATTTTTCAGCGCTAGTATAGTATGGCATATCTTTATTCATAAGCATAAATAAATTTGATAATTAAAATTTATAGAATCTTTCTGTTCCTTAATCAATCATGCCAAGGTCGGCCACCATGAGAAAAGAGTAAATTAAGCAGCCGCCTATATATAGTACTATGAATGAAAAATTAAAGTGGCATAAATTTCTACTATAAATATCACAACAACATTACCCATAAAATCCATAATAATTGGAGTGAAAGAACAACTAAAAGAACTCTTAATTCTCTTCGATCCACAAATCTCCCCTGCTGGTCTCACTACCAACTGAAAAATGGCTGCTTATCTTCAGGCTTCATCTGGTCCTTGTTCAACCTTTGTGCCTGATATTACTCGTCGCTCTGCGAATTATCATCCGAGCATTTGGGGAGACCAATTCCTCTCATACAATAGCTCTGATCTCGTGGTAAACTGAATTAAATTAGCACTTATATCCTTTTCTTATATATCCTTTTCCACTTGTCATGATAGTTTGCTTTACTATATTAAAACTTGCCATCCACTATATATACTCTCGGAGCTAACCACTCACAACCAATTGATTTTGAGTAGGATTCCGAAGACGATCGTAATGAGGTATTCATGTAGTTGGTGATCTAAACCCTAGCTAGATGTTGCTAGAATATATATAAATTGTTCTTATATTTGTATATTTAACACATGCATGAGAAGATTTCATCAAGAATATTCACATATTACACCAAACAAATTAAGTAAGCTATATGGATTAATTAGTCCTCTAAATTTTTTGGTTAAAGGTGCTTAATTTGTATATGTGCAATATACTTGTGTAGAAAACTGATGCCAATACAAAGGAACATATTCAACAACTAAAAGAAGAAGTGAAGAAGATGCTAGGGGAAACTGAGGCTAATCAACTGCTGAACTTAATTGATGATATCCAACTACTCGGTGTGGCTTACCATTTTGAAACCGAGATAGATGCCGCATTACAACGCACGAATTTTATCTTTGAAGAGAATGACGACGATCTTCACACCGTATCTCTACGTTTTAGATTGCTTTGACAGCATGGATATAATGTCTCTTCTGGTCAGACATTTTAGTGCTGTAAAAACATATCAGAACTTATGTCACGTACATACATGCATGCAAATTCAGTGCAAAGCCCTACCTTTTTATATAATTGCTCACAGTTTGGCCATGTGCAATTTTAAAAAACTTTTTAAAACAGACGTGTTCCGCAAATTCAAGGACAACAACGAAAAATTCAAGGAGTGCTTGATTAGCGATCCGCGAGGAATGTTAAGCTTGTATGAGGCAACACATCTTAGGGTGCATGGAGAAGATATACTGGAAGATGCACTGGAATTCACCACCTCTCACCTTGAGCGTCTTAAATCGCACTTAAAAAATTCTCTTGCAGCGCAAGTCGTTCATGCACTTAAGTATCCCATCCACAAGTTTTTAAATAGGTTGGAAGCAAGGCATTACATTTCCATTTACCAGGAAGATGACTCACATAATAAAGTTCTACTGAATTTCGCAAAATTAGACTTCAACCTATTGCAGAAAATGCATCAAGGAGAGAGAGGCCATATTACAAGGTATATATATATATATATATATATATATATATATATATATATATATATATATATATATATTTATATTTTGTTTTTTGTCTTTATACTGTACAGTGACATAAAATTCTAATATCTCACAACTTTAATTCTTAATTAGTTAATTGAGTATTATCATACCACCACTATTACATTTTTACCTAATTTTAGAGTTAACTTTGGAAAAGTAAAATTTTACTTAAAAGAAGTTGTTTTAAAAATGCATATTTAATTTTAAGAAGGAAAGAGTAATTTCAGGTGGTGGAAGAAATTAAATTTTGCAAAGAAACTTCCTTTCGCAAGGGATAGAGTTGTGGAGTGCTACTTTTGGATATTAGGGGTGTACTTCGAGCCCCAATACCTGACGGCACGAAGAATACTCACCAAAGTAATTTCCTTAACGTCAATTGTTGATGACATATATGATGTTTATGGTACCCTCGAAGAACTTCTGCTATTTACCAATGTAATTGAGAGGTATATGTGATGCAATTTACTCTAATAGAAGACAAGTAATGCTAGACGCAAGTTGTCTACTATTTATCTAGACAAATTAAGTATTGGTTAATTGTATTGTACAATTCGATCGTAAATGCATAATGAATTGTACAATACAATCAAGTACTAGCGCTTAAATTTGTTTGGATTGATTAATTAGATAACTTGTGTCTAGTTACCTATTATTTTTCATAGAAGAATCATTTAAATTAAATTTGTAAGAATATTTACTTATAGTATATGAAATCAATAAATGTTCAGGTGGGATATTAACACCTCAGATCATCTTCCAGAATACATGAGAGTTTGTTATCAAGCTCTCTTTGATGTTTATAGCGAAATAGAGGAGGAGATGACAAAAGCAGGAAGACCATACCGGCTGCAATATGCAAAAGATTCAGTGAGTGGAACACGAACTAGTAAAATTTAATTATTGGATAAACTTGATGACAATTGTTTTACATTTATTACTTTATTATTTATTTTCAGTATAAAGAACTAGTTAGAGCATACCTTGCTGAAGCTAAGTGGCTTCGCGAAAGCTATGTTCCAAAAATAGAAGAGTATATGCATGTTGCAATGGTTTCGGGAGCCTATAAGATGCTCGCAACCAATTCCTTTGTGGGAATGGGGGACTTGGTAACCAAGGAGGCATTTGATTGGGTGTCTAGTAATCCTTTAATTGTTAAAGCTGCATCCGTAATTTGAGACTGAGCGACGACTTGGTGGGACATGAGGTATATATCATATAGAGTGTGAAATTAAATTTAGGTTTAATTATATGATTATAGATCATATAATATTATGGTCATTTGTACTTGTAGCTTTATTATTTATTGATGATTTAGTTTTAAATTTTTGTTATTTTATTTTAATTATTGTGTAAAATATACGTAGTTTGAGCAGAAGCGAGAACACGTAGCCTCAGCCGTTGAGTGTTATATGAAACAACATGAGGTTACAAAGCAAGAAGTTTATGCAGAATTTCAGACACAAATAACAAATGCATGGACAGATATGAATCAAGAGTGCCTTCGTCCAACTGCAGTCGCAATGCCACTCCTCACAAGGGTTTTCAATCTGGCACGCGTTATAAATCTTCTCTACGACGAGGAAGATGGGTACACAAAATCTTCGACGAGGACCAAAGATTTTATAACCTCAGTGCTTATAAATCCTGTCCCATTACAAGGGTACTGAAAGTTGGTATACTTATGGTCCTTGCATTGTGGAGGAGTCTCCTCTCCTATATATATATATATATATATATATATATATATATATATATATATATATATAAATTAATGTCAGCTTTCCTACATATCTATGTTAGAATTAATAAATAAAGTGTGTTTCTAAAGTGTACTAATGGAGCGCATTCGTAGCCTATAAGGCCAGCTATTCCAAGTGGAAGAATATAAATTAAACAGTGACACTGTTGGCACAAACCACAATCGTCGTTGGTTATATATGATGATAAATTCGTAGATACAGCGTCCAGCGACAACTTGTTCTTATATATGTCACTGTTGTCTTATTACAGTACATGGTTTTCCTCTGTTTGCAGTAAAACATTTCGAAATTGGATGAAGAATAATTTTACATGACCTATAATATATAGGGCAAATGACAAAAATATAACCTCAAGTTATAAGTACTTCTTTGTTTTTAACCCACATGTATGTTTGCGAATAAGCAATCAACACCTCTATAAATTTTTAAAATACAAAGTTGCTCTTTTTTGCCGAATTCGGTCAATTAGTCGCCTGAAATAGACACGTGTCGACATATTAACATAAGTATGTATTTTTTAAAAATTATAAAATACGGTTTACATATACAACATATAGTTTACTCATTCTTCTACCAAATAAAAAGTCAAAATTAGGAAAAAATCTATTCAGTTTCCTTTACTTTGATCGCTGAGAGAGAGAAGTAGGCCAAATTGATATAGTTCTTCTGCGATTTAAAGGAATCATCTACCATTAATTAAAGGAACATTGAAGCCGACCTGGTGCGTAAGGTCAGAGGGTACACGCCAAATTATTGGGTTAAGAATGTATAAGAAATGGTACGTGGCCCCTTGTTTGTTTTCAATTTTTTTTATGGAATCTAGCAACATAATTTTTTATGATTATACAAATGTCTTGTTACAAGTTATTTACAGGTTAATTTTACGAGCAAAAAACAGAGCATCATATTCACTAAAGAAAAATAGAGCATCCCACAAAATATGAAGTGCTAAATGACAACTTTATGATCGTTAAGAGAAATTTGAAGTCACTCTATTATAGTAGAATAAAGTGATCAATGAAAACTTTACGATTGTTGAGTGAAAGCTGAAATCACTTTGCTATCGTAGAGTGAAGTGCTCAAATAGAACAATACAATCGTTGAGTAAAAGTTAAGAACAAACTTAACGATCATTGAGTGAAGGCTGAAGTCACTCTATGATAGAAAACCAGTACGTAGAGTAAAAAGTTGGTCACTCTTATTTTGTTATCATCAAAACAGTAGAATAATTTAGACCCCTCAAGATGCACAAAACACTTATTAAAATCACTAAACCATTGAAATATCATACATTAAAATTAAAATAGCATACATTGAAATTAAATAAATGACAACGTCAAAGTCGCCCCTGATCACGTAGTATAGTTGACGTACTTAGTTATTTCCCTAGTCGTTAGTAACAGTTGCACTGACCGCTAGTCCTTCTAAAGGTCCAGCTCATGTCTAAGTTGATCTCGACAATTAGATCTGTTATTGAACGGTGACAGATCGATTTGTAATTTATATATCTTCTGTTTTGATGAATATTGACGGAAAAGAAATAAATATACGTTTTTTTGGAAGGAATTGAGTGTATATTGTTATAGTTATATATATCTTCAAACCACGTCAACGACAGTCAAACCGTATTTCAGACGACTAATTGGTTGGAACCGGCAAAAAGGAACAATATTGTATTTTAAAAATTTATTGAGGTGTTGATTATTTATTCGCAAACATGTGAGTTAAAAACGAAGAAATTGACAACTTGGGGGTACATTTTTGTCATTTGCCCTAATATATAATATAAAATAATAAAATATATTTTACACTAATTTTCTATTTTTAAAAATTAAAATTAATAACATGATTTACCAATATTCTCTAAGTGAGGTCTCATTCTAAAAACATTTGATAACCACTTCATTGTCGATGATATAACGATGTCTCTTTCATAAGCGTCGGCAAAGAAATACTTATCCAACCCATACAATTACATTTTTTTTAAAAAAATAAAAGATTAAAATCATATCTATGCATTGTAAAAAGGATTCACGATTAAAATTTCATAAAATTTATTACATGAGCGTGAGCAAATAATAAAATCAACTAGTTCAAGACTAGGATTCTCTCTATTACATCTTTCACCAAAAAAAAATTCAATAAACATTAAGGACGCAAATATTATTTTTAACATGGAAACAACGACATATATTACTAGAATTTTGGGCATTTGAAATCAATTTTTAGAGACAGACTAAGTTCCGTCTCTGATTCTGATACGGACTTAAAAACCGAAATTTTGGGGCTGAATTTGAGGATTGGAAAATAGAGGCTTTGAGCTGAATTTTACTTGGAACTACTCCAGTAAGGTTAAATTATTTGACAGTGCAATCTTATGTTTTACATGCCTCATAAAGATATATTTTCATATATATGTCTAATTTAATTAAACAACATGAACTTCCACATGGATTGTTGATTACTGATCGAAACTCGTTCTCCATTAATAATTACAGGGAGCTTGTGTCAAGAAACTTTCTGGCAAACCAAATCTTGAAGATAGTAAAGCAACAAAACAAGTAGTTACTCTTTTGAGTGCTCCATTGGAGAAATATAATGACATTGTTACAGCCTTGACACTTTCTAATTATCCCCATGTTATGGATTTAATTGGTTACACTCTAAATTTAAATATTACTATTCACTACGAAATCAAAACTGACACAGTATAGCAGATAGTAAGAATCGATCCCGCATATAATGATATTGTTTCTAATCTATTCTAATATTTCTAGCAATAAACCGTAAGTAAAAGATGAGGGATTTTGAATTGATTATAACTAACTAAAGAAAACATAATTAATAATAAAGGAAATCAACAAATCTAAAACTTGAGTTCTTCAGTTCTATTTCATCCTTCTCATAACAAACGATTAGTCAAGTTAACAATATTTATCCAATTCAATAAAACTAATAGCCCTAGAGAATAACAAGTTCTGTTACTCCTGCTTAGATTATCACTTAATGAAACAGACTATTCACAAGATTATAACCATCATATAATCTAGAAAAGCTCGGATTATTTAACTTGTATTCTGATAATTATAGCAATACTCAAAAGTTCTGACACAATCATGTATTACGTACTAATTACTACTTGTGAATAGAAACAATATCAATTACACATAATACCACTCCTTAATCTAGCAAATGATATTAATCAGATTAATCTAAATGCCCACATCAAATTAATCAGATTAAATATCATACAATCAGTTAAAACAGATTATCAAGAAAGAATTTCACATAAGAAGGAATAAATAATGTAACTTAGTTTTCTTAAAGCATGCACATCGATCTTAAGAAATTGAATCTTAATATGTATGAAAAAATTAAGAAAAAAATAATTGAGACTGTAAGTCGGCCTTGTTTTCTAAGACTCATGACATTCAAGTAATTAACAAGGCATTTTAGGGGGTGTTTGTTTAGAACTGAATAGAGCTGAATGGAGCTGAATTTGAATGGCTGAATCGGTTAGTGCGTTTGTTTTGATCTGAATGACTGAATCGGTAAGATGGACGAGTTGAATGGCTAAGTCAGATTTTTTTAGCTGAATGAGCAGCTGAATGAAGTAAAAAAAAATAAAAAAAATAAAAAAATATATTAACTATTATATTAAATAATACTACCTCCGTCCCAAATTAATTGCTCAGTTTTGATTTTTTAAAGTCAAATTGACCATTTTTAAAACTAATCTTTTTACTATTTTTGGTAAAATATAGGTGAAGATATTATAACAAAAAAAAGTATATACAATTTATTACTAACCCCAATTTTTATAATTTTAGAAATATATTTATATATGCTTAATTATTAATTCTAAAAATAGTCAATTTGACTTAAAAAGTCAAAACTGAGCAATTAATTTGGGACGGAGGGAGTATTAAATAAATTTACAATAATTTTGAATTTTTTCAAAGGGGTAAAATAATAAAGTTTTGTCATTCAGATGTTTCAGACATATCAATTATCAAACAGTTTTTTTTATTCAGATTCAACTCATTCAGATTCAGATTCAGATTCATTCAATTTTTATCAAACACCCCCTTAATTAGCTTTAATTTTACTAAACAAACTTCATTAAACAACGAAAGGTTCCTAACAATTGAGAATATAGCCTGCCAAGTGTTGTTTGTAATCTTATTTTTGTTTGTTTTTGGTGTCTGATCGATATATAGAGTTGTGGAGGATCCTAGGCCTGCACAATTAATGTCATTTATGTAAAATTTCATAACGAAATATTGGACCCTTCAAAATGAACAGAAGAAATTAAAAATAACTATAATCACATGTCACGTACGTCAACAACATTAGGTAAAAATAAAGTATATATTTAATTAACTCTAGCCGGTCTCTATAATTTGCATTTGTCAGCCTACCTCATCAAGATCTTAATTATCCCTCCTTGCAGCTGGCTGGACTATAAAACTGCATTAAGCACCTCATCATCATAGCAATTAGCAAATACCAGAAAGCAGACATACACTGAAACTCATAGCTTGATCCTATAATGGGTTCCTTAGGAATAGGAGAAAAGTCTATTAGGCCGCATGCAGTTTGTATCCCATTTCCAGCTCAAGGCCACATAAACCCTACCCTAAAATTAGCAAAACTCCTCCATCATAGAGGATTTCACATAACTTTTGTCAACACAGAGTTCAACCACCAAGTACTTCTCAAAACCATAGGGCCCCACGCCCTCGACGGCCTCCCGACATTCCGGTTCGAGACGATTCCCGATGGACTCCCTCCGTCTAACGCTCGGGCCACTGAAGACATCCCTCTCATCTTTGACTCCACAAGCAAGAATTGCTTGGCTCCCTTAAGGGAACTCCTACTCAAGCTAAATGATGCCTCGTCGTCGCCGCCGGATATTCCTCCGGTCACTTGTATCGTCTCCGATTTCATCATGGGTTTCACTCTTGAAGCTGCGGAAGAACTAGGGATTCCAAATGTTCTTTTCTGGACTGTCAGTGCATGCAGCTTCATGGGTTTTTTGCACTATGGTTAACTTATTGAAAAGGGTTTTACTCCTCTCAAAGGTAACAACTATACTCCATATAAAGAAATAAATACAGAAATAACGCACTTTTGATTATGAAGAATAGATATAGATTACTCACTCCCTCCCTAATTATTTGACGTTTGTTCAAATCTAAAAGAATTAATAATAATTTTTCTAAAATTACCCTTCATTACTCTACCTATTTTTTTTGATACTTTAAACTCTTTCCCTCTCCTTATTAGGGGTGATCATTCGGTTATAACCGAACCGAACAGACTATTCGGTTATAATCGAATACCGAATTATTCATAATTTTACTATCCGAAAGACTAACCGAAATTCGTAACTTACCGAATTACCAAATTTACAATTCGGGTAATAACCGAATTTGAGAGAAGAAGCCCACCAGCCAAATAAAACTCAGCCCACATGAAAGCCCAACAATAACAATAAGCTGTCCACGTGGGGATCAATTAAAACCAAGTGGGCCTTAACGTTCATTACTCACCCATCAAGATAGCGATTCAAAGACACGACCCCATTCCCCATGACAACAATCAATCAAGTGATAACAATCAGTAACCATCTCTAAAGAAACGAAAAACAAAGTGACGAAGCAATCACCTATTCGACGAGCTTTGTAAGACCAAAATTTTTTTAAATAAAAGGAATTTCCTTTATTTATTATTTTGAAATAGTAAGGGTGGATTTGATTAATGTGGTTAGTTATGGGTAAATGCATAAATATTTTAAATAAGCAAGTGGTGATATAATATTCATTATTGTTTGAGAATATTCGTTTGGTTGTGGAATATTAAATCTCGTTCGGGAATATTCGTATGCGACGTGGTAGCGACCATGTGTGGGCCCCATAACGGAAAGCGATTGGAGGAAGAAAACGACAAAAATAAGTTGTTTAAAAATAACGGCGTGAAGTTATTACCGCTTTTACTAATCGTTGGAATACCCGGTGGTTAAAACACACATGAATACGCGTTATTACACAAGAAGACACCGGTATTGCACCAATTATTGATTCTTACGTAGAGAAGGCACTACTCAATAATGGTTACAGAATAATTCGCTCAAAGATTTTATTTTATTGATTCAATAATTGTTTGTGTTGATATTTTATATTCTTTGTTGTTTCAATAATTGTCATTACACGATTATTTTCATTATCGAATCAATAATTCATATTATCTCGAATAATATTATTAGATAACATTATTGGCAATGTCTAGAAAGTTCGCATCAAGGAGAGGTTTGGTCACCTAATCATGCTACCAAAGAAGAGAGAAATTCTTATTGGAAAGCCCTCTTCCTTGAACCGCACAGTTGTCAATATTGTGATTACATAATATTATTTGTGAATAATTAATTATTGATTCATATGATGAGAAAAATATTGATTTTATGTGGATATAGATGGAGAAAATTTTTAATGTGACAATTGTTGAAAATTGAAATTTTATCTTTTTCTGATAAAATAATTCATTTAAATATATATAATATTATATTTTAATAATATAATAATGGTGATATTTTTACAACGAATGTGGGATATATGAGTATATGAGGAGGAAGAGTATTTTTGTTGCAATAAATGTTTAAAACATGTTAAACATGTCGGTGGACCCCATTTATTGACTGAAATTTGATTATAGCCTGTAAAATCGCCCATTTGTGGATTTCGGTCAATTTCTGTTTGGAATTTGGAAAAACTTTCTTCTGTAAAGTTGTAGAGAATTGAATTTCCTATAAAAACTCGCGAGATTTGAATTTTCTGGCAAAAGGGCTATTTATTGTGAATTATTGAAGTTCAAGTCCAAAATAATTGATTTTGGAAGTTTAAAATATTTTATTTACAAAACGTTTTTTTCATTTGGTTCCCTCATTTAACACATGACAAGTTGCTGAAATTCAGATTCAAGGTATGAGGAGAATTATTATTATAAATAATAATATTATATTAAATTTTCTACTTTGGTGTTCTAAGCAATTTCTATAAATAGGTGATTAGGTTAATTGAAAATCACACCGTAAACTCAAGTTTTCTCTCTATATTATCGGTTTATTCTTGTGAGTATTTTGAGTATACTTTGAGTATTGCTATACAAAGGAAAGTTCAAGTCATAGCCTATATCCTGTGTTTCCATTGTAAGATCTTGTCTTTCGAGGTAAGGGATGTTATTTTCTTCTCAAATGATATTATTTCTTCAATATCATTATCTTTGAAATATTGGTTGGAACTTTTATCAAATTCGAACTTTTTTTTCATGCTCTGGGTTACTTATTCATGAGTTCTTATTCATGAGTTACTATTCACGAGTTACTATTCATGAGTTCTTATTCACGAGTTACTATTCACGAATACTATTCATGAAGTTGTGATGATGTTTTTTTGTGAAATTTCTATCTTTTGGTGTCTGAATTACTATTCACGTGATACTGCAAGACTATTCACGATACGATAACTTATTCACGAATAATACGACACTATTCAATTTAAAAATGAAATTTCTTCTTTTTGTCCAAAATATCTATTCGGATACTAGCTTTGATTGTATCCATGTTTTGATCATTCTTGAATTTTACACCACTATGATTATTTTTGAGGTATTTTTGACGTGGATAAAACAAAGTACTGAATCCTTAATCCTTAATCCTTGTCATTTTGTTTCACCGGATTCGCTTTTAAAAATATTTTTCATCATCCTCGGTCTTAAATAATGATATTATTGAATATCTTTGGCCCAGTAGTGCAAAGATGAATGATTTCGATGAATATCTTTGGCATGTAGTGCAAAGATGAATGATTTCGATGAATATCTTTGGCTGCGGTAAAAGATGAATGATTTCGATGAATATCTTTGGCTGCGGTCAAAAGATGAATGATTTCGATGAATATCTTTGGCCAGTAGTGCAAAGATGAATGATTTCTCGATGAATATCTTTGGCCCGTAGTGCAAAGATGAACAGTGTTTAGATGAACATGACCAATCGGTGAATGTCCTCGGCCTCAGTAGTGCAAGGATGAATATTTGATCTCGGATATATATTGATTGATGTTACGGTGGATAAAAATAGACGATGAACTTTAAAATTCATACATAGAAGATAGTAGTTTGCATTCTCTACTTAACTCTTCTAATGAATTATTATTTCACTGCGAATATTGATTTAAAACTTGTTGTCTATTGTATTCTATTATATTTTTCCTGTTGAAGACTAACGATAATTTTGTTGTATATTATCTTAGTCATAATATTCTTTATCGAAATTAGTCGAGCTCACCCTTTTCCTTTTTGTTCCATTTTTCTTCTCGTGAGGCGAGAATATAACGAAGTACGCAGCCTGGGGTATGGAATGAAAGTTCTAGGAGAGTTGTTTAGTAGTCCTCACCATTTTGTAAAATGATGTATCAATAATTATGATGGGGATTTATTTGGGTATGTATATTGTTCTGAAAGACAATAATTGTATTTAAACTCACAAAGATATATGTTGTCGTATTTTGCACGACAAATGTATTAATAAAGTTGTAGTTATTTCGCATACCATGTATTTGGCGACTTCGAATGGGTTGGGTGGAATGGACCTATTTTGGGGGCGCCACGGTTGGTATCGAGCTTAGGGATATGATCTCCCATGGAGATCGGGGAATAGAACTAGGAGGGAGAGACGAGTAAATCCTTCGCTAGTGTGTCCTACCTAAGCTTATTTGATAGTTGGTCAAGATATAGGGATATTATGTGATATATTGATTTCCTTAATTAACCCTTGTTTTATGACGAAGATTTGAGAATGTCGATTTGAGAATATTAATAAGGGAGTGAATGAGATCATGGAGACACCTCTAATCGCCAACCGTGATAATGTGATGTCAAAGAAGAAGGAATTAGAGATATCCATGTGGTGAGTGAAGAATTGATAGTTGCAGACTTTTAGATAGTCGCAGAGGTAACATCCGAGAGTGAGGTAGAAGAGGAAGAAGAGGTACCGAGGAAAGTTTATTAGAGGTATTTTATAATCAAAAGTAGAATTGCAAAATCGTATTTATGAGTTAGAAGAGAACAGTCAAGAATTGCGGGTCGTCGTGGAGCAAAAAGGATGCAACGATTCAAGCTTGTGTTACCCGATATGTGATGCTTGAATGAAGCACTCTTTGCGTAGTATAAGATGATAAAGTCGAATCGAAATGAAAGAAGAAATAACTGAACGAGTGAGAATGAGTGATGCATGGGTAAAAGCCGCACGACGCGTTGATATTATGGAAAGAGATGTCCAATCTAAAAAGAGAAGATTTAACGATGACGGGAAGACGTCGGCAGCAACATCAGCACCAGCAACAAATTCTAGGGGAAGAGAACAATCGCCAGTTAGATGCTACAGATGCGGAGAGGAGGGACATATAAGGTCAAACTGTTCAAAGCCTTCCAAGGTATGCTATAATTGTGGAAAGGAAGGACATATAGCTCGAGAGTGTACGGTAGCGAAACCAAGTCCAGCGGGGATGGTGACTCAAAAGGATGTCCCAGAAAAGTCAAAGTCAATCTGCCTTCTAGAAGCGTTTGTCGTGACCCCAATTAAATGCTAGAACCCGAACGAGTTTAGCACGGGTTAGTTAATTATAAATTCTTGCGAAGTTTATACCTTACTAGATCCTGGTTCTACCCATTCTTTTATCTCTCTTCATTACCTCAACGTTTGAATTTGACTACGGAGAAATTAGACTTTGACTGTCTCGTGGAGACTCAAGTTAAGAGAAACTTTTATTACATCCGTTGTTTAGAAATCTTGCTTGATTCAGTTGGCACTATCACATTACCGTTAACCTTATTTCTATAGAGATATTTGTTTTTGATGTGATATTAAGGTTAACTACTCATCATGCCAAAATTGATTGCTTTCGTAAGGTTGTTAGTTTTCATATTCTTAAGCAACTCGTTATTCAATTCAAGCAACCAAACCATTGAAGTCAAACTCTTTCATATTAAATTATAAAGCCATTTGTTTATTGAAAAATGAATGTCAAGCTTTCTTAGTCCATGTTATGGATTTGAATAAAGACACGCCGATTTGAATAATATTCCCATTGTTATTGATTTTTCCCGACGTATTTCTGAAGAATTTCTTGCTTTACTCCCGAGTGTGATATTGAATTTGTATCGACTTTGAATCCGGTACAAAATCCATTTCTAAAATTTCATATCGAATGGCTCCTATTGAACTTTAGGAGTTAAAACCCAACTGTAGAAGTTGATACCCGAGCCTCTTTTTTCTCGTGACTTCCTTTGTGGAATACTGGCCGAAGCGGACTCTCCGTAGAGGATGCCATATTCGTGTGATATAGTAAACGATAGGTGTCATTGTAATGTCTTATCCAAGGTTGGGATATGAGTCACGATTGAGAACAACCTAAGTTTCGGTAATCGAATATCGTAGTTTTGGCTTATTTGGTTAGTATCGGAGATTCGTTGAAAGATATTCTCGAATCGCTATTCCATTAACGCAGCTGACTTGTAGAGATACAAAATTCGAATGGAGCAAAGAATGTGGGAAGAGCTTCGAAGAACTCAAGAGGAGACTCATTTCAGCACATGTTCTGACCATGCCATCCTGGAAAAGCGAACGTGGTAGCTGACGTGTTGAGTAGAAGATCGTATACAAGTACGAAAGTACGATATTGTCAAAAACTAATTTCAGATAATTTACAAATAATAGAGATGAAGATGAAAACTCTAGGTACCACGTGATGATATACGAGTATAATCGACTTTAATCGATAAAGTTAAAGTCGTTCAAGCTACACACCGAGTCGATGAATTTGAAGAAGGAGGTGCAAAAAGTTGTTATTTCAAAAGCGAGAATCGGTGAGGTGAGGAAAACTCAAACCTTCGATTTATTAATCAATTTGAAATTCTCGATCGAATAGAACCGTGGCCTATAGACTCGCTTTTACCGCCAAGTATGACGCGTGTTCATAACGTTTTTCACGTATCGATGTTACGTAAATATGTGGACGACCCAACCACGCTATTGAGTTAGAACCGGACGAGATAAATGAAGACTTAACGTATGAGGAGGTACTGTCAAGATCTTGGATAGGAAGGAGCATGTCCTACGACGAAGGTTATACCACAAGTTAAAGTTTTGTGGAGAAACCATGCTATTAAGAAATGACACGGGAGTTGGAAACGAAAATGAAAGCGACGTATTTTCATCTTTTTCAAACACCGAGTACGTCACGCCAATTTCGAGGACGAAATTTCATAAGGAGGAGAGGTTGTAAGACCCCAAATTTTTTAAATAAAAGGAATTTCCTTTATTTATTATTTTGAAATAGTAAGGGTGGATTTGATTAATGTGGTTAGTTATGGGTAAAATGCGCAAATATTTTAAATAAGCAAGTGGTGATATAATATTCATTATTGTTTTAGAATATTCGTTTGGTTGTGGAATATTCGTCTCGTCGGGGAATATTCGTGCGACCAGTAGCGACCACCATGTGGGCCCCATAACTGAAAGCGATTGGAGGAAGAAAACGACAAAAATAAGTTGTTTAAAAATAATCTACAGTAGTTGTTATTCGAGATTTACATTGTTGGAATACCCGGTGGTTAAAACACGATGTCTGGCGTTATTGCACAAGAAGATACACAGTATTGCACCAATTATTGATTCTTACGTAAAGGCAGGCACTACTCAATAATGGTTACGATAATTATCGCTCAAGATTTTATTTTATTGATTCAATAATTGTTTGTGTTGATATTTTATATTCTTTGTTGTTTCAATAATTGTCATTACACAAGATTTTTCATTATCGAATCAATAATTCATATTATCCTGAATAATATTATTAGATAACATTATTGGCAATGTCTAGAAAGTTACATCTAAGGAGAGGTTTGGTCACCTAATTGCGCGCCAGTAAGGAGAAATTCTTATTGGAAAGCCCCCTCTTTCCTCGGAACTGCCTGGTTGTCAATATTGTGATTCTGTAATATTATTTGTGAATAATTAATTATTGATTCATATGATGAGAAAAATATTGATTTTATGTGGATATAGATGGAGAAAATTTTTAATGTGACAATTGTTGAAAATTGAAATTTTATCTTTTTCTGATAAAATAATTCATTTAAATATATATAATATTATATTTTAATAATATAATAATGGTGATATTTTTACAACGAATGTGGGATATATGAGTATATGAGGAGGAAGAGTATTTTTGTTGCAATAAATGTTTAAAACATGTTAAACATGTCGGTGGACCCCATTTATTGACTGAAATTTGATTATAGCTTGTAAAATCTCCCATTTGTGGATTTCGGTCAATTTCTGTTTGGAATTTGGAAAAACTTTCTTCTGTAAAGTTGTAGAGAATTGAATTTCCTATAAAAACTCGCGAGATTTGAATTTTCTGGCAAAAGGGCTATTTATTGTGAATTATTGAAGTTCAAGTTCAAAAAATTGATTTTGGAAGTTTAAAATATTTTATTTACAAAACGTTTTTTCATTTGGTTCCCTCATTTAACACATGACAAGTTGCTGAAATTCAGATTCAAGGTAAATGCGTAGGAATTATTATTATAAATAATAATATTATATTAAATTTTCTACTTTGGTGTTCTAAGCAATTTCCTATAAATAGGTGATTAGGTTAAATTGAAAATCACACCGTAAATCAAGTTTTCTCTCTCTATATTATCGAGTTTATTCTTGTGAGTATTTTGAGTATACTTTGAGTATTGCTATACGAAGAAAGTTCAAGTCATAGCCTATATCCTGTTTTAACTAAAGATCTTGTCTTTCGAGGTAAGGGATGTTATTTTCTTCTCAAATGATATTATTTCTTCAATATCATTATCTTTGAAATATTGGTTGGAACTTTTTATCAAATTCGAACTTTTTTTCATGTCTGGGTTACTATTCATGAGTTTCTTATTCATGAGTTACTATTCACGAGTTACTATTCATGAGTTACTATTCACGAGTTACTATTCACGAATACTATTCATGAAGCGTGATGATGTTTTTGTGAAATTTCTATCTTTTGGTGTCTGAATTACTATTCACGATATCGGCACTATTCACGATATCTGACACTATTCACGAATCACGACACTATTCAATTAAAAATGAAATTTCTTCTTTTTGTCCAAAATATCTATTCGGATACTAGCTTTGATTGTATCCATGTTTTGATCATTCTTGAATTTTACACCACTATGATTATTTTTGAGGTATTTTTGGACGTGGATAAAACAAAGTACTAAATCCTTAATCCTTAATCCTTGTCATTTTGTTTCACCGGATTCGCTTTTTAAAATATTTTTCATCATCCTCGATCTTAAATAATGATATTATTGAATATCTTTGGCTCAGAAAGCAAAGATGAATGATTTCGATGAATATCTTTGGCATGTAGTGCAAAAGATGAATGATTTCGATGAATATCTTTGGCTCGCAGCAGGTAAAGATGAATGATTTCTCGATGAATATCTTTGGCTGCGGTCAGAGAGATGAATGATTTCGATGAATATCTTTGGCCTCAGTAGTGCAAAGATGAATGATTTCTGATGAATATCTTTGGCCGTAGTGCAAAGATGAATGTGTTTAGATGAACATGACCAATCGGTGAATGTCCTCGCTTTTGTAGTCAGCAGGATGAATATTTGATCTCGGATATATATTGATTGATGTTACGGGGATAAAAATAGATTTATGAACTTTAAAATTCATACATAGAAGATAGTAGTTTGCATTCTCTACTTAACTCTTCTAATGAATTATTATTTCATCATGCGAATATTGATTTAAAACTTGTTGTCTATTGTATTCTATTATATTTTTTCCTGTTGAAGACTAACGATAATTTTGTTGTATATTATCTTAGTCATAATATTCTTTATCTGGGCTAGTCGAGCTCACCCTTTTCCTTTTGTTCCATTTTTCTTCTCGGGGAGGCGAGAATATAACGAGTACGCAGTCTGGGTATGGAATGAAAGTTCTAGGGAGAGTTGTTTAGTAGTCCTCACCATTTTGTAAAATGATGTATCAATAATTATGATGGGGATTTATTTGGGTATGTATATTGTCTAGAAGACAATAATTGTATTTAAACTCACAGTATATATATTGTCGTATTTTGCACGACAAATGTATTAATAAAGTTGTAGTTATTTCTGTACCATGTATTTGGCGACTCAGAATGGGTTGGGTGGAATGGACCTATTTTGGGGGCGTCACAAGCTTCGCCAGAATCTGGGTCTTCACCATTTGATTGGGGTTGATTAGGTTCCTTCCCCTGATTTGATTCTGTTACAAACAGAAGGTTATGGAGGGAGAAAAGGGGCTGACAGATGATGGCACCCATTTGATTGAAGGAGGAGATGATGTTTTTTTTTTGGCATGAGTAGTGTTGAGGAGGTTGAAGATCGAAGTTTTAAATGGAGAGATATGGCCATTGTTTCCGTTTGGTTTGCCGGAAAATTTGAGATCGGGAAAATAAGTTTGACTTTGTGAGATAAGGAATAAATGAAGAGGAGGGAGAATGGAGATGGAGATCAAGTCGGTCTAATATGGGAGATGAGAAATCGAGATCTGACTTCTTTTAGATCAGCTCTGGGATGAGACAACTGAGATAAGAGATAAAGACAGAGACGAAGAAACCGAGAGAGTAAGGGCGAAGAGTTATTAAGATAAGGCTAATTTATTTAACAACTTATTCGGTATTCGGGTAAACCGAATAATACAATAATGAAATCCGAACCGATAATCGTAAATCGAAAAAAATTCGGATATAACCGAATTGTAAAAAATATCCGAATTATTAAGAAATTTCGGTTAAATTATTTCGGTTTGGTTCGGTTATACCCATTTTTTACTCAGTTCTACTCCTTATACTAACAAAACTCTCCTTATCTCAACATAAGATTTAAGGGTATTATAGACAATTGAGGAAAAGGGTGAGCTCAACTAGTCCAGTAAAGAATATTATGATTGTGACGCCCCCAAAATAGGTCCATTCCATCCAACCCATTCTGAGTCGCCAAATACATGGTACAGAAATAACTACAATTTTATTATTACAACATATAAACTGTGAGTTTAAATACAGATATTGCCATCTAGACTGTGACGCCCCCAAAATAGGTCCATTCCATCCAACCCATTCTGAGTCGCCAAATACATGGTACAGAAATAACTACAACTTTATTAATACATTTGTCGTGCAAAATACGATAACATATATACTGTGAGTTTAAATACAATTATTGTCTTCTAGACAATATACATACCCAAATAAATTCTCATCACAATTATTTATACATTATTTTACAAAATGGTGAGGACTACTAAACAACTCTCTCTAGAACCTTCATTCCATACCCCTCGACTAAGACTGCCACATTCTCGCCTCCCGAGAAGAAAAAAAATGGAACAAAAAGGAAAAGGGGTGAGCTCAACTAGCCCAAAGAAAGAATATTATGACTAAGATTTTACAAAAATTATCGTTAGTCTCCAACAGGAAAAATCTAATAGAATACAATAGACAACCAGCTTTTAAATCAACAATCTGCAATGAAACAACAATTCATTAGAAGAGTTAAGTAGAGAATGCAAACTACTATCTTCTATATATGAATTTAAAAGTTCATCGTCGATATTTTATCCTCAGTAACATCAATCAATATATATCTCGAATCAAATATTCATCTTTGCACTACAGCCAAAGATATTCATCACCGGTCATGTTCATCTAAACACCTATTCATCTTTGCACTACGGGCCAAAGATATTAATCACCTCGGTCATGTTCATCTCAACACTGCTCATCTTTGCACTACGGGCCAAAGATATTCATCAAGAAATCATTCATCTTTGCACTACAGCCAAAGATATTCAAAGAATATCATCATTTAGACCGAGAATGATGAAAAATATTTTAAAGGAAACGAATCCAAATAAACAAAAGAACAATATTAAGGATTCAGTATTTTAAACAATCCAAGTTCAAAAATACTTCATAAGTAATCGAGTGGAGTAAAATTCAAGAATGATCAAAACATGGATATAATCAAAACTAGTATCCATAGTAGATATTTTGGACAAAAAGAAGAAATTTTATTTTTCTATGAATAAAGGCCGTATTCGTTAATAATGCCATATACGTGAATAAGTCTTTATATCGTGAATAAGTAACTCAGACACCAAAAGATAGAAATTTCACAAAAAACATCTTCACGCTTCGTGAATAGTACTCGTGAATAAGAACTCATGAATAAGAACTCATGAATAAGAACCTCGACATGAAAAAGTTCCAAATTTGATAAAATTTCTAACCAATATTTCAAAGATAATGATATTGAAGAAATAATATCATTCTCGAATAAAATAACATCCCTTACCTCGTAAAGACAATACTTCTAGTTGAAACAATCAATATAAAGCTATAACTTGAACTTGAACCCGTATAGCAATACTCAAAGTATACTCAAAATACTCACAAGAATACGCTTTCGATAATATAGAGAGAGAAACTTCAGTTTACGTGTGATTTTAATTCTAACCTAAGACCCTATTTATAGAAAAATGCTTAGAACACCAAAGTAGAAAAATCTAATATAATAATATTATATATATTACAAATTCTCTACACACATTTTGACAATCGATTTCAAATTATTTTGCACATGCTAGGTATTTGCCCACAAAACAAAACAAATGTTTTTCCTATTTTAAATATTTTAAACTTCCAAAATCAATTATTTGAGAGCTTCTAACTTCAATAATTCATAATAAATAGCCCTTTTATCGTAAAAATTCAATCTTACAATTTTATAGAAAATTCAATTCTCTACAATTTTGCGTAAGAAAGTTTTTCCAAATTCCAAATAAAAATGGACCAAATCCACAAATCCAAGCGATTTTACAAAGCTATAATCAAATTTCTATCAATAATTGTGTCCACCAACACACAAAAATATGTGTTAAACATTTAATGCCACAAAATACTCTTCCTCCTCATATACTCATATATCCCACATTCATTATAAAATATCACCGTTAATATATTATTAAAATAATATATTTAAATAAATTATTTTATCGTAAAAAGATAAAATATTAATTTTCAACAATTGTCACATTAAAATTTTCTCCATCTATATCCACATAAAATCAATATTTTCCTCATCATATAAATCAATAATTAATTATTCACAAATAATATTACAGAATCACAAGATCTTTGGCAACCAGCCGCTTCTCAGAAAGAGGGGGCTTTCCAATAAGGATCTCTCCTTACTTGCCGCCGCAATTAGGTGACCAAACCTCTCCTTGATGTAACTTTCTAGACATTGCCAATAATATTATCCAATAATATTATTCGGATAATATGAATTATTGCTCGATAATGGAAAATACTTGTGTAATGACAATTTATCAAAACAACAAAGAATATAAAATATCAATGCAAAGAATTATTGAATCAATAAAATAAAATACCGAATAAAGAATTATCGTAACAATTATTGAGTAAAGTGCCTTTTTACGTAAGAATCAATAATTGGTGCAATACCGTGCTATCTTCTTTATCAACAACGCCAGATTAGTGTGTTTTAACCAACGGTATTCCAACAAGATAATTGTGAATAACTACGCCTATTATTTATAAACAACTTATATTTGTCATTTTCTTCATCCAATCGCTTTCCGTTATGGGGCCCACAAAAGACTCAAGCCCGTCAGCATTTAATATTTCCCGACGAGCATTTAATATTCCACGACCAAAACGAATATTCTCTGACAACAATGAATATTTTATCACCACTTGCTTATTTAAAATATTTGCATATTTTACCCATAACTATCCACATTAATCAAATCCATCCTTACTATTTCAAAATAATAAATAAATGAAATTCCTTTTTATTTTAAAAAAATTTCGGGGTCTTACAATTGAGTACTATATTTAATATTTTTTAATTATTATCTTAATTCTTGTGTCCACCTCTAAATCATCAAATAATTAGAGACGAAGGGAGTACTTTTTAACCATCGCTAAGCACTGTAATACGTACTTTGTAACTAACTTAATTATTCCTCAATTTAACAATTTATTTCTTTAATTAATCTCTTAAACATCTTTATATTTTCTATTAATGCAAAACATCAACTAGTAATAGTATAGGCTAATAAGTATAGTATTGTTAATCATGATGCATGATCATAAATATCGTTAAAGACTTGAAGTGAGCAACCCTACTGTATATTCTCTTTGTCCTTTAATATAAGACATTTTAAAGAAGTTTTTTTATCCTTTAATATATGATGTTTTAGAATTTCAAGTAAACATTAATTGCTTAGTTTTCAATATTACCCCAAGTATTAAATATAACTTTGGTTCTCTTATTATTTTTTGTCTAATAAATAACAATCTCTTTTTCCAATACAAAGGGCAATATAGATACTCCATCCATTCCTTAATGTAGGTCGTTTTAGAGTTGTGCACAAGTATTAAGAAAATGATTGTAAAACATTAAATATACTATCAATTGTCTATATATATTGCCCTTGTATTGGAAAAAATGTGTTATTTATTGGGTAAAAAATAGTGAGAGAACAAAAGTTATATTTATTACTTGGAATAATATTAGAAATTAAGCAATTAATGCTTATTTGAAATTTTCAAACGACTTATATTTAGAAACAAAAATATTTTTCTAAATCGACTTATATTAAGGAACAAAAAAAGTATTTGATATTATATTTATTGTTATATAATTATTTTTTTACTTGTACACAACTCTAAAAAATAGAATATATCACAAGTAATTGGTGAAAACATCACCTAGTATATACTTATGTCATAGTCATGGGAAATTGGTATAGGAGTACGTCACATACGTGGAAATTGGTCACAGGGCCCGCATGGACTTCTATTAGCTAGACCAAAATTAGAGAGCAGATTCTGTGTCCTTATTTTTCTTGTCCCTCACTTAAATTTTGATATTTGATTTTTTATTTAATTTTAAAGTTAATTGGTGTTAAGTAAAAGATTAGATGTCAAACATTTAAGTGGAGAACACAAGAGGGACAGAGGATCTGCTCTCCCAAAATCATTCCCGTGTGCAAATGATACTGTGGCGATCCAGAGTACGTATTTGCCAATTTATAAAACTGATTTCTCAATTTTTTGACACAAAATTCGACTTTGGAGATATATAATTTTAATTGGCTATTCAACATTTTTAATTAATTTATGATTGTTTTAACACGGTCTTAATTTCTCTCTTGTACGATGTCTATTTGTAAATTTGTTAGTTGAGATACAAAGTTTCACATATACGAAATTGTCATTATTAAATCTCATAACAAAAGGATCCATATATATATATATATATATATATATATATATATATATATATATATATATATATATATATTTTTTTTTACTGTGTGACTTTCATATATTAATACAATTTCTTTTCTTGAAATGCAGATTGGAGTTACTTAACAAATGGATATTTGGACACTGTCATAGATTGGATCCAGGTATGAAAGGTATAAGATTGAAAGATCTTCCCACACTTATCAGGACCACAGATCCAAATGATCCCATGCTTAAGTTTGCCTTGGGTGAGATTGAGAAATATTTTAAATCTTCTCAAGTCATATTCAATACATATGACACCATAGAGCATGAAATATTAGATGCACTATCAACTATGCTCCCTGCTAAAATCTATTCTATCGGTCCGATTCACAAACAGCTGAATAATATCAAAGAAAGAGATACAAATTCCATCGGATTGAATCTATGGAAAGATGAACCAAAATGTCTTGCTTGGCTCGACTCCAAGGAACCTAACTCGGTTGTATATGTGAATTTTGGAACCACTACTATCATGTCACCTGACCAACTAGTTGAGTTTTCTTGGGGACTTGCTAATAGCAATCAGACATTTCTATGGATCATAAGGCCTGACCTTGTCATCGGGGACACCGCGGTTCTTCCACCGGATTTAGTGGAAGCAATCAAAAAAAGAGGCCTATTAGCAAGTTGGTGCTCACAAGAACAAGTTCTTCGCCACCCGTCGATTGGAGGGTTTTTAACTCATAATGGGTGGAATTCCACTCTTGAGAGTATAACTTGCGGAGTGCCTATGATTTGTTGGCCATTTTTCGCGGATCAACAAACTAATTCTTGGTATTGTTGCGCTCGCTTGGGAATTGGGATGGAGATTAACAGCGACGTTAAGAGAGATGAAGTTGAGAGCCTTGTGAAGGAGTTAATGGTGGGAGAGAAGGGGAAAAATATGAAGGAAAAGGCCATGGAGTGGAAGAAATTAGCAGAAGGAGCCATCACTCCTTTTGATGGATCATCATATGTTAATTTTGAGGAAGTAGTCACTGGTGTACTCTTTTCTAATATTTCTAAGTAGTTGATTTGTAGCGGAAAGTTATTCAACATGACAATCAATGCATGACGCTATTTTACATAAATGACCATGTGTTATACAGGTAATTATTAAATTCACAATATTTTTTATTATTTTCACAAAAAAAAAAGTGCCATTGTAAATGTCTAACAACAGTAAAAACCGTCGCTATAAGATCATCTATAGTAGAAATAACAATTTTTATTATAAATTTAACAATTTCTGTATCATATATAATGTGAGAGGTTAATATTGGATAATGTCTTGTAAAGAATATGTTATGGAGTAGATACCAACTATTTGGCTACTCTTCATGGTATTTCGATCATATATGTATAATGTATTTCTCTTATTTCCCATGTTTGAAATCAAATGCTTCGTTGAATGTTGAGGTGCTACTAGATTTAATTTTGTTTTGTTTCATTAATTGTATCAAGATGATATATATATATATATATATATATATATATATATATATATATATATATATATATGGGGATCAAGTCAAGATACTCTATATTTTATTCACATCGTGCTCACCCACTTTTAGTGATAGTTGATCATTAATCGTCGCCTATACTTTTAGCGACGAACAACATATATATAGCGTCATTAAAAGTATAGACGATTTACTTGCCAATGTATTATCGAAACCGCCAAAAAAAGGTGAGCACGGTGAGTAATATATATATATATATATATATATATATATATATATATATATATATATATATGGCAAAACTAATGATTTGACCACCAAAGTTGGCACGTTTTACTGAATACCCGATTGAACTTTTAATTTTTTAAATTAAGTCACTGAACTAATTCTTTTCAAATTGGGTCATTCCGTTAAAAAAAGTTGATAGAAGTTAATTTTTGTCTACGTGGCACTGACGTGGCAAAAAAAAATAAAAAATATTGCTTATGTGGCAAAAAAAATCAAAAAACAGATTTTAAAAATAAAAGAATTAACATTTTAAAGTTTTAAAAATAACAAAAGCATAATAAAATAAATACAGATTTTAAAAAAAAACAGATTTTTTTTATAAAAAAAAATTTAGAAAAACAGATTTTTTAAAAAAAAAAGATATTTTTAAAAAACAGTTTTTTTTAAAAACAGATTTTTTAAAAAAATAGATTTTAAAAAAAAAAACAGATTTTTTTTTTAAAAACAGGTTTTTTAAAAAAAAACAGATTTTTTTTTAAAAAAACAGAATTTTTTTAAAAAAGTTATTTTTTAAAAAAAATTTTTAAAAAACAGATTTTTTTTAAAAACAGTTTTTTTAAAACAGTTTTTTTTTAAAAAAACAGATTTTTTTTTTTAAAAAAAACAGATTTTTTTAAAAAAACAGCTTTTTAAAAAAAACAGATTTTTAAAAAAACAGATTTATTTTTAAAAAACAGATTTTTTAAACAAACAGATTTTTTTGTTTTATTTTATTATGTTTATGTTATTTTTAAAACTTTAAAATGTTAATTTTTTTATTTTTAAAATCTGTTTTTGATTTTTTTTTGCCACATAAGCAATATATTTTATTTTTTTTGCCACGTCAGCGCCACGTAGACAAAAAATTAACGTTTGTCAACTTTTTTTAATGGAATGACTCAATTTGAAAATAAAAATTAGTTCAGTGACTTAATTTGAAAAATTAAAAGTTCAATCGAATCTTCAGTAAAACGTGCCACTTTGATGACCAAATCATTAGTTTTGCCATATATATATATACATAATATTAAAGTAGATATCTTTTTAAATTATTTTCAAAGCCAAGCACACCAAAATTTGTGGATCTTGGGTTGTAATGAAAGCTTTCAACATGTTCCATAAAAACAGTGGTTGTGCCGTTACAAAACCGTGGCAATAATGTAAAAGGGTCGCATATATACATTATTTTAGTTCGATCAATTAAATTTCAATCCATTTCTACATATTTTCAACTTAGCATTAATATCAGATTCCCTATTCTGACCTATAAACACAATTTCATTAGCAAATAATTGCACCTCTCCACAGCTCATCGATCACAATGAATAGGAGTAGGACCAATAACTGTGACTTGAAGATCTTTTAATAAATTGAATAATCATAAAACTTTACAAGTAGTGGTGGTTAGAGCACTATACTTAGCCTCTGCATTGCTTCGAGAGGTGACAGATTGCTTCTTGGACTGGCAAGAAATTAATAAGAAAAGAACCCAATAGTAGACAAAAATATGTGACTATCTTCTAGAGGTAAAACAACTGCCCCAATAACTATCACAATATCCAATCAGAACAAGGCTATTTTTAGAAGAGAAAAATAAATCTTGACCTACTGTGCATTTCAGGTATCTTAGCAGTCTAGTAACTGCAGCGCGCAAGATGTTTTTCCCTTGAATGTTGCATGAATTGACTAAGTAACTAAACTGAATAACCAATGTGATCAGGTCTAAAAGGGTTAAATATAATAGTTTGCCAACTCAACTTCTGTAGATAGAAGAATTTGAAAATAATACACCATAAAATGCATTGTCACGAAGCTTAATATATGTAGAACAAATGGAATAGTTAAAGGTGGCATCCACCATATTAGCTCAAGTTAGTAAATCAAGAATAAACTTTCTCTGACTGAGGAAGATGCCATGGTTATCTCTAACAATTTCAAAACTCAAGTAATACTTGATTTCTCCCAAATCTTTAATACCGAATTTGGTATCAAACATGTGTTTCAAAGCTGTAACTTGAACATAATCATCACATGTAACCAAATATCATCCACATGCACAACAACAGTTATAAAAATTTGTCATTCTTGAGTGTGAAGAGAGAATAGTCAGCTAAAGATTCCTTCATATGTTAGATTCCTTTGTATGAATGAATATGCCAAAACAGATTAAAGAAACTTAAAGATAAAGCTAAATTTTAATTTTCTCAAAATTTAATATATCATTATATTGTATATCCAGAGGCGGAACTAGGGTGGGGGCATCTCGACCTGAATCGTGACGGGCCATCCAGCAGTAACTAGGGGGGGGGGGGGGGTGGGGGTGGGGGGTGGGGGTGGGGAGGGTAGCCAACCAGCGCCACCACTGCTTTCGTCTGCACTGAATCATCCCCGGCCTCTTCTTCTTTTCACGTAAGTTTGTTTTTTAAAAAAACATGAACGCAGCGTCGTTTCATTAAAAAAATAAAAAATTCTAACATTTAGGAATTAGGGATTTTAACTCTTTCTCTTTCAATCTAAAGTCTTCCGCCTCTCACCTCTGTTAGTCTGCTCTGCTCCTGCGGCTCCTCCTACACTGCTCATAGCCTATTCAGCTCTTCTCCTGCACTACTCCTCCTATTCTCATCAGGTTTATTTTTCTTGATTTGAACTTTGAAGCAAATTTTCTTGAATTACTAGCTGCTTTGTTAATTGTTATTTAGCTAGACAGTTGACAGTTCAATTACTTTTGCTGCTAATTCTCTCTTAAATAAGTAAAATGTGTTGTGACAGTTTACAATCATCTCATTATATTGATGTGATTGTGTAATTAGGAACTCAGTGAAATAAAAACAAAATGATAAGTTCCTTGGATGACTGAAATTTAGAAAACTACATTCAAAATATTTGAACTTCGGAGTGCAGATTGCTAAATATTATATTTACACCCAACTAACTATAGATGAATAACAGAAGAAAACATAGAGCCATTTTTGGTTCAAACACAACCAATCTTTAATTGTTTAGGTTAATTGATGAAATTATAATGAAATGTTTGAATAATTGAATTGATGAATGATGAAATTATTATGAAATGTTTAAATTGATGAAATTATTGATTAACAATTGATGTTTTTATTTATAGTAGATTATGGATAAATACTTGATTAAGCGAAAAAGAACTGTTGATTCTTCTAATAATCAATTACCAAGTTCCAAAGCAAGTGGTGGTATTAATAATTCACGTGTGGAGTTCAATCAGAATGATATTATTAGTGATCCGGGGTTACGTAAATCAATTGAAGACTTTGCTATTGTGATTAGAGATCAAGTTCGAATAGAGTATTTGACTAGAGGTCCATGTCAACCAATTGCCGATAATTATATATCCCCAAAAATACTTTTCTAATATGAAGAGAAGTTTTCGGCCCGCTTGGTTTAAAAATTTTGAATGGTTGGAATATAGCATTTCAAAGGATACGGTCTTTTGTTTTTGCTGCTATCTATTTGGCAATTCAAACAGAGTAGATGCTTTTATAAAAAAAGGGTTCAACAACTAGAAAAAGGCAATTAAAAATTTTTAAAAACATGTGGGTGCTTCGAATAGTGCTCATAATGATGCTAGAATACAACTTCAAGGTTTTAAAAATCAAAGGCAGAGTGTGTCACATATACTACTAGCACAAGAGCAAGAGATGGAGGTTGCTTATCGCACCCGTTTAACGGCGGCTTTGGATGTCACACGCTTTCTTTCGAAGCAAGGTTTGCCTTTTCGTGGACATGATATGTGAGTCATCGACTTCATCAAATAAGGGAAATTTTCTTGAGTTTTTTGAGTGGTACAGCCTACGAAATGAAGAGGTAGGCAAGGTAGTTAATGAGAATGCTCCTAGAAATAATCAAATGACTTCTCCAAAAATTCAAAAAGAACTAACAAGGGCTTGTGCCGTGGAAACTACACTTGCCATCATCAATGATATTGGGGACAACATATTTTCTATTATGGTTGATGAGTCTTAAGATGTTTCAATAAAGGAGCAAATGGGAGTTGTTTTGAGATATGTAAATAACCATGGAGATGTGATTGAAAGGTTTCTTGGTGTGGTACATGTGCCTAACACTTCATCTATTTCTTTGAAGAATGTTATTGATAAATTGTTTGCAAAGCATAAATTGTCATTATCGAGATTGAGAGGTCAAGGATATGATGGGGCTTCAAATATGCGAGGCGAGTTCAAGGGATTGAAGGCTCTTATTTTAAAAGAAAATCCATATGCAAGGTATGTCCATTATTTTTCTCACCAACTCCAATTAGTTGTTGTTGTTGCCAAGAGCAGCCGTATTATGAGTGCTTTTTTTTAATATGTTACTATGATTGTGAATGTGGTTGGAGCATCATGTAAAATGAAAGATAAATTTAGACAGCTTGAACAAGATAGGATCGTGGAGTGTTTGGAAAAGGGAGAGATAGTTAGTGGTAAAGGAAAAAAATCAAGAAATCAGTTTAAGACGGCCAGGAGATACTCGTTGGGGGTCACATTACATAACAATAATCCATCTTATATATGTCTATGTGGACTTCCGTATTACAAGTGCTTGAAAATGTGCATGATGATGGTGCTTCTTATGATAATAGCGGTATAGCCATAAGTTTGATTGATAAGATGGAGAATTATGAATTTGTATTTGTGATGCATTTGATGAAATATTTATTGGGAATCACAAATGATTTGTCACTTTCTTTACAACAAAAAGATCAAAATAATGTACATGTTGTGAGATTGATTGGGGTAATGAAAGCTCGACTACAAGATTTTAGGAAGGCGGAATGCATGGGAGAATTTTTTGAAGGAAGTCAATATATTTTGTGAGAAGAACACGATCCCAATAATTAATATGGAAGACAACATGAGATACCGCGGTCGTAGCAAGCGCAATGGACAAATTATTACTAATTTTCATCATTATTGTGTTGAGAATTTTTGTTAGGTATAATCTCTATAAATCTTTTTTCATTATTCCTATCTAAAAATTTATCGTTTTTATTTTTCATTATTACAATGTATATTGTTAATTCAATTGTTCAAGAGATGAACAATCGTTTTTCAGAAGCAAGTACAGAGTTACTTTTATGCATATCATGCCTTGATCCAAGGGATTCGTTCTCTCAATTTAACAAAAATAAATTACTCCGTCTTGCTGAGCTTTATCCAGAAGACTTCTCATTGATTGATCGCATGATACTTGGGGATCAACTTGAAAATTACATTTATGATATGCGATGCGATAGTCAATTTTTTGGGATCAAAAATTTGGGTTTGAGAAGTCTTGCTAAGAAGTTGATTGAAACTAGAAGACATATGACTTTTACATTGGTATATCGATAGATCGAGTTGGCTTTGGTTTTACCAGTTGCAACTGCTACTGTTGAAAGAGTATTCTCTGCGATGAAAATTATCAAGACTGACTTGCATAATAAAATGAGAAACTAGTGGATGAATGACAGTCTGGTAGTTTATATTGAGAAGGATATTTTTTCAATAATTAAAAACGAACAAATTTTGAGAAGTTTTCAAACTATGCAGACTCGCAGGATACAATTGCATCCTCTCACTCGTACAACCGAAAGAAGATCTTCAAGCGTCAATAAATAAAAAAATTTTATTGATGTATTTTGATCCCCCTATAAACATGTTTTGATTCTGCCACTGTGTATATCAGTATTTATACTATTACAATAAATGGGACCAAGGTAAAATTATGTTAGTTGTATATATGTGGGCTACACTGCATTGCATCTTCATCATGGTCAAACTTTTGCTCATGTATGGTAGCTGTCATTGGGAGAGCATTCGTTATCTTGCATCGCAAGATGACCATGGCTGGTGTTGTTGCTCTTGACATAATTCCCACATGTGCAACTGAAGTACACATATGCAGTTTCACGTGTAATGTGTGTCGTGCTAACATCTTTAACTGTATTGGTCACCATGTATTCAGAAGTGTTATCGGTTTTGGACGGGATGAAGTCAGGAATATTTACTTAGGGAGTCTAGAAAGTATTGATAATACTATAAACTTGTGAGTTGTGATATATATAATTTAGTAAATTCCGAGATAACCACAATCTGTCCAAATTTTTTGGACAACTTTATACTTTTTAATTGAAATATAATTTCTTTGTGTTTCGTAGTATATACCAACCTTATATAATATATAAAGTAAAGCAAAAAAATCATAAATTTTGATATTCGTATAATAAATCCAAAACATAGGAGTAATATATTTATAAATTTGCTCATATTAATTTTAAATTGACTTAAAACAGTTAAAATAACTCTTAATTATATTTAAAAAAGAGGACGTACATTTTTTATATTTTTACAAAGAATATTACTCCCTTGGTTCCGTTTTATCTGACGTTTTAGAGGTGAGCACATATATTAAGAAACCTAATTATTACTAATTAAATATGCTATCAAATTCCCACAACACCTTTTCATTTGTTTATTCATTTACTTTCTCTCTCCTCATCTTTATTTTTTTCATAAATTTTGGAGGGACCTAAAGTAAAAATATTAAAATTTTAAAAGCTTAAAAAAATCAAAAATTAAGGCAGCCCGGCCCTAGCATAGCTTCGCCCCATTTTTTGCATAAAAATACACGATTTTCTTACAGAAACCAGGAGAGCAATCAAGATTATTCCTCCACAATTCCATCTGCAATCATTTGTTAAGTTGTTGGAACTTGAAAGACCTACTTAATTTGTTTGCATCTATTACCCACAATATTGTCTCTTGTTTTTTCCTTGGAGTTTGTTGAGCAGAGGTCTTTTGACCAGACGCGGTATCCAAACAAGTGCTAGCTAGTTTGCACCTTAAAGCGACAAATATATATATATATATATATATATATATATATATATATATATATATACGCTGTCCCAGGATCTTAAACTCACCCTTTATCTAATATACTTATTCATTTCTTTAGCTGACGGACCGGACGACGATTTATTCGGTCCGTCGCTATATATCATCCATCGCTAAAAGCTAAGATGACGGTTATATATAGCGACGGACCGAATAAATGCATGCCTCTCGTCCGTCGCTAAAGGGGTGAGCAAGGTATATATATACCTATACACCCCTTTAGCGATGAATGAGGCGACGATTTATCCGTCGTCATATATATCTCAACCGCTCGTTATATCTTGTCCGTCGCTATATGTTGTATGTTGCTAAAAGGTAAGACAATAACGGTTACATATATAGCAATGGACCTAATCGTCGCCCAGTCCGTTGCTAAATAGGAGTATGCAAGGTATGTTAGATAAGGAGTAAGTTAAAGATTCGGACCGTATATATATATATATATATATATACAACCCCGTTCAAGAGCATTACGCTTAAAGAGCAATATTTCTTAAAAAAGCAATACTACTTAAAAGACTCCGTGTTTTTCATTCTCTCTCCTCACTTCGAGTGCTCTTAGTCGTCTAACGTCACCAAGTTCCTTCTCCATTCGAATCTTCACAAAACTTCTCCAAATCTGAATAGCGACGAAGTTGAAACAGAAATCGAAGTTGAAATCAGAAGAACATTGAAGCCCTATAATCTTCATATTTGGAGAGCCCTTAGTTCGTAACCTTTGAAAATTGGAACCTTTAGAAATTGGAGAAGCCCTCAATTCGGTCCCCTTGATCTCGACTTCGATCTCCTTCATCTCATCGATTCGAGCTCCTTGATCCACACTTCGATTCGGTAAGGGCTTGACCTCGGATGATTTTTAGGTTTTTGCGATTTGGTATTTTTTTCAGTTGATTTTTTCACCACTACTATTCCTTTGTTATTCTGCAACAATCGTGACACAATTATTTTTTGTTTAATTTGTTATTTAGATTAAATTCATCACTTGATTAATATTACAATCTGCTAATGGCTGCTAAATGATTTATCACTACCAAAACATCTGTCTGGCTCGTTATATCTTGGTCATAACCCCACAAGGATTCCCTATCAATTTATATAAATCTGAGATTGAATCCCTGTTGTTTATTCCACATAACTTTAATTTGGTTTATTGTATAAAAAAAATATCGTTGCCTGCTTTTCAACACTCTTGTAGAATTGTTTCTCATGTGTTATATTCTGTCGAACAATATAGTCTGGCGAATATTTCTCTACTAGAATCTTCAAAAATGATGATGTTTTTTTCCTCATTTTTTTTATCACTGATGAATAGGGCCTCCTTGGTGGTTTTTGGGTCTGCAGAACGTTCAATAGAGAGGGCATGCAAACAAGGAAAATTCTGCATAAGGATTCTAAAAACAAGAAAAGGATTTCAAGGAAAGTGTTTGAACTTATAATAGTATCTGTCATGGCTGAAGGTGCTGAATTTTGTAGGGCTCATCACTAGCTTCGTTTTGGTATATTATAAACTTTGTAATTCTAAGCGGATCAAAAGTTATGGTCAAAATAGCGATCACCTTTCTCGGACTTCATTTTTTCATTCATTTGCTGATTCGCCCCCTAGGGTTCGACCACCTAGGATTCGGATCCCTAGGATTTGGCCACCTCGTGGTGGTCCCACTGAGGAGCATTTTTTCTTTCGTGTTTTGTCAAAAAATGTCAATCTTTCTTTATGATTCGAGGGAAAAAACCAAGATATGATCAAGGTAATGGGGTCGAAAGACAAAAGAAATATTAGAGTTACCTGAAAGAAAAAACAAAGAAGAGCACAAACATCATAAACCATTCAAATAAAAAGGTTAGAGGAAGAACGAAAAAATGTGAAGGAGGCCATTAGGTTCAGCCACCTAGAGAGCTCTCCTTTCTTACTTTTAACTTCTCCTTGCTCGTTGAATCAACTACTCGGAATGAATGTTTCTTCGCCGAAAAAAAAGTTATGATCTTTTCTTTGAGAATATCCGAGCTAAAATCCTGTTAAGATAAAATATCTCGAAAAGAAAAGATTATTATAATTGTCCGGAATAAATTACATATATTATCTTATACATAATCTGGTTAATTACCTGTTGCTTTAGGATAGAAATTCCTTCCAATCACCATGCGTAATCACTGTGCATAATCACCGTGCATATCATAAAAAGGATCTTGTGGTTTTTAAAATATCATCATTAATAAAACTGGTAAAGCAAGAAACTAACTAATTAATCTTGGAGTTAATTATCACGACATCCAAAACCATCTAATTAATCAAAAAATAAATCAGCGTTGGCATTGGTGACGGAAATATTGTCTTGGTCAACTAATTAAGTACTCCATCCTTTCCTTAATATAAGTTATTTTAGAAAAATATTTGTGTTTCTAACACTACAAGAAAATGGTCTATCGACGATATCGATCGATCACGAGATACCTATCGTTGACCGATTGCGATCGTTGATAATCGTCAAGATAATCAATCGATCGTGATGTGCACATCAACACGACCATAGCTTGACAATATATATATGAATCGCCAATGAATAATCAATTCGCCATTTTGGCCGCTAAGTTGAGTCAAGATGGCTCAAGGCCAAAGGTCGACGTGGTCCACGATGTCACCGATCAGAATCAATGACCGACGCGTCACCGATACCCTCAAATGTTTAATAATCATTAATGAATATCAACGATCGCACGCGATCGCCGATGTGAAAAACCGAAACCAGATTTTTGTTTGCTTAGCGAATTCCCCAAAAAAACTTGTACCTGTTTTGTACCTGCTTTATCCCAACACACATACACAACAATATAAACATCTTGCACAATAATGTAAACATCAATCGTCCCACCGAATACATATACACCAAACTAGTATATAAACTATATAAACCTTTAAACTAATATGAATTGAATAAATATAAACAAATCTAATGTTTAAGTAACATGAATGAATATAAAAGTACAAAATTCTCAAAGAATTACAAAATAGAGCTGTATCGATCGTCAACCATCAGCGTCTTGATTAACTTCTCCTTGATCACCCTATAATTAACAAAATAGTAAAACAAGTTACAAATATATACTATGTTAATATTAGTATATTACGACAATATATACAACAAATTAATTTTATACCTCGTCGCTATCCCCATGTTTGTGATGGTGTCATTGCCATTCGCTTCAAATTAACTCCTCAAGACTCAGAGCCCCCAGATGCCCGCCCAGTATCTTCAGAAGATCTTGATCTCGACATATAGCTCTCACATAGTCAGTCGGAGTATGAACAGCTGGATGACTCGATGACTGTGAAGACTAGGTACCAAAGTTGCCTGAGCCACTGAAAGATGGGCTTCGTCGTTGTCCTTGACCTTTAATGTAGTTCTTCTTCATAACATGTTAGTTTCCAGTAGGCACAATAGATCTAGAAGGGGGGGTTGAATAGATCCTTTTTAATTTCAAATACTTTTCTGGTTTATTTTGTATTGCTAATAATTCAGCATATAACAAACATAAGAATCTTTTCAAGCACAGCGGAATAAGTAAAAGATCCCCTTCATTGATATATTTATAATCATACATACATTGTTCGTAGAGTTAGTTCAGTGGTAAGCAGTTAAAACATACATAGCAGTTATGGCAGTTAATGTACATAATGTAAATGACATAAAGTAAAAGATGTGACGCCCCCAAAATAGGTATACAACACCCATTCTGAGTCGCCAAAATACATGGTATAGAAAGCAAACTACAACTTTGACAATACTGAGATGTCGTAGTGAATATCGACAATACAACCGTGAGTTTGAATACAAATATTGTCTTCTAGACAATATACACACCCCACATAAGTCCTCATTAATTATTCATACACTATTTTTCGAAATATAGTGAGGACAAATTAAAAACATCTTCCTAGAACCATCACTCCATACCCCGACTCGATCCTCGCCATGTTCTCACCTCCCGAGAAGAAAAATGGAACAAAAAGGAAAAGGGTGAGCTCAACTAGCCCGATAAAGAATATTATGACTAAGATAATATACAACAAATTATCGTTAGTCTTCAACGTGGAAAAATCTAATAGAATACAATAGACAACAAGTTTTAGATCAACAAATGCAATGGAATTGAAGAATCCATTAGAAGAGTCACGTAGAGAAAGAATTCTACCGTCTTCTAAGGTTTAAAAGTCCATCATCAATAGTTTATCCTGTAATAACAATCAATAAACATCTTTAATCATCTTCGCACTACTGTGCCAAAGATATTCATTTAGATCACCAATGTCATGTTCATCTCAACACTGCTCATCTTCTTGCTACTGAGCCAAAGATATTCATCGATTAATCGTTCATCTTTGCACTACGTGCCAAAGATATTCATTTATATCACCATTTAGGACCGAGGATGATGAAAACATTTTTAAAGGAACGAATCCAGTGAAACAAAATGACAAGGATTAAGGATTAAGGATTCGTACTTTGTTTTACCCATGTCTAAAAATACTTCAAAAATAATCATATTGGTGTAAAATTCAAGAATGATCAAAACATGGATACAATCAAAGCTAGTATCCAGAATAGATATTTTGGACAAAAAGAAAAAAAATTTATTTTTCTATTGAATAGTCTTGTATTCGTGAATAAAGTGTCGATATCGTGAATAGTCTCAGATATCGTGAATAAGAACCCCACACAACAAGTTCCAAATTTGATAAAAAGTTCACCAATACTTGACGTAATAATGATATTGAAGAAAAATATCATTTAAGAAGAAAATAATACCCTTTACCTCAAAATAACCGCATCTTACGATGAATTTCGGTATAGTCTTGTCGATGTAAACCCAAGACCAGATATAGCAACACTCAAAGTATACTCACAAGAATACTGATAATTTAGAGAGAAAGAGAAAAACTTTGTTTACGGTGTGATTTTCAATTCTAACTTAGCCCTCTATTTATAGGAAAATGTTAGAACGCCAAAAGGAGACTAAATTAATAAATTATTATTATTTATTTTTTCAAATCCCACGATGCTTTGAATATTTTGGGCAGCCATGTTGGAAGAATTCAAAAACCCATGTGTTTTTACTCACCAACCAAAAAGTGGGTCCCACCCATTAATTTAATAAAAATCATTTTATTTTCCGAAACTTCAACAATTAAGTAAAAATAGCTCGGTTATCGAGAAAAATTCAAAACTCATGATTTTCCATGGGAAATTCCATTCTCTACAACTTTGCGAAAGAAATTTTTCCAAATTCTAAATGAAAATGGAATCAAATCCACAAACGGGCAATTTTACAGTCTATAATAAATTTTCGATCAAGAATTGTGTCCACCGACACACAAAACATATGTTAAACATTTAATGCCATAAAATACTCTACCTCCTCATATACTCATATATCCCACATTCATTATAAAAATATCACCGTTAATATATTATTAAAATAATATATTTAAATGAATTATTTTATCAGAAAAAGATAAAATATTAATTTTCAACAATTGTCACATTAAAAATTTTCTCCATCTATATCCACATAAAATAAATATTTTCTTTATCATAATAATCAATAATTAATTATTCAAAAATAATATTACAGAATCACATTACTGACAACCAGGCCGTTCCCAGGAAAGAGGGGGCTTTCCAATAAGGATTTCTCCTTACTGGCGCGCAATTAGGTGACCAAACCTCTCCTTAGACAGAACTTTCTAGACATTGCCAATAATGTTATCTGATAATATTATTCAAATAATATGAATTATTGATTTGATAATGGAAAATACTGTGTAATGACAATTATTGAAATAATAATAATATAAATATCAACGCAGCAATTATTGAATCAATAAGATAAAATAATGAACAAGAATTCTTGTAACAATTATTGAGTAGTGCCTTCACGTAAGGATCAACAATTCAACAATACTATGCAATACCGGTAAAGCACTCTTGTGCAACCACGCGTATTATCGTATTTTAACCACCGTGTATTCTAACGATTATTAATTCAGTAACAACTTCTGTTGTTATTTATAAAACTCAATCTTTGTCGTTTTCCTTCATCCAACCGCTTTTTCGCTTATGGAGCCCACCAATGACTGCTACAAGTCAGTCGGAGATTCCCGACAAAAAGAATATTCCACGACCAAACGAATATTCCTGAATAATAATGAATATTTTATAACCACTTGCTTATTTTGTAAACTTTGCACATTTCACCCATAACCAAAGAATTATATCAAATTAACCCTTATTAATTTAGAATAATGAATAAAGGAAAATTCAATTTTATTTATAATAAGTTGGGGTCTTACAAAAGACATAAGGGGTTTAAGTGGTTCGAGACTCAAGCTCCTAATCCACTCTTCCGCTTTCAACTAGCAGATTTTCCACTAAGGAAGGCGGTATACTCAATCATCGAGATTTCTTGAGGCCGCCAGACCTTGGAACTTTAGTTCACTAAGAACTCTTCAAGGCCGCCACCTTGGAACTTCTCTAGTTCCCTAGAACTCTTGAAGCCCAGCAGAGCTTGAAACTTCATTTAGTCCCTCCTACGCGGACCCCTCGTGCAATCGGCTTCTTGTTGTTGAGTTGTTTGTTTGTTTGTTGTAGTTGGTGCTGAGCTGCTAAGATGCCTTTAAGCTCTTTAACATCTTCTGTACTTAGCAGCTTGGTGTGATCATCCTTGAAGTGCAGTTGAGTGTTGCATGATGCTCAGCTCCTTCAGTTACTCAACCACTTATGATCATCCCTTGATGAAATGCCTTGAAGATCATTCCTCTTGATACTTGATGGCAACACATGATGGGTTTCTAAGATGACTGTAAGCTCTTTTGTTAGGTACTTAGAAACTTTCTCATGCTTGCCACCATGATGGCGTTGGTGATCTTCTTTCTTAATACTTGATGCCTTCTCATGATGGACTTGCTAAGATGACTGTGAGCTCTCCTCTATGGTTCTTAGAGTCTTCTAATGATGGACATCAAGATGACATTGATGCTCTTCTATCTCTCGGCAGTTCAGAACACTCTTTTTGTAGTAGAACTCTCACTTCTACATTGTAGAACTCTCACTTCTACTTCTTTCTTTTTCTGTCTCTAAGTGTTCTTGGTGGATCGTAGAGTGAGTCTTCAGACCTTCATTGGTCACTCACTATTTATATTGGCTAGATCAGTCCACCACTTCTCCAAACTCTATAACTCCAGCAACCCTCGATCTTTGAAGCTTTTGCTGATTTATACTCCTTCCCAATCCTTCCGTTGGAAAGTAGCCGTTGAAAGCTATTCAAATATCTTCACAAATCTCGAGTTGACTGAGGTAGACTGCAGATGTGACATGTCATACTTTTACGACATCTGCGCTTCTCTTTTTTACCTACCCTGTCAGAGATGTCACTCTAATGTCTTGGGCAGGTCGAAGACTTTATTTCCTCCTTCTGATTTCTCGATCAGAGGTTGTCCTTTTGCATCGATGCTCTCAATAAGCTCTTTTCCAAATATTACCCTTCAGATTGAACCGTTGCCAATGCTTCAATCTTTAGCTATTCTAGCTCTACGATTCTGATGCATGTCTTCATGGACCCGATCGTAGTGTCTTGTTGACTGGTAGAGATAACACTACGATCTTGAAGAGTGTTGATTGGATCTTCAATGTAGAACATCTCTTTCTTCTCTTGTGCAGTGCTTCAACACTTCTGTTTGCCTCAGCAGCTCTCAAATACTGATGGCTTGACTTCTTTATTCTGGCCCCTTCTGAATAGCAAGACAATTCAGATTTGTGGCGTGTCCAGCTCATTTTCTCCTTGTGATCTCCCATTCACTTATCATCAATGGACTGACCCAATGCTTAATCACTTTAGCCTTGTTCTTCAGAAGCTGTCTAGTATCTCTATATGCACTCCATTAGTTCTTTCTTTGTTTGGCAAACACTACGATCATGGTAACTTCCAAGATCGTTGTCTTCTGTCTGCTTGACAGTTACTGCACTTGCTGACTTTCCTTAGTTAGTTACAGAAGTCTTCTTCTGATCTCCTTGTGGAAGACTTCATCTCGAATGGCTTCACAACTCAATCTTGATGCTGATTGGGTTGGTGTTTAGATCTTCTGTTAGCTTGCATGTCATTCGTTGAGTGCTCTCTGGTTTCCTTCAGGTGGGACGTATTTATGCAGTGCCAACCAGAGGCTTTATTCCTTTGGATATTCTAGGAGTGCTCATTTATTAAGAATCGTAATTGCTCTACGATTCTGCCTTGGCATTGTGAGCACATCTATTGAGGTCTTAGCTCTGCACTCTACGATTCAGCTTCAACTGTGCAGACACTACGACTTTGAGATCAGATCTTGATACTACGATTTATGTCGTTGTGCTTGTTGTCTTCATCTGATCTTGCTCTACGATTTCTGCCTTTGATACGATTAGTAGACTCTACGATTCTGAGTGCAGTCTACGATTCTTGAATTGGCTTTGACATTAGTAGACTCTACGACTCCAAGTGTAGTCTACGATTCTTGATTGGCATTGGCAGATGCTCGGTCGGCTCGTAGGCAGGCTGTCTCTACGATTCTGAACATGACTTCCTCAACAGACTACGGTCCTGAGGAAGTTCTCATCGACACACTACGATCCTTCTGTAAGACCCCAAATAATTAATAAATGAAATTTAATTTCCTCTAATTATTATTTTGAAATAGTAAGGGTTGATGTGATTAATGTGGATAGTTATGGGTAAAATACGCAAATATTTCAAAAATAAGCAAGTGGTTATAAAATATTCATTGTTGTTTTGGGGAATATTCGTTTGGTTGTGGAATATTAAATCTTGTCGGGGAATATTCGTGACGACGATCGCAGCCTATGTGTGGGCCCCATAACTAAAAGCGATTGGATGAAGAAAACGACAAATATAAGTTGTTTAAAAATAATGGCGTAGTTATTCTGATAATCTTTGTTAAAATACTTTGGTGGTTAAAACACGATGAAGACACGGTATTGCACCAATTATTGATTCTTACGTGAAAGGCCTTTACTCAATAATGGTTACATAATTACCGCTTCGAGATTTTATTTTATTGATTCAATAATTGTTGCGTTGATATTTTATATTCTTGTTGTTTGATAATTGTCATTACACAAGTATTTTTCATTATCGAAGCAATAATTCATATTATCCTAATAATATTATTAGATAACATTATTGACAATGTCTAGAAAGTTACATCTAAGGAGAGGTTTGGTCACCTAATTGCTACGCCAGGAAGGAGAAATTTTATTGGAAAGCCCCTTCCTTTGAACCTGCACGGTTGTCAATCTGTGATTCTCAATATTATTTGTGAATAATTAATTATTGATTCATATGATGAGAAAATATTAATTTTATGTGGATATAGATGGAGAAAATTTTAATGTGACAATTGTTGAAAAATTGAAATTTTATCTTTTTCGATAAAATAATTCATTTAAATATATTATAATATTTTAATAATATAATAATGGTGATATTTTTACAACGAATGTGGGATATATGAGTATACGAGGAGGAAGAGTATTTTGTTGCAATAAATGTTTAAAACATGTTAAACATGTTCTGTGGACCCCATTTCTTGACCGAAATTTGATTATAACCAGTAAAATCGCCTGCTTATGGATTTCGGTCAATTTTGTTAGAATTTGGAAAAACTTTCTTCTGTAAAGTTGTAGAGAATTGAATTTCCTATAAATACTCGCGAGATTCGAATTTTCTGACAAAAGAGCTATTTATCATGAATTATTGAAGTTTCAGAGTTCCGAAATAATTGATTTTTGGAGTTTAAAATATTTTTTATGTAAGAAAAACGTTTTTTGTTGCAATTGAGTGGCGTATATGTGTTAGAAATGATCTGAATCAGTTGGTAAAAGTGGGCTTGATTATATATATATATATATATATATATATATATATATATATATATATATTATTAATTTATTAAATTTTACTCGCTTGGTGTTCTAAGCATTTTCCTATAAATAGAGCTTAGGTTAGAATTGAAAATTACAATGAAACTCAAGTTTTCTCTCTATATTATCGGCGTATTCTTGTGAGTATTTTGAGTATTGTTATACTGTGCAAGTTCAAGTCATAAAATTTATATCCTGTTTTCAAATAGAAGTATAAATCTTTCGAGGTAAGGGATATTATTTCTTTCGTAATGATATTATTTCTTCAATATCATTATCTTTGAAATATTGATCTGAAGTTTTGGAACTTTTAGTGTCTGGGAGTTCTTATTCACGTGTACTGACTATTCACGATATCTGATCTTATTCACGAATACTATGACTATTCATCAAAAAAATAAAAATTTCTTTTCGTCAAAATATCTATTCGGATACTAGCTTGGATTGTATCCATATTTTGATCATTCTTGAATTTTACACCACTATGATTATTTTTGAGGTATTTTTGGACGTGGATAAAACAAAAGTACTAATCCTTAATCCTTGTCATTTTGTTTCAATCGGATTCGCTTTCTTTAAAAATATTTTTCATCATCCTCAGTCTTAAATGATGATATTATGAAATATCTTTGGCCTCGTAGTCAAAAAGATTAATGATTTCGATGAATATCTTTGGCCCGTAGTGCAAAGATGAACAGTGTTTAGATGAACATGACCAATCGATGAATATCTTTGGCTCAGAAGCAAAAAGATGAATATTTGATTCGGATATATATTGATTGATGTTACACGGATAAAAGATGAGACGATGAACTTTAAAATTCATACATGAAGATAGTAGTTTGCATTCTCTACTTAACTCTTCTAAATGAATTATTATTTCATTGCGAATATTGATTTAAAACTTGTTGTCTATTGTATTCTATTAGATTTTTCCTCGTTGAAGACTAACGATAATTTTGTAGTATATTATCTTAGTCATAATATTCTTTATCGGGCTAATCGAGCTCACCCTTTTCCTTTTTGTTCCATTTTTCTTCTCGGGAGGCGAGAATGTAAGCGAGTATGCAAGTGAGTACTAATGATAGTTATAGAGAGAGTTGTTTAGTAGTCCTCACCATTTTTGTAAAATAATGTATCAATAAATGTGATGAGGATTTATTTGGGTATAGATATTTTCTAGAAGATAATATTTGTATTCAAACTCACAGTTTTACTGTTGTAATAATAAAGTTGTAGTTGTTTCTGTACCATGTATTGACAACTCAGAATGGGTGATGTATACCTATTTTGGGGGCGTCACACCTTCCTCATCTCTCCTGGAAGTCTACGAACTCTGAGATCTACTATCTTGCAAACTTCGATTCTGCCTCGATAGCACTCGAGTTTTCCTTGACTCTCTGGTAGCAGACTCGATTTACAGTGCGATTAACGAACAATCGAGAAGCCTATCTATTACATTATAAGATCAACCTAACATACTTGATCTTTCTATGTTTATAGTCATTGTACATCATTTCTTTTTAAGGACTTTACAAAGATGTTTTGCTTATGTAGGATCAACCTAACACATTTGATCAATTCATTCTAAGTCCTTGTACATATGTTTCTATTATCTATTAAAAGACTTTTGACTTTTTCTTAATGCAAGCATACTTGCATATTCATTCATATATATATATATATATATATATATATATATATATATATATATATATATATATATATATATATATCATAATCAAATCATATGTAAATAGGAATATCATTCATATGCTTATTCCTGACATAACAGACGCCCTCTCCCACAACTCTTGATCAATAGGCGGACGTGGAGTGCCTTCAGGATAACGCTCATTCAATAAACGCTTATAAGTATCCTTTCATCATGTTAACAATTAAATAGTTAAAATAAATTCTATAAGCATTGATAAACAAGATCAAATTGTTAAAACTTATTACCGCTTATCTGGATAAAGATCGTACGGAACCATCACGGTGGCCACGTATACATCCAAATTAATGGATAAATGACCTTGAGACTCAGACTCTTATATAAAAAATAGCATAATATTACAAAGTAAAAATGTGATATATTTTCTACAATTCATGATTGTAAACATATTAAAACTTGTAAATACGCACCACAGCGTTGATATCTTTTAATTAGTGAAATCTCCGTCACTTTCAGATGTTCCTTTTAGCCTTTTTTCGCCATCGGGTACACCCGAGGATCTATTGGTGGCGGCAGTCTTTCGTCTTTTTACCTAGCTCTCAGCTCTCCATTGGGCACACATCTCAACCCATATGGACTGGGTGCACCACCAGGGACTATGCTCGTGCATGTAATCCTCGCTCTGGCCTGGATGGTCGATCGATGCATTGTGAAGGGCTTTTTATCGTTCTTTATTCAAATCGTCTTTGGTGCGGATCGCGCACTTCTGCCAGAATAATGTCTGTATCACTGAAGCCTGCGCGTCCTCCCATCTATACCGTTTCTGCAATTAAAACAACAATAATAACATTACTATACAATTATCCTTTGAATATTATATTATCTGTCATAATTAAAAAAAAACATACCAAAATCCAAATTTCAAACAAAGATCTTTGTTAATGATAGGTGTGTCTTCATAATGTAATCACGGTGTGTAGGCCAATTACAGTAAACACAAATGTGATATGCACTTGAAGATCTTATTATCCTAAAAAATCACTATAATATACAACAATTTACATCAACGATAAGTAGATATATTAAAGCAATTTACATCTAAGTTCTATATATCTTGTATAAATGGAATCTAAAATGCTTATATATAAATGATGTGGAACGTACATGCTATTCGGAGGCGGGCGAATCTGAATAAGAATCCGATCATCCAGATTAGTAGAGGCCTTGGGCACATGATTAGGCCCCCTACCCAAGCCGCGCTTTTTCTGCGCTGCTTCAGAAGCCATCTGTATATTACAAATTTCAAGATGTTATTATGAGTTATATTTGATTATATGTATATATGAATATATAAAATGACAATAAACATGACAGTGATATAAACATGTATATATATGAATATAAAATGACAATAAACAAAAGTTGTATTTAAATAGTTTAGTACATAAACATGACAGTGATATAAACATGTATATATATGAATATAAAATGACAATAAACAAAAATTGCATTTAAATAGTTAAGTACATAAACATGACAATGATATAAAAACATGTAATGCTAAACATACATTTCATTTATTCAAGTGTCAATGTCCGATTCGTAATCATCTTGTATCGTGTTGCGATTCATAGCCATCATCCGCTTGATTTCAAAGGTCGATTCATTGAATAACTCTTCCTCCTCATTATCAATGTCATCTGACACAAGTATTGACTCAGGATCTAATTCATGTGGTTTATCTCCACCATCTAACTAGATTACTTCATTGTCTTCCTCCACATTTATTATAGTTTGACTATGAAGCATCTGCTCTTGGTAAATCTCCCCATCAACTACTTCTACACGACTATGCGCAGGAGTATGAATTACAACTTGCCAATCTGTAGGCGATCTATCCCTTTTCCTAACAGGACTAGGAGTGTAGTATACTTGTATTGTTTGAGTTGGTAAAATAAACGGTTCGTTGGAGTACGCAGATCTATGGAGGTCAATATCGACGATTTCATGTCTGTCATGACGTATCCCTTTTTCTGAATCAAACCAACAAAGACTTGAACAAGTGAATATGACCCCGTGACGCGCCTCCTCAGACGACAACTCTATGATTTCCTTCAACTCCCCATAAAAGGCACGACCAAACTCATTGTAACAATATCCTTGGACACACACTCCAGAGTTCGTTGTTATTTTACCGCGCCCATATGCCTTTGTATGAAATTCACAACCATTTATTTTGTAACCATTGTGGCTGACTTGGTCCCTGTCTGGTCCTATAGCTAGGACTTGTACATTAGGCGGAATCGTTGATCCCTCAGTCAAAGCCTACAAAAACTCCATCTTATTAAATGAAGTCATAGTTAATATGGAGAGTATATATATACTACATGTTTAAAAAATTGAACTTACTTTGTCCTTTAGCAAAAGTGCAAATTTTTTATCACGATTGATTTGAATATCTTTATCAGTTATGCCGGGATGCTTCACTTTTAACTCGTCATCGTACAATCTATACCATGTTATAAACATTAACATATTGGAATAAATTTTCAACTTAAAAGATAAATTATCAAGTTTACATGTGTACCTCATAAATTCGTCAATCTCCTCGTAATTGAGAAGAATGTAAGTATATGCAGCATGTAATTCTTGCTCAAAGAGGAATATGCGCTTCCCTTTTCCGTAAAGTCATACCGATGTAACCAAATACTGTAAAGCCTACCATTTAGTTCAACATTTCCCCCATCATCATGTCTCGATACTCGATTGGCCTTTGTCAAGAATTCGTCCGAAAAATAGTCTAAGACAACGTAGATATCTCATCGAAATCAGATGCCTAACATATCGACCCCTCGACATAAGCTCTATTCTTCACCTTCCTCTTAAGGTTTCCCATCACCTCATCGAAAGGGGTACATCCATCTATATTGAATCTGGACCCCAAACACGAGCTTCATAGGGAAGATGGATTTGCAAATGCTCCATGGAGTCAAAAATACCAAATTGGGAATATTTTTTCCGGTTTACGTGATCTCTATGATGTTCTTCTCAAGTATGTAGACATGTCCTTCTCATTTAACGATTTTGAACATAAGTCTTTGAAGAAATGACTAAGATCCGTTAAAGCATCCCATATTGGTTTATCAAGCAGATCCCGAAATGTTATAGGCATGAGTCTCTCCATGAATACATGACAGTCATGACTATTCATCCCTTGCAATTTCCCACCCGTAACACACCTTACAATGTTTGATGCATATCCATCTGGTAGTTTCAGAGACTTAACCCATGTGCACACATCTTCAACTTGCTTTTTGGACAATGTGCACCTTGCATGCGGTTTGATAATCTTACCATTAGGAGATTCATAAAGTTCTAATCCAGGAGGCTTACAAATATCTTTCATGTACAAACGTGCCTTATCATTATCTTTTGTCTTCCCCGTAACATTCATCACGGTGTTAAACACATTGTCAAACACATTCTTCTCAATATGCATCACATCTAGATTATGACGAATCAAATTTGTAGACCAATAAGGCAGTTCCCAAAAGATGCTTCTCCGAACCCAGTTATGAGATTCGCCAAACCCGTTTATTATGTTTGTGGCATCAATCTTACCAAATGGGATAACCGGCAATCTCATCACACGATCTCGCATCTCCGTTCTCGACAATCACGGTGTAGGCATATCATTGTCTACTTTCCCTTTCCCGAAGTGTTCTCTATTTCTTCGAAACGGGTGATCTACCGGCAAGTACCAACGATGACAGTCAAACTAGCAAGGCTTTCGACCTTTTAATAGATTGAAAGACTTTGTATGCTCCATGCAATACGGACAAGCCAACTTCCCGTGTGTACTCCATCCAAATTTAACATAACATAAGTCGGGAAGTCACTTATAGTCCACATAACCACCGCCTCTAAGGTTGAAATTTGTTTTCGTTGCAACATCCCAAGTCGGTACTCCATCCTCCCACAATACCTTCAACTCGTCTATAAGAGGTCTCAAGTAAACATCTAAGTTCTTTCCAGGACTCTTAGGACCAGGAACCACGAGTGAAAGAAACAAGTATGGTTGTTTCATACACATCCAAGGAGGCAAGTTGTACGGAGTGACAATCATAGGCCAACATGAGTACGGAACAGCTGAGTGGCCAAACGGATTGAAACCATCGGTGGACAATCCAAGCCTCACATTTCTAGGTTCCAATGCAAACCTAGGATGTGCTAAGTTGAAATCGTTCCAAGTCTTCCCATCTGCGGGATGATTTAGTTCTCCATCTTTAGCTGGAGATTTCGCATGCCAACTCATATGTTCAGCTGTTCTTGAAGACATGTACAATCTTTTTAGCCGATGTGGTATTGGAAAATACCTTAGAGTCTTAAACGGTATACTTGATTTTTTGTAGTCACACCCTCTTTATTAGGCCTAAACCGATCATGATTGCAAAACGTGCACCTTATCATCTGTTCATTTTCCTTATAAAACAACATGCAATCGTTGGGACATGCATCAATCTTTTGGTATCCAAGACCCAACTTCTTAACCATTTTCTTATAAAAGTAATAGTTACCAGGTAATTTCTCACCGTCAGGCAACATACTCTTAATGGCCTTCAAGAGCGACTCAAAACACTCATGGCTCATGTTGTGATCAGCCTTGATGTTAAGTAATGTCGCCACTGCAGACAATGTAGTGTGTTTGGTGCAACCATGCCACAATGGCTCACTACCCTCGTCTAACAAATTAAAGAAGTCTTTAACATCAGAATTCATAGGTTGCTCTCTGCCTTGTTCCCAATCAAAATCTGACCCTATAATATCATGAACCATTTCATTCATACGATGAGTACTACTGCCCGAATTGTGTACTTCTGTGATGCCACCATCTCTTCTCTGCCCATGTGCCCACCATCATTCTTCATAATTTTTCATGAACCCAGAAATAAGTAAATGATAGTTTACCACGTCTCTGTCCATATAATTTACATTCTTAAACTTCAAACATGGACATCGTATCTGCGACTGACCATTCATACATTCCGGGTGACTATACGCATACTCCAAAAACACTTGGCAACCAAATTTCTAAATTCAAATTGTAGAAGATTCATCTAGGCACTTGACTTTCGGCCAGGTGCCATCCAACTACTATTGGCCCCATAGAGGTCCATGATACCACTAAGACCTACTACAGACAACATTATAAATGTTAACATATGACTTGAGCATGCTTGTAACTATATGACTTGAAAGCATACTTGTAAGCATGCATATGATTAACATTTAAGCATACTTATAAGCATATGACTTGAGCATACTTGTAACCATATGACTTGAGCATACTTGTAAGCATATGTTTAACATTTAAGCATACTTGCAAGCATATGACTTGAGAACATACTTGTAACCATATGACTTAAGCAGACTCATTATTGCTGATATGTATGTATCAAAAGATATTATTATTGGTATATACGGTAAGTAGTCACTATGGAGGCGTGGATGGGGCACATATACTACCACTTATGTTTAGAAGTTCTTTGAATGACTGCTTACTAGCTATCTTATATAAAGTATAAAATTCCTCAAGATTAGCAAGTAAAACGCTGTTGGGTTTGATTTAGTGTTAAGTTTAGCATCAGTCAATTGTGGTACTAGTAACTAGTATTCCATAGTTATTCTAATCTTTTCAAGAATTATCATTTTAACTTAGTGGTTTCTTAGATTAATCTACATCACTGGACGAGGATGAGCAGGCCAGATTAATTGGGATGTCATTTTAGATATAGAAATCATTTGCTCATATGGACGCCTTCCTTTTATCAGGTGATTTTCTTTTTTAACTTTGTTTAATTGTGCTTGTGAACTTGGGACATAATTGTGGCTTTTCTTCTCATATATCACATCATGATCCACAATGGGTTTCTAATTATCGTGTTCCTTGGCAGCATGGTCATAACCAGTGGTATAAGTTTGATGACAGTTGTGTTTTCCCTATTAATGAGGAGTAGATAAAGACATCAGCCGCCTATGTACTTTTCTACAGGAGTGTGTGACTTGTGATATATAAGATTTCAATATACCTCACTAGAAAGCTGGATAATTTAGACATTACCTTACCTTTGTCTATTCACTGCTTCTCCACCGAAGGCACATTTTTCATTTTTTCTCCTTGGGTTTAGAATTAGAGAAACCCATGGCAGAAAGTTAACGGGAACAACTTGTTAATATTTACACTCATCAAGTCAGTTTCCATCAGCCTCCCCTAAAAAACTATAGTGCCCAATCTTTAACATGTAAATGTACTAGCGAATCTCTAAACTTACCACTTTCTCCTCCAAATGTTTCATAGTTGTGTACACAATACTCCATCCTTTATCATTTTTGATGAAGTAGTTATACTTCTATTGATAATTTTATAAAATGGCATAATGTCTATTTAGTACAACTCAATTTTACTACGTCACAACTACTAAATGCCCACTCAATTTATTTAGGGATAATAAACATGGAAGAGAATTATATTTATAAAATTTTGCAAATGGAAGGAAGAGGAATTGTTTTTAATATGCAACTCTTGATTATGGATGTTTCACTCCAGATCATTCATCTATTTTTCAGTAACGCTAGACTTTGTGATTCTAGTATGATGACATATGCTTGGCAAACATGGAGGGAGGGGTACCAAACAGGCATGGCATCACATGAGTGAACATAATTTAATAAGCTTTTGTGCTTCAATATGTTATAGAATGAAATCAAAGATGGGCAGTTAAAATGCTGCATAGAAACCCTCAGCGAGCATAAAATAAATAATTGTGTTGAAGGCCACTGGTTCCAAAATATATTACTGTCTATTGCAATAAATGGTCCATATTCAAACAAATTACTTGAGGATTTAGCTTTATGTTGATACAGCAGGAAAAAATTATGCTGCCAAATCAATTTCGTCTAAACCACAATCTATATACACCATATCTATATACATAGATAATATATACATCAAATCTATATACCACAATCTATATACACCCAATATATATAAATAGATAATATATAAACCAAATCTATATCAAATTCAGAAAGAAAACAAAAAGAGAAGTTAGGGGGTTACCTGTGGCGGCGGAGATGGCAGTGGCCAGTGGCGGTGGCGGTGGCAGCGATAGCAGTGGGCAGTGGTGCCGGCGATGGCAGTGAACGAGCTCCTTCTTCCCTTCTTCTCTTCTCCCCCTTTCTCCCTCTTCTCTCTATTCTGAGCTCCCTCCTTTGTTTTCCTTCCATGTGCTATGTCGAGCGAATAACTGGTACTGATAAAATTAAGTTTGATCAGCGACCTCCATCTGCGACTGGAGGCGGTCGCTAATTTTTAATGACATAGACTTATCAGCAACCGCATGCGGTCGCTAATTTTAATTTGTCGCACAAAACCTTGGCGCCAACATTTCCTGCCAAATTTTGGGAGGCAAAATTATGATAGCGACAATAGTGACTGGGTTAACTCACGGTCGCAAATGTCGGTCGCTAATACTAATATCAGCGACCGCATATGCGGTCACTAATACTATTGGTCGCTGTTAGGCTTTTTTCTTGTAGTGTAAATATAAGTCGTTTGAGAATTTCAAGTAAGTATTAATTGCCTAGTTTCCAATATTACCCCCAAGTAATAAATATAACTTTGATTCTCTAACTATTTTTTGCCCAATAAATAACAGTACTCTTTTTTTCTAATACAAGGGCAACATAGACAATTGATAGTATATTTAATGCTTTACAATCATTTCCTTAATACTTGTGCACAACTCTAAAATGACCTATATTAAGGAATAGAGGGAGTATATACAATTAAATTAAGATATGATTAAATTGATGCATAGGTTGTGGCATGCATGTGATCATGTCTAGCTAACTAGGGGTAAAAAGACAAACGAACTTTCCTTTTTGAACCCTCATCCTCATGTTTGAAAAGCTAAGTTGCCTTAATTAATTCAAGCTAAATCCTTTCCGTACACATTCTTGGAGTACTAACCCTTGGTTTAATTTGTTTCAGAAAATTAATCCCAAAGCTATTCAGTTAATCATTCTTTCTAGTTGGGCATAATAATACAAGAAAAATAGCACTGACAGTTAATTAAATAATTAAGAGGGCTAAATACAATTATGTTATACTTCTTTCGTCCTATAATATAGGACATTTTAGATGATTTTATTTTTTAAAATTATTTGACGTTTTATATAATCTAGGAGAATTAACCACAATCTTTTCAAAGTTACCCCTCATGAAAAAATGTTGCAGATGAGAGAGAGAGAGAGTATGAGATAATTATGGTAAATGGTATTATAGACAATTAATACTATATTTAATGATATACAATCATTTTCTTAATTATTGTATACAACTTTAAAACGTCATATATTAACGCCAAGACCTTTCTACGCGCCCCAATCACGTAAGACACGTCCGATCCTGCATGGTAAACACGACAACACCAAAAGCTTGAGAGCTTCGACCGTCGGGGGATAGCTCCGGCGTGAGAGTCAGTACAGGCGATCACAAGGTTAACAATGGAGGAAAAAATATCTAGTGTGTTGAGGGAGAGAAATATCAGTTACCTTTTTTATGTGATATCCTTGCCAACATATACTCTCACGTTTGGTTTCCCGTGGCACCCATGTGATGCCCCCAAAATAGGTCCACACGACCCATTCTGAGTCTCCAGATATCACACTATAAAAATCATTTACAAACTTCATTTGTACAACTGTTGAAATGTCGTGCAAAATACGACCATAGTTAAACTGTGAGTTTTAATACAAATGTATGTAACTCTCATAGTATCTCGACCAGAATCTTACAATGGTACTTTACATAAAAGTACAGTCAATAACTATTTTAAAAATTAAAATCTTTAGAAAATACTCAAGGAAATCTCCGTACACGGGAGGCCATGCGTATAGGTTATGATAGATATCATATGTTCACAGAATTATCCTTAGTTGACCTAATAGTCCCCAAAGAAAAAAAAGAAGATTGCTATCATCTTCTTTCCAATGGTGAGTCTTCTCTTGACATATAATTATCTCCATTTTCTCCAATTGAGAATTATATTTCAAACAAACTCCAAGATCATATAGGTAGTGCTTTCGTAGATATACTCAAAGAAGTGGATGTGCACAACCCTATCTTATGATAACACGAGGTTGTATGTCATTAGACATCTTGTATGATAGTGGCAAAACACCTTCCAAAGTTGGGTTCACCTCACCCTATTCGGTTCACCAAAATTAAATATCAAATGACGATACAATAATGCGACACACTTATCTAAAGTTCTCAATAAAATTATTTCTATACTATTTAGGGAGAACCTCAACAAACTATAGACCACCGCTCTATTCCCCTCGTTATCCCCGCCGAATTCGTAAGAACACTCTTATTACACGAAAGGAATTGTGAAGCAAAAGGGTGAACACAACTAGCTCAAGAAAGAATATCATGACTAAAGATAATTAAATTATCAATAGCCTTCATCAAGAATAAATCGTAGATTTATAATATTTTGTAGATGATAAAATTTTCAACCATAGTCAGCAGCAGAATCTAAGCGATCCATTAGAAGAGTCAAATAGACCATCGTGTCTATTATCTTCTCCATGTTAAAAGTCCACCAATAATGTTTTATCCTCAGTAACATCAATCAACAATTCCGGCCCACAATCATATGAATAACTCATAATCATAATTGTGATTCTAAATTCCTCTTCGCACCGTGATTTAATATAATTTTCATCACCTATCTTCACCAAACATCAAAAATCATGGTTATACCAAATCACAATTCCCGCCATAAACATACTAATAAATTCATCTTTGCACTACGGCCAAAGATATTCATTAACAATTCATCTTTGCACTACAAGCCAAAGACATACAACTCAGATTTTAGAAGAGTCAAGTAGAGCATGATATCTACTATCTTTTACTTAATTAAAAGTGTATAATCAATATTTTATCGTTGAGACTCGACAATAAATAATCCACATCATTGAATCATCCTCGCACTACTACCAAGGATATTCATGTAATCATCAATGGTCATGATTATACCGAATAATCACTGGTTATAATAATACCAATAACTGTCCATCAATGCACTACGGGCCAATGAGGACTTTTACCACATCATCTATAATATTATGGGTCATGATTATACCGAATAATCCCTGGTCATAATCATACCAATAAATAGTTCATCTATGCACATAAGCCAAAGATATTCATCAATCAATAGTTCATCTTTGCACGTAAGCCAAAGATATACAACTGTAAAACTAATAATCAATAGTCCATCTTTGCATGTAAGCCAAAGATATACAACTGTAAAATCAATAATCAACAGTCCATCTTTGCACGTAAGCCAAAGATGACTTTCTTCATAATATAAGCATGAGGATGACGACAATGATATAAGCATTAATCAAACGAAATCAAGGATAAATATTAAAGACTTTAAATTTATCCAGAGTTTAAAAATATCCAAATTATCAACATGATACTACTTTATAGAGTAAAATTCAAGAATAATATTCATGTGCCAAAAATAATTTGGACAGAAAAGAAATATATTTTTTGGGTGAATAGTACCCCGTGAATAGTACCCCGACACAAAAAGTGTCCCGAATACTCGAGTGAATAATACTAGAGTGAATAGTAATCGAGTAAATAGTAACCCATGAATAGTAACTCATAAATAAGTACTTCTAAGATTTAAAAGTGCCCCTAATACCCGAAAGTGAATAATACTAGAGTGAATAGTAATCGGGTGAATAAAGACCCATAAATAAGAATACGTAAAAGAAAAATACCAAAGAAAATGATATTCCATGGCGAGTACAAAAAAGAAATGATATCTCATAAGAGTATAATAGAATATACTGAAATCATGAATGGATTTTCACCATCATATACAGAATCCACGTGAGATGCATCATTTCCACAATTTTATAAAGAATGAATAAAAAGGATCATTCACCATGCATGCGGTAATCCACATGTAGCGTTATTCCAACGAGTAATAATAAAGAATAGAACTAGGTCATGTGTAATTACACGCATGTGATATTCTAATGTAATAACAAATGTAATTCACCGTACATACGATAGACCACATAGGCAAAGTTATTCCCAATGTAATAATAAAGAATGGAACTAGGTCATGCGTAATCCGCATGCATGTGATATTCTAATGTAATAATAAAGAATGGAACCAGTGTCATGCGTAATTCGCATGACGGGACATTCCAATGTAATAATAAAGAATGGAATAATGTAAGAATTTCACCATGTATATATGCGCAGATTACATGTACAAAGTTATTCCAACATAATAATAAAGAATGGAATAACAACCGTGACGCCCAAAATAGGTATACATCACCCATCTTGAGTCGCCAAATACATGGTACAAAATTCAAATACAACTTAATTATACAACAACAGTAAAATACGACAAAACATAATTTAAGAGTTTTAATAAGAATATTGTCATCTAGACAATATCCACACTCAATGGAGTCATCATTACATTTATTGTCACACTATTTAATGTAATAGTGAGGACTACTAATGCTATCATTTGACCGTCACTCGCTCCCCGACTAGTCCCCGCTTTCGCTTCTCATTTCACAGAAGAGAATAGTGAAAAAGAAGGGTGAGCTCAACTAGCCCAAAGAAGAAATATTATGACTAAGATAATACATAATAAATTATCATTATTCTTCAACAATGTTAAACCGATAAAATACAATAGACATCAAGTTTAATCAAATGAATAATAAACAATCCATTAGAAGAGTCAAGTTGAGCATGATATCTACTATCTTCTATGATTTAAAATGTTTTCATCAATTTTTATCGTTGAGACTCAACTTAATAAATAAACCACATCATCGAGTCATCCCTGCACTACGGGCCAAGGATATTCATTAAATCATCAATGGTCATGACTATACCGAATAATCCTTGGTCATAATCATACCAAAAAGCGTCCATCAATGCACTACAAAGCTCTCGAGGACTTTTACCACGTCATTTATAACATTACAGGTCATGATTATACCGAATAATCCCTGGTCATAATCATACCAAGTTCATCTATGCATGTAAGCTAAAGATGACTTTCATCACAATTTAAGCATGAGGATGATGACAATGACATAATAATTCAATAAAACAAGTTCAAGAATAAATTTTAAAGATTTATAAGTTAATTTATCTTGAAATCAATTACGTCCAAATTGTCAACATGATACTGCTTTGTGGAGTAAAATTCAAGAATGCTCAAAAGAATATTTCCATGAAAAGATACCGGATGAAGCGCAAATATCCAAGATATTCTACTAATTTTATGGAGTATAGAAGCCAAAACTTTAACCAAATGAGTATCCTAGAATATATGAAACTGCAAATAGATTTTCACCCGCCATACCAGAATCCACGTGTATGCATCATTTCCACAATTTAATAAGGAATGAATACGAAGGATCATTCACCATGCGTGTGATAATCCACATGATGCGTTATTCCAATGAATAATAAAGAATGGAACCAAAATCATGCGTAATCCGCATGCATGTGATATTTCAACAAAATAATAAAGAATGAAATAACAAAAGAATTCACCACGCACGCGATAAAGTCATGATGACATGTTTATTCCAATGTAATAATAATTAATGGAACCAGTGTCTAGCGTAATCCGCATGCAGCAGTGATATTCTAATGTAATAATAAAGATTGGAATAACAAATAATTCACCATGCATGTGATAGATCACATGCATGTGTTATTCCAATGTAATAATAAAGAATAGAACTGTGTCTAAAGCGTAATCCGCATGCATGAGGATATTCCAAATGTAATAATAAAGAATGGAATAATGTAAGAATTTCACCATGTATGCGGTATTGGCGATAGACAAAGTTATTCCAACATAATAATAAAGAATGGAATAATGTAAGCTCTCTTCATGAATACGAAAGAAATAATACCCCTTACCTTAGAAAGAAACTGGATACTGGAGTAGAGAGATAGCAGACTTATCTTCTTCTTTCTCTCTATAATTTCTCTCTATAATAATTGTTTTATAGCTTTAGTGAATTGGTGAGAAATGAAGGAAGATTTATAAGAAAATATAGTTTCAGTAATTGCACGTTTTGGGGCTCAAAATATTACAGTACAATACCTTCAACTTTTCTTTCATTTTTAATTTAGTCCAGCAAGTATTATCAAACTTGTACCACCTCCCCTAATAGTAAATAATGTGAATAAATAGTTCAATCATGTGAATCAATAGTTATAATCATGTGAAAATACGAATTACAGTATAGTACCTCCATTTATACCTTCATTTTTAACTTAGTCATGCAAGTATTATCAATCTTGCACCAACTCCCCTAATAGTATAAAAATGTGAATCAATAGTACACACATGTGAACAAATAGTTATAATCATGTGAATTAATAGCAATTAATTGCTCATTTATCCTAAGTTAATTACTGACCGTCAAGATAACTTCCAGACATCAATTAATATCAAAATAAATGTTGATTTCCACTAACACTAATAATTCCAACACAATGGAACTATTAATTGTTAGAGTTTATGCCCTAGAGGCCAATTATTTGATATAATTGCTTAACGTTTTGATATTATATTTGATTGAATAAATGAATGATTTTATTATGGTTTTATTTACTGCGTTATATAATTGTGAACATAATAAAATTCCTTAGAATAATGATACAAATTATATGGTTTCAAGTATGTGACTTGAACATGAGATTATATAATTACAATTAGTGTCATTGTTCTTAAATGTCCCTAGTCGAGTATCATTATTGATGGGACAACATTGATGCATCGAGACTAGTATGTGGATCGATCGATGACCAAATCTCATTGGGTCATAAATATATGACATATTAAGTCAATGCATAGTACATGTTGTGAGAACGATGTAATCGGAAAGACCCACCATGAGAATTCTATGTGGAGCATTATGCGAAGTGTCATTAGAAATTCTCATAGTGATAATGATGTAATGGTCCTCCACCTAAAATCACTATATTACTACACGGAAATTATGTACTTTGATATCATCAAATGTCACCTTTAATAGTGGTGGACTATAAAGGTGATTATTGGGTATATCATGAATCGTGTGTGAGGAATATTAGTGATCTAGATGGAATTTAACCCTCCTATATATTGTGGGTGATATCCATAGTTTCTTGATTGAGTAGGACTATGAAATGCATGGCCATGCTCAAATAGTGATTTGTTTCATATAGTCTACTCATTGATCAAGAAAACTCAGATTAAATTATGAAGAGTATGACACATTCCATGACTCGAGTTTAATCTAGGATATTAAGGTTAAAAGGATTAAATTACATTGAAACATTGGTCACTAAAAGGTTGCATCGAATCATCGATCTTATTATTACTTGGGTAGCGAGTGATGCATTACTAGATGCAGCCACCGCTTATAATTTTATAATATGATTTTAAAATTATTACGAACGTGTGATAATAACCTATAGGGTCACACACATGTAACGTAATTTAAAGGGAATAAATTTAAATTTTAAGGATTTAAATATATTAATATGATTAATAGTATTTAAATCATAAATTTAAATTAAAAGGAAAGTTTTTATATATGTATATTAATTAAGTAAGACTTAATTAAGTTATATATATATAAATTGATTTTATGAAATTAGGTTTTGATTAATTCCATTTAACTACTATATATAGGATATATAGCATTCTACTTAGGTTAGATCATAACTTGAAAACCCTAGCCGCTTCTTAGAGAGAGACTAGAGAAAAACGTCATACCATAAAGGTTCCTTTGGTGGCTAGTCCCGCAAGTCCCTCTTATTGTAGAATCATTCGACGGTTTCAATGCAAGGCTCGTGGTAGATAATACCATAGAGACGTAGTTTCTTGATTTAATTAGATGTAAGGATTCAAGCCGCTTTCGAAACACTTTCATTTTCGGTGATAATATCTAAACCTCTGAATTAATTAATTTTTCGCATGGATCCTGTGTTGGGTTTCTAAATTGCTTTGATTATTTTATTTCACTGCGTTTTGTGTCAAATCCCTACATTAATTTCATCTTTAATCAACACTTAACTTATTCATCATTAATATTATAACTCACAATATTTAACAACCGTGTCGCTCTTGAGGAAGGGGCTTTCAGATAAGGATTTCTCCTTATTGGCAAGCAATTAGATGACCAACCTCTCCTCGACAGTAACTTCTGACATTGTAAATATTACAATTTAATAATATGAATAACTTTGTCGCCTCAATTATTGATTTAATAATATATCATATTATGCGATGATAATCTTGTGACAATAATCGAATCAATAATATAAGAGATATGATGCAGCAATTATTGTAGCAATAATTGAGTATAACTGAGTGACTTCTCACGTAAACATCAATAATCAATACCGTGTGCTACTATGCAACCACGCGTATTACTTTACTTTTACTACCGGGTAGTTCAATAGTTTAATGGTAAAACTTCCGTCGTTATTTTTAAAAAGATAATTATGTCGTTTTCTAACTACGACAATACTTATGTTGTGGGGTCCACCAATGATTGTGTCGTCGTATGAATATTCCCTGTTAAAACGAATATTCCTTGACCAATCGAATATTATATAATCACTTACTTACTTTGCAAAGTTTGTAAATATTACCCACAACTATAACATTATATCAAATCCACACCATAATATTCAAAAATATATTTCAAGAAAATTATTCTTTATTCATAAAAGTTAGGGTCTTACAACAACCCTTACGAGTATTTAAAGAAAATAACTATCTTCATGAATGAAAGAAATAATACCCCTTACTATGATAATGATATTCCTTACCTTGTAAGAAAAACCGAATCTTCGGAATAATGAGGTGTAGCAGACTTCTTCTTCTTTTTCTCTATATATTTTCTCTCTATAATAATTGCTTTGTAGCTTTCTTCGAATTGGTGAAAAATAATGAAGGAATGAGCTTCTATTTATAGGAAAATATAGTTTCCATAATTGCACATTTTGGGGCTCGAAATATTACAGTATAATACCTTCATCTTTTCCTTCATTTTTAATTTAGTCATGCAAATATTATCAAACTTGCACCACCTCCCCTAGTAGTAAATCATGTGAATCAATAATAAATTATGTGAATCAATAGTTCTAGACATGTGAAAAAATTTATTATAGTATAGTACCTTCATCTATACCTCTATTTTTAATTTAGTCATGCAAGTATTATCAATCTTGCACCAATTCCCCTAATAGTAAATTATGTGACTCAATAGTACACACATGTGAACGCATAGTTATAAGCATGTGAATTAATAGCAATTAATTGTTCATTTATCCGGTGAATTACCCGATTGATGAATATAACTTCCAGATATCAATTATCATCGAAATAAATGTCGATTTCCACTAACACTAATAATTTCAACACAATGGAACTATCAATTTTATCTTTAATCAACACGAACTTATTCATCATTAATATTATAATTCACAATATTTAACAACCAAGTCGTTCCTAGGAAAGAGGGGATTTTTCGATAAGAATTTCTCATTATTAGCGTGCAATTAGGTGACCAAACCTCTCCTTGACAGAACTTCTAGACATTGTCAATATTGCAAATAATAATATGAATAACTTTTTCGTCTCAATTATTGATTTAATAATATAACATATTATGCAGATGATAATCTTGTGACAATAATTGAATCAATAATATGAGAGAGATATGATGCAACAATTATCGTAGCAAGTAATAATTGAGTATAACCGAGTGACTTCTTACGTAAAGATCAATAATCAATACCGGTAATGTTACTACGCAACCACGCCAGACATCAGCATTTTTTACTACCGGTAGTTCAATGCTTTTAATAAAGAATACTTTTTCACCGTTATTTTTAAAAAAGATAATTCGCTGCTTTCTAAATACGACAATACTTCCGTTGTGGGGTCCACCAATGATTATGCCGTCGTACGAATATTCTTTGTGAAAACGAATATTCCCCGGCACAACGAATAACAACTTGCTTACTTTGCAAAAAATTTCAATTATCACCCTTAACTTTAACCTTTTATCAATTTAACCATTTACTAAATAGAATAATTATAAGAAAATTGAATACTTTCATTTCATTAAATTTGGGATCTCACAACCCACTCTCCTCTGACACAGTCCCCCACTACTGGTGATCTCAGCCGACTACAAGCAGCTCACCTGCTCTATCCCATCACTATTCTCCACCGCCGGCCGACTAGATCTCATCCACATTAATGCATGGCAGAGATAACAGTCAACTGTTATCTTTTCTCATCATTACCGGTCAAAGCCCAAAATATAGATATTTAGTCATCTAATGGATCGGTTCAACAATTTGACCCAAGACTTTCAAGACCCAACCAAAATAATCCATTGACTTGGCCCAACTAGCCAAGCCCAGTATATACAAAATATTATAGCCCAACATGTCTACATGTTCAAACTAGTGTAGGTTATCCAACATGTGATGCAAAAATCAAGATCAATACTTTGCCATGCCAAAATTGACACACAGAAACACATATCTGTAGATGGAAGAAGGCATAGAAGAATAAAAAGGAGACCTTTCCGTCGCAAATATGCTTCCCTACGACGCTTGCATGATGGATCTACTTCAGTGATAGTAGATCTAACTGTTCTCTCTCTCTATTTTTGAATTTGGATCTACTACATGCATGGTTGTGATTTGGTTAATGGATATGTGAGGTGGTGGTGGACCGGTGTGCTTGGGTTATTTTTAATTGTAAAGTTTGATATACATTTGTAATTTGTTGTGTTTGGAGATTCAGATTTATCTTGATCGATGATGGTGATGGAGGAGTTAATGATGGTAATAATGTTGGTGATTTTTTTTATTTTTTACAGTATTATTAAGTCTTTAAATTAGTTATTATATAAATAATTATTTAAAGGGAATTGATATTTTCACAAGTTAATATGATATCAACCCTTATGTAGTAAACTAATTATAAGATTTAGTTATTATGTCCAAATTATTCTCACTTGATAAATAATTTTATTTGATTACAAACGTGGATAATCATTGTGATGAAATCTTAGTTCAAGACTGTTAACGACTTCTTCGTATGCCATAGAATACTAAGTTCACTCATGTTTGAAGAGAAGCAAATCAATGTGCATACTTCCTGACTGATATTATATGACATGTTTCTTCTTCTTTTGCTATTAATTTTATTTTGGAACCTCCTTGTAATATTCTTAGTTTTTTAGATGTTGATTGTAATGACTTAATTGTTATTTAAGTTAAAGTTAGTATAATATATTGCAATATATTCATAATCAGAGTCTTATATATAAATTTTACACATTTTAAATATAATTTGTTTCATAAAAATATTAATTTAGTAATATATAATAGAAATTCTGAAAATAATTTTTTTTCGGGAGAAAGCCTTAGATCCTAATTTTTATGTGTAAATACTTTTTCTTACTTATTTCCTAACAATTTTCTAATTATTATTAATATTATTACTATCATAATAATTAAATAAATAAAAATTGTCTTCAATTGAGTAACGTAACTAATATAATTTTTCTAAAATTACCCCTCATGGGAAAATATTACAGATAAGGGACAGAGTATGAGATAAGTATGGGAATTATGAAAATTTAAGGATATTATAGACAATTGATATTATATTTAATGTTATACAATTATTTCTTTAATTCTTTACATAACTCTAAAACGCTATATATATATATATATATATATATATATATATATATATATATATATATATATATATATATATATTAATGGACTGAGGGAATAGTATATTTCTAAACTCTTTTGATGAATTAGATAATCAATCCGTTTCCTTAATATAAGTCGTTTTAGAGTTGTGCATAAGTATAATTAATTAAGGAAATGATTGTAAAGTATTAAATATAATATTAATTGTCTATATTGTCTTTGTATTGAAAAAAAAATGTTATTTATTGGACACAGAATACCGAGAGAACTAAATTAAGTTATATTTAATATTTAGATAATATTAGAAATTAAACAATTAATATTTACTTAAAATTTTCAAATAATTTATATTAAAAAATAAAAATATTTTTTTTAAACAACTTATATAAGGAAAGGAAGAGATAGTACGATCAAAACATTGTTATTCAACCATTTGTTAATTAACCACCTTATTAAAAGCGAAAACACGAACTCAAATGCAAAAAAAATCTCAAAATTAACTTCAAATTTATAACTACGTGTCTGCACATCATGCATCCAACTCCCCACGTATCAGCTTATAGCTCAATTTCCGACTTTGATAGGATTAATAATTTTGTCGATGGATTACGTGTTGAAAATGGTATTTGAAACATTAAATATTAGAATATTTTGAGGCTTAATTTAATATGGGATTGACACTCCGAAAATGTCGGGTCTATGCACATATATGTTCTCCTCCGCGAGGAGTATAACGTGGTATACTTATTTGTTTAAATCCATTAGGAATTGAATGAGAAAATTGACTTCAAAGTCACCTACTTGATATGTTTGAATGAAAAAATTGACTTCAAAGTCACCTACTTGATATGTTGTAAATTGCATAGTCCCACGTCGGATGTGTGAAGGAAATGTGAAGTCATTATATATGGGATGTTTGCTCAATAGGAAGGGTCCCAAGGGGCACCCCACTTTTGTGGAAGGGAGAGGACCTAGCCAAGGCATGGTTCAAATCCACACTCGCGTCGCCACCGTCCGGTCGTGGCGGGTGGGTCGGGTCATGATATATAATTTTTTGAACAAAATTTATTTAATAATTTATCAGATTTTGTTTTAATTATTATCATAATACTACGTAGTTTTGTTGTGTCCAACGGTAATAAACTGCCCATTTAGTCTATAAATTAACCTATATGGGCGCACAAAACAAAATAAAAAAATTTCCCTCCTATTGTGTAAAAATTATGTCCCGTTCCGTTGAGAATTTTTCCGTTTCTTTCCTTCCATAAAATTCCGTTCCTTCTTCACGCATATTCCCGCTTTGTTACTGTCATTCTTTCGCTTCTGCTCAAACCTGCAATATCCCGTGTCTCGCAAGTGTTGCAAAGAAATTTTTTGTTTGTTTTTCTAGTTTTCTTCATGCATGCATCATTAACATTCATTTAAGTTCAGTACATAACATATAATTTGGTTCGAAGTGTTCTTAATTTTGAAGTGTTTCTAATTAAGAACTGAAAATCCGTTTTATCTTGGGAAGCAATTATTCAATTAATCCTTAGCACCTGTGAGGGAATAAATTTGCTTTAAGGAGACTTTGTGAATTCAAAGGACTTGAATTTATTTATTAATATTTTTTGTGTTATATTTATATAAAATCATGTTATGTTTTTATCATAAATATATATATATATATATATATATATATATAAATAATACTATATATTACAGATTACAATCTTTAAGCAAATTTAATATTCTGTGATTGTAGTATTATTTGGTTTATTTATTTATATGAACAGAATATCCGATTTTATATATTATGTAATATTACATTCATGCATTCCAATGAATTTTTATAAAAGGAAATTTTTTATAAAATGAAGTGTTAACGCCAAGATCTCCAGCCACGTCCCAATCACGTAAGACGCCCTGATCTTGCACAGTAAACACGATAAACACCAAAAGCTTGACGACTTCGATCGTCGGGGGATAGCTCAGGCGTGAGAGTCAGTATCCGTGTTCACAAGGGTTAACAATGGAGGATATAATCTCTAGTGTATTGAGAAAGAGAAAATTCTAGTTGAATGTGTGTGTGTGTACGTACCTCTTGCTTGAAGACTTCCTTGCTAGGTTATACTACATGACTCGTGTGACGCCCCCAAAATAGGTATACATCACCCATTCTGAGTTGTCAATACATGGTACAGAAACAACTACAACTTTATTATTACAACAGTAAAACTGTGAGTTTGAATACAAATATTATCTTCTAGACAATATCTATACCCAAATAAATCCTCATCACATTTATTGATACATTATTTTACAAAAATGGTGAGGACTACTAAACAACTCTCTCTATAACCATCATTCCGCACTCGACTGCACTCGCTACATTCTCGCCTCCCGAGAAGAAAAAATGGAACAAAAAGGAAAAGGGTGAGCTCGACTAGCCCAATAAAGAATATTATGACTAAGATAATATACAACAAAATTATCGTTAGTCTTCAACAGGAAAATCTAATAGAATACAATAGACAACAAGTTTTAAATCAATATTCGCAATGAAATAATAATTCATTAGAAGAGTTAAGTAGAGAATGCAAACTACTATCTTCTATGTATGAATTTTAAAGTTCATCGCTCATCTTTTATCCCCTAAACATCAATCAATATATATCCGAATCAAATATTCATCTTTTGCACTTCAGCCAAAGATATTCATCACTTAATCATGTTCATCTAAACACTGCTCATCTTTGCACTACTCTGCCAAAGATATTCATCGAAAATCATTAATCTTTGCACTACAGGCCAAAGATATTTCATAATATCATCATTTAAGACCGAGGATGATGAAAATATTTTTAAAGAAACGAATCCAAAGGAAACAAAATGACAAGGATTAAGGATTAGACTTTTGTTTTATCCACGTCCAAAAATACCTCAAAAATAATCATAGTGGTGTAAAATTCAAGAATGATCAAAATATGGATATAATCCAAGCTAGTATCCGAATAGATATTTTGGACTGAAAAGAAATTTTTTATTTTTTGATGAATAGTCCGATTCGTGAATAAGATCAGATATCGTGAATAAGGCCAGATACGTGAATAAGAACCCCACACTAAAAAAGTTCCAAAACTTCAGATCAATATTTCAAAGATAATGATATTGAAGAAATAATATCATTACGAAAGAAATAATATCCTTTACCTCGAAAGATTTATACTTCTAAATTTAAACACCGATATAAAGCATGACTTGAACTTGCACCGTATAGCAATACTCAAAGTATACTCAAAATACTCACAAGAATACGCCGATAATATAGAGAGAGAAAACTTCAGCTTAAGTGTAATTTTCAATTCTAACCTAAGCTTCTCTATTTATAGAAAAAATGCTTAACACCAAAAGCGTAAAAATTTAATAAATTAATAATATATATATATAATTGTCAAGCCCACTTTTACCAACTGATTCAGGTCATTTCTAACACATGTACGCCACTCAATTGCAACAAAAAAACATTTTTCTTACAAAAAATATTTTAAACTCCAAAAATCAATTATTTCTAACTCCTCAAACTTCAATAATTCATGATAAATAGCTCTTTTGTCGAAAAATTCAATCTCATGATTTTTTATAGGAAATTCAATTCTCTACAACTTTGCGTAAGAAAGTTTTTCCAAATTCCAAACAAAAATTGACCAAATTCATAAACGGGCCATTTTACAGGCTATAATCAAATTTCAGTCAAGAAATGGGGTCCACCGACATGTTTAACATGTTTTAAACATTTATTGCAACAAAAATACTCTTCCTCCTCGATACTCATATATCCCACATTCGTTGTAAAAATATCACCATTATTATATTATTAAAATATAATAATATATTTAAATGAATTATTTTATCGTAAAAGATAAAATTTCAATTTTTCAACAATTGTCACATTAAAAATTTTCTCCATTTATATCCACATAAAATTAATATTTTTCATCATATGAATCAATAATTAATTATTCACAAATAATATTACGAGAATCACAATATTGACAACTGCCAGCTTCCCAGAAAGCAGGGGCTTTCCAATAAGAATTTCTCTCTTCTTGGCGCCGCAATTAGGTGACCAAACCTCTCCTTAGATGTAACTTTCTAGACATTGCCAATAATGTTATCTAATAATATTATTCGATAATATGAATTATTGCTTCGATAATGAAAAATAATGTGTAATGACAATTATCAAAACAACAAATAATATAAAATATCAACGAAGCAATTATTGAAACAATAAAATAAAATACTTGAATAAGAATTATCAGAACCATTATTGAGTAAAGGCCTTCTTACGTAAGAATCAATAATTGAATTGCAATACCGCAGCACTTCTTGTTTTTAACCAATTTAGTATTTTAACAAGATTAATTGATAATAACTACGCCGTTATTTTTTTAACAACTTATATTTGTCGCTTTTCTTCATCCAATCGCTTTCATGGGCCCAATACATGGTCGCTACCGTCGCATTTAATAATCTCCGACAGCATTTAATATTCCATCCACACCAAATGAATATTCCCAACAACAATGAATATTTTATAACCACTTGCTTATTTTGAAATATTTGCGTATTTTACCCATAACTATCCACATTAATCACATCAACCCTTACTATTTCAAAATAATAATTAGAGGAAATTAAATTTTATTTATTAATTATTTGGGGTCTTACAACCCGGTCTACCGTGCCACTGACCCTCCTGACACTACTTACTGCAGGTAGCTTTCCAGTTAATTCCATCCTCTTTATCCACCGCTGGCCGACTGTCCAATCCTCATTAATGCGATGCAGGATATCAGTCAGCCATCACCAGTCAAAGATGTAGATATTTAAATTGTCTAATGGATTGGTTCAATAATTCGGCCCAAGATTTTGTAAGACCCAATCAAGATAATCCAATGAATTAGTCTAATATCAAGGCCCAATAATAATGACCTAAGAGAATAATCAAATAAGTAGGTCCAATCCATTAGGCCCAGTAAGTGAAATATCATGGTCCAACAGGAAGTTTTATAATATTACGTTAGACTGGAGGACATTTTTCAAAGGTTTTCTGAACAGAACTTTTAAAAGGAAGTTGGTATGATTGTATCAAGTCATCAACTATATATATATAATCCAATGAGGTATTCATGCATTGAATAGTTTGTCATGATTATTATGATAAAAATAATATCTATTCATGAGTATTGTTATGATTATTGTCATAAGTTTTAAGTAAATTAAATCAGTATTGGTCAATATTTAATTTATGTTCTAAATATGATTCTTAAGCCAAGTAAATTAATATACATGTTTTTCCAAGAAACTTAAAGTTACAGTATCCATGCAATATTTAAATATTATATGATTTAACGTAATATTCAATTAATAGATATACACGATTACAACCATATATTACGTTAAATTGATAGACTTTAATTAATATATCATAAATGTAATATCTTGTAAAGTATATCAACTTAGGCTATATATAATATTCTGTTTAATTATTTGAATGTTAATATTCTGTTATTTCGTTATTATTTTGTATTACAAATTTATGTTTTAAAGTGAATGCAAGAAAGACTTCAAGAATTTTCTTTGCAGATTGATTTGTAAAACAAAATGATTGAGAAATAGCATGTGGTTGTCTAATTTACAATTTGTTATAAAAGGTCATAGTTGGCAAATTAACTCACAGCATGTAAACAAGTGAGTAATAAATGTTGCTCTTTGGAAATTACAAATTTCGAAATGTCCAACTATAGAAATTTGTAAACTTGAATTTATAAACAGAATTTGGATTTGTGCTATATAAATTTGTAAAACAAAATTTGTGAACAAATTTTCTACAACAGAAATTTTGTAAACAAAATTTGTTGTTTGAATTTTGTTAAATTTTATATAACAGAAATTTGTTTATGATTATTGATAGTCTTTATTTGTATAACAGAAATGGCATCTATTAATACCATTCCTGTCGTGAGTATGTCTCATGGAGAAAAGCCTGAAAAGTTCAATGGAACTGATTTCAAGCGTTGGCAACAAAAGATGCTCTTCTATCTCACAACACTAAACTTGGCAAGGTTTCTACAAGAGGACTGTCCTACTCTTGTTGAAGGAGAAACAAACAAGGAAAAAGTGGCTGCTGTTGATACATGAAAACATGCAGATTTTCTTTGCAAGAACTATGTGATGAATGGTTTAGATAATACATTATATAATGTATATTGTACAATTAAAACTGCAAAAGAACTTTAGGAATCTTTAGACAAGAAATATAAAACTGAAGATGCTGGCATGAAGAAATTCATAGTCGGTAGGTTTCTTGATTTTAAAATGGTAGATTCTAAAGCGCTTATCACTCGTGTTCAAGAATTACAGTAATTCTACACATGACATTCATTCTCGAAGGAATGTCATTAAGTGACTCATTCAAGTTATAAAGAATGATTGAAAAACTTCCACCATCATGGAAAGACTTCAAGAATTATCTAAAGCATAAACGCAAGGAGATGAATCTTGAAGAATTGATCGTGCGACTTAGGATTGAAGAAGACAATCGAGTATCTGAGAAGAAGACTAGGAAAAACTTCAATGAAGCAAAGGCTAATGTTGTAGAACAAAGGCCAAACAACAACAAAAGGAAGCGTGAAGGCAAAGATACCTTCAAGGCCAAGAAGAAATTCAAAGGCAAATGCTTCAACTGTGGCATCCAAGGACATAAATCAAGTGAATGTCGCAAGCCAAAGAAGTTCAAGAAAGAATAAAAGCCTCAAGCAAATGTGACAGAACTGGAAAAGCTTTCTGAGAATGTTTCAGACATTAATCTTTCTGCAGTTGTATCTGAATGTAACTTGGTAGGAAACCCTAAAGAATGGTACGTGGACACTGGGGCTACTCGCCACATTTGTTCCAATAAATGGATGTTTTCTACTTACAAATCAGTAGAAAATGATGATCAACTCTTCATGGAAAACTTCTCAAGTTCAAAGGTTGAACGATGTGGAAAGATTTTACTGAAAATGACATCTGGCAAAGAACTGACTATGAATGAAGTTCTTCATGTGCCAGATATCTGCAAAAATCTAGTTTCTGGGTCACTACTTAGCAAGAATGGCTTCAAGTTGGTGTTTGTGTCTGATAAATTTGTTCTTACTAAAAATGATATGTTTGTAGGAAAGGGCTACATGAATGATGGGCTCTTTAAGATGAATGTTATGTCTGTTGTACCGAAGTCTATTGATAATAATAAAATTAATTCTTCTACTTACTTGTTAGAGTCTTCAAATATATGGCATGCTAGGTTAAGACATGTTAATTATAATACTTTGCGTAGATTAATTAATTTAGAATTCTTGCCTAAATTTGATAGTAATCACAAACATAAATGTGAAATTTGTGTGGAATCAAATGACAAGATTACCCTTTCATTCTGTTGAAAGGAAAACTGAACCTCTAGATTTAATTCACACTGATATATGTGACTTAAAGTTTGTGCAAACTAGAGGTGGGAAAAAATATTTCATAACCTTTATTGATGATTGCACAAGATATTGTTATGTATATTTGCCAAGAAGCAAAGATGAGGCAATAGAAATATTTCAACTTTATAAAAATGAAGTTGAAAATCAACTTAGCAAAAAGATTAAAGCAATAAGAAGCGATAGAGGTGGTGAATATGAATCACCATTTGAAGAGATATGCTCTACTCATGGTATTATTCACCAAACTACTACTCCTTATTCACATCAATCTAACGGTGTTGCTGAACGCAAGAACCGAACATTGAAAGAAATGTTGAATGCTATGTTAAACAGTTCTCGAGCACCCCAGAATTTGTGGGGGGAAGCTTTGCTTTCAGCCAATTATATTCTTAATAAAGTGCCTCATAAGAAAACTCATAAACACCTTATGAATTATGGAAAGGTCATAGACCTTGCTATAAATACTTAAGAGTGTGGGGGTGTCTAGCAAAAGTGATGGTTCCTAAACCTAAAAAAATTAAGATAGGACCAAAAATAATTGACTGTGTTTTCATTGGTTATGCAAATAACAGCAGTGCTTATAGCTTTCTTGTTCATAAATTTGAAATTAATGATATTCATGTTAATACATTTATTGAATCAAGAGATGCATCATTTTTTGAGAATATTTTTCCATATAATGAAAATAATGATTCAAATTCAAACAAAAGACCTTTGGATGCTACTAGTAATAATCCTGAAAATATAGACAAAGAGTCTGTATTGGATGAACCTAGACGTAACAAAAGGGCAAGGACTTCAAAGTCTTTTGGTCCGGATTTTCTAACATTCTTGTTAGAAAACGATCCTCAAACGTACAAGGAAGCGGTATCTTCTCCAGATGCTTCTCATTGGAAAGAAGCAATAAATAGCAAAATTGAGTCCATTATGCAAAATCATACATGGGAATTAGTGGACCTTCCACATGGTTCAAAACCCTTAGGGTATAAATGGATCTTCAAAAAGAAGATGCAAGCTGATGGCTCAATTGATAAATACAAAGCAAGGCTTATTGTTAAAGGCTATAGACAAAAGGAAGGATTGGATTATTTCGACACTTATTCACCTGTTACAAAAATTACATCTATTCGGATGCTAATAGCAATAGCATCTTTAAATAGACTTGAAATGCATCAAATGGATGTAAACACTGCATTCTTAAATGGTGAATTAGATGAAGAAATATATATGGAACAACCTGAAGGTTTTATTACTCCTGGACAAGAGAGGAAAGTATGCAAACTTGTTAAATCCTTGTATGGATTGAAACAAGCACCAAAACAATGGCATGAGAAATTTGATAATGCTATGTTATCAAATGGATTTAAAATCAATGAGTGTGATAAATGTGTTTATATTAAAAGCACTCAAAAGGAATATGTCATTGTTTATCTTTATGTGGATGATATGTTAATCGTGGGTAGCAATAATGAAGTTATCAACTCAACAAAACGTATGTTGTCAAATAGATTTGATATGAAAGACTTGGGGGTTATTGATATAATTTTAGGAATCAAGATTTCTAGAACCTCTGATGGAATTATATTATCTCAATTTCATTACATTGAGAAAATACTTGAAAATTTTAACAAGTATAATATAATCCTGAATAAAACCCCAGTTGATATAAATCTTCATCTAGCTAAAAATGAAGGTGATGGCATATCCCAACTAGAATATTCTCGTATAATAGGCAGTTTAATATATGTCATGAACTGTACTAGACCAGATATAGTTTATTCGGAAAGTAAGCTAAGTAGGTATACAAGTAATCCATGTAAAGATCAATTTTGAGAGTTTTAGGATATTTAAAACATACTCAAAAATATAGACTGCACTATACAAGATATCCAGCAATATTGGAAGGATATAGTGATGCTAATTGGATATCTGATAATAAAGACTCAAAATCCACAAGTGGATATGTCTTTACCCTTGGAAGTGCAGCGGTATCTTGGAAATCCTCAAAACAAACGTGTATTGCAAGATCTACAATGGAATCAGAATTCATTGTTTTAGACAAAGCTGGAGAAGAAGCAGAGTGGCTTCGTAATTTCTTTGAGAATATTCCAAATTGGTCAAAACCTGTGCCAGCTATATGTATACATTGTGATAGTCAATCAACGATCGGAAGAGCACAGAGTCATTTATATAACGGTAAGTCATGTCATATACGTCAAAGACATAATACCGTTAGACAATTTGTAAGACCCCAACTTATTATAAATAAAATCAAATTTCCTCTATTTATTATTTTGAAATAGTAAGGGTTGATTTGATTAATGTGGTTAGTTATGGGTAAAATGCGTAAATATTTCAAATAGCAAGTGGTTATAAAATATTTATTTTTATCGGAGAATATTCGTTTGGTCGTGGAATATTCTTACTTTGTGTGGGAATATTCGATGCATGACGCATGAAATTTTGTATGGGCCCCATAACGAAAGCGATTGGATGAAGGAAAGCGACAAATATAAGTTGTTTATAAATAGCAGGTGTAGTTATTACTGAAGTTAATCTTGTTGGAATACACGGTGGTTAAAACACGTTGACAAGGTATTGCACCAATTATTGATTCTTACGTAGGAAGGCATTACTCAATAATTGTTACAATAGTTACTGTTCAATATTTTATTGATTCAATAATTGCTACATTGATATTTTATATTATTGTTGTTTCAATAATTGTCATTTTACACAATATTTTCATTATCGGATCAATAATTCATATTATTTGAATAATATTATTAGATAACATTATTGGCAATGTCTAGAAAGTTCTTTCTAAGGAGAGGTTTGATCACCTAATTGCTTGGCCATGAGGAGAGAAATCCTTATTAAAAGCCCTCTCATCCCAGGGCCGTGCGGTTGTCGATTATTGTGATTATGTAATATTATTTGTGAATAATTAATTATTGATTTATATGATAAGAAAAATATTCATTTTATGTGGATATAGATGGAAAAATTTTAAAGTGACAATTGTTGAAAAATTGATATTTTATCTTTTCTGATAAAATAATTCATTTAAATATATTATTATATTTTAATAATATAATAATGATAATATTTTTACAATGAATGTGGGATATATGAATATATGATGAGGAAGAGTATTTTTGTTGCAAAAATTATTTAAAACATGTTAAACATGTCGGTGGACCCCATTTCTTGACTGAAATTTGATTATAGCTTGTAAAATCGTCCGTTTGTGGATTTTGGTCAATTACTGTTTGGAATTTGAAAAAATTTTCTTCTGCAAAATTGTAGAGAATGAAATTTCCTATGGAAAGGACACGAGGTTTGAATTTTTCTGATAAAAAGGTCTATTTATTATGAATTATTGAAGTTCCGAAGTTCTAGAATAATTGATTTTTGGAGTTTAAAATATTTATTTTAAGAAAAACGTTTTTTACATTTTGTGGGCCTCATTTAACATGTGTTAAGTTGCTGAATTCAGATTCTTGGTGTGCGTAAGAAATTTATATAAATATATTATTATTTTATTAAATTTTCTGCTTTGGTGTTCTAAGTATTTTTCTATAAATAGGGTGCTTAGGTTAGAATTGAAAATCACACCAGAAACTAAAGTTTTCTCTCTATTTATCTCTATATTATCGAGCGTATTCTTGTGAGTATTTTGATACTTTGAGTGTTGCTTATCTGATCTGAAGTTCCTTTCAAAGACTATATCCTAGATTCCAAATTTAAGTATAGTCTTTTCAAGGTAAGGGATGTTATTTTTTTAAAATGATATTATTTCTTCCAATATCATTATGCCTGAATATTGATAGTATTTTTCTTGTGAAATTCTTGTCTTTTAGTGTTTGAGTTACTATTGACGATATCGATACTATTCACGATATCTGACTATTCATTCATCAATCGACACTTATTCACGAAAAAATTAAATTTTCATTTTTGTCCAAAATATCTATTATGGATACTAGCTTTGATTGTATCCATGTTTTGATCATTCTTGAATTTTACTTCACTATGATTATTTATGAAGTATTTTTTGAACCCTGATTGTTTAAAGTACTTAATCCTTAATATTTGTTCTTTTTGTTTCAATTTGGATTTGTCTTTTTAAAATATTTTCATCATCCTCGGTCCCTAAATGATGATTTTACTTGAATATCTTTGGCTTTGTAGTGCAAAAGATTAATAATTTTCGATGAATATCTTTGGCCCATAGTGCAAAGATGAACAGTGTTGAGATGATACATGACCAACTGATGAATATCTTTGGCCTGTAGTGCAAAGATGAATATTTGATTCAAGATGAATATTGATTGATATTACAGGGATAAAATAATGATGATGGACTTTTAAATTCATAGATAAAAGTAGATTTCATTCTCTACGTAACTCTTCTATGAATTATTATTTTCGCTGCGAATATTGATCTAAAACTTGTTTGTCTATTGTATTTTATCGATTTTTCCTGTTGAAGACCGTAGCGATAATTTGTTCTATATTATCTTAGTCATAATATTCTTTACTGGGCTAGTTGAGCTCACCCTTTTCCTTTTTGTTCTATTTTTCTTCTCAAGAGGTGAGAATGTAGCGAGTTCTAGTCGAGGTATAGAATGATGATTCTAGAAAGTTATTTTAGTAGTCCTCGCCATTTTTGTAAAATAATGTACCAATAATTGTAATGAGGACTTATTTGGGTGTGAATATTGTCTAAATAGCAATATTTGTATTTAAACTCACAGTTTATATGTTGTATTAATAAAGTTGTAGTTGTTTCTGTACCATATTATTGGCGACTCAAAATGGGTGATGTATACCTATTTTGGGGGCGTCACACAATTGCTCTCAAATGGAATTATCTCAATTGACTATGTAAAGTCAAAAGATTATATTGCGGATCCGCTTACGAAAGGTTTAACAAGAGAGCAAGTGGAAAAATCATCGAAGGGAATGGGTTTAAAGCCTACTGTTTAAATAAGAATCGTCATAGTGGCAACCCAACCTAGCTGACTGGAGATCCCAAGATCTAGGTTCAATGGGCAAACCAAACTATGTAGTACTCAGTAAAACACTGAGGACATATTTACTCCTAATCATTCCTATTATGAGACAGTGCACATCTGTCGCGAGAATTAGGATAAGTTACGCTTTTAATGACTTTTATATCTTGAAATACGTTCAAGTGGGGTATTACAGGATACTCTTGATAGAAGTCACCTCGTGTGAGTAGCGAGGCCACTTACGTGAGAATTTTGAAGGTTGAATTCTCTAATATACTCACTAACCAAGAGGTGTTTCAAGGCCAAAATGAACACAAACGTGAGAACCAACTATGTCTCAAGAGATATTTTGTGAATTCTATTGTCTTGGTTTACACAAAAGTTGACAGCTCAAAGACATCAAGTTCATCGATTAGCCAAGTAAATCAGATAGATTTTACTAGTAGGCAGTTTCAAAGTCACTAAAGCTACTTAACCCGATGAAATATCTTTTCTCATGTACTCGAACTAGTGTCTGCTTATTCATAACATATTTTACATATTGTAAAGCCAATTTTACATTCATGTGGGGGATTGTTGGAAATGGTATTTGAAACATTAAATATTAGAGCATTTTGAGGCTCAATTTAATGTGGGATTGACACTCAAAATGTCGTGTCTATCATGACATATATCGTTCTCCTCATGAGGAGTATAACGTGGTATACTTATTTGTTCAAATCCATTAGGAATTGAATGAGAAAATTGACTTCAAAGTCACCTACTTGATATATTGTAAATTGCATAGTCCCACATCAGATGTGTGAAGGAAATGTGAAGTCATTATATATGGGATGTTTGCTCAATGAGAAGGGCCCCAAGGGGTACCCCACTTTTGTGGAAGGGAGAGGACCTAGCCAAGGCATAGTTCAAATCCACACGCGCGCCACTGCCACCTCCCGGTCGTGGTCGTGGCGGGTGGGTCGGGTCATGATATATAATTTTTTAAACAAAATTTATTTAATAATTTATCAGATTTTGTTTTAATTATTATCATGATACTACGTAGTTTTGTTGTGTCCAACGGTAATAAACAGCCCATTTGGTCTATAAATTAACCTATATGGGCGCACAAAACAAAATAAAAAAATTTTCGTTCCTTCCCTTCCATAAAATCCCGTTCCCGTTTTTGCATATTCCCGTTCCCGTTCTATCATTCTCTGTTTCCCGTTTAAACTGCAATATCCCGTAATCTGCAAAGTGTTGCAGTAAGTTTTTTTTTTGTTTTTCTAGTTTTCTTCATGCATGCATTATTAACATTCATTTAAGTTCAGTACATAACATATAATTTGGTTTGAAGTGTTCTTAATTTTGAAGTGCTTCTAATTAAGAACTGAAAATCCGTTTTATCTTGGGAAACAATTATTCAATTAATCCTTAATAAATTTATTTTAAGGAGACTTTATGAATTCAAAGAACTCAAATTTATTTATTAATATTTTCTGTGTTATATTTATATAAAATTATGTTATGTTTTTATCATAAATATATATATATATATATATATATATTAAATAATACTATATATTACAGATTACATTACCAGTGTTAAAAGTTTCATTACCGGTGAACCGACTTAGTTATTTAAAAATATCTAGGGTTTCCCATTGATATAGAAGTTGGTGAGCACTTCATCGTGTTCTACCCAAATTAGATGTAAAAACTAACTGTAAATTTTATACTACTACTTACAAGAGTGTTTGTATTGTTATTTGTGATTATCGTGGGTTATTGATTCAATGCATTTAAAACTGATGAACATGTTCTTAATTCAACCATCCATGCATCTTGATCTTGGTTTTGCATCTTTGGGAACTCTGCTTCCAAACCACAAGGTCTTTCATTCACACACACACACACACACACACACACACACACACACACACACATATATATATATATATATATATATATATATATATATATATATATATATATATATGTGAGAAATGTGGAATATTCCATATTGATACTTTAGACATTTAGGGTTGAAAATCTAATATGTGCTTCGACAGTCCCCAGCTTCCTATTGAAAAGGGTATCTTAAATTCTGTTTGATGTGGCTGCTTAATTAACCTAATTAATCTAATAAGTAAGATTGAGCAGTATGCATATCCTAAGGTACTATATTCAGAAAGTTCGAACCTACTGAGCTTGTCAAGACACTAAATATAAAGCCAACTGTTATTATTGGCTTTATTGAATTGGTTTAATTGTAAGTTTTTAGAAAGGAAAATAGTGCCAAGACAAAACTACATAACTTTACACCAAGAACTAGCAAACTACCACAGATCAGGTACTGTACAATTCTATAGATAAAAACGAGCTACTTTTAATTTTAACGACCTTTTTGACATGTTTTTATTTTATTTTATACTACCTCGTCAAAAACAAGATTTTTTTTTTTCATTTTATTTTTAGGATATATATATATATATATATATATATATATATATATATATATATATATATAATGTGATTTGCTATTGACATATTTGTACATAATTTTTATATAATTTTTCTCAATAAAAATTTTAGTTTTAAACTTTGATACTGTAAAGAATTAAAATGTATCCAATACATTTGAGTGAGCTAGTGTGTGATAGAACTTATTATCAATGCGAAAAAAGGAAGTCATATATAATTAACTTTAATTCATTCTAGGACATATATATGATGACTAATTATTTAAGTTTCATTTTAGTTTAATTATATATGTTATGCTGGTCAAAGAAAAGCCACAGCCCAAATATTTAAGACTTTTACTAGACAATGTATGAAATAAAGCTCACCGTTCATACCTTGAAAACAAATTTAACTTAAGCTTACCCAGGGTTAGCTAGCCTCTCCTCTAGTATAAGAATTAATTAATGTGTGCAAAAGTAAGTTTATGTATTTATTGTGTCTGCTAACTTTTTACCATGTTACTGATCTTGAAAGTTATTTAAATGCCCTCTATATTGGGAGCGGAGTTATCTAATTATATACTTATGATCGTGCACATTATTAAACCCTAGAGTTGAATGCAGCAACCAAGAACAAACTCTCCTCGTTGCATGCATGGCGGCAGACAACCGTATCTTCCATTCCATGCTACCACATGCCTTTTTTCAAACATTGTAAACAAAACTTAGAACACCAGTTTCAACTTTTTTAACCATAACTTTGATCAACAATGTTTTGTTTAAACAAATTTGACCAGTTCCCCATGCAGTACTGATCTATATTTTTAATTAACAAAAAGAAGAAAACATATATAGTTGTTGGAACGCTAGCTTTGACTTGTGTTTGGGCTTTGGACTCCTCTCTATAAATCCTCATTTTTTGTTTCATAAGCATCTTAATTCCTAGGTCTCTTTTGTGTTGTACAACAAAAAATTAATAAATACTCCCCGAAGAAGAAAATTAAGGAAAAGCAAAAATGGTTTCCATAAGGTTCACTAGCATTGTGTTTGTACTAATGTTCATTATACAAGACTCTACTGCAGATATCCACCGAGGTATATATATATATATAATATATATATATATATATATATATATATATATAGATTTATGTCCATTCTCTTCACATACATACAGAATTAAGCAATGTGTTTCTATATTTGTTTCTTCAATTCACTTAGTTTGATTAATTCCTACATTTTTGCAGTTACTGAGAAAGTAATGTTTGCTGCTGGAAATGGGTCTACTGTCGGAGGAGGGAATCCTTCAGCTATTGGAAAGGTAACTATATATATATATATATATATATATATATATATATATACTCTGCCTATCTGAAAATGAGGGTCTAAGTTGAATTTTTTACCGTTAATTTTTCTTCTCATTCTTTATATTAAAGTATGTGTTTGACACAATGTTAAAACCTAACTTAATTTTCTCAATGGTGTTGTGCATGTTAGTGAGTCTCCTACCAAACCTTTACACGCATGCGTAAATGAAAAAAAAAATCATGACATAAGACTCTCAATTCAGGACTCATAGGAGTGTTATCATTAATTTTATTATTTTTTAAATTCTTTTAAACATGCATGGCTTATGCATGCATGTTTTATACCATCATTTTAGATTGATAAACTTAAAAACAACCACATATGTACAGGACATTCTTGATGCTGTGCCAGGACCGCGAGAAGCAAGAAATGGCAAAATTGGAGGAAGAAAAATGATGAAGAGAAGGGTCTTATTGAAAGAAATAGGGAAAGACAGAGACATAATCAATGTAGAAGCTTCAACGATTTCAGGAGCGGCCCATAAAGGGAAGAGAAAGCTGAACTTAGAACGTAAGACGAGTGGTAGAGGAAGTATTCATCACCATATGAGGATCAGAGTTGAAATGAGCAGCTTTGTAGCTCTCAATGCTGATTATCATGCACCAAAATCTCACCCACCTAAAAACAACTGAGGAAAGTTAGTTAATTAATTAGGCTATAAGCCTATAACTTATAATTAAGATATTGGAGAGAGAGAGAGAGAGTTCGCTTTCTTTCTTTTTTTAGTGTGTGTGTGTGTTAATTATTTCTTTTTGTTCTTAGTGCGTATCTAGCTAGGTGCTCTAGTTAAAACAAGTGGAGATTATCATACTTGTATGTACTAATAGAGACTCAATTCAATCAAATATGTTCAAAAAGAATTTTCTTTGTAATATATGTTCAAGAGTTTAATTTCCTTATATTTTCTTTGTAGTGCATTTAATTTGTTCATTCTGCTGGGATAACAAATATATCAGTAAGCTTTAAACTTCAATTATATATTAATTAGTCTCTTTGAATATATAGCTTTGGACTCAACTATATATACTTTGATCGGCAATACAAGGTATATACGAAACTGACAATCAATCAATCTAACTCACTGTGATGGCAGTGTAGATGAGACGGGAACTTGTTTGTTGGTTGTTTGTGGAAAACCACTCAGAATACCATATGGACTACTAGCAGAGAAGCGATGTGTGCTGAGTCCTAGAGAAGTTATAAGAAGAAGATAAGAATGTAAATCATCAATGATGATGAACATATTGAGTAAGACATCTTCGTATGTTATGAAGCCGTAAACCGGTAATGAAAGTTGGTCGCGTAAACTTAGGTTGCAAGAACGCGAACCCTAAGAAGTAAAGTAAAGTAAACCAATGCGTAAGTCAAGAATATGACTAATTGGTGTATGTGTTATTTCCTTATGAGTTATAGGGATTGGAATGAGTAGTTCAACGTAAACTGTAGTTGTGCGTAAGGCAAGTTTCCTAACTTCATTTATATTTTAAATGAATTCTAGTTTCTAAAACTTCTCAGATGTTGAACTTGAGAAGTTCTGTCTATGTGCAAATGTGTGATATTTGTACAAGGTGGTAGAACGTATGAGGCCTTGTGCCATAATTTGAACACTTCGGTGTTTTTATGAGATGAATTATTCTGTGATTAAACTGTTCAATATGAGAATGTTCTGTTTATACATAAACCGTTATTTTTATGGAATGGAGGTAATATTACCAAAGGTTATCAAAAAATTTTAAGAACCAAACAAAATAGTAATAATAATAATAATAATAATAATAATAATAATAATAATAATAATAATAATATATTAAGAATTTTATGTTATTAACATTATCTAGAAATATAATGTAGTATTGATGGTGTGATATTATTATTTAGAAATATCCTTATCTAAAAATGATAGATTAAATAATTGTTTCTTCTATTTTTTAAGTTTTATAGCGTTAACTTTTATTCTAGCTATAAATGTACAATTTATTTTTTTTATTTTGTAAATTATGTAATTTTAATTTAAGTTTGGAGGCATTCTAGGTATTTTAAGGATAGAAGAATAAGTACTTTTACACACATTCACATATTGTAGGGAGTGATGTGTAGACAAAGTTAATTTGGATAGAAAAACTAATGACTCTCGTTTTAATTAAGAGAAAACACAAGCAATGAAATATAATTAATTCTTTGTCAAATTAACCAAAATATGTATGAAATGTCATAATTACTCTGCCCATATTTATTACAAAAGAGGAAAGAAAAATAAATTAATACTACTTCAGTTTCAAATTAATTAGATAATCAATATAACTCAAAATTGATATGAATTCATTTATTTTATTTCAATATAATTGTGAATATCATAAACTAATTAAAAAGTACTACTAATTATAGAATTTATTTATTTAAAATTTAAATAAATCATGTCAATTTTAAATTTAAATAATTTATTAAAATAACTTTGAAAAAAAATCAATCATGCTCTTATAATTTAAAACGGAAAGAGTATTTAAGTACTCATGAATAATATGAAAAATTAAGTTATTAATATTTTTTTAATATCTACAAATGAAAAATAAAAAACGAATTTCACTTTCTAGAAGACGGATAAAAAAGAATGGAGGGGTATTTTATTTAGGAAATTAATATTTTTACATATTTTTGATATTTTATATAAAATGTATATAGATATATGAATAATAATAAAAATCATCATTATAAGATTTATAATAACGATTTTCATATAAAAATATCATTTTCTGTTGTTGTGAAAACTTACATTTAACCTCAAAACATGCGTTTCATTTAGGATTTTGTCTCATGTATTCAAATGATTTTTCGGTCATTTAAAAGGAAAATATCTAAAACTCAACCAAACGGCGCCTTCTTCTTCCTCAGTCCTCTTCTGCATTGGCCGGCCGACCCCATTCTGAATATACCTCAGACCAACTTCTCCCTCCCTTTTTATTCATATCCCGATGTCAGTTTCCGGTGTCAGGGATCTTTCTATTTTCATTAGCGACATTCCTAATTGCCAGTACAAAGAACAGGAACGCCTAAATTTTGGAAATTTTCCTACTCGTTACAAAAATGAAAAGGTTAGGGTCTCTTTCTCCCTCCATCTTTTTGTATATAAGTCTATATATATTATACATATATTAATTTGTTTACATTTGTTTATATGTGGATAGCGAATTTTTCATTTTTGCCCTCTTGTATATCATTCAGAGATATACTAGATATACGATCATATGTTAGCTGTAGCTAAAAATTTACTCAAATGTCCCAACTGGATTCATTCTCTGTAGAATCGAAATGTCAATTTGGAAATTAAGGTATATGTGGTATTAAAACTAATTTTGGTGAGCTGAGTTGGCGAAAAACATCAAAAGGCACAAATTTTGTATCAGTCAGTTGATAGGTGAAGTGAAGAATTTTGTTGATCAATGATCTTTGCAAGCATGCTTTAGACTTTTAAGTCATAATTTTTATGTCATATGAATGCGGAATACAAATCAGTGATGGGGTTTGTCAACAATGTCATTAGTTATTTGTCATTGCTAGTGGCTAGATAAATTTTGAAGCAACTTACTTTTCCATGTTGTGCAAACCTAATTTTAGTGCGTAAATTTTGGTGAAGAACCACAAAAGTATCAATTTGTTGAGGGGCAAAGACAAGAAATTTTTGACCAAGGATCTTTGCTAGCATTGTTTGGTCAGATTTTTTATGTCGTTTAAATTGTAATATAGAGACATTATCCCACATTATTGTATCTATTGAGATTTCGGTAGGTACTAATTTATTATTGTTTTTTCATTCTAATAATTGCTTAAGACATTTAAGTTAATTACCCTTCTCTCAGTTTTTTGTCTGGCACGTGGTTACACTTGTTTCTTTTGCTACATTTGCTAGGGAGGTTTTTGTACATCCATATGTCCTGTGTATTTGTGCGCCATCCTGAAGGGGCCTTTTGTTATAATAGTTATTCACATATATTAAAAAGAAAAATACCCTTAGAAATGGTATACGTTATGGTCAAGTTTACGACTTTTAGAAAAATTATTCATTTGGAATTTACCTTTAGAGGACGAATTTAGGGGTGACTGCATTTTGACTGATATTGACAGAGTATCCTGTATATATACACCCAATTCCCAATAGGCAGTTGTGTTTGTCGGTTCTGAAGCACTCTGGAGCTCCAGTCCATGGTTAATTTGCTCTATTTCACAAGCAATGATTTTAATCAGACTACCAGTTTCAGTATCATTAATTTTATATATTTTCACGTGTTTCTATTGTTCTATACTTCTATATTTCATTTTGCACTTGTCGTAACATGTGAATATCTATTTTGATATATGGACAGGTCTTGGGGTGTATGAGGAATCCTATTTGTGCAAAGGCAAATTCATCAAAGTTTGTGACTTTGTATCATTCAATTGGCCATAAGCGAGTTATTAGGGTCAAATGCTCAGATTTTAAGTCTGAAACAAACATAATTGGTGGTTTGGAGGCTGATTCTGTGTCAAAAACCGACTACGGAAGTGGTGGAGATGGGAATAATGGGAGGTTTCCGGCAGGAGGTGGTGGAGGAGGCGGCACCGGCAGTGGTGGTGGAGATGGTGAAGGGGATGATTATGACGAAAAGGAATTTGGACCAATAATGATGTTTGAGGAGGTGATCAAGGAGGCAGAAATGCGAGGCGCTACCCTTCCTTCAGATATGTTAGAGGCTGCAAAGAGTACAGGACTTCGCAGACTAATTCTTACTAGATACTTGGATTTGCAGGTGAAATGTAATTTTATATTTTGGGCATAACTTGATTTTGTTGTTATATTGAAATTTGTATAACATATGTGGGTTTTGTGCTGCAGGGGTCAGTTTGGCCATTAAGTTTCTTAATGAAATACTGTACAATGCTTCGAAACAGAATGCTTGCTGATCCTTCATTTTTGTTTAAAGTCGGAACTGAGGTTTGATAATTGTTGTGTTTGTCAGTTGGTACAAGTATATTGTTCTTGAATTTACCAATATCTTATGAACTGTTATTTTACTGTTATAGATAGATTCTTACACAAACTAATCCCTTGTGCCAATAACTTAAGGAGATTAATAAATGGTTTTTGTAATTTCCATAGATACCTACATGAACTAAAATTACTTCTGTTTATTAAATAGAATTGCTCTTAATCACTAACAAAAAAATTCTGGAGCCCTACTGATGCTAACACATACTTGATGCCAATCAGATTAACATAAAGTTATTTCTTTCTCTCTAAATAAACTTCCCTATTTATTTTTTGAAAAAGAATTGACTTAAATTATTTATGTCCCACTTAATCACTTACAGACGATTTTCTAGAGCCATGTTGTTGCTAATACATACTTAATGCCAATTAAATTGACTTAAACTTAAGGGTATTCATGTCCCACTGAATCACTTATAAAAAAGTTTAAGAAATACAACAGATTCAGCACTTTCAAGTGCAATAGACATATAGTAAAGAAAAGTATTCACAGGTATTATTTGCTTGACGTGATGTTTTTTGGCGAGTTTTCTGGAAAATTTTATAGCTTGGTGGAAATCTTTACAATTTTCAAATAGTTTTCCTTTTATTATCTGTATCATAAGACTTTCAGGCTAAGGCTTCCAAAATAGTGGGAATATTTAGTTTTGACAAGTATGAACTGTTCATTGAAGATTTCATTATGACAGTGATGTAATGCAGGTGGTAATTGATTCTTGTTGTGCAACATTTGCTGAAGTTCAAAAGAGAGGAAAGGATTTCTGGGCAGAATTTGAGTTGTACGCTGCAGATCTTTTGGTTGGTGTAGTTGTTGATATTGCTTTGGTTGGGATGTTGGCACCCTACGCTCGAATTGGAAAACGATCTATTTCAAGCGGCTTCTTTGGACGGATACAACGTGTTGTTGGTGCTCTTCCTAGCAGGTTGATTATTAATGCTTGTTGGGATTTGGAAACATGGAACTCTGCACCTTACTCATTATGCTTTTGTGCTTTGAATTTTCTTTTATTGCTATGCTTTTTCATCATTTTCTTTTCTTATTCCTCCTACAAGAGAGTCTCTTACTTCTTTTGTCGACTTTTATTAAGGTTTGCATATGACTCCTTAATAGACATAATTTTTAACTAAAATTTAGAGCAAAAAAAATAATCAGCAGTCTTGTACCTTGTGCATACATGGTTTTACAAAATAAAAGAGTACTATTGTGTTTGCATGAAGTACAACCCGCAAAGTACTGCTGACAACTTTTTTGGTCACGATCTTATGAGGTCCCGTGAATCCAAATTTATTATTGGGAAAGAATTATTGAAAAAAATTATGTCTAAATGTATCTAACCAATATTCGTAAGAAAGCTGGACTCTCTTTTTAGGACGGAACTAGCATTCTTTCAGGGATAGAATGTCATAATTGGATAGTCAGATATTAAAACAGCTTCTACCAGAAAGAATAATGAATATAGGTCGCTGAGGATGGCATTTATGTAACTAATTGACAAAGTTAAATTCAAAGTCGGAAGGTTAAAGTTAATATTGAAGTTCAATAATTTGTCTTTGTTAAGTTTTACCTTGTTTTTTCTTTCTTTTTTTTTAAAATTTTTGAAATTAAATAACTTTGGTAGTCCTGCATTTTTAATTTGTGAGTAGGAAGGAAACCTGTTAGGTTCTTGAACATGGTAATAAAATCCACGAACAACAGATCTCTTGCATTCTAAATTTTTTTCCAAGCCTCAATTTATTAGCCTATTATTTTTATATAAGCTAATTTTGAATTCCTCTGGACTGTGCAGTGTTTTTGAAGCTGAGAGGCCAGGATGTAAGTTCTCACTGCAGCAGCGAATTGCTACATACTTTTACAAGGTACCACATACTATTTGACTCATTGATGGACAATCTTAGAGTTTCCTGGCCTTCAGTACCAGCAAATGTTTGAGGTTACCTGCTATTCTTCTTGGGAATCGTAATTTCCAATTGAATCCTTTCTACCCGAACTGGTTTTAGCAATGCCCATAGTTCTTCTTTTATGCATAATTTGTTTTTCGTTGAAGCATAGTTTTATTCTACTGTTTAGTATTTAATTTGGTAATTGTTGATCCAGGGTGTCTTATATGGCTCCGTTGGATTTGGTTGTGGTCTTATTGGCCAAGGAATTGCAAATATGATCATGACTGCGAAGCGGTATAGTTCTAAATTTTTATTTTTCAATGAATTGACTTTCATAATTTAGTCACAAAGTATTGTAATGATGGCTCCTAAGGTACATGGGTGCTGATTCTCTCTCACTAAAACACACTACTTTGAGAACATATGCCTAGAAACTGAAAAGCTAAAGAAGAATGGATCTTCTTTCCCAAGTGTTCTAGTTAGTTCAACTAAACTTATTGGCTTGATATCGAAAATTATGTTCTGTCTTTCTGCTGCAAACTATTGAAACATACTTGCTACTGATTATTTTTTTTAGCTTCAGGAGATTATTACTGTAGTAAATTAGAGTTTTTGGAGTCGTGATATGTATGCACATAAGAATAATTGTAAAGTTTTCTCCAAGATGTAATATTGAAGAATTTTATAAGATAAACTTTGTACTGATATGCTGGTAGTGGACATAATACAGAAGTATATGAATAAAGCACCTTTCAAGCTACCAGCTAAATCTCTAGCGCATATCTTCTGTTGGATAACCTCATCTTGTTAAGAAACTCTTGATTCAATTATTTTTTCATTATGCTCATCTTGGAAAAATACAAAGTTCTTTTTCTTTTGACAAGTATTAAAATATATATGAAGTTCTTTTCTGTCCTTGATTTCTTATTTCATTATGTTCTTAGTCTCCCATCTCCTCTTCATTTCTCTTTTTAAGTTTCTTTTGTCTGAAAATTGGGCGGATATGGTGTGCCATCCTGATGGATCCTTTGTACTGCCAGCTACTTTTTTGTTTTTCCTTTTTGTTGGAAAGATATAACTAAGTTTTGTTCCATCTCTCTATATGATAGGAGCGTGAAGAAATCAGAGGAGGACATACCTGTGCCACCTCTTATGAAAAGTGCAGCGCTCTGGGGTACGAGTAATTATATTGCATCGAGTCATTATTTGTTTAAGTGGATAAATAATATATTAATAAAATAATTTTTTTGTTACCCACAGTCTTTAACTGTTTATATTTTCTAAATTATCATTTTGTGTTTCGGTTGTATCTGATTAGCAATCTACTTATCAAGTGCTTACTTGATGAGTTATATGGCTTCTTTTTTTTAAGTTCTTGTTTTATTCTTCTCTGCATCATTTGTGCAATGTTTGCTTCATATCTATATAATTTCATTAGAAGAGACGGTCCAGAAAAAGGATTGGTTTCTTTAAAATATGTTCTTGCTTTGATGTGTGCAATACTTGGATATGCATACACGTATACGTATACTAAATAGCTTCTGAAATGATACCCATATTATAACTTGAGAACTCGTGATGAGAGTAGGTTTTCCCAGTTGTGACAATCATTATTAATTTCTTTTGGTATGATCTCTGTTGTTGGAACATTAAATATCATCTCGATGTTCTCTAATCTATAAACATGTTTTTTCTCTTTTTGTTTACTTCTTAATCAGGTGTTTTTCTTGCGGTGTCTTCCAACACTCGTTATCAAATAATAAATGGATTGGAAAACGTAGTAGAAGTATCACCTTTGGCGAAGCGAGTCCCACCAGTAGCAATGGCTTTTACAGTGGGTGTACGATTTGCCAACAATATTTATGGCGGAATGCAGTTTATAGATTGGGCTCGATGGAGTGGAGTGCAGTAGCAGAGTTTCTTATCCACCATAGATTATGTTTTTCAGTTGCTCTTATTATATGGAAGAATGGTCTGGGTAGTTTTTCTTTCTCTTTGCATGCAGCATTTAGTTTGGAAGTTTGTTATGAAGAAGCCTTGGATGTAATTCAATTTTATTTAAAATTTGAATTTCTTTAAAGCACAAAATTAGTTATAGATAAAGTTGTTCAATTGCCTTGATGTATACGAGTTCCATGCACAATGGAACTACCATCTCTAGTCTTGTTCACCTCCTCCAATTCCATGTTCTTCTAACTCCTAAAACTACTCATCTTGCTTCTCTCTTCTATTTAGGCCGTGTTCGGTAACAACTTATGACCAACTTATAAGTTGGTTCTCACCATTAAGGTGATTGGCAATTACTTATTTTTGGTTTATAAGTTGAGTTTTACGTCGAAAAAATTAAGTAACTAATTGTGTCTTATTTAAAAATGACTTATAAGTCATTTTTAAAATAAATTAGTTTATAATTTATTATTTTATTTTATTTTATATTTATATTAACTTATTTTATTAATGTCTTTTAATTTATTTTATTTAATTTATGATTTATTTAAATTATAAATTTTTATTTATAATTTAAAATAATTTAACAATCATTTTAAAATAAGACATTCTTACAACCTATTATTACTCTATTAAGCTATCCATCTCCTTTTTTTCTCAATTCCTTAACATCATAATAATAATATCGATATGAAACTTTCTTCAATTGTTACCCAATCATTAACATCTCGTCTCTTTTTGTTATTTTTTTCTTTTAATCTATGATATTTTTATTTTTAAATACATTCTTCATATTTTTTAACACAATAAAATTAATAAAAAAACGCATTATTGGTTGTAAAACTAATTTAATTAATACCACATATTTGAAATTAATAATGAGGGAAAAAATGTGAAATTCAAAGCGTTACTCCTCTCCTATTCGCTATTGATTTCTCTCTCTCTCCCACCCCCATCCCCATCCCCATCCCCATACATTCCACAACACAAGCAAAAACTTTTTTCAATGGCGGAAGTTTCAGACGTTCGCCTCCACGAGGAAGACGATGATGGCGTCCACCACCAAGACAACGTTGTGGTAACCCTCGACTCAACTCACTTCTTGTCGTCTCATAATTTCGAGGGCTTCGACACTTCAGATCTCCAATTCCCACCATCAGAGTTTCGAATCTCCGCCATAGATCATCAGCACCAAAACCACCGCTCCAGTCGCTCTCAGATCTTGGCGGACGGCGCGTCGGACGCGGATTCTTCTATCATTAATATCGATTTCTTCGATCGGGAAAATCAGGTAAATTTCGTCGTAGATTTGTTTCATGAATGTGTTGAACAATCGGATCCTAATCCCAATTTGGATCTGAATTTGGATCTGAATTTCGGAGTAATTGAAGGGAATGACGAAATGGGTTTGAATAATTTAGAGCTGGATTTAGGGTTAGGGTTAGGCGGTTATACTGGTGATGATAATAATTCTGGGTTTATTGTTGCTGATTGCGGCGACGAGTTCTTTGTGTCGAGGAGGGGATCTGGTACTTTGTCTGAATCGGGCGAGTCCTCTAATTCGGGTGGGCCTGATTATTTTATGGGTGGTTTGGGGGTTGTTGGTATCGACTCCGATTTGGAAGACAGAGGAAATGGTGGTGTGGATGATTTTGAATTGGGTGATGATAATGGAAATAATGATGAGGATACGAGTCTTCCAATTTGTTGGGATTCGTTTCAGTTGGAAGATAGTAGAGATGAGAATAATAATGATGATTTTGAGTGGGAGGAAGTTGAAGGTAGAATTGATGAACGAGAAGTTTTGAGTATGGATGCTGAGGATGATGTATCAGTTGTGGCCATGAGAGAACCAGAAGAAGTAGGCCGTGGAGCAAGAAATCAAACATTTGCAAATTTGGGGTGGGAAGTGTTGTTGAATCTACATAATTTGGAGACTATTGACGGATTGGGGCCTGATGACGAAGGTGGTTATTTTGATCACGATGAGTACACCATTGCGGAGTACGAAATGTTTTTCGGACAGTTCTCAGACAACGAAAATGTGTCAATAGGGAGGCCGCCAGCTTCTAAATCCGTTGTTGAGAATCTTCATTCAGTGGTTTTGAGTAAAGAAGACGTTGAGAATAATAATGCACTTTGTGCTGTTTGTAAAGATGAGATAAATGTTGGGGAAAGGGCGAAGCAGCTACCTTGTTCCCACCGCTACCATGGGGACTGCATTGTGCCATGGCTGGGAATTCGAAATACCTGTCCTGTTTGTCGTTATGAGTTGCCCACAGATGATCCTCCATTACGAGCATAGAAGGAGCCAAAGAGCTGCTCGTGCACAATGATGGTATTCATCATTGTCACCTATCCAAGACAAAAATAGATTTGGATTTAATTTTGAAGCTACCTTTGACCTAGTAGGATGCGTAGATAATGTTGGAAAATTTAAATTCTCATATGATTTTGCATGTAATTTGTTGTAATTGTATGAATGCCTTGTTACTAGGTAATTTTGGAATTGTGTGTATAAATAAGTTATTAGTATGATCTACGAGTTGATTATTCTTTCTGGGATCAGAGACCTGGATTAATTGTAGAATTAGGTGTATATGCTGAGTAGTGAAATAGAGTATGAATGATCGACAATTGAAATTGCATATTGTGACAAAGAATATATATGGTACACAACTCTTGACAGATGAAGGACGCGGCATTTGGATCCCAAATAGGCCATTCATTCTAAACTATTCTATGATAATATTTTATTGATATAATTTGTTAAAGAGGGTAATACAATACATGTTAGTATTGGCGAAATTCCAAAAAAGGTAAGGACTATGGTTTCCATTTCTATGCAGATTAAATGTTTTTTCAGTTTCTTTCTTGCTCGACTTCTTGTCATTTGCCGGAAATCTATCATGATCAGCAAATACAGCTTCCATATTAGTCCTTAAATTGACGAGGATGGAGGAAGAAGAGATATTCTCTTTTTATTGATAGTGGTAATTAAAATAAAACAATTTACTCGATTTACTAAACTAATGACATTATTTTGGAAGTATATGGAATAAAACAACCTACTTAAATTTTGCAACTGGAACAATGAATTTATTGTTTAGCTCAAATAACATGAGATCTTCCATTACAAGGAGTTATCAATACTGCATAATTGTCGATTGTACCATGAGCTTAGCACAAATAACATGAGATCTTCCATCAACAAAGAAAATGTTATGAGAATCATAACAAAAAATTGATCCTTTTTGGTTGGTCATATGGTTTTCCACTTTTGATCCTCTTTCTTTATCACATCTCGAGTAACTTGATCTTGGCACAGTCAACTGTTTAAAAACATTATACTATGAAAATCAAATTTTAACAAATTCAATTCAAGTCCTTTTTTGGTCAATTTTTCCTCATTCAGACAACTCAATATTCCACCAATTTCAGCACAACTATAATTCTTGTATGTTGTACCAGTTTTGTATACAAAAGGGAAAAAAATATCAGTAACACTAAAGTTTAGTTTAGGTCCTATATATAATTTGAACAAGTATAGCATTAACAAAATCCATCTTAACAAGTCGCAAATTTACAGTACAATCGTTCAAGCACTATACCAAGTAACATTTAACTCGAGTAGCACCATACCAAGTAACATTTAACTCAAGTATTAGGTAGCTTTGGCAGAACCTCATTAATCTTCTTTCTCTTCTCAAAACTTTCAACTCCGATTACTCAACTAGCAATACTGATTTGCCACCACTTTGGCAGAACATGATTACCACCACTTTGGCTAGGACATCAAAGCATTCATGTCTTCAAGCCTATCAGCCCCAGTTCCAATGTTCGAGTTTTCATGTTCACGTCCTTCATGATATCACCTGTTGTTACTTCATCATGGTAGCACAATGCTTCCCAAAATAATGCCAAGCATCTCTTAAAATGGAAAAAGCTTTTGCTCAAACAAAGCTGTAGGATTGTGACCGTCTATAACCCATTTGCATCTCATTTGAATACCTGCATGTATGAATTTGCAGTAAAATTTGTCCAAGAAAGCTCACCGTCTATTAGGACCAGTCCACATGTCATGCACAATGTTGAAGTCTTTCTTCAGTGTCTAGATTCTCTACTCAATACCTGATACTTTGCAAAATGAAATGAACAAATACGCAAACTTACAACAGTTTTATTTTATTCTTCCCTGGTATAATCATTCTCCCAATGATCCATCCCTAAAATTGTGAACTTACACGAATAATTAATACTATACACAAACAATTAATACTACTCCCTCCTTTCCAAAGTAAGAGATGTTTTAAACTATGTTTTTTCAAACATATCCTCGACATTAGATGGACAATATTCATATTACCATTTTTTGTATAATAAAACCAGCTTGCAATTTATGAAAGACTAGTAAAATAAAATCCAACAGTCCCCGACATATGCAAATATTAATTGTATGTATGTATTATACAAACTTTAATTTGGCTAAATTTTGGAACCATTATAGAACTCGGAGAAAACGCTTTAAACACAATATGGTTTAATAAGATTACGAACATCGAATCATGAAAGTTATTACATCCCTACTCGATATAAAATGAATTCATGGTCGCATGTGTTAGTTATTATACTGACATGGAGATTTGAAATGTGTATTAAATAGTACTATGAAAGTGATCAAACCAGCTATATTCAATATGAGTTCTTTACTAATGTCTCTAATACCAAAATGCTCCACATGCATTCACTGCCAAAAGACCTCACATACATATGCTGATCCTTTCTTGGTGAATTGAAAAGTTCCCTTTCAAGCATCAGCTGTCTACTAAAGATACTTTTCCATAATTTAGCAATTTAAAATTTGACTATATGGCTTCGAATTTTCATTTTGATTTATTTGGTTCTAACCAAAACCCAACAGAAAAGGTCAAAATTATATCACCGAACCGTGACAAAACTACATTTAAACCACTTTTACAATTTAATACCTTTTTGGTAATCCAAAAGAATCCAAAAAGTGCTCCCTCCAATTCAATTAATACCTTCCTTTCCACTTCAGAATGTCCCACGGTGAAAGTCAATTAAGCCACTAAGTTTCCATTTATTACATTGTAGTGAAAAAAATTAATAAACAACTCTACGGAAAGAGCTTCAAAATTCAAATAACATTAGTGTGATTCGTGTATGAAATGTTCAGAACTCTAGCTATCGGAAAAAAAGCACCCCAAATATGATTTACATACAGACCCGTAACCATTGAAGCTTTTAAATGTGAACATAAAATTATGGATTGACGGCATACCTCTTAGTTTCTCTATGTAGTGTTTCGTTTAACAGAATTCATGAGAAGGAAATTGAAAGCCATTAACTCATATTTCTCAAAATCAAGTTTCATGTTGTCAGATAAATGCTTCCAGTCTCAACAATGATCAAGATTAAGCCTATATTGTAGGCAGATACAAACAAGAACCACAAAGAAAATGACAACTTTCGAAACATTTTCCATTATTGAAGACACGTGCAAATTAACAATCACAAATAAATAAATTCTAATAAGCTCTCAGATATCGAATTAAGCTAAAGATATTGGAAACCTTGAATAAAAATATAAATCTTCATTGCATTTGAAGAATTTAACTTACTTAAAGGAATTGATCAAGTCAAGTTTTCCTTCTAGATGCCAGGGACTCATTTGTTGGTTGCACAACCTGAAAACTTACGATAAAGTAGAGTCAATGGACAGAGAAAGAAAGCACATAAATCTTACTTAACATAGACACACACGCACACACAAAGACGAGCGTAGAGAACTTTATTAGAGAGTAAGGAGCATGTATGTGTGTTTAAGTGCGTGTGAGTGAGAGAAAGAGAGAGAGAGAGAGAGAGAGAGTTGAAAGTTATGATAGCTAACAGGCGCCAATAGGTCCAATAGACAGGCTTCCATAGGTGGACCCCCTTAAAAACAGTGGGATTCATTTTAGGGAACAATCCAATTAATATTTCATCAACTGTTTGAAATTCATTAATAAACTGTAAGAAATTGCTCGAGTCTTTTGAGCCCTACGAGCTAAGTTATAAGCACACATTGCTAAAGCTTTCATGGGAGTTTTATGCCAAAGAAATGTCACGTTATTAATTTTCCTTTCAAGTATGAATTCTATCTCACGTTGGTCAAGTTAACAAGACAGCACGCATTTTCTCTCTTACACACTTCTTCATTTTCTTATTCTTTTCTATTAAACCCTACTTGTTCACATGATACCAAAGCACGATTCGTGTTGGACCAAACCTTTAAATTTATAATCATGCCCAAGAAAGCAGTTTTTGCTGACATCAGCACAGTGTTACCTGAAACGTGATTCGTTTCGATACGCGATATGAATAAAGGTACGCAATACATATTTATAAAAGTTCTTATAGTTAGGAATTCAATTAGAATCTAAATGTAATGCACCTAAGTTTTATAGAAGTTCTTTAGTTGATTCAATAAGTTTAATGTTTTATAAATTATTTAGTATAAATGTAATGTTTGAGCATCCAATTCTAAGTTAGAATATTGATATTTGTGTAATTATATGTAAAATAAGAAAGGAATTTTTGGTACACTAAATTTAGAGTATTGGTACTCTTAAGTACCATGTTTGGGTACACAAGTACCAATATTACGCAGTTCACTAAGTCAATGAAAATATCTGATAACTCTGCATCAGCATACCTTGACATAAATGGCAGCTTTCAACTGTATGCTATGTAATAGTGAAATTGGATAGATGGATTATTTGTTCTTTGATATCCTGATGCGACGATGAGCGCAATGTGCTAGTCATTCTGTGAGCAAGAGGAATGGCAAAGGAGTTTGATTATTCTTTTAGACCATTACCCAAGGGGGGGAGGGGTCTTTAGAAGTACATTAGCCATCATTAAAGGTATCATCCCATATTGGTATATGCAAGATATAGAAAATTTTACAATTCTGCACTAAAAAATGTTAACCAATCCAACAGAGAGGTAGCATATGACATATAATGTTATATGTATTAAATGACAACATTGCATGTATTTAATTCATTAACTTATTCTTATTTTTTAGTATTCTTTTCTATTCTTTTAAGCAATATATAACGTTTTGTTACCTATAGCCCGATACAAATATCACTATCAATACCCGATATCACATCAAAAATTGATTGTCCGATACATCTTCCAAATTTGAACCCTGACATTAGTAGACTAAATTTTACCAATTCAACGTAGAAAATATAGGACTGTCCCCATTCCAATTTATATAGGATCAGTTGCCTTTGTATTGCAGGAGATAATAAGAGTTTCAAATAAAAGTTAAAACGACTGGCAAGGAACAGGAACTATAACTAATAATTAATAGTTGATACAATATAAAGCTTACCATTTCAGATGTTACAAGAAATAGAAAAACTAAGTGATTTATAAAGATTGGAATGTATGACAATTAACAATGTGCTTGTATAAATTGCATATGGGGGTTAATTTAAGGTGGAATTGTGATAAATACCACAAAAGGGTTCAAGGAAAAACCAAGTTCAAAAAAGTGGAGAATTTTAGAATTTGGATTGAACACGAGGCAGAGTATAGCCTGCATGGAGTATACATAAGCTCCTAGCATCTTCCTTTTTTGTATTCATTTTTAATTGATGGTACAGTTAAGTTATGGGTACTTTCTATTGGCAAAATAAGGGAAATTTAGGACTTGCCTTTTTTGTTCGGTTTCTAAGGTTACTTGTTAGTACTTTAGTTGTAGATTTTAATAGTATTCAAGTGTTTTGCAGCCTAGGTCTTTAAGATTTATATCCTCAGTTGTTTCTTAGTTGCTTTAAGAAATCTTTTTTCTTATAGAATTTGAAATCCTTTCTCTTGTTGGAAAATATATATTCTTCTATCCAAGCAAACTTTGAATTGATAATAAATAGAGTAGAATACTAATAATATTCAATATATTGTTTCTTTCCTTAATGGTAGGATGGTTCAAAGTATCTGCCTATACCAGTAAGCATCAGCCAATACGTATAGGTATCGGCACTGGCTGAACATAATGGTGTTGCCGTTACGTAAAATATTGCAAGATAAAATTAGAATTTATAATTTTGCAACAAGAAAATGTTAACAACTCCTACAACTATGTATCATATGATTTAAATAATAATATATTTATTTAATGACAACTTTGTATGTAACGCAATATGTAGATTTTTGTTGTGTATCGCCCAATACAGATAGACAATACCCTAAGAATATTCTTATGTAGGTCGGTGAATCCCTAGAATCCAGACTCGTGGATTCTTCTAGGGATTCTTCAGTAGTTTCTTTAATGATAAATTTAGAACGTAATAATAATACTATACTACACTAACTAATATAATGCTTTATATACTAGTACTTTACACAAAACTAGTGTAAAAACTAATTAGTATATATTTTCTAAATTCCTGGATTTTACTCTATTCCAAAAATTCTATTTAAAACTAATACCCATATATGTATTCATGCATTATGCAATTCTCCTCTAAGGCAATAATAAACTTGTCAATTTCAACCCCAAGGAGTTGGAGAGATGGCATAGGCCTTAAGGAATAACCTCAAGGTCGCTAGTTCCAGTCCCCATACTTGGAGCCAAAATTACCTATTAAAAATAGATCAACAAACCTGTCTCTTTGACGATGTTACCAATAGATGAAGTACATACTTCAAAATTTTGTCACAAAACAGAAAGTAAATGTAAAGATGAAACATAGCAGAACATCTGGTTCTTTTACTGCAGCAACTTTGTATGGCTACACTTAATTAACTCAATAAAAGGGCCATACGTTGATTTTATAGGAGGCAGCAAGTCTATATCAGCCACTCTTCCTCATTGGTTGCTTTCCTTTACTTGTTGAAGTTTTTGCTTCAGATTTTGAAATTGTGCCCTTCTCCTCTAGATAACTCACTGGGTCAGCATATGATTCAGTGCCAATCCACCTACGTGACAATATCAAAGGATAGATTAGATACAAACTTACGAATACAGTATTTGAAACTTTGCTTAAGAACATCTGCTTCGATTTCATAGTACCTGCTTGCCTTTATACCATCAATTCCGGTTTCCTCATATATGTTATCTGCAAGAATAATAAGTGATCTCAATAGTATTAAAATCAAGTATTTTGATTTTTGCCACTTTTTTGGGTGCTCCAGAGTTTTGTTTTGTCATCCTAGCTTTTAGGGGTGAACTGGTTCGTGCTTGGAAGTTTTTATATCCTCTCCTTAGTCTTTTGTATACACCCAGTAATCATGGGTGTCATCCCCTTTTAATGACTTGTTCTTAAAAATATTTTTACTTATTAAAAAGAATAATGAAATGTGACAAAGAAAATCTTTTGACTGAGTGATTGATTTAACTATGGAGATGTCCAAGAAGGATCATGCAGACCATTAAAAAAATAAGTTTTTTAAGATTTGAGCGCAAGTCAGTCTTACATATACAACCACTTAAACTAATCAAAGCATAATAGCATATTAGAAATGTAATTAATTTCTTGGGCCACCAGAATGCACAAATTTCTTATCAACCTTGTTCCAAATAGTAATTTTCTTCGCGATAGAGGCCCAGGTTATAGTTATTTTGCTCATCAAAGAATCAGATTCAATACTAAACTCAACTGAAGAACGCCTTTTATGCAAACTAATTGGATAGTCAACAAATGAGTCCCATATGTAAACAGCTAATAGGATTCAGTACCCACATAATATTCTATATCACATGTTGTTGAACAATTCCCTGCAGTAATCTAGAAGCATTTGGAATTTTGTAAGATAACAAGGTTAGTGTAAAATGAAATTGCAAATCCAGTCGTTACAACATGGTATGAGATGAAGCATATGCAAAAAACATTAAACAGCCTTTGACAGGTACAAATCCATAATATGGATGTCAATATTATGGACCTTTAAGTGGGAATATACGACAAACATATATAGGAGTAAAACATGAAGAACTGTTAAAACTGGTAAGATATAACCAGTGAAGTGGAGAGAGAGAGAGAGATTTAATTATCCTATCAGCCCACAAAGTAATTATACTGCATTTAGATCACAAAACTGAGTTTCGTCATACTCTAATTCAGAGAACATATTTTCTCAGAGAAAGGATTGCTTGTCAAAATTAATTCCCTAACAAATCAGTAACAGAGTTAGAATTAAAAAATTCAAAGCAACAAAACAAATATAGCACAGAAAACTACATCCCACTATCATGAAGATACATTTGTTATGGCAAGACTTCTGCTACAATGGAAAGATACAAACACAAGTAAGACCTTATTATGGTATCTTGTATTGAGTGTTTACCTCCAAAAATATCCTGATTCGAAAAGTATTTTGCCATCAACTCCTGGGTGAATTCAGCTTCATACATCTTGAATCTTTCTCTTTCCTTCTTCCTATACTCTTCCCTGTACCAAACAAGAAGATACTGTTATCTAGCCTCTTAATCAGAAGAAGTAACGGACAGTATATATAGTCAAATATATCTAATCACTCAATATACAGTTACAGTACATGATTCAAAACATAATCTACAGAAGGTCAAAAGTATTACAAGTTGAATTATGCAATTTAAAAGGTTGAAAAAACTGACAGCTTCATTGGAAAAACCCTACATATGCTTGAAGGATGTGCACAGAACTAAATAACCAAATCATAAATTAGGAAAATCATGAAAAAGAAAAGAGAAAAGCGCCATTAACCAGCTAAGAACATCTCCAAGCATCTGAGAAGCTAACTTGGTCTTTCACAGTAAATTGACGGACATAGACCCTATTTTATACAGCCCAAATGTCTGTACAAGTTCAATATCAAGAAAAATCCCCATATGCCCGTCAATCGAACTTATTTACATTCCTCAAGAAATCAGAAAATATAACCTAATTAATTAGTCCATCTTACTCTCACTATTTCCATGATTCAAACAAAGATATACACGCACAAACATTTTTCATATACAATCAATGCTGCATTTGGGAGCACAGATTTCACAATCGGTACAGAATAATCAAGCTAAAATTTCAACAACTCAGCCCAAGTTCTAATTCCACCACATGGATTCAATGTAATGAATCATATCCTAAGATCACTACGGTAATCATAAAAAAAATCTAATAAGATTAGTAAAAAGGAAAATGAAATCGTAGATAAAGAAAAGATTAGATTTTGAGTCGGTGTTTGATCTTAATTACGCATAAGCTTCGCAAGATTTAGCTAATTTCTCCCGCTCCTCACAAGTAGCACTCTTGCTTGCGGTATCCTGTTAAATAAAAGGAGGGAATTAAAAAACCCTATCGCTGAATTACCACATTGAATAAAAAGCATAACGTATGAAGATTCTAGAGATATCGAACCTGATGCGGCGGAGTGACTTTCCCAGAGTTCCGGCTGCCGGAGGCGGAATCGGACTGAGATAAGAAAAGGGAATTCGTAGAAGCCATTGGAGATAAAAGGCAGATAGCGAGACTTGGGGTTTTTTTTCGCAGTTCAGTCGAGAGGAAGTGAGGAACAAAATTGACGAAATGGGGCGATATTTTCAATGTTTGAAAAGGGTCCTAATAAAAGTGACTTATGTTTGATCAAGGGGTAAACGAATGGATGAGGACACGTGTACATAAAATCGTTCACATTATTTATAAACGGAAATACGATATCTATATATATATATATGAATCTAATTTATATATGATCAATTTTTATATGATATTAGATTTATTATTATCTATACTCATATTTAAAAATAAATTTTAATATTTATATTTATATTCGTATTTGATGAATATATAATATAAAATATTCGTATTTGTCACATAATATTTGAATATAGATATTATTTATTATTTATATTTGTTTTATATAATATAATATAAATAAATATATAAATATCAACATATTTGTATCCATATCCGTTCAAAATAAGATTTTTAAATTATTACACAATGTTAAATTAATAACCAAAAAAAAATTACTTGATCAAATAATAATTAGAAATGGTGTATTATTGCGACGCCTCCAGATCCAAAACTAAATCTTTCTGAATATAGATATTATATTACAACTTTATTATTTTTGGTCTTAACTTCTTCTCTACTTATCTATTATACTTATCTATTCGAAACTTGCAGTATTAGCAATCTAAGTAGTTCTTCCCAAGAAATAGAAGGTTTTCCATTAAAACGAAGCTCAATTAGACAAATTATTTTCTCGTGATCAGAAGTTTACTAATAATGTTAATCTAACATAGTTGAATGATTTCACCATCTATTAACTTAAATGTAAAGAACACAATGCATTTCTATAAATAAAAAATCAATATCATTGATATAAGAATATTACACTGCCCAAATATTTCTTAATTTCGTTTCCAGAAGTTATTATAATTTACATCATACTATAAGACAATTATAATATGTCTCTTGACCTAACTACTTTTCTTTAATTTTCCTTTTTTTTACTATAGACTCTTTTGATAATAATTTCTTAGCTGCGAGCATAATATTGCAACAAGTTTAACAGATATTACATAAAAGAACTCACACTTCTCTGATTAAAAGGAATAATAACTTAACAAAATATTTTAACTATTGTCAGTTATAATAACACTAAGTGGTTGTTAAATCAAGAACTAATAACGTGTTCGTTAGTCATAAATACTTTAAACTCTTCAATTTTGTCTAACAATCATAAAAATTAAGAACTCTCCGTAAATATTATAAGGAATCAGCTTAATAATATGTTATGTTATGCATAACACTTACTACACTATATTAACGGTGTTTAAGTCAGTTTTTCGACACATCATAAATTCATAAATTTCCCCATGAATAAGGGTTGTTCAACTCAGTTACTAACATACAGAATTTGCCCCAAAATAATTTAATCTGGCATAATAAATTTGATCAAATAAAGAATTATAACAATTCAATATTTCAACAAATAATTATTCCAAAAGGAATAGTCCAATAATCGAGTTAAGTCGAATCAAATGGCAAATAATTCTTATCAATAAAAGATTACATAATTTAAAATGAACTGCATAATTCAAATAAATAATTTATGAAATTCAAACAATTAAACACATTGTTGCACAAAATGCAGAAAGAACTTGCAATAGTTAGGAAACTTGCTCAAGATAAGGAATATAAAACTTGCATAAGAACATAAAACGAATGAGAGAACTTGCCTAATTTTGTCTCTTACTGTCTACGCTACTTTTTTGCCTTTTGTACGGCCTACATAATTAATGAGGTCGACATATAACTTAGTCACAATGTAACTCCTTAAATTGGCTTACTTTACCTAGTCTTAAACCACGCCCCTAACTTTGAATTTTTAACTTTTACGATAATTGATTTCAAAACTTGTTAAATTCATAACTAATTCAAACCAACTCTGAATTGTGTAACGCCCCCAAAATAGGTATACATCACCTATTTTGAGTCGCCAAATACATGGTACAGAATACAAATACAATCTTTAATATACAACAAGAGAGTTGTGAGTTTTAATACAACTATTGTCTTCTAGACAATATCCACTCTCAGAATAAGTCCTCATTACATTTATTGTCACACTATTTAACAGAATAATGAGGACTACTAATACTATCATCTGGACTGTCACTCCGCTCCCCGACTAGTCCTGTCCGCCACGCTTCTCATTTTCTAAAGAGAATAAAGTGAAAGAAAGGGTGAGCTCAACTAGCCCAAAGAAGAAATATTATGACTAAGATAATGCGTAATAAATTATCATTAGTTTTCAACAATGTTAAACCGATAAAATACAATAGACATCAAGTTTAACTCTGCAAATGAACATATACAATCCATTAAAAGAGTCAAGAGAGAATAAAATTTACTATCTTTTATGATTTAAAAGGTTTTCATCACTTTTATCACGGGGACACTTTTAATAAATAATCCACATCATCCCTCGCACTACTACCAATGATATTCATTAAGATCACAACCACAATTTATCCACGCACTCATCGCCAAGGATATTTGTGTATTCATTAATGGTCATGATCATGCCAACAAATCATCCATCAATGCAATCTACGCCAAATGAGAACTTTTACCACATCATTTGTAACATTACTATTATGATTACACCGAAAAAATCCTCGGTCATAATCATACCAAGTCCATCTATGCACTACATGCCACAAATGACTTTCAACAAAATATAAATATGAGGATGATGACAATGATATAAGAATTCAATAAAACAAATTCAAGAATTAATTTATTCAGAACTAATAACGTCCAAATTGTCAACACGATACTTCTTTGTAGAGTAAAATTTAAGAATGCTCGTAAGAATATTTCCACAAAAGATATCGGATGAGCGCGCAAATATCAAGGATATTCCACAAATTTCATGGAGTATAAAGTCAAAACTTTAACCAACCGAGTATAATAAAGAATGGAATAACAAAAGAAATCACCATGCATGCGGTACTTGCGATGTACAGCGTGTTATTCCAATGTAATAATAAATAATCGGAACCAGTCAAAGCGTAATACGTAAAAGCGCCAATGAGAATATTCCAACAAAATAATTAAGATGCGGAACCAGTCCCATTCCAACAAACGCATGAATAAAATGTTCCAATCAAAGTAATAATAACGAATGAAATAACAATGTAAAATCACCAAGTATAGGGTAGATATTCAATGTATAATAAAAAGTTATTCCAATGTAATAATAAAGAATGGAATAACATAAGTTCTCTTTATGAATATGGAAAAATAATACCCCTTTTACCTTATAAAGAAGAGTAGATTCCGATAAGAGGTGGGGATATACTTGAAAAAAAATTAAAGAATGCTCAAAAACTTCTTAAACGCTAAAGAAATACGCTTACAAGATATAAGAATAATTCTCTACTATGCTTTCTCTCTAGAGTTTCAAAGTTTTGTAAGAAATAATGAAGGAATAAGCTTCTATTTATGAAGAATGGATCAATAAGAACTAATCCATGAAACTGTCCCGCATCAATTTACTTTAAACTGACGGTCCAGTATTGGTTTACAATAAAATATAATATATTCTATTTATAATCTAATAAAACAAATAACTTTAAAAAAGATTTTTTATATAAAAGATTTTACTATGCAAACATTATGCAGCACTATGCAAATACTACGCATAATAAAATATAATATATTCTAATTATTGTCTAATAAAATGTATAACTTTATAAAAGTATTATGTTTTATATAAAAAGATTTACTATTAGCCTAATAAAACGAATAACTTTATAAAAGTATTCTGCTTTTATATAAAAAGTTTTTCTGCTTTTATTACATTAATAATACTAATAAAACAAAACTTCATCATCATTATTATTATTCACACTATTAATCAACCAGTCGCTTCCTGTGAAAGAGGGGCTTTCCAATAAGGATTTCTCCTTATATCGCCGCGCAATTGGTGACTAAACCTCTCATCAAGCGTAACTTCTGACATCGTTAATAATGTAAATAATAATATTAACAACTTTGTTATCTCAATTATTGATTTAATAATATATAAAATATCGATAAATAATTGAATCAAATAATGTGAAATACTATGCAAACAATTATCAAGCAATAATTGGACAAAACCGAAAGTGACTTCTCACGTAAAGATCAATAATCAATACCGTGTGCTACTATGCAACCACGCATATTACTGTACTTTTACTACCGAGTAGTTCAACATTATCAATGGTAAAACTTTCGCCGTTATTTTCATAAAAATATTTTTGTCATTTTCTAAATTCGACAATAATTCCGTTGTGGGGTCCACTAATGATTGTGTCGTCGTACGAATATTCCCTGTTAAAACGAATATTCTCTGACCAATCGAATATTATATAACAACTTGCATAGTTTGTAAAATTTATAAATACTACCCACAACTATAACATTATCTCAAATTCACACCATAATATTCAAAAAAATATTTCGAGAAAATTAAACCTTTATTCGTAAAATTTGGGATTTTACAATCTCCCCTCCTTATGAAATTTTGCCCTCGAAATTTACGTACGTACCTTTTACGCCGAACAGATGAGGTCACTTCGTCAGATTATAACTCTTGAGGTATAACCTTTAAGCGTAGAATATATTCCAGGATTTTAACAGGTATATCTTCATACGTTAAATTATCCGTTATCTCGTCCGGTTCTAAATCAATAATGTGGTTCGGGTCGTCCACATATTTATGTAACATTGATACGTGAAAAACGTTATGAATACGCGACATACTTGGCGGTAAAACGAGTTTATAGGCCACAGTTCCTACTCGATCAAGGATTTCAAATGGGCCAATAAAATCGAGGGTTGAGATTTCCTCTCTTCATCGATTCTTGCTTCTAGAATAACGCCCTCTTGAACCTTCTTCTTCATATTCATTAGCCCTGAGTATTTAGCTTGATCGGCTTTAACTTTATCGATTAAAGTCGATTCTACTCGTATATTCATTATCTTCACGTGAGTTCGTATATTCGCACTCGTAAACGCATACGATCTTCTACTCAACGCGTCAGCTACCATGTTTGCTTTTCCACGATAGTATTGAATAGTACGATCGTAATCTTCAATGTACTCAAGCCAACGCTTTTGCGCGTATTACGCTTCGCTTTTAGTTGAAGAAATATTTAAGGGTTTTAGAAATGGGGTTTTGTACTGGGGTCAGTACAAAATTCGATTTCACGCTCTGGGGTAGGCTAAGAAGTCTTCAAGAATACGTCAGGAAATTTATTAACAATAGAATTATCATTCAAAACTATGACTCTCATCCATAACTTGGATAGTACATCACATTGATACCTATCAACTTGCCATCATCATTCACGACGTCCCTTACGGATAGTCTGGCTTCGGTGCATTCCACACAAGGAAGTCAACAACGAAAGGATCGGGGCTCTTTACTTATGGCTTGATATAACAGTGATTAACTTTACTGGTTTGGTTACTTGAATTCGCATGATAGGTTGGTTAAGAATATGAAAGCTACCAATCGATTCCTAAAATCACATCAAAGGCAAGTATTTTCAAAGAGATAAGATCGATAGGTAACGTGAAAGTGTCGATTTGAATCAATAAGATTTATAAACAGTGGAGGTAACGAAGGTTTTTCCCAACTATGTTTCAACAGATAAATCAAAGTCTAACTTCTCCGGAGTTAAATTTAAACGTTGAACACAACTAGGTGAAATACAAGAGTGGGTAGAACTAGTATCGAATAAGATATAGAATTCACAAGAGTTTATAATTAACTTACCCGTAATAACTTCATTCGGGTTTCTCGACAAACGCTCTTACTTAAACTACCGATTTTGACTTATCTGGGACATCCCAGTTGGACTTAACTTTGCTGTAGAGTACATTCCACCCTTAATTGCTTCGTCACATTCCTGATCCATGATTCAAATCATTATTCTCCGATCCATATCAAATTGGGGTTGATCGCTCTGCACAGGATAATTCTGAATTCGATGTTGGATTCTCCCAATTGCTGTCCAAAAAGCAAAATCTATTTCATCTATTTTGGCCTTATTAGATCGGATGTCTTTTTATACAATATCCACACGTCGTGTGGCTTTTACCCATGCATCATCTATTTTCATTCGTTCATTTACTTCTTCTTTCATCAGAACTTTGATCATAGCATTCTCAGATTCTAGCTCTAATATCTTATACTCTGCCAAAGAGTGCTTCTGTTCAAGCATCGCACATCGGATAACACAATTTTGAATGGTTGCATCTCTTTGCTCCACAACCGCCTGTCGTTCTTCAGCCTGCTCTTCCAACTCATGAATACGATTTTGTAATTCTAAATTTTGATCATAAACTTCTTCTAACCAATTCTCCTCATGTTCCTCTTCTTCCTCTTCTTCCTCACTCTCACCGCTACCTCTGCAACTAAATTTCTAAAGCAACTCTTTACTTCTTCACTTACCACGTAGATATCTCTAATTTCTTCTTCGTCTGACATCACATTAATCAGGTTAGTGATTAAAGGTGTCTCAATGGTCTCATTCACTCCATTGCTAACATTTTCAGCTGCCATTTTCAAACACTGCCACAAAACAAGAGTTAATTAACATATCACATATAATCCCTATACTCTGACCAACCAATTAAATATCAAATAAACTTAGGTAGGTCATACTAGCGAAGAAATTCCCCATCTCTCCCCTCCTAGTTCTTGTCTCACATCTTAGCCAGGGATCATATCCCTAAGCTTTGATATCAACTGTGACGCCCCCAAAATAAGTATACATCACCTATTCTGAGTCGCCAAATATATGGTACAGAATACAAATACAATCTTTAATATAAAACAAGAGAGCTATGAGTTTTAATACAACTATTATCTTCTAGATAATATCCACTCTCAGAATAAGTCCTCATTATATTTATTGTCACACTATTTAACAGAATAATGAGGACTACTAATACTATCATCTGGACCGCCACCCGCTCCCTAACTAGTCCCGCCACGCTCTCATTTCCTCGAGAATAAAGGAAAAAGGGTGAGCTCAACTAGCCCAAGAAGAAACATTATGACTAAGATAATGCGTAATAAATTATCATTAGTCTTCAACAAAAGGTTAAACCGATAAAATACAATAAACATCAAGTTTAACTACAAAGTGGAACATACAATCCATTAAAAGAGTCAAGTAGAGAATAAAATCTACTATCTTTTATGATTTAAAAGGTTTTCATCACTTTTATCACTGGGACTCAAATTTAATAAATAATCCACATCATCCCCGCACTACTACTGATATTCATTAAGGATATTCATTAAGATCACAACCACAATTTATCCATGCAAGATGCATGCCAAGGATATTTCAGGTATTCATTAATGGTCATAGATCATGCCAACAACTATCCATCAATGCACTACGGCCAACGAGAACTTTTTTTCCACATCATTTGTAACATTACGATCATGATTACACCGAATAATCCACTCGGTCATAATCATACCAAGTCCATCTATGCACTACAGTCACAGATGACTTTCAACAAAATATAAATATGAGGATGATGACAATGATATAAGAATTCAATAAAACAAATTCAAGAATTAATTTATTCAGAACTAATAACGTCCAAATTGTCAACATGATACTTCTTTGTAGAGTAAAATTTAAGAATGCTCGTAAGAATATTTCCACGAAAAGATCTCGGATGAAGCGCAAATATCAAAGATATTCTACCAATTTCATGGAGTATAAAGTCAAAACTTTAACCAACCGAGTATAATAAAGAATGGAATAACAAAAGAAATCACCATGCATGCGGTGATTGCGATAGACAAAGTTATTCCAATGTAATAATAAATAACGGAACTGAATCAAAGTTATAATAAAGAAAAATAACAACAATGCATGTGATATATTCCAATAGAATAATAAAGATTTTATAACCAGTCCCACGAAACGCATGCATAATGTTCCAACAAAATAATAACGAATGAAATAACAATGTAAATCACCAAGTATAGGGTGTATCAGGTGTATATAGTTTATTCCAATGTAATAATAAAGAATGGAATAACATAAGTTCTTTTCATGAATATGGAAAAAATAATACCCTTACCTTATAAAGAAAGAGTACTTCATGACCAGAAGTAGGATATATCTTGAAGAAACTTGCACTACGCCAAAGCTTTCTTAAGCACGCTAAAGAAATACGCCAAATTAGAAGAATAATTCTCTACGCTTTCTCTAGAGTTTCAGAGTTTCAAAGAATTCGTAAGAAATAATGAAGGAATAAGCTTTTATTTATGTAAGAATGGATCAATAAGAACTAATCCATGAACGGTCCGCATCGATTTACTTTAAACGACGGTCAGTATTGGTTTACAATAAAATATAATATATTCTATTTATAATCTAATAAAACGAATAACTAACTTTTAAAAAAAGATTTTACTATGCAAATACTATGCATAATAAAAAATATAATATATTCTAATTATTGTTTAATAAAATAGATAACTTTATAAAAGTATTCTGCTTTATATAAAAAGATTTTACTATTAGCCTAATAAAACGAATAACTTTATAAAAGTATTATGTTTTATTACATTAATAATACTAATAAAACAAAACTTCATCATCATTATTATTATTCACACTATTAATCGACTGTGTCGCTCCTGTGAAAGAGGGGCTTTCCAATAAGGATTTCTCCTTGATCAGTGCCGCAATTAGTGTGACCAAACCTCTCATTGGCGCGTAACTTCTAGACATCGTTAATAATGTAAATAATAATATTAACAACTTTGTTATCTCAATTATTGATTTAATAATATATAAAATATCGACAATAATTGAATCAAATAACGTGAGATGCTATGCAACAATTATCAAGCAATAATTTAACAAAATCGAGTGACTTCTCACGTAAGATCAATAATCAATACCGCAGGTGCTACTACGCAACCACGCCAGACATCAGACATTTTTACTACCGAGTAGTTCAACAGTATCAACGGTAAAACTTCCGCCGTTATTTTCATAAAAATATTTTTGTCGTTTTCTCAATTCGATAATAATTCTGTTGTGGGGTCCACTTAATGATTGTGATTGTCTTGCATTTAATATATTCCGTTAAAACGAATATTCCCCACCAATCGAATATTATATAACAACTTGCATACTTTGCAAAATTTATAAATACTACCCACAACTATAACATTATCTCAAATTCACACCATAATATTCAAAAAAATATTTCGAGAAAATTAAATCTTTATTCGTAAAATTTGGGATTTTACAAATTGGCTTATTTTTGGATAGTGACTTATGTATAATACAACAAGGTCTAACTACCCCTATAGGTGGAATGGACCCCACAAAAAGTTTTGAACATCCCACACAAAATAGTCCCGAACATATTCAAAAAAGCATGACCCCGCCTCACTATTTAATTCATAACTAATTCATATTAACGAATTTTAATATCGTTCTTTTCGTTACACTTAGTTAAATTTCATATCTACAACTTTACTTTGTATTTCATGTCCAAATTTTAAACACATGATTTTATAATATTTTTACAATTAAAAACAGGTTAAAAAGTTATTCTCGTAGAATTTTGGCAGCTTGACCCAAACTGCTTGAAACATGCACTACGGACATTTTACAAGGTATTTTTGAGTGATTCTTTTTTCTGTGTTTTCGTAACTTCTATCTCTGCAACTTCTCTTTATATATTAACCCCAAATTCCAAACATACGAGATTGTACACCTCGCACAAAAACTAGTCAAAATTAGGGTTTTGCTATTTCAAGTTTTTTATTTCCTTCAAATTGTTATCTCTTTGGTTTCTTAGCTATTTGTCATGATTTATGGTTTACTGGCACCTACATACATAATCATAAAATTAAACATACATAAGTTCATAAGTTCTAACAAAATCATCTATGAGCGAAATAACATACGAAATAATCGATTTTAAGTTTACCTCTTAATTACTAGTTTTATTACTTTTGATTATGCAAGACTTTTGCTTTCCTTCTCTCAATAATAAAAGTTTTTACTATAGTTTTCTCTCTTAAGTTTCTTGTGAATTGATGAAGTTTAATAACAAAGATGTGGTTTTTATTTATAGGTAAATAAAACTTAACCCCAAGTTGACAAACCTTAGTCCCTAAGTAAACTTAACCCCCGAGTATTGGTCTTGTAAAGGAAGCAAAGTCACATTTTGCTACCAAGGATGTAAGACAAAAAACATAATTACATACTTTGTAAGTATTACAAACTTTCCTAATGGCCAAAATGTCCCTCCATAACTAGGCCTTCTCTTGGTCCAAACTTAGTTTACTTTCTAATTTGTTTTCGTAACTAATTTAGTTAGCCGCAATCGTTACTTTTATTCTCCAACATTGATTTTTCTGCTACAGAAGTAATCTAGACATGTAGGACCTGTCTGTTTTGGAGTCTGAATTAAACTGTTACTAAGAACCAAACATGTATGACATGTCTGCTTTGATGTCTGTATTAGACTAATAAGTAAACTCTTCTTTATATTACTTCAGATTTAATAGTGCAATGTATGCAGACATATAAATAGTGTTCTAATGCAGAAATAAGCAAGATAATCAATAAACCACATTTACATGTATTTTTTATACATTCCATTCACCAGAACCTATGTTTTAAAGTTAATCTTTATTTAATCTTTTAAGATCATAATTACAAGCTTTATAAATTTTCGGAATATTACAATTATCAACCAAATAAAATAATAAAACTAGATATCATATACATATGTAATTATTTATATTCTATATCATAAAATAGTCATAAAAATGTATAATCAATATTAAGTGAGAGTCGGAGATTTATATATGTAAATGTATGTGTTAGTTCCCGGAGGCACGAAAGTTATCTAAAAGGGGGGTTGAATAGATATTTTAAAATTTTATTTTCAAAGAGTAACTTAACAGATTTGTTAATTAAATAATTAATTAAGCACATCAAAATATATGTTTTAGTTATCACTCTTAAGAATAAAGGTTATAAATCAAACAACAGTTATAACAGATATAACAGTTAAATAGACTGAAAGCAAATGACACAATATTTTAAGTGGTTCAGAATACTCAAGACTCCTAGTCCACTCTTCTACTTCACGAGTAGGAAATCTACTAAGGATATTGATACAATCTTCGAATCACTGAGATTCCCTTAAGACTATCAGTCTTGGAAAACTAGTTTAAAAATAAATCTTCAAGCCCAGCAGACTTGGAATGTTAGTACATTAAGAACTCTTCAAACCTAACAGATTTGGCAACTATGCAATGAGTGTAGTTGAGGTTGTTGTTGTTGTGCTACTAAGTTGCCTTAAGCCCAAGTTCTGATGAACTTAGTAGCAAAGTAAGATTTTACTGAATCGTGGAGTGAAGATTTGTCAGATGTTCTTGTGATTTTTTTGTACGTTCTTGTTTCTTGCTTATCTGACATCTTCAATCTGTTAGCCTTATATAGGAGCCTTTGAAATCTTCTTGTTGAGAGGCTTCCGTTTGAGCATTTAATGATTCGGGCATTCTGAGCACTTTGATGTTGACATCCTGATGTGAAAGCTTCTTTCTGACTTGTTTGACACAACAGTCTGCTTTTTCACCTAACACCTCTGAAACGTCACTATTCACAGACTAGTTGGTAGACACGTTTCTTCTTACTTTTTGATTCTTCGATTCAACCAAAGATGTTGGTGAGGGCATTGGGTTTCTCAATCATATTAACGTTCAAATGTCAGTTGATGATGTCAGACATTTTTGTTTATCAGACTCGAACTTCGACTATTTTGATGCTTACTGATGAGCACTATGATCGTGGTCTTGATGATAAGTGCTTGTAGGTGATTTATACTTGACTGCATCTGATGAGAATAGTAGAGTACTCTACAATTCTGCCTTTTAGATTTGAAAGCGCTTGACTAACTACGATCTTGATGCTTTGAGGACTCCACGATTTAAAGCAGTGCCTACGATTTTGAATTTACTTGACAGACACTCGATAAATTGCTTCTCGATTCTGATAGGCTTGCTCAACATACTACGATTTTGGCTTCTGCAATCTCCACGATTTTATTCTGTCTATCTATTACAACTTATAAGATTAACTTAACAAGTTTGATATTTCTACTACAAGAGATTTTACATAAAGATAAACATTAAGCTCAGATCAACCTAACAATTTTGATCTTTAATCTAAGTCTTTTTACATATGATCTAATAAGGATTTTACAATGTGAATGATGCATGCACATTTATTTATTTCAACAATAAATTTAAATATACAACTCCCAACAGTATGTGTCTATATATATATATATTGATATTACAAATACAGATATTCGCTTTTAACAGATACGAATACAAATAATATTCGCTTTGACATGAATATAAATAATATCCACTTTGATGCCAATATGGATAAAAAAATTTAGAACGAATATCGGATATTTCGGTCTAAATTTACAACCCTAAAATGGATAATTATTTTTTCTTATAAATACTTTTTAATTTATGTGTAAAAATATTTCTTTTCCTTTTAAAATCTTGTACAAAAAATAAGGTCCTCTTTATAAAAGAATTAATAGTTATGTATAAAAATCTGACCAACAATCTTAAATTGAGACTATCCTTAATTATGTTTCAATTAAAATAAATTAATTCGAATAGTCATAAAAAACTAACTCAAATGGTCATTATTAAATTTAATATTCAATAGATAACTAATAATTGCAATTATTTTTCCTTGAATAATAGAGAAAAAACATGGAAAGTTTCATCTTCAAATACTAAAAGTAATATGTATTTTTAATTGAATAAATATAATTCATTTCCTTCAAATTATGGATGTAGAAATATGATTATTAATTTGTAATTTTCAATTACTAAGTAATAAAAGTAATTAAATTTCCTTATAAAGATGAATAATTACAATTAATTTTCCTTGAACCATGGAAGAATAATATGGAATATTTATTCTTAAAATACTAAAAATTATATTTAATTTTTATGTGAATCAATATAATTAATTCAAATTGTGGAGGCAAAAATATGGAAATTTGATGATTATTTTGTACTTTTCAATCACTAATTAATAAAAATAATTACATTTCCTTTAATTGTGATAAACTATGAAGTGTTCCTTTTTGTTAATTTGTACCATAAATATACATCTGGTAATATTCATGGATCTTGCTTTTTAATGTATTATATAATTGTAATATGATGTTTGTAAGACCTCAACTTATTATAAATAAAATTGAATTTTCTCTATTTATTATCTTGAAATAAAAAGGTGATAATTTGATATAATACTTTAGTTATGGGTAAAATGTGCAAATTTTGTAAAATAAGCAAGTGGTTATAAAATATTCATTGTTGTCGTGGAATATTCGTTTGGTCGTGGAATATTCTTGTTGTTGGAGAATATTCGTACGACGGCGCAACCATTGTGGGCCCCATAACAGAATAACTGTCGGATGAAGAAAACAACAAGTTTGAGTTTTTATAAATAACGGCATAATCGTTACCATTAACACTATTAGAATACCCAGTGGTTATAATATAGTAATGCGCGTGGTTGCACAGTAACACACGGTATTGCATAGTATTTTTGAATTATTGATTCTTATGTAAGAAGACACTACTCAATAATTGTTACAGTAATTACTGTTCAATAGTTTATTTTATTGATTCAATAATTGTTGCGTTGATATTTTATATTATTGTTGTTTCAATAATTGTCACGACACAGTATTTCCCATTATCAAATCAATAATTCATATTATTTGAATAATATTATTAGATAGCATTATTGGCAATGTCTAGAAAGTTACATGCAGGAGAGGTTTGGTCACCTAATTGCGCCAAGAAGGAGAAATCCTTATTGGAAAGCCCTCTTCCTCTGAACTACCTTTGATTGTCATTGTTGTGATTCTCATAATATTATTTGTGAATAATTATTTATTGATTTATATGATAAGGAAATATTTATTTTATGTGGATATGAATGATGGATTTCTGCATGAAATAATTGTTGAAAGTTTGGCATATTTTCTGTGGAATTACAATTATTTCTTCGATAAAATATTCATGCAAATATATTATTATAATATTTTATAATTATTTAAATAATAATATTATTTTATATATGAGCATGTGATTAAAAGGAGGATGTTAGCAAATTGACTTGGAATTCTTCTTGCGCTACCGCTTTTCAATTCTCCTACAAACCATCTTTGCAAATTTCTTCCAAGAGGACCTCAAGATGAGCAAATTCCTTACAAACTCTTCCTGCAAAGCTTGTTCCAAAATGATGGGCCCCAACCTTTGAAATGATAAGAGTTAGGCATTGAAAATAAGAATTTTGGCGGAGAAAAGTTAAAGGAGAGAGAAATTTGGTGCAAAGTTAGGCACATGCTTTTGTTTTTCTTTCCTCAGTTGCACTATATAAGGAGGGGCAACCTCCATCCTAAATCACACCAAAAAAATCTCAAGCAATTTTACTATAATATTGTGAGTATTTCTTTTGAGTATAAGAATACTTTGAGTGTAGTTTTCTGTAAGATTTTCTCAGAATAATATCCGATATTCTAGTCAAATTCAACTTCTACTAAGGTAAAAGATATTATTTTATTGCAATACTCGTGAGAAATATTATTTTCTTTCATACTCCATATTACGTGAGCAATATTATTTCATCTCGTATTCCTAAATTTGAACTTACTATGGTAAGTATTGCTTATATAATTCCTGAAATGATTAAAAATTTCGTTTCATCTAATATCATTTCATAGAAATATTGGTCTGATCTTCTAATCAAATTTGGAACTTTTCATGATTGGGTACTGTTCACTGATACTGTTCACGGGTACTGTTCACAAAAGAAAAAAAATATATTTTTTTCTTCCTTCCAGTTATCTGTTGTGACCCTTATTCTTGAAATTGAATCTATGTTTTGATCTTCATTCTTGAATTTTACTCCATTATGGAGTATTTTTAAACTTGAATTATCTAAAGTACGAACCTCTAATCTTGGTCCTTTTGTCTCATTGAATTCGTTCTCTAAAATATTTTTCATCATCCTCAGTCCTTAATGGTGATACTTGATGAATATTTTTGGCCTGTAGTGCAAAGATGTATGATTACCTGATGAATATCTTTGGCCCGTAGTGCAAAGATGAACAGGTGTTGAGATGAACATGACCAACTGGTTATACAAATGAATATTTTTGGCCTGTAGTGCAAAGATGAATATTTGATTCAAGATGTATATTGATTGATGTTACAGGGATAAAATATTGATGATGGACTTTTAAATTCATAGATGATAGTAGATTTCATTCTCTACTTAACTCTTCTAATGAATTGTTATTTTCGCTGTAAATATTGATCTAAAAGTGGCTGTCCATTATATTTTATCTGATTTGTTGAAGGCTAACGATAAATTGTTGTTCTTTATCTTAGTCATAATATTCTTTACTGGGCTAGTTGAGCTCACTCTTTTCCTTTTTGTTCCATTTTTCTTCTCAGGATGTGAGAATATAGCAAGAACCAGTCGGGGTAAAGATTGATGGTCCTAAATAGTTGTTTTAGCAGTCCTCACTATTTTTGTAAAATAGTGTATCAATAAATGTAATGAGGACTTATTTGAGTGTGGATATTGTCTAGAAGACAATATTTGTATTTAAACTCACAGCATGTGTGTTGTCGTATTTTGCACGATAATTGTAATAATAAATGTTGTAGTTGTTTCTGTACCATGTATTTGGCAACTCAAAATGGGTGATGTATATCTATTTTGGGGGTGTCACAGTTGGTATCAGAGCTTAGGGATATGGTCTCTGGCGGAGATCGGAGAATAGAACTAAGAGGGGAGAGACGAGTAAATCCTTCGCTAGTGTCTCCTACCTAAGCTTATTTTTTTGATCGGTCATAATATAGGGATATTATGTGACATGTTAATTTATTTAATTAACCTTTGTTTTATGGCAGTTTTTAAAAATGGCAGCTGAGAACGTTAACAATGGAGTGTATGAGACTGTGGAACATCCATCAATCACCAACCAAGAGAACGTGCAACAGGAAGGCAATATTCCTCCTGTAAACAATACTATGGAACAAACGATGAATGATGGAATGTTTAGAAGTTTTTTGCAGTTCGTGCAAAATCAGACGAGGGAGACTCGTGTACAAAATACGGGTGAAAATGATAGCAACGCACGGTTTGTCACAGCCAAGCAGTTCAAGGAGTTGGGACCACCAGATTTCTGGGGAAAGCCGGATCCGATTAAGGCAGAAATATGGGTCAAGCAAATTACCAAGATATTTGATGTCTTAGGCTGCACGGAAGAATAGAAGGTTCCATTCGCCACCTTTATGTTCCGTGGTGAGGCAGATTACTAGTGGGAATCTGTGAAGCATACCCAGCCAGCCGCACTCAACATGTCTTGGGAAAAATTTTAGAAACTGTTCAATGACAAATATTTTCCTGAAAGTATTCGTCATATTAAGGAGGTAGAGTTTATTAGACTAGAACAGAACAACATGATGGTGTCCCAAAGACGAGGCAAAGTTCATGAGTTATCCAGTTTCAGCACCTCATTTGGTAGAGAATGAGGAACGTGACGACGCGGATGTTTCGAGAGTCCAAAACCCGAGATTCATCAATACCTTATCTCTCACAAATTTTCTATGTATTCAGATGTTGTCAACAGGGCTCAATTATTAGAGCGAGATAATGAGTATGTTCAACCAAGGGACAACAACCAAGGTCATACTGGTGACAGCAGTCATCGGAGCGAGGAGGAAAAAATACGAACAAAAGCGGTAACCACTCGGGTGGTCATCGTGGCCATGATAATAGGAGAGGTGAGTCAAGTGGAAATTTCAAAAAGAGGAGATTCAACAATGATGGGAAGACATCACCAGCAGCACCAGCACCAGCAAAAAATTTTAGGGGAGGAAAACGACCGCCAGTTAGATGCTACAAATGCGGAGATGAGGGACACATAAGTCTAAACTGTTTACAGCCTTCCAAGGTGTGTTTCAATTATGGAAAAGACGATCATATAGTCCGATTTTGTCCGGTAGAGAATTTAAGTCCAACTGGGACGGCGGCACCAAAGGCGAATACGGACAAAACAAAGTCGGTGGTTCAAGGGAGGGCGTTTGTCGTGACTGGCCAAAACACGAGAAACCCGAATGAGGTGATCACGGGTAAGCTAATCTTGAACTCTTGCGAAGTTTATACCTTATTAGATACCGGTTCTACCCATTCTTTTATCTCTCCTACTTGTGCTCAATGTTTAAACTTGACTCCGGAGAAATTGGACTTTAACTTATCTGTTGAAACTCCGTTAGGTGAAACCTTCGTTACATCTACAGTTTATAAATCTTGCTTGATCCAAGTTAGCACAATCACATTACTTATTGATCTTATTTCTTTAAAGATACTTGCATTTGATGTGATTTTAGGGATTGATTGGTTAACCACTCATCATGCCAAAATTGATTGTTTTCGTAAGGTTGTTAGTTTTCATATTCATAACCAACCTGTTATATGAATTCAAGCAACTAAACCACTAAAATCAGTCACTGTCATATCAAGCCATAAAGCAATTCGTTTATTGAAAATTGGATGTCAAGCTTTTTTAGCCCATGTTATGGACTTGAACAAAAATACGTCAGATTTGAATAATATTTCTGTTGTTAGTGAATTTCCTGACGTATTTCCTGAAGAACTTCCTGGTCTATCCCCGAAACGTGAAGTTGAATTCTTTATTGATCTTGAACTGGGTACAAAGCCCATTTCAAAAACCCCATATCGAATGGCTCCTATTGAACTTCAGGAGTTAAAAGTTTAACTACACGAATTGTTAGACATCGGTTTCATTCGTCCTAGTACATCTCCTTGGGGTTCTCTTGTTCTATTTGTAAAGAAGAAAGACGGGAGTATGCGACTTTGTATTGACTATCGGGAATTGAACCATGTCGCCATCAAGAATAGGTATCCCCTACCTCATATTGATGACCTGTTCGACCAGTTGCAAGGAGCACAATTCTTTTAAAAGATCGATCTTAGCTTACGGATATCATCACCAAGATTAAAACCGAGGATATTCCAAGACCGCGCTTGAACTTCGATGACGGCATTATGAATTCTTAGTCATGTCTTTTGGATTGACTAATTGTAAGACCCCATCTTATTATGAATAAAAATTAAATTTTCTCTATTTATTATCTTGAAATAATAAGGAGTTAATTTGATATAATACTTTGGTTATGGGTGAAATGTGTAAATTTTACAAAATAATCAAGTGGTTATAAAATATTCATTTTTGCCGAGGAATATTCGTTTGGTCATGGAATATTCTTGTTGTCGGGGAATATTCGTACGACGACGCAGCCATTCGTGGGCCTCATAACAGAATAACTGTCGGATGAAGAAAACGACAAGTCTAAGTTTTTATAAATAACGGCGTAGTTCTTATCGTTAACATTGTTGAATACTCGGTGGTTAAAATACGAATACACGCGGGTTGCACAATTAGACACCGTATTGCATGCATATTTTTTGAATTATTGATTCTTACGTAAAGGCACTTTTCAATAATTGTTACAGTAATTACTTTTCAATATTTTATTTTATTGATTCAATAATTGTTGCGTTGATATTTTATATTATTGTTGTTTCAAAAATTTTCACTTCACAATATTTCCCATTATCAGATCAAGGAGAGGTTTAGTCACCTAATTGCGCGTCAGTAAGGAGAAATCCTTATCGGAAAGCCCCCTCTTTCCTGGGAATGGCCTGGTTGTCATAATTTTGATTCCGTAATATTATTTGTGAATAATTAATTATTGATTTATATGATAAGGAAATATTTATTTGATGTGGATATAAATGATGGATTTATTTATTTTATGTGGTTATAATTGAAGGATTTAATGTTGAGGTGTTTTATCGGTTTTTTTCTGAATGGAGGTATTAAAAATCAAATCAAGATTTTTACGATATATTATGTAAGTTATAATTTTTAATCCGATAGTGGATCGTTGTGATTTTTGGATATGTTATACATATATAAGTTGAGTATATGTCCACAAATTTTGAACCGCTAAAAATGAACGTATGATTTGTTATGAATTTTAAGAGGTGACTGATTCGGAAATTAAGTTTATAAATAATTTTGGTAGAAAATTCTAGAATTGAGTGGGCCCCACTTGTGGTTGGTGAAGAAATGTCTTGAATTTTATTTCAAATGTGGTGGGTGTGGCAATATGTAGGATTTCTAACAAAAACGCAGCGAAAATAAAATAATCAAAGCAATTTCAAACCCAACACGAGATCCATGAAAAATCAATTAATTCGAGAGGTTTAGATATTATACTTAAAAATAAAAGTGTTTCAAACGGCTTGAATCCTTAACGCCATTCCTCACGAAAACTACGTCTCTATGGTATCCACATTTAACGCCGCATCTAACCGTCGAACGATTCTCGCAATAAGAGGGACTTCACAGACTAGCCACTAAAGGAACCTTTATAAAACTATACGCTTTCTCTCTGGTCTCTCTCTAAGAATGGCTAGGGTTTTCAAGTTATGATCTAACCCTAAGTAGTGTTATATATCCTATATATAGTAGTTAAATGGAATTAATCAAAACCTAATTTCATAAAATCCTAATTTATATTTATATAACTTAATTAAGTCTTACTTAATTAATATACATATATAAAAACTTTCCTTTTAATTTAAATTAAGTGATTTAAATACTATTAATCATATTAATATATTTAAGTCCTTAAAATTTAAATTTATTCCCTTTAAATTACGTTACATATGTGTGACCTTATAGGTTATTATCACGTTGGCAATAATTTTAAAATCATATTATAAAATTATAAATAAAGCGATTGGCGGCATCTAAGAATGCATCACTGCTACCCAAGTAATAATAAGATCGATGATTCGATGCAACCTTTTAGTGACCAATGTTTCAATGTAATTTAATCCCTTTAACCTTAATATCCTAGATTAAACTCGAGTCATGGAATGTGTCATACTCTTAATAATTTAATCTGAGTTTTCTTGATCAATGAGTAGACTATATGAAATAAATCACTATTTGAGCATGGCCATGCATTTCATAGTCCTACTCAATTAAGAGGCCTATGGATATCACCCCTAATATATAGGAGGGTTAAATTCCATCACTTATATTCCTCACACGATTCATGATGTACCCAATAATCACCTTTATAGTCCACCCTATTAAAGGAGACATTTGATGATATCAAAGTACATAAATTCTCGTGTAGTAATATAGTGATTTCAGGTCGGAGGACCATTACATTATTGTCACTATGAGAATTTCTAATGACACTTCGCATAATGCTCCACATAGAATTCTCATGGTGGGTCTGTCCAGTACATCATTCTCTAACATGTACCTATGTATTGACTTAATATCTCATATATTTATGACCAATGAGATTTGGTCATCAGTCAACCCACATACTAGTCTCAATGCATCATTGTTGTCCCATCAACAATGATACTCAACTAGGGACATTTAAGAACAATGATACTAATTATAATTATATAATCTCATGTTCAAGTCACATACTTGAAACTATATAATTTATATCACTCTTCTAAGGAATTTTATTATGTTAACAATTATATAACGCAGTAAATAAAACCATAATAAAATCATTCATTTATTCAATCAAATATAATATCAAAACGTTAAGCAATTATATCAAATAATTGGCCTCTGGGCATAAACTCTAACACAATAAGTAAGGTAAAAAGCCATCGTGCAAAGAAAATCGTACTGCTTTCTTCTAATATTTTCCTATAAATAGAGGGCTAATTTAGAATTGAAAATCACACCAGTAACATAAGCTTTCTCTCTTTCTCTTTCTATATTATCGAGCGTATTTTGTGAGTATTTAGATACTTTGAGAATTGTTGTTCAGTACAAGTTTCATTCAGCATCACTTCCGACCTTTCATTTCTAAGTACTGATTCTTTGAGGTAAGGGATGTTATTTTCTTCTTAAATGATATTATTTTCTTCAATATCATTATGCCGAAATATTGGTTTGAACTTTTTAATCAAATTTGGAACTTTTGTGTCGGGGTAACTATTCACATATATGACACTATTCACGTATATGGCACTATTCACGAATACGATACTATTCACCAAAAAATAAAATTTTCTCTTTTTTGTCCCAGATGTCTTTTATGGTTACTATCTTTGATTGTATCCATGTTTTGATCTTTATTTTTAAATTCTACTTCACACTTCGTTCTCTAAAATGTTTTTCATCATCCTCAGTCCTTAATGGTGGTACTTGATGAATATCTTTGGCCTGTAGTGCAAAGATGAATGATTACCTGATGAATATCTTTGGCCCGTAGTGCAAAGATGAACAGGTGTTGAGATGAACATGACCAACTGGTGATAAAAATGAATATCTTTGGCCCATAGTGCAAAGATGTATATTAATTGATGTTACAGGGATAAAATATTGATGATGGACTTTTAAATTAATAGATGATAATAGATTTCATTCTCTACTTAACTCTTCTAATGAATTGTTATTTCCGCTGCAATTGTTGATCTAAAACTTGTTGTTGATTATATTCTATCAGATTTTTCCCTGTTGAAGACTAAGGATAATTTGTTGTATATTATCTTAGTCATAATATTCTTTACTGGGCTAGTTGAGCTCACCTTTTTCCTTTTTGTTCCATTTTTCTTCTCAGAAAGCGAGAACATAGCAGGAACTAGTCGGGGTATAGAGTGATGGTCCTAGACAGTTGTTTTAGCAGTCCCCACTTTTTTTGTAAAATAGTACATCAATAATTATAATGAGGACTTTATTTGGGTGTTGATATTGTCTAGAAGATAATATTTGTATTTAAACTCACAGTATGTGTTGTCGTATTTTGCACGATAATTGTATTAATAAAGTTGTAGTTATTTTTCTGTACCATGTATTTGGCGACTCAGAATGGGTGATGTTTACCTATTTTGGGGGCGTCACAGTTGATATCAGAGCTTAGGGATATGGTCTCTAGTGGAGATCGGGGAATAGAATTAGGAGGGGAGAGATGAGTAAATCCTTCGCTAGTGTGTCCTACCTAAGCTTATTTGTTGGTCGGTCATAATATAGGGATATTATGTGATATGTTAATTTGTTTAATTAACCCCTATTTTATGGCAGTTTTTAAGAATGGCAGCTGAGAACGTTAACAATGGAGTCTATGAGACTGTGAAAAAACCTTTGATTACCAACCAAGAGAACGATGTAATGCGAAGGCAATATTACTCCTCAAAACAACACTACTGAAAGCAAACGATGAATGATGCGATGTTTAGATGCTTTTTGCGGTTCATGCAAAATCGCATTTAGAGGAGACTCGTGTATAAAATATAGGTGGAAAAGGATAAGCAACGCTGCGGCCTATCACAAATGCAAGCGATTCGAAGGAGTTGGGACCACCAGATTTACGGGAAAGCCCGATCCGATTAAAGGTGAAACGCTGTTAAGCAAATGACCAAGATATTCGATGTCTTGTCAACGCGGAGGAACATAAGGTTCCATTCGCCACCTTTATGTTCCGTGGTGAGGCAGACATCTTGGTGGGAATCATGAAGCGTACTTCACCACCAGCATACTCAACATGTCTTGGAAAAAATTTCAGAAACTGTTTAATGACAAGTATTTTCCTGAAAGTATTCGTCATATGAAGGATGTAGAGTTTATTAGACTATAATAGAACAACATGACGGTGTCCCAATACGAGGCGAAGTTCGCGGAGTTATCCAGGTTTGCACCTCATTTGGTAGAAAATGAGGAACGTATGACGCGGATGTTTCTGAGAGATCTAAAACCCGAGATTTGACAATATCTTATCTCTCATAAATTTTCTTTATATTCAGATGTTGTAAACAAGGCTCAATTATTAGAAATATGATAACAAGTAATGCGTTCAACCGAGGGACCACAACCGTGGTCATATCAAGTGACAAAGATCATTGGAGCGATGATAACCAAATGAGAGGGAAAATACGGATAAAAGCGAGAATTACTCGGGTGGTCATCGTGGCCATGACAATAGGAGAGGTGAGTCAAGTGGAAATTTCAAAAAGAGGAGATTCAACAATGACGGAAAAACATTAGCACCAACACCAACAACAAATTCTAGGGGAGGAGAACGACCGCCAGTTAGATGCTATAGATGAGGAAAGGAGGGACACATAAGTCCAAAATGTTCACAGCTTTCCAAGGTGTGTTTCAATTGTGGAAAAGACGGTCATATAGCCCGATTTTGTCCGGTAGTAAAATCAAGTCCAACTGGGACGGCGGCACCAAAGGCGACTACGGACAAAACAAAGTCGGTGGTTCAAGGAAGGGCCTTTGTCATGACTGGCCAAAACGCGAGAAATCCGAACGAGGTGATCACGGATAAGCTAATCTTGAACTCTTGCGAAGTTTATACCTTACTAGATACTGGTTCTACCCATTCTTTTATCTCTCCTACTTGTGGTCAACGTTTAAACTTGACTCCGGAGAAATTGGACTTTAACTTATCTATTGAAACTCTGTTGGGTGAAACCTTCGTTACATCTACAGTTTATAAATCTTGCTTGATCCAAGTTGGCACAATCACATTACCTGTTGATCTTATTTCTTTAAAGATACTTGCATTTGATGTGATTTTAGGGATTGATTGGTTAACCACTCATCATGCCAAAATTGATTATTTTCGTAAGGTTGTTAGTTTTCATATTCCTAACTAACCTGTTATACGAATTCAAGCAACTAAACCACTAAAATCAATCACGGTCATATCAAGCCATAAAGCTATTCGTTTATTGAAAAACGGATGTCAAGCTTTCTTAGCCCATATTATGGACTTGAACAAAAACACGCCGATTTGAATAATATTCCTTTGTTAATGAATTTCAAAGTATTTCTGAAGAAATTCTGGTACTACCAGGCGTGAAGTTGAATTCTTTATTAATCTTGAACCGTACAAAACCCATTTCTAATACTCCATATCGAATGGCTCTATTGAACTTCGTGGAGTTAAAAAGTCCAACTACGAGAATTGTTAGACATCGGTTTCATTCGTCCCTAATACATCTTCTTGGGGTGCTCTTTTATTTGAAAGAAGAAAAAACGGGGAGTATACGACTTTGTATTGACTACTGAGAATTAAACCATGTCACCATCAAGAATAGGTATCCACTACCTCGCATTGATGACCTGTTTGACCCGATTCATGAAGAAGCACAATACTTTTCAAAGATCGATCTTCATTCTGGATATCATCAGCTAAAGATTAAAACTGAGGATATTCCAAAGACTGCCTTCAGAACTCAGTACGGGCATTATGAATTCTTAGTCATGTCTTTTGGATTGACTAATGCTCCTGCTGCTTTCATGGATATGATGAACTGTGTATTCAAGGAATATTTGGATCAGTTCGTTGTTGTCTTTATTGATGACATCTTTATCTATTTCAAAAGCCGTGAAGATCATGAGCACCATTTAAAGCTGGTACTTCAAAGACTTCGTGACAACAAGCTATACGCCAAGCTAAAGAAATGCGAGTTCTGGCTTAAGGAAGTTGCATTCCTTGGGCACGTGGTGTCAAAACATGGAGTATCTGTTAACCCGACAAAGATTGAAGCAATCCAAAGTTGGGAGCAACCAAAGTCCGCGACCGAAGTGCATAGCTTTCTGGGCTTAACTGGTTATTATTGGAGATTCGTGGAAGGATTTTCTCGAATCGCTACTCCGTTAACTCAGCTGACTCGAAAAGATGCAAAATTGTGTATGGAGCGAGGAATGCGAGAAGAGTTTCCAAGAGCTCAAGAGAGACTCATTTCGCACTGTTTCGACAATACCATCCGGTTCGGATGGATTTGTTATCTACAACGATGCTTCGGGAAAGGGTTAGGATGTGTTCTCATGCAACATGGGAAAGTCATAGCCTATGCCTCATGACAACTCAAAGAATATGAGAGGAATTATCCTATTCATGATCTGGAGTTGGCGTGCTCATTTTTAACGTTAAAAATGGAGACACTTCCCGTATGGGGAGAAAGTGGAGATTTATACGGATCATAAAAGCCTCAAATATTTCTTCACCCAAAAGGAACTCAACATGCGGCAACGATGTTGGCTCGAGCTGTTGAAGGATTACGACCATAATATTCAATATCATCCTGCAAAAACAAACTTTGTAGCTAACGCATTGAGTAGAAGATCGTATGCGGGTACGAGTGCAATGTTGTTAACACAAAGGCCCATTTTGTAAGACTTACAAATGATGGAGATAGAGTTAAAAGCTCCAAGTACCCACGTGATGATGGCAAATATACGAGTAGAACCGACTTTAATCGATAAAGTTAAAGTTGCTTTCCAAGCTACTGAGACACGAGGCGATGCGTATGAAAAAGAAAGTGCAAGAATGTGCTATTCCGGAGACAAGAATTGATGAAGAAGGAATACTTAGAGTCAACTCCAGACTTTGCGTTCCTAACGATTTTGACTTGAAGCACAGAATCATGATGGAGGCACAGAACATATCATTTGCAATCCATCCTGGGAGTTTTAAAATGTATCACGATCTTCGACATACATTTTGGTGGAGCAATATGAAGAAAGAGATCGCGGAGTTTATCTCGAGGTGTTTAACTTGTCAACGTGTAAAGACGGAGCATCAAATGCCAAAGGGTCCATTGCAACCACTTGAGATTCCAAAATGGAAGTGGGAACACATTACTATGGATTTCGTTACGGGTCTTCCCAAGGTTTCTCAAGGTATAAATGCGATTTGGGTTATTGTTGATAGATTAACCAAGTCGGCTCATTTCTTGCCCATACGTGAGACTTATTCCTCGAACGCCTTGCTAGGTATGTACGTAAATGAGATTGTGAGATTGCATGGCATGCCAAGATCCATAGTTTTGGATCGTGACCAAAGATTCACTTCACGATTTTGGGTTAGCTTACGTAAAGCTATAGGCGCGGATTCTGATTGATTCGGTATACCATCCTCAAACGGACGGCAATCGAAAAGGACTATTCAAACCCTCAAGATATATTAGGACTCTGTCCTAGATTTTAAAGGAAGTTGATAAGTACTTGTCACCGTGTGGAATTCTCCTACAACAACAAATTATCAAACAAGTATAGGCATGGCTCCATTCGAGGCGTTATATGGACAAAAGTGTCGTTCTCCAGTATGCTGGGACGAGGTGGAAAACAACGTTGTTGGGAACAGAATTAGTACGCATGACTACAAAAAAGATTTAAATGATCCGGCAACGTATAAAGACTTCACAAGATCGACAAAAAATTTATGTTGATCTTCATCGAAAGGACGTGGAGTTTAATATTGGAGATCATGTACTGTTACGTATTGCTCCATGGAAGGGAGTTACAAGATTTGGGAAGAGAGGAAAGCTCAATCCACGATTTGTTGGTCCATTTGAGATTCTTGACCGGATAGGAAATGTGGCATATAGACTCGCATTACCTCCAAGTATGTCTCGTGTTCATAATATTTTTCACATATCTATGCTTCGTAAATATGTGAAAGACCCAAACCACATTATTGCGTTAGAACTGATGAGATAAATTAAGATTTAACGTGCACGAGGAGGTACTTGTCAAGATATTGATAGAAAAGAGCATATCCTACTTAACAAAGGTTATACCACAAGTCAAGGTTTTGTGGAGGAACCATGCTATCAAGAAATGACTTGGAAGTTGGAATCGAAAATGAAAGCAAGGTACCTCACCTTTTCAAACACTGTGCGTCGTCGCCAATTTCGAGGGATTTAAATTTCATAAGAAGGGGGAGGTTGTAAGACCCCATCTTATTATGAATAAAAATTAAATTTTCTCTATTTATTATCTTGAAATAATAAGGAGTTAATTTGATATAATACTTTGGTTATGAATGAAATGTGCAAATTTTACAAAATAAGCAAGTGGTTATAAAATATTCGTTTTTGTCGGGGAATATTCGTTTGGTCGTGGAATATTCTTGTTGTCGAGGAATATTCGTACGATGGCGCAGCCATTCGTGGGCCTCATAACAGAATAACTGTCGGATGAAGAAAACGACAAGTTTGAGTTTTTATAAATAACGGCGTAGTTGTTATAGTTAACACTATTAGAATACCCGGTGGTTAAAATACAGTAATACGCGTGGTTGCATTGGCAGAAGCACACCAGTATTACGCATGATTTTTTGAATTATTGATTCTTACGTAAGAAGGCACTACTCAATAATTGTTACAGTAATTACTTTTTAATATTTTAATTTCTTGATTCAATAATTGTTGCGTTGATATTTTATATTATTGTTGTTTCAATAATTATCACTGCACAATATTTCCCATTATCAGATCAATAATTCATATTATTTGAATAATATTATTAGATAACATTATTGGCAATGTCTAGAAAGTTCTGTCTAAGGAGAGGTTTGGTCACCTAATCAATTGCTTTAAGTAAGGAGAAATCCTTATTGAAAGCCGCCTCTTTCCGAGAACTACCGTCATTGTCATAATTATGATTCTGTAATATTATTTGTGAATAATAAATTATTGATTTATATGATAAGGAAATATTTATTTGATGTGGATATAAATGATGGATTTATTTATTTTATGTGGTTATAATTGAAGGATTTAATGTTGAGGTGTTTTATCAGTATTTTTTTGGAATGGAGGTATTAAAAATCAAAGCAGTATTTTTACGATATATTGCGTGAGTTATAATTTTTAATCTGACCGTTGGATCGTTGTGATTTTTGGATATGTTATACATATATAAGTTGAGTATATGTCCACAAATTTTGAACCGTTAAAAATGAACGTATGATTTGTTATGAATTTTAAGAGGTGACTGATTCGGAAATTAAGTTTATAAATAATTTTGGTAGAAAATTCTAGAATTGAGTGGGCCCCACTTGTGGTTGGTGAAGAAATGTGCTGAATTTTATTTCAAATGTGGTGGGTGGAAATATGTAGGGATTTCGGCACAAAAACGCAGCGAAAATAAAATAATCAAAGCAATTTCCAAAACCCAACACGTGATCCATGCGAAAAATCAATTAATTCAGAGGTTTAGATATTATACAGAAAATAAAAGTGTTTCAATTCCGCTTTCAATCCTTAACGCAATTCCTCATGAAACTACGCCTCTATGGTATCCACATCGACGCCGCAAAGAACCGAACGATTCTCAATAATAAGAAGGACTTCACAGATTTAGCCACCAAAGGAACCTTTATAAAATTAGACGCTTTTCTCTAGTCTCTCTAAGAATGGCTAGGGTTTTCAAGTTATGATCTAACCCTAAGTAATGCTTATATATCCTATATATAGTAGTTAAATAGAATTAATCAAAACCTAATTTCATAAAATCCAAATTTATATATATATATATAACTTAATTAAGTCTTACTTAATTAATATACATATATAAAAACTTTTCTTTTAATTTAAATTAAGTAATTTAAATACTATTAATCATATTAATATATTTAAATCCTTAAAATTTAAATTTATTCCCTTTTAAATTACGTTACATATGTGTGACCCTATAGGTTATTATCACGTTGGCAATAATTTTAAAATCATATTATAAAATTATAAACAGTGAGCGGCATCTAGTAATGCATCATTGCTACCCAAGTAATAATAAGATCGATAATTCGATGCAACCTTTTAGTGACCAATGTTTTAATGTAATTTAATACTTTTAACCTTAATATCCTAGATTAAACTCGAGTCATGGAATGTGTCATACTCTTCATAATTTAATCTGAGTTTTCTTGATCAATGAGTAGACTATATGAAATAAATTACTATTTGAGCATGGCCATGCATTTCATAGTCCTACTCAATCAAGAGGCCTATGGATATCACCCCTAATATATAGGAGGGTTAAATTCCATCTAGATCACTCATATTCCTCACACGATTTATGATGTACCCAATAATCATCTTTATAGTCCACCCTATTAAAGGTGACATTTGATGATATCAAAGTATATAAATTCCCGTGTAGTAATATAGTGATTTCGTGCCTGGAGGACCATTACATTATTGTCACTATGAGAATTTCTAATGACACTTCGCATAATGCTCCACATAGAATTCTCATGGTGGGTCCGTCCCAAAGACATCGCTTTCAACACGTACCTATGCATTGACTTAATATCTCATATATTTATGACCAATGAGATTTGGTCATCAGTCAACCCACATACTAGTCTCAATGCATCATTGTTGCCCCATCAAAAATGATACTCAACTACGGACATTTAAGAACAATGATACTAATTATAATTATATAATCTCATGTTCAAGTCACATACTTGAAACTATATAATTTGTATCACTCTTCTAAGGAATTTTCTTTTTTGTTCTATTTTTCTTCTCAGAAAGCGAGAACATAGCAGGAACTAGTCGGGGTATAGAGTGATGGTCCTAGACAGTTGTTTTAGCTGTCCCCACTTTTTTTGTAAAATAGTACATCAATAATTATAATGAGGACTTTATTTGGGTGTTGATATTGTCAAGAAGACAATATTTGTATTTAAACTCACAGTATGTGTTGTAGTATTTTGCACGATAATTGTATTAATAAAGTTGTAGTTGTTTTTCTGTACCATGTATTTGGCGACTCAGAATGGGTGATGTTTACCTATTTTGGGGCGCCACAAATGGTATCGTAGCTTAGGGATATGGTCTCCGGTGGAGATCGGGGAATAGAACTAGGAGGAGAGATGAGTAAATCCTTCGCTAAAGTGTCCTACCTAAGTTTATTTGTTGGTAACTATCATAATATAGGGATATTATGTGATATGTTAATTGGTTTAATTAACCCCTCGCTTTATGGTAGTTTTAAGAATGGCAGCTGAGAACGTTAACAATGGAGTCTATGAGACTGTGGAACAACCTTTGATTACCAACCAAGAGAACGTGCAACAGGAAGACAATATTACTCCTGTAAACAACACTATCGAGCAAACGATGAATGATGCGATGTTTAGAAACTTTTTGCAATTCATGCAAAATCGATTTGAGGAGACTCGTGTACAAAATACGGTGGAAATGATAAGAACGCTACGGCTTTATCACAAACCCAAGCGATTCAAGGAGTTGGGACCACCGATTTTGGGAAAGCCCGATCCAATTAAAGCGCGAAACGCTGGTTAAGCAAATGACCAAGATATTCGATGTCTTGGTCGCATTTGAGGAAATGAAGGTTCCATTCGCCACCTTTATGTTCCGTGGTGAGGCAGATTAATGGTGGGAATCTATGAAGCGTACCCAGCCAGCCGCACTCAACATGTCTTGGGAAAAATTTTAGAAACTATTTAATGACAAGTACTTTCCTGAAAGTATTTGTCATATGAAGGACGTAGAGTTTATTAGACTATAACAGAACAACATGACGGTGTCCCAATACGAGGCGAAGTTCGTGTAGTTATCCAGGTTTTCACCTCATTTGGTAGAAAATGAGGAACGTATGACGCAGATGTTTCTGAGAGGTCTAAAACCCGAGATTCGACAATATCTTATCTCTCATAAATTTTCTTTATATTCAGATGTTGTAAACAGGGCTCAATTATTAGAGCATGATAACAAGTATGTTCAATCGAGGGACCACAACCAGAGTCATACTCATGGATGCGAATTATCGTCGAGCGATGATAACCAAATGAGAGGAAAATATTTGGACAAAAGCGGTAACCACTCGGGTGGTTATCGTGGCCATGACAATAGGAGAGGTGAGTCAAGTGGAAATTTCAAAAAGAGGAGATTCAACAATGACGGAAAGACATCAGCACCAGCACCAACAACAAATTCTAGGGGAGGAAAACGACCGCCAGTTAGATGCTACAGATGAGGAGAGGAGGGACACATAAGTCCAAACTATTCCCAGCCTTCAAAGGTGTGTTTCAATTATGGAAAAGACAATCATATAGCCCGATTTTGTTCGATAATAAAGTCAAGTCCAACTGGGATGGCGGCACCAAAGGCGACTACGGACAAAACAAAGTCGGTGGTTCAAGGAAGTATGCTTTGTCACGACCGCCAAAACGCGAGAAACCGTAGACGAGGTGATCACGGCAAAGCTAATCTTGAACTCTTACAAAGTTTATACCTTACTAGATACCGGTTCTACCCATTCTTTATCTCTCCCGCCAGGGTCAACGCTTAAACTTGACTCGAGAAATTGAACTTTAACTTATCTGTTGAAACTCAGTTGGGTGAAACCTTCGTTACATCTACGCTTTATAAATCTTGCTTGATCCAAGTTGGCACAATCACATTACCTGTTGATCTTATTTCTTTAAAGATACTTGCATTTGATGTGATTTTAGGGATTGATTGGTTAACCACTCATCATGCCAAAATTGATTGTTTTCGTAAGGTTGTTAGTTTTCATATTCCTAACCAACCTGTTATACGAATTCAAGCAACTAAACCACTAAAATAAATCACGGTCATATCAAGCCATAAAGCTATTCGTTTATTGAAAAACGGATGTCAAGCTTTCTTAGCCCATATTATGGACTTGAACAAAAATACGTCAGATTTGAATAATATTCCGTTGTTAATGAATTTCAAGAAATTCTGGTCTACCCCTGCAGCGTGAAGTTGAATTCTTTATTAATCTTGAACCGCACAAAACCCATTTCTAAAACTCCATATCGAATGGCTCCTATTGAACTTCAGGAGTTAAAAGTCCAACTACAGGAATTGTTAGACATCAGTTTCATTCGTCCTAATACATCTCCTTGGGGTGCTCCTTTTTTATTTGTAAAGAAGAAAAACGGGAGTACACGACTTTGTATTGACTACCGAGAATTAAACCATGTCACCATCAAGAATTGGTATCCACTACCTCGCATTGATGACCTGTTTGACCGCCATAAGAGAGCACAATACTTTTCAAAGATCGATCTTCGCTCGGATATCATCACCAAGATTAAAACCGAGGATATTCCAAAGATCGCCTTCTAACTCAAGACGGCATTATGAATTCTTAGTCATGTCTTTTGATCGACTAATGCTCCGCGCCGCTTTCATGGATATGATGAACCGTGTATTCAAGGAATATTTGGATCAGTTCGTTGTTGTCTTTATTGATGACATCCTTATCTATTTCAAAAGCCGTGAAGATCATGATCATCATTTAAAGCTGGTACTTCAAAGACTTGGTGACAACAAGCTATACGCCAAGCTAAAAAAATGCGAGTTATGGCTAAAGGAAGTTGCATTCCTTAGGCACGTGGTGTTAAAACATGGAGTATCTATTGACCCGACAAAGATTGAAGCAATCCAAAGTTGGGAGCAACCAAAGTCGGTGACCAAAAGTATGTAGCTTTTCTCGCTTAACTGTGGTTATTATCGGAGATTCGTGGAAGGATTTTCTCGAATCGCCATCTGCTAACTCGTATGACTCGTAAAAGATGCAAAATTCAGATGGAGCGAGGAATGCGAGAAGAGTTTCCAAGAGCTCAAGAGAGACTCATTTCGCACCTATTCCGACAATACCATCCGGTTCGGATGGATTTGTTATCTACAAATGATGCTTTAGGCAAAGGTTTAGGATGTGTTCTCATGCAACATGGGAAAGTCATAGCTTATGCCTCGCGACAACTCAAAAAGAATATGAGAGGAATTATCCTACTCATGATCCGAGTCAGCGTGAATGCTTTTATGCTGAAAATCTGGAGACACTACCCGTATGGGGAGAAAGTGGAGATTTATACGGATCATAAAAGCCTCAAATATTTCTTCACCCAAAAGGAACTCAACATGCGGCAAGAACGACGCTGGCTCGAGTCATTGAAGGATTACGACCATAATATTCAATATCATCCCGAAAAAGCAAACGTCAGAGCTAACGTGACGAGTGTAAAGATCGTATGCGGCATGAAAGTGCAATGTTGTTAACACAAAGGCCCATTTTGTACGACTTATAAATGATGGAGATAGAGTTAAAAGCTCTAAGTACCCACGTGATGATGGCAAATATACGAGTAGAACCGACTTTAATCGATAAAGTTAATGCTGCTCAAGCTACAGACCTGGAGCTGATGCGTATGAAAAAGAAAGTGCAAGAAGGTGCTATTCCCGAGGCAAGAATTGATGAAGAAGGAATACTTAGAGTCAACTCCGCACTTTCAAGCTCCTAACGATTTTGACTTGAAGCGTAATCATGATGGAGGCACACAACACATCATTTGCAATCCATCTTGGGAGTTCTAAATGTATCACGATCTTCGACATACATTTTGGTGGAGCAATATGAAGAAAGAGATCGCGGAGTTTATCTCGAGGTGTTTAACTTGTCAACGTGTAAAGACGGAGCATCAAGTGCCAAAGGTTCCATTGCAACCACTTGAGATTCCAAAATGGAAGTGAGAACACATTATTATGGATTTCATTACGGGTCTTCTCAAGGTTTCTCAAGGTATAGATGCGATTTGGGTTATTGTTGATAGATTAACCAAGTCGGCTCATTTCTTGCCCATACGTGAGACTTATTCCTTTGAACGTCTTGCTAGTATGTACGTAAATGAGATTGTGAGATTGCATGGCATGCTAGTATCCATTGTTTCGGATCGTGACCCAAGATTCACTTCACGATTTTTGGTTAGCTTACAGAAAGCTATGGGTACGGATTTATTTATTGATTCGGCAAGATACCATCCTCAAACGACGGCAATCGAAAAGGACTATTCAAACCCTCAAGATCTATTAAGACTCAGTGTCCTAGATTTTAAAGGAAGTTGGATAAGTATTTGCCACCGGTGGAATTCTCCTACAATAACGATTATCAAACAAGTATAGGCATGGCTCCATTCGAGGCGTTATATGGATTTAAAGTGTCGCTCTCCAAGAGATCTTTGACGAGAATTGGGAGAAAGCAACGTTGTTGGGAAATGTAATTAATACGCATGACAACAAAAGATTTAAATGATCCCAAGAACGTATAAATACCTCACAAGATCTACAAAAGAGTTATGTTGATCTTCATCGAAAAGGACGTGGAGTTTAATATCGAGATCATGTACTATTACGTATTGCTCCATAGAAGGGAGTTACAAGATTTGGGAAGAGAGAAAGCTCAATCCACGATTTGTTAGTCCATTTGAGATTCTCGACCGGATAGAAATGTGGCCTATAGACTCAGATTACCTCCAAGTATGTCTCGTGTTCATAATGTTTTTCATATATCTATGCTTCAGTAAATATGTGAAAGACCCAAACCACATTATTGCGTTAGAACTGCATTTAGATAGTCAAGATTTAACGTATTTAGGAGGTACTGCCAAGATATTGGATGAAAAGAGATATCCTACGAACAAAGGTTATACCACAAGTCAAGGTTTTGTGGAGGAACCATGCTATTAAAGAAATGACTTGGGAGTTGGAATCAGAAATAAAAGCAAGGTACCTTCACCTTTTCGAAACACCAGGTACGTATGTCAATTTCGAGGACGAAATATCATAAGGAGGGGAGGTGTAAGACCCCATCTTATTATGAATAAAAATTAAATTTTCTCTATTTATTATCTTGAAATAATAAGGAGTTAATTTGATATAATACTTTGGTTATGAATGAAATGTGCAAATTTTATAAAATAAGCAAGTGGTTATAAAATATTCATTTTTGTATGGGAATATTCATTTGGTTGTGGAATATTCTTGTTGTCGGGGAATATTCGTACGAAGGCGCAGCCATTCGTGGGCCTCATAACGGAATAACTGTCGGATGAAGAAAACAACAAGTTTGAGTTTTTATAAATAATAGCAGAAGTTGTTATCGTTAACACTATTAGAATACCGGTTGGTTAAAAATACGATGAATACGCGTGGTTCGCAAAGTAAAGACACCAGACGCACAAAGATTTTTTTGAATTATCGATTCTTACGCAAGAAGGCACTACTCAATAATTGTTACGAAGAATTACTTTTCAATATTTTAATTTATCGATTCAATAATTGTTGCATTGATATTTTATATTATTGTTGTTTCAATAATTTTTACTTGCATAATATTTCCCATTATCGATCAATAATTCATATTATTTGAATAATATTATTAGATAACATTATTGGCAATGTCAAGAAAGTTCGGCTAAGGAGAGGTTTGGTCACCTAATCATACGCCCAAGAAGTGAGAAATCCTTATCGAAAGCCCCTCTTTCCTAGAGAACTACCGGTTGTCATAATTGTGATTCGTAAATATTATTTGTGAACAATTAATTATTGATTTATATGATAAGGAAATATTTATTTGATGTGGATATAAATGATGAATTTATTTATTTTATGTGGTTATAATTGAAGGATTTAATGTTGAAGTGTTTTATCAAGATTTTTTCTGAATGGAGGTATTAAAAATCAAATCAAGATTTTTACGATATATTAATGTGAGTTATAATTTTTAATCCGACCGCTGGATCGTTGTGATTTTTGGATATGTTATACATATATAAGTTGAGTATATGTCCATAAATTTTGAACCGTTAAAAATGAACGTATGATTTGTTATGAATTTTAAGAGGTGACTGATTCGGAAATTAAGTTTATAAATAATTTTGGTAGAAAATTCTAGAATTGAGTGGGCCCCACTTGTGGGTTGGTGAAGAAATGTCTTTGAATTTTATTTCAAATGTGGTGGGTGGAAATATGTAGGGATTTCGGCACAAAAACGCAGCGAAAATAAAATAATCAAAGCAATTTCCAAAACCCAACACGTGATCCATGCGAAAAATCAATTAATTCAGAGGTTTAGATATTATACCGAAAATAAAAGTGTTTCTGAATCGGCTTCGAATCCTTAACGCAATTCCTCACGAAACTACGTCTCTATGGTATCCACACGAACGCCGCATCTAACCGGTCGAACAATTCTCGCAATAAGAGGGACTTGCGCAAAGATTAGCCACCAAAGGAACCTTTATAAAATCAGACGCTTTTCTCTAGGTCTCTCTCTAAGAAATGGCTAGGGTTTTCAAGTTATGATCTAACCCTAAGTAATGCTATATATCCTATATACGTAGTTAAATGGAATTAATCAAAACCTAATTTCATAAAATCCGAATTTATATATATATAACTTAATTAAGTCTTACTTAATTAATATACATATATAAAAATTTCCTTTTTATTTAAATTGTGATTTAAATACTATTAATCATATTAATATATTTAAATCCTTAAAATTTAAATTTATTCCCTTTAAATTACGCTCTATATGTGTGACCCTATAGGTTATTATCACTAAGTGGCAATAATTTTAAAATCATATTATAAAATTATAAAAGTTAAATGACATTCAAGAATGCATCACCGCTACCCAAGTAATAATAAGATCGATGATTCGATCAAACCTTTTAAAGACTAATGTTTCAATGTAATTTAATCCTTTTAACCTTAATATCCCGTATTAAACTCGAGTCATGGAATGTGTCATACTCTTCATAATTTAACTGAAGTTTTCTTGATCAATGAGTAGATTATATGAAACAAATTACTATTCGAGCATGGCCACGCATTTCATAGTCCTACTCAATCAAGAGGCCTATGGATATCACCCCTAATATATAGGAGGGTTAAATTCCATCTAGATCACTCATATTCCTCACACGATTCATGATGTACCCAATAATCATCTTTATAGTCCACCCTATTAAAGGTGCCATTTGATGATATCGAGTATATAAATTCGCGTGTAAGTAATATAGTGATTTCGTGTCTGAGGACCATTACATTATTGTCACTTATGAGAATTTCTAATGACACTTCGCATAATGCTCCACATAGAATTCTCATGGTGGGTCCGCCCAAGACATCGTTTCTCAACATGTACTCTACGCATCGACTTAATATCTCATATATTTATGGCCAATGAGATTTGGTCATCAATCGACCACATACTAGTCTCAATGCATCATTGTTGTCCCATCAAAATGATACTCAATCTAGGGACATTTAAGAACAATGATACTAATTATAATTATATAATCTCATGTTCAAGTCACATACTTGAAACTATATAATTTATCACTCTTCTAAGGAATTTTATTATGTTAACAATTATATAACGCAAAGAAATAAAACCATAATAAAATCATTCATTTATTCAATCAAATATAATATCAAAACGTTAAGCAATTATATCAAATAATTGGCCTCTAGGGCATAAACTCTAACACAATAGTAGCAGATAAAGCCATCAGGTAGCAGGTCAAGTCTGCTTCGGCGTGCTAATATTTTCCTATAAATAGAGGGCTAATTTAGAATTGAAAATCACACCAGTAACATAAGCTTTCTCTCTTTCTCTTTCTATATTATCGAGCGTATTTTGTGAGTATTTAGATACTTTGAGAATTGGCTGCTCAAGATAAGTTTCATTCAAAGATCACTTCCGACCTTTCATTTCAAGCAATCGATTCTTTGAGGTAAGGGATGTTATTTTCTTCTTAAATGATATTATTTTCTTCAATATCATTATGCCGAAATATTGGTTGGAACTTTTTAATCAAATTTGGAACTTTTGTGTCGGGGTTACTATTCACGTATACGACACTATTCACGAATCACGAGATTATTCAATTTAAAAAATAAAATTTTCCCTTTTTCGTCCCAGATGTCTTTTATGGTTACTATCTTTGATTGTATCCATGTTTTGATCTTTATTTTTAAATTCTACTTCACACTTCGTTCTCTAAAATATTTTTCATCATCCTCAAATCCCTTAATGGTGGTATTTGAGGAATATCTTTGGCCTTTGTAGAAGGCAAAGATGAATGATTACTCGATGAATATCTTTGGCCCAGAAGGTCAAAGATGAACAGTGTTGAGATGAACATGACCAACTTGGTGATACAAATGAATATCTTTGGCCCATAGTGCAAAGATGTATATTGATTGATGTTACAGGGATAAAATATTGATGATGGACTTTTAAATTCATAGATGATAATAGATTTCATTCTCTACTTAACTCTTCTAATGAATTATTATTTCCGCTGCAGTTGTTGATCTAAAACTTGTTGTCGATTATATTCTATCAGATTTTTCCCTATAGAAGACTAAGGATAATTTGTTATATATTATCTTAGTCATAATAATCTTTACTGGGCTAGTTGAGCTCACCCTTTTCTTTTTTGTTCTATTTTTCTTCTCAGAAAGCGAGAACATAAAGAGAAACTAATCGAGGTATGGTAGTGATGGTCCTGCAGCTTGTTTTAGTTGTCCCCACTTTTTTTGTAAAATAGTACATCAATAATTATAATGAGGACTTTATTTGGGTGTTGATATTGTCAAGAAGACAATATTTGTATTTAAACTCACAGTATGTGTTGTTGTAGTATTTTGCACGATAATTGTATTAATAAAGTTGTAGTTGTTTTTCTCGTACCATGTATTTGGCGACTTCGTAATGGGTGATGTTTACCTATTTTGGGGGCGCCACATTAAGTATAAGAGCTTAGGGATATGGTCTCCGGTGGAGATCGGGAATAGAACTAGGAGGGAGAGATGAGTAAATCCTTCGCTAAGTGTCCTACCTAAGTTTATTCATTGGCTCATTATAATATAGGGATATTATGTGATATGTTAATTTGTTTAATTAACCCCTGCTTTTATGGCGCTTTTTAAGAATGGCAACTAAGAATGTTAACAATGGAGTCTATGAGACCGTGGAACAACCTTTGATTACCAACCAAGAGAACGCAACGGCAACAGAAGGCAATATTACTCCTGTAAACAACACTACCGAAAGCAAACGATGAATGATGCGATGTTTAGAAGCTTTTTGCGCTCATGCAAAATCGACGCGGAGACTCGTGTACAAAATACGGTGGAAATGATAAAGAACGCTGCTGGCCTATCACAAATGCAAGCGCTTCAAGGAGTTGGGACCACCAGATTTCTGGGAAAGCCCGATCCGATTAAGGCGGAAACGAGGGTTAAGCAAATGACCAAGATATTCGATGTCTTGGGCTGCACAGAGGAACAGAAGGTTCCATTCGCCACCTTTATGTTCCGTGGTGAGGCATATTACTGGTGGGAATCTGTGAAGCGTACCCAGCCAGCCGCACTCAACATGTCTTGGGAAAAATTTTAGAAACTGTTTAATGACAAGTACTTTCCTGAAAGTATTCGTCATATGAAGGACGTAGAGTTTATTAGACTATAACAGAACAATATGACGGTGTCCCAATACGAGGCGAAGTTCGCGGAGTTATCCAGGTTTGTACCTCATTTGGTAGAAAATGAGGAACGTATGACGCGAATGTTTCTGAGAGGTCTAAAACTCGAGATTCAACAATGTCTTATCTCTCATAAATTTTCTTTATATTCAGATGTTGTAAACAGGGCTCAATTATTAGAGCGTGATAATAAGTATGTTCAACCGAGGGACCACAACTGTGGTCATATCAAGATGCAAATATCATCGAGAGCGATGATAACCAAATGGTGAGGAGGAAAAATACGGACAAAAGCGCTACCACTCGGGTGGTCATCGTGGCCATGACAATAGGAGAGGTGAGTCAAGTGGAAATTTTAAAAAGAGGAGATTCAACAATGACGGAAAGAATTCAGCACCAGCACCAACAACAAATTCTAGGGGAGGAGAACGAATCGCCGCTTAGATGCTACTGAGATGAGGAGATGAGGACGATAAGTCCAAACTGCTCACAAACCTTCCAAGGTGTGTCTCAATTGTGGAAAAGACGGTCATATAGCCCGATTTTGTCCGGTAGTAAAGTCAAGTCCAACTGGGATGGCGGCACCAAAGGCGACTACGGACAAAACAAAGTCGGTGGTTCAAAGAAGGGCGTTTGTCATGACTGGCCAAAACGCAAGAAATTCGAATGAGGTGATCACGGGTAAGCTAATCTTGAACTCTTGCGAAGTTTATACCTTACTAGATACCGGTTCTACCCATTCTTTTATCTCTCCCCGCCAGGTCAATGTTTAAACTTGACTCGGGAGAAATTGGACTTTAACTTATCTATCGAAACTCCGTTGGGTGAAACCTTCTTTACATCTACAGTTTATAAATCTTGCTTGATCCAAGTTGGCATAATCACATTACCTGTTGATCTTATTTCTTTAAAGATACTTGCATTTGATGTGATTTTAGGGATTGATTGGTTAACCACTCATCATGCCAAAATTGATTATTTTCGTAAGTTTGTTAGTTTTCATATTCCTAACCAACCTGTTATACGAATGCAAACAACTAAACCACTAAAATCAATCACGGTTATATCAAGCCATAAAGCTATTCGTTTATTGAAAAACGGATGTCAAGCTTTTTTAGCCCATATTATGGACTTGAACAAAAACACGTCAGATTTGAATAATATTCCTGTTGTTAATGAATTTCCTGACGTATTTCCTGAAGAAATTCCTGGTCTACCCCCAGAGCGTGAAGTTGAATTCTTTATTAATCTTGAACCGGGTACAAAACCCATTTCTAAAAATCCCTATCGAATGGCTTCTATTGAACTTTAGGAGTTAAAAGTCCAACTACAGGAATTGTTAGACATCGGTTTCATTCGTCCTAATACATCTCCTTGGGGTGCTCCTTTTTTATTTGTAAAGAAGAAAGACGGGAGTATGCGACTTTGTATTGACTACCAAGAATTAAACCATGTCACCATCAAGAATAAGTATCCACTACCTCGCATTGATGACCTGTTTGACTAGTTATAAGGTGCATAATACTTTTTAAAGATCGATCTTCGTTCTGGATATCATCAGCTGAAGATTAAAACTGAGGATATTCCAAAGACTGCCTTCAGAACTCAGTACAGGCATTATGAATTCTTAGTCATGTCTTTTGGATTGACTAATGCTCCTGCTGATTTTATGGATATGATGAACCGTGTATTCAAGGAATATTTGGATCAGTTCGTTGTTGTCTTTATTGATGACATCCTTATCTATTCCAAAAGCCGTGAAGATCATAAACACCATTTAAAGCTGGTACTTTAAAGACTTCGTGACAACAAGCTATACGCCAAGCTAAAGAAATGCGAGTTCTGGCTTAAGGAAGTTGCATTCCTTGGGCACGTGGTGTCAAAACATGGAGTATCCGTTGACCGACACAAAATCAAGCAATCCAAAGTTGGAGCAACCAAAGTCGGTGACAATCGTCGTATGAGAGCTTTCAAGCTTAATTGGTTATTATCGGAGATTCGTGGGAAGAATTTTCTCAATCACTACTCGCTAACTCAAATTAACTCGAAAAGATGCAAAATTCAGATGGAAATGGAGGGAATGCGAGAAGAGTTTCCAAGAGTTCAAGAGAGACTCATTTCGACTGCTCTAACAATACCATCCGGTTCGGATGGATTTGTTATCTACAAATGATGCTTTAGCAAAGGGATAAGATGTGTTCTCATACAACATGGGAAAGTCATAGCCTATGCCTCATGACAACTCAAAGAATATGAGAGGAATTATCCTACTCATGATCCGGAGTCAGCGTGCAATGTTATCGCGTCACGTTGAAAATCTGGAGACACTACCGTATGGGGAGAAAGTGGAGATTTATACGGATCATAAAAGCCTCAAATATTTCTTCACCCAAAAAGAACTCAACACGCAAGAACGACGTTGGCTCAAGTCATTTGTTGAAGGATTACGACCATAACATTCAATATCATTCTGGAAAAGCAAACGTTATAGCTAACGCATTGAGTATAAGATCGTATGCGGGTACAAGTGCAATGTTGTTAGCACAAAGGCCCATTTTTTACGACTTACAAATGATGGAGATAGAGTTAAAAGCTCCAAGTACCCACGTGATGATGGCAAATATACGAGTAGAACCGAATTTAATCGATAAAGTTAAAGTTCGCTTTCGCTACGAGACTGAGTACGATGCGTATGAAAAAGAAAGTGCAAGAAGGTGCTATTCCGGAGGCAAGAATTGATGAAGAAGGAATACTTAGAGTCAACTCCAGACTTTGCATTCCTAACGATTTTGACTTGAAGCACAGAATCATGATGGAGGCACACAACACATCATTTGCAATCCATCTTGGGAGTTCTAAAATGTATCACGATCTTCGACATACATTTTGGTGGAGCAATATGAAGAAAGAGATCGCGGAGTTTATCTCGAGGTGTTTAACTTGTCAACGTGTAAAGACGGAGCATCAAGTGCCAAAGGTTCCATTGCAACCACTTGAGATTCCAAAATGGAAGTGAGAACACATTATTATGGATTTCATTACGGGTCTTCTCAAGGTTTCTCAAGGTATAGATGCGATTTGGGTTATTGTTGATAGATTAACCAAGTCGGCTCATTTCTTGCCCATACGTGAGACTTATTCCTTTGAACGTCTTGCTAGTATGTACGTAAATGAGATTGTGAGATTGCATGGCATGCTAAGTATCCATTGTTTTGGATCGTGACCCAAGATTCACTTCACGATTTTCTACAGCTTACGAAAAGCTATGGGTACGGATTTACGATTGATTCGGCATATACCATCCTCAAACAGACGGGCAATCGAAAAGACTATTCAAACCCTCAAGATCTATTAAGACTGTGTGTCCTAGATTTTAAAGGAAGTTGGGATAAGTACTTGCCATCGGTGGAATTCTCCTACAATAATGAGCTTATCAAACAAGTATAGGCATGGCTCCATTCGAGGCGTTATATGGACGAAAAGTGTCGTTCTCCAAGATCTTTGGGGCGAAAGGGAGAAGAAACGTTGTTGGGGAAATGTAATTAAATACGCATGACAACAAAAAAAAGATTTAAATGATCCCAAGAACGATAAATACCTCACAAGATCTACAAAAGAGTTATGTTGATCTTCATCGAAAGGACGTGGAGTTTAATATCGAGATCATGTACTATTACGTATTGCTCCATGTAAGGGAGTTACAAGATTTGGGAAGAGGAAAGCTCAATCCACGATTTGTTAGTCCATTTGAGATTCTTGACCGGATAGGAAATGTGGCTATAGACTCGCATTTACCTCCAAGTATGTCTCGTGTTCATAATGTTTTCATATATCTATGCTTCAGAATATGTGAAAGACCCAAACCACATTATTGTGTTAGAACCAGGATGAGATAGTCAAAGATTTAACGTGCGAGGAGGTACACCATCAAGATATTGATAGAAAAGAAGAGATATCCTACGAACAAAGGTTATACCACAAGTCAAGGTTTTGTGGAGGAACCATGTTATTGAGGAAATGACTTGGAAGTTGGAATCAGAAATGAAAGCGAGGTACCCTCACCTTTTCGAAACACCAGGTACGTACGTCAATTTCGAGGACGAAATTTCATAAGGAGGGGAGGTTGTAAGACCCCATCTTATTATGAATAAAAATTAAATTTTCTCTATTTATTATCTTGAAATAATAAGGAGTTAATTTGATATAATACTTTGGTTATGAATGAAATGTGCAAATTTTACAAAATAAGCAAGTGGTTATAAAATATTCATTTTTTGTTTGGGAATATTCGTTTGGTCGTGGAATATTCTTGTTGTTTGGGAATATTCGCGATTTACGGCTAAAACCATTCGTGGGCATCATAATGTATCACCACATGGGATGAAGAAAAGCGACAAGTTTGAGTTTTTATAAATAATCTACGTAGTTGTTATCGTTAACACTTATTGAATACCCGGTGGGTTAAAATACGATGTCTACGTGGTTGCATAAAGAACACGGTATTGCATATTTTTTTGAATTATCGATTCTTACGTAAAGAAGCACTACTCAATAATTGTTACAAGAATTACGCTTCAATATTTTATTTTATTGATTCAATAATTGTTGCGTTGATATTTTATATTATTGTTGTTTCAATAATTTTCAACGCATAATATTTCCCATTATCGGATCAATAATTCATATTATTTGAATAATATTATTAGATAACATTATTGGCAATGTCTAAAAAGTTCGTCTAAGGAGAGGTTTGGTCACCTAATTGCGGCGCCAAGATGAGAGAAATCCTTATTGGAAAGCCCGCTTCTTTCCTCGAACTACTTTGTTGTCATAATTATGATTACAGAATATTATTTGTGAATAATAAATTATTGATTTATATGATAAGGAAATATTTATTTGATGTGGATATAAATGATGGATTTATTTATTTTATGTGGTTATAATTGAAGGATTTAATGTTGAGGTGTTTTATCAGTATTTTTTCGGAATGGAGGTATTAAAAATCAAATCAGTATTTTTACGATATATTGCGTGAGTTATAAATTTTAATCCGACCGTTGGATCGTTGTGATTTTTGGATATGTTATACATATATAAGATGAGTATATGTCCACAAATTTTGAACCGTTAAAAATGAATGTATGATTTGTTATGAATTTTAAGAGGTGACTGATTCGAAAATTAGGTTTATAAATAATTTTGGTAGAAAATTCTGGAATTGAATGGGCCCCACTTGTGGTTGGTGAAGAAATGTGCTAAATTTTATTTCAAATGTGGTGGGTGGCAATAGTAGCAGGTAAAGTCATCAGGTAGCAGGTCAAGTCTGCTTCGGCGTGCTAATATTTTCCTATAAATAGAGGGCTAAGTTAGAATTAAAAATCACACCAGAAACATAAGCTTTCTCTCTCAATATTATCGAGCGTATTTTTTGAGTATTTAGATACTTTGAGAGTTGTTGTTCAGTTCAAGTTTCATTCAGCATCACTTCCGACATTCCATTCTGAAATACTGATTCTTTGAGGTAAGGGATGTTATTTTCTTCTTAAATGATATTATTTTCTTCAATATCATTATGCCGAAATATTGGTTTGAAATTTTTAATCAAATTTGGAACTTTTGTGTCGGGGTTATTATTCACGTATCTGACCTTATTCACGAATCGACACTTATTCAATAGAAAAATAAACTTTTCTCTTTTGCGCCCAGATGTCTTTTATGGTTACTATCTTTGATTGTATCCATGTTTTGATCTTTATTTTTAAATTCTACTTCACACTTGGTTATCATGGAGTATTATTGAATTTGGATAAACCAAAATATGAATCCTTAATATTTGTCCTTCTGTCTTACTGGATTCATTCTCTAAAATGTTTTTCATCATCCTCGGTCCTTAATGGTGGTACTTGATGAATATCTTTGGCCTGTAGTGCAAAGATGAATGATTACCTGATGAATATCTTTGGCCCGTAGTGCAAAGATGAACAGGTGTTGAGATGAACATGACCAACTGGTGAAACAAATGAATATCTTTGGCCCATAGTGCAAAGATGTATATTGATTGATGTTACAGGGATAAAATATTGATGATGGACTTTTAAATTCATAGATGATAGTAGATTTCATTCTCTACTTAACTCTTTTAATGAATTGTTGTTTCCACTGCAGTTGTTGATCTAAAACTTGTTGTCGATTATATTCTATCAGATTTTTCCCTGTTGAAGACTAAGGATAATTTGTTGTATATTATCTTAGTCATAATATTCTTTACTGGGCTAGTTAAGTTCACCCTTTTCCTTTTTGTTCCATTTTCTTTTCAGGATGCGAGAACATAGCAGGAACTAGTCGGGGTATAGAGTGATGGTCCTAGACAGTTGTTTTAGCAGTCCCCAATTTTTTTGTAAAATAATACATCAATAATTGTAATGAGGACTTTATTTGGGTGTTGATATTGTCTAGAAGACAATATTTGTATTTAAACTCACAGTATGTGTTGTCGTATTTTGCACGATAATTGTATTAATAAAGTTGTAGTTATTTTTCTGTACCATGTATTTGGCGACTCAGAATGGGTGATCTATACCTATTTTGGGGACGTCACACTAATGCTCCTGCTGCTTTCATGGATATGATGAACCGTGTATTCAAGGAATATTTGGTTCAGTTCGTTGTTATCTTTATTGATGACATCCTCATCTATTCCAAAAGTCGTGAAGATCATAAAGCACCATTTGAAGTCGGTACTTCAAAGACTTCGTGACAACAAGCTATATGCCAAAATTTGAAGAAATGCGAGTTACGCTTAAGGAAATAGCATTCCTCGGGCATGTAGTTTCAAAACATGGAGTATCCGCTGACCACGAAGATTGAAGCAATACAAAATTGGGAGCAACCAAAGTCTCAATCAAAATCTTGTACTTTTTGGCTTAAATTGGTTATTATCGAGAGATTCGTGGAAGTATTTTCTCGAATCGCCATCTGCTAACTCATCCGACTCGGAAAGATACAAAATTCAGTATGGAGCGAGGAATGCGAGAAGAGTTTCCAAGAGCTTAAGAGAGACTCATTTTGTCACTGTTTCTAACAATACCATCCGGTTCGGATGGATATGTTATCTACAAATGATGCTTCGTGCAAAGGGTTAGGATGTGTTCTCATGCAACATGGAAAAGTCATAGCCTATGTCTCGCGACAACTTAAAGAATATGAGAGGAATTATCCTATTCATGATCTGGAGTTGGCAGCAGTCATTTTTGCGTTGAAAATCTAGAGACACTACCTGTATGGGGAAAAAGTGGAGATTTATACGGATCATAAAAGCCTCAAATATTTCTTCACTCAAAAGGAACTCAACATACGGCAATGACGTTGGCTCGAGCTATTAAAAGATTACGACCATAGCATTCAATATCATCCTGGAAAAAATCAAACGTTGTAGCTGACGCATTGAGTAGAAGATCGTATGTGGGTACGAGTGCAATGTTGTTAACACAAAGGCCCATTTTGTATGCCTTGCAAAGGATGGAGATAGAGTTAAAGGCTCCAACTACCCATGTGATGATATCAAACATACGAGTAGAACCGACTTTAATCGATAGAGTTAAAACTGCTCAAACTACAGACATTGAGTTGATACGTATGAAGAAGAAAGTGCAAGAAGGTGCTATTCCGAAAGCAAGAATCGATGAATAATGAATACTTAGAGTCAACTCTAGACTTTGTGTTCCTAACGGCTCTGACTTAAAGCATAGAAACATGATGGAGGCACACAACACACCATTTACAATCCATCTTGGGAGTACCAAAATGTATCACGATCTTCGACAGACATTTTGGTGGAGCAATATGAAGAGAGAGATCTCGGAGTTTATCTCGAGGTGTTTAACTTGTCAACGTGTAAAGGCAGAGCATCAAGTGCCAAAAGGTCCATTGCAACCACTTGAGATTCTGGAATTTAAGTGGGAACACATTACTATGGATTTCGTTACGGGTCTTCCCAAGGTTTCTCAAGGTATAGATGCGATTTGGGTTATTGTTGATAGATTAACCAAGTCTGCTCATTTCTTGCCTATACGTGAGACTTATTCCCTTAAACGTCTTGCTCGTATGTACGTGAATGAGATTGTGAGATTGCATGGTATGCCAGTATCCATAGTCATTACATTTAGCCACATCTAAAATATTATTCTAATATATAAATCTTTAACCAATATTCACTTATATATATATATTGGTTTTCTTCTATCGTCATCAATGTACATATATACAAGTCTAAACCTAGCACGCATCGAGTCTTTAATAGTATTCAATATAGTACACTGAGTGGTTTCCCACAAACAACCAACAAATTAGTTTCTATCTCGTTTACACTATTTTCACAGTGAGTTAGATCGGTTACGAATTCGTATATACCTCCGCTCTCTGAAGGAATTGTTTAGCCCAGCTTCTATACATCCACCATTAAAGGGTATCGTGACCCAAGATTCACTTCACGATTTTGGGTTAGCTTGCCGAAAGCTATGGGCACGGATTTACGATTGGCTTCAAAGATATCATCCTCAAACAGACGAGAATCTGGAAAGACTATTCAAACCCTTGAAGATCTATTAAGACTCTATGTCCTAGATTTCAAAGGAAGTTGGGATAAGTACTTTCCATTGGTGGAATTCTCCTACAAAAATAGTTATCAGGCAAGTATAGGTATGGCTCCATTTGAAGCCTTGTATGGACGAAAGTGTCGCTCTCTAGTATGTTGGGACGAGGTAGGTGAAACAACATTGTTGGGACCAGAATTAGTACGCATGACTACAGAAAAAATTCAAATGATCCGACAACGTATAAAGACCTCACAAGATCGACAAAAGAGTTATGCTGATCTTCATCGAAAGGACGTGGAATTTAATATAGGAGATCATGTACTGTTACGTATTGCTCCGTGGAAGGGAGTTACAAGATTTGGGAAGAGAAAAAAACTCAATCCACGATTTGTTGGTCCATTTGAGATTCTTGACCGAATAGGAAATGTGGCCTATAGACTCGCATTACCTCCAAGCATGTCTCGTGTTCATAATATTTTTTGTGAGACCCCAGATTTTACGAATAAAGATTTAATTTTCTCAAAATATTTTTTTTCAAAATTTTGGTGTGGATTTGAGATAACAGAGTTATTAATATTATTATTTGCAATATTAACGATGTCTAGAAGTTCTGCCAATGAGAGGTTTGGTCACCTAATTGCGCGCCAATATGGAAAAACCCTTATTGGAAAGTCCCCTCTTTCTTGGGAACAACCTGGTCGATTAATAGTGTGAATAATAATAATGATGATGAAGTTTTGTTTTATTAGTATTATTAATGTAATAAAACAGAAAAGCTTTTTATATAAAACAAAATACTTTTATAAAGTTATTCGTTTTATTAAGCTAATAGTAAAATCTTTTTATATAAAATAGAATACTTTTATAAAGTTATTCGTTTTATTAGACAATAATTAGAATATATTATATTTTATTATGCATAGTATTTGCATAGTGCCTGCATAGTATTTGCATAGTAAAATCTTTTTAAAAGTTATTCGTTTTATTCTATTATAAATAGAATATATTATATTTTATTGTAAATCAATCTGGACCGTTCGTTTAAAGTAAATCGATCTGGACCATTCATGATTTGGTTACTATTCAGTCCATTCTTCTATAAATAGAAGCTCATTCCTTCATTATTTCTTACGAATTCACTGAAATTCTAGAGAGAGAAACTGTAGAGAGAATTATTCTTCTATAATCTTGAGCGTATTTCTTAAGCGTTTAAGAAAGCTTTGAGCGTAGTGCAAGTTTCTTCAAGTATATTCCCCGCCTTCACCGTCGAGTACTCTTTCTTTATAAGGTAAGAGATATTATTTGTTGTACTGTAAGGATATTATTCTTTCGTATTCATTCAAGAGAATTACTTTCTTTCAATAATCGTAAGAGTTGTTATTCCATTTTTCATTATTATGTTGAATAACTTTTGTTTTGCGCAAGCACTGCATACATGGTGAAATTCTTCTATTATTCCATTCTTTATTATTCTCGTTGGAATATCCTCTTTCGGTGCGTAATTTCACCAACCGTTCCGCTTCTTTATTATTCTCGTTGGAATAACTTGTTTATCACAGTACCGCATATATAGTGAAATTTCGTTGTTATTCCATTCTTTATTATTCGCTTTAATATCCTCGTGCAGCATTTACGCCGGACTCGGTTCCATTATTTATTATTCCGCATTTATTATTCTATCTAATATCCTGCTCATAAGGCTTTCATGGGACCGGTTCCATTATTTATTATTTTGTTGGAATAACCCATGCATGCGGTCTCTATCGCATGCATGGTGAATCATTCATTATTCTATTTTTTATTATTACGTTAGAATAACCTGTCTATGTGGATTACCACATGCATGGTGAATGATCCTTTATATTCATTCTTTATTAAATTGTGAAAATGATCTGGTTACGTTGATTATGATGAGAGTCATAATAAAAGCTTTGGACTGATGAAAATCATGGATATATGAAGTATTAGTAAGTGTTATGATGAGTTATGTTGGTTATTATGTAAAAACATGAAAGTTTCTTAGAAATCACAAAGGGTTGAAAATCAGATTTTGGTGAAAATGGAATATAAAAATTCAATTGACTATATCTCATATTATATTTTGAATTTTTGAGTGGGTTCAAGTTCTAGAGTTATATCTATGAGTTTTGTAACATCTCCAAGTGGAATCACTGGAAAAGGTGTTGTAAATTTTCGTGTGGACTGATTTTAGCAAAGGAGTCAAAAGTTAGAAATTACCAAAATGCTACTGTCCAGATTTTAGAAGGGCTGTTTTGGCCACTTAATTTGTGAGAAAAATTCTGACCTTTTAGGACATGAAAGTATATGGTATAAAGAACCTCCTGTCCAAAAATGAGCTCATTCCGACTTAAAATGAGCAAGTTATGACCATTTCAATATTTAGGTTTTTCTGACGAAAAGAGCTATAACCGGAGTTCTATAACTCCGATGATCATGAAATTTAAACTGGAAGATCACGTTAACATGTGTAAGATCCTGCCAAGATTTGGGAATTTCAGGAGTTAAACTTGAGGTAGCTAATTTCTTAAGGAATTAATTAGAAATTGATTTTTGAAAAATAGTAAATAAATTTTAAAAATTCCGAGAAAAATATATGTTCATTATGGGACTATATTCTGCTAAATCCCAGAAAAGAAATATTTTTGGAACTGATTTGGTATTTTTCATGAAAATAGTTTAGTTACGAACATATGAGTTAAATATGTTATGTGAAGTAACAAAGTTGGAAAAATAGGATTTATGGCTTAGAAATCCTATATAAGGTATATGCAGATTTTTGATGAGGGATTTGATCATTGGTGATGAAATCTTATGATTATGGCATCCTTTGAATGATTAAATGCATTATTTGGTAAAGTGTAAACAATTGAAATAAATTCTTTATAAGTTTAGAGGTAATTAAAATATTGTTATAATATTAATAATATTAGATTATGAGTTTATTAAGTAATTGATAATATTTGGATAAATTTAAAATCTTTAATATTTATCCTTGTTTTAGTTTGATTAATGCTTATATCATTGTCATCATCCTCATACTTATATGGTGATGAAAGTATATTTTGCTTACGCACGAAGATGGATCGTTGTTTATTGAATTATATATCTTTGGCTTACGTGCAAAGATAGATTGTTGATTATTGGTTTTATTGTTGTATATCTTTGGCTTACGTGCAGAGATGGAATTAGTATGATTATGATCAGGGATTATTCAGTATAGTCATGACCATTGATGATTTAAAGAATATTCTCGCCCGTAGAAGCGAGGATGATTCGATGATGTGGTTTATTTATTTAAATTGAGTCCCAAATGATAAAAATTGATGAAAACATTTTAAATCATAGAAGATAGTAGATTTTATTCTCTACTTGACTCTTCTAATAGATTGCTTATTCCGTTGCAGTTAAACTTGATGTCTATTGCATTTTATCGGGCTTAACATTGTTGAAGACTAATGATAATTTATTCTGCATTAACTTAGTCATAATATTTCTTCTTCGGACTAGTTGAGCTCACCCTTTCTTTCACCGTTCTTCTGTGAAATGAGAATATAAATTTGAGACGAGTCGGGGAAAAGGATTTTGGTCCAGATGATAAAGATTAGTAGTCCTCACTATTACGATTAAATAATGTGACAATAAATGTAATGAGGACTCCTTTGAGTTTGTATCTTTGCCTATATGACAATATACGTATGAAAACTCTTAGATTATGTTTTGTCGTATTTTACACGACAGTTGTATTATTAAGTTGTATTTGAATTTTGTACCATGTATTTGGTGACTCAAGATGGGTGATGAATACCTATTTTTGAGGGAGTCACATTTTTCATATATATATGCTTCGTAAATATGTGAAAGACCCAAACCACATTATTGCGTTAGAACCAGATGAGATAGCCGAAGATTTAACGTACGAGGAGGTACCTGTTAAGATCTTGGATAGGAAAGAGCATGTCCTACGAACAAAGGTTATACCACAAGTCAAGATTTTGTGGAGAAACCATGCTATTGAGGAAATGACTTGGGAGTTGGAATTGGAAATGAAAGCGAGGTACCCTCACCTTTTCAAAACACTAGGTACGTACGTCAATTTTGAGGACAAAATTTCATAAGGAGGGGAGGTTGTAAGACCCCAACTTATTATAAATAAAATTGAATTTTTTCTATTTATTATCTTGAAATAATAAGGTGATAATTTGATATAATACTTTGGTTATGGATGAAATGTGCAAATTTTGCAAAATAAGCAAGTGGTTATAAAATATTCATTGTTGTCGGGGAATATTCGTTTGGTCGTGGAATATTCTTGTTGTTGGGAAATATTCGCACGACGGTGCAGCCATTGTGGGCCCCATAACGGAATAACTGTCGGATGAAGAAAACAACAAGTTTGAGTTTTTATAAATAACGGCATAATCGTTACCATTAACACTATTAGAATACCCAGTGGTTAAAATATAGTAATGCGCGTGGTTGCACAGTAACACACGGTATTGCATAGTATTTTTGAATTATTGATTCTTATGTAAGAAGGCACTACTCAATAATTATTGTTACGAGAATTATCGCTTCAATATTTTATTTTATTGATTCAATAATTGTTGCGTTGATATTTTATATTATTGTTGTTTCAATAATTGTCGCGGCACAGTATTTCCCATTATCAAATCAATAATTCATATTATTTGAATAATATTATTAGATAGCATTATTGGAAATATCTAGAAAGTTCTGTCAAAGATAGGTTTGGTAACCTAATTGCACGCCAGTAAGGAGAAATCCTTATTGGAAAACCCCCTCTTTCCTGGGAACGGCCTGATTGTCATTGTTGTGATTCTGTAATATTATTTGTGAATAAATATTTATTGATTTATATGATAAGAAAATATTTATTTTATATAGATATGAATGATGGATTTCTGCATGAAATAATTGTTGAAAGTTTGGCATATTTTCTGTGGAATTACAATTATTTCTTCGATAAAATATTCATGCAAATATATTATTATAATATTTTATAATTGTTTAAATAATAATATTATTTTATATATGAGCATGTGATTAAAAGGAGGATGTTAGCAAATTGATTTGGAATTCTTCTTGCGCTTGCTTTTCAATTCTCCTACAAACCATCTTTACAAATTTCTTCCAAGAGTGGGCCCTCAAGATGAGCAATTCCTTACAAACTCTTCCTGCAAAGCTTGTTCCAAAATGATGGGCCCCCAAACTTTGAAATGATAAGAGTTAGGCATTGAAAATAAGAATTTTGGCAGAGAAAAAGTTAGGCGGAGAGAAATTTGGTGCAAAGTTAGGCACATGCTTTTGTTTTTCTTTCCTCTGTTGCACTATATAAGGAGGGGCAACCTCCATCCTAAATCACACAAAAAATCTCAAGCAATTTTACTATAGTATTTTGAGTATTTCTTTTGAGTATAAGAATACTTTGAGTGTAGTTTTCTGCAAGATTTTCTCAGAATAATATCTGATATTCTAGTCAAATTCAACTTCTACTAAGGTAAAGGATATAATTTTATTGCAATACTCGTGAAAAATATTATTTTCTTTCATACTCCATATTATGTGGGCAATATTATTTCATCTCGTATTCCTAAATTTAAACTTACTATGGTAAGTATTGCTTCTATAATTTCTGAAATGATTAGAAATTTTGCTTCATCTAATATCATTTCATAGGAATATTGGTCTGATCTTTTAATCAAATTTAGAAGTTTTCATGATTGAGTCATGCTCACGATTCTTTGTTCACGGGCATCGCTTCACGACATCGTTTCACTTGTATCGTTTCACAAAAGAAAAAAAAATAATATTTTTTTTCTTCCTTCCCAGTTATCTGTTGTGACCCTTATTCTTGAAATTGAATCCATGTTTTGATCTTCATTCTTGAATTTTACTCCATTATGGAGTATTTTTAAATTTGAATTATCTAAAGTACGAACCTCTAATCTTGGTCCTTTTATCTCATTGGATTCGTTCTCTAAAATGTTTTTCATCATCCTCAGTCCTTAATGGCGATACTTGATGAATATCTTTGGCCTGTAGTGTCAAAGATGTATGATTACCTGATGAATATCTTTGGCCCGTAGTGCAAAGATGAACAGGTGTTTAGATGAACATGACCAACTGGTGATATAAATGAATATCTTTAGCCCGTAGTGCAAAGATGAATATCTGATTCAAGATATCTATTTGGGATAAAATATTGATGATGGACTTTTAAATTCATAGATGATAGTAGATTTCATTCTCTACTTAACTCTTCTAATGAATTATTATTTCCGCTGTGAATATTGATCTAAAACTGGTTGTCCATTATATTTTATCTGATTTGTTGATGGCTAACGATAAATTGTTGTTCTTTATCTTAGTCATAATATTCTTTACTGGACTAGTTGAGCTCACTCTTTTCCTTTTTGTTCCATTTTTCTTCTCAGGAGGTGAGAATATAGTAGGAACCAGTCGGGGTAAAGAGTGATGGTCCTAAACAGTTGTTTTAGCAGTCCTCACTATTTTTGTAAAATAGTGTATCAATAAATGTAATGAGGACTTATTTGAGTGTGGATATTGTCTAGAAGATAATATTTGTATTTAAAGTCACAGCATGTGTGTTGTCGTATTTTGCACGACAATTGTAATAATAAATGTTGTAGGTGTTTCTGTACCATGTATTTGGCGACTCAGAATGGGTGATGTATACCTATTTTGGGGGCGTCACAATGTTGATGCAATTTTTTTTAAAATTATATATGTACGGAAATGATCAAGTTGTGACGCCCCTAAAATAGGTATACACAGCCCATTTTGAGTTGCCAAAAATATGGTACAAAATTCAAATACAAACTTCATTAATACAATTCGACAAACGTAAGCTAAGAGTTTTAACATGAATATTGTCTCGCAAACAATATTCAAACTCAAATAGAGTCCCCATTATAATTATTATCACACTATTTTATAAAATAGTGAGGACTACTATAGCCACCATCTCGGACCATCACTCCGTTCCCCGACTAGTCCCAGCTATATTCTCATTTCCTGGATAAAACAATGAAAACAAAAGGTGAGCTCAACTAGCCCAGTAAAGAATATTATGACTAAGATAATGTAGAATAAATTATCGTTAGCCTTCAACAGTGTTAAACTGATAGAATACAATAGACAACAAGTTTAACTGCAGCGAAACAAACAATCCATTAGAAGTGTCAAGTATAGAATGATATTTACTATCTTCTATGATTTAAAATTTCATCATCAATATTTTATCGCTGTAACACAACTCAATAAATAATCCACATCCACAAATTATACATGCACTACGGGCTAAGGATATTCGTAAGTATCACATTCACTAATTATCCATGCACTACGGGCCAAGGATATTCGTTATTAAGGGTGTAAACGAGTCGAACCGGAGCGAACAGAGAGTTACTCGAATTCGACACGAAAGGATAAATTCGTACTCGAATTCTAAACAATTCAATTATATTTGAAAAATCCTACTCGATTTGACTTCACTAGAATATTTATTACTCGAATTCGATCCAACTCGAACTTCGAATATTTATTCAAACTACTCGGTAGCTTCAAATTTAAGCTCAATTGAGTCTCCACATAATAACTAGTTTTATAATAAATATAATTATAAATTGAATTTGTTATTTTACTTAGAAATGAGAAAATATATTTATTATTACACTTTACAAATATAAAATCACAATTAAAATTAAAAAAAAAACAAAATAATAACTAATTTTCCTAATTTGATTTAAATTTGTATATATTATAAGAGAATGCATCGAACATCTAATCGAATATGTATTAACCGAATATGTATCGAATCACAAGCAAGAATTCGAGTAGTTTGAATATTAAACGAGTCGAGTATAACCTTGCATAGATTCTACTCATATTTTTATTCGAACTATTTTTAATGCTGAAATTTGGATCATATTATTAACGAATCCGAGTCTCGCTCGTATTTTTTTGAGTCGAGCCCGAACTGTGTTGGTTCGTTTACAGCCTTATTCGTTATTATCACATCCATGAATTATCCATGCACTATGGGCAAATGATATTCATTATTATCACCAGTGGTAATGATCATGCCAACAACTGTCCATCAATACACTACGGGCCAATGAGGACTTTTACCACATTATTTGTAACATTACAGGTCATGATTATACCGATACATAGTCATAGTCATACCAATCAATAGTCCATCTATGCACTACGGGCCAAAGATGACTTTCATCACAATATAAGCATGAGGATGATGACAATGATATAAACATTAATCAAACGAAATCAAGGATAAATATTAAAGATTTTTAATTTATTCAGAGTTTAAAAATGTCCAAATTGTCAACATGATAACTGCTTTGTGGAGTAAAATTCAAAAATAATATTATATCAAAAATAATTTGGACAGAAAAAAAATCATTTTTTTGTCGTGAATAGTACCCCAGGTGAATAATGTAAGACCCTAACTTTTATGAATAAAGAATAATTTTCTCGAAATATATTTTTGGATATTATAGTGTGGATTTGATATAATGTTATAGTTGTGGGTAATATTTATAAATTTTGCAAAGTAAACAAGTGGTTATATAATATTCGATTGGTCGGAGAATGTTCATTTTAACAGGGAATATTCGTACGACGGCACAATCATTGGTGGACCCCACAACAGAAGTATTGTCGTAGTTAAAAAAGGACAGAATTATCATTTTATAAAAATAACGGCGAAAGTGTTACCGTTAAAACTGTTGAACTACCCTAGTAAAAGTAAAAGTACGATGTCGAATACGTGTGGTTGCGTAGAAGACACTACAGTATTGATTATTGATGCTTACGTGAGAAGTCACTCGGTTATACTCAATTCATCGCTACAATAATTCTTTGCGATCATATCTCTCTCATATTATTGATTCAATTATTGTCACAAGATCATCTCGCATAATATGTTATATTATTAAATCAATAATTGAGGGCGACAAATTTATTCATATTATTAAATTGCAATATTTACAATGTTTAGAAGTTACATCAAGGAGAGGTTTGGTCATCTAATTGAGAGACAATAAGGAAAAATCCTTATCGGAAAGCCCCCTTTTTCTTAGGAACGACCTGGTTGTTAAATATTGTGAGTTATAATATTAATAATGAATAAGTTCGTGTTGATTAAAAATAAAATTGATAGTTCCATTGTGTTGAAATTATTAGTGTTAGTAGAAATTGACATTTATTTCGATATTAATTGATGTCTGGAAGTTATACTGACCAATCGCGTAATTAATCGGATAAATAAGTAATTAATTGCTATTAATTCACATGATTATAACTATTTATTCACATGTGTGTACTATTGATTCACATTCTTGTACTATTAGGGAAGTTGGTGCAAGATTGATAATACTTGCATGACTAAGTTAAAAATGGAGGTATAAATGGAGGTACTATACTGTAATTCGTATTTTCACATGATTATAACTATTGATTCACATAACTGAACTATTGATTCACATTATTTACTATTAGGGGAGGTAGTGCAAGTTTGATAATACTTGCAGGACTAAATTAAAAATGAAGAAAAAGAGGAAGGTATTATACTGTAATATTTCGAGCCCCAAAACGTGCAATTATCGAAACTATATTTTCCTATAAATAGAAGCTCATTCTTCCTTCATTTCTCACCAATTCACAATTATTATAGAAAGAAATTATAAAGAGAAAGAAGAAGAGAAGTCTACTACCTCACTATTCCAGTATCCAGTTTTTTTTAAGGTAAGGGATATTATTCTTTCGTATTCATGAAGAGAGTTATTTTCTTTCAATACTCGTAAGGGTTGTTATTCCATTCTTTATTATTATGTTGGAATAACTTTGTCTGCCAAGTACCACATACATGGTGAAATTCTTCATTATTCCATTCTTTATTATTCTCATTGGAATAACTCCGTCTGCATCTTGGCCTATTGCATGCACTGGTGAATTCGTTGTTATTCCATTCTTTATTATTACATTGGAATATCCTGTCTGCATGCGGATTATGCATGACCGGTTCCATTCTTTATTATTCTCGTTGGAATATCCTGTTTGTGCAGATTCTGCGATAACCGTTTCATTCTTTATTATTATTCTGTTGGAATAACCTGTCATCGCAGATTCATGCGCGCCAAAGTGAATTCTTCTATTATTCCATTCTTTATTATTCTGTTGGAATAACCTGTCTATATGGATTACCACATGCATGGTAAATGATCATTCGTATTCATTCCTTATTAAATTGTGGAAATGATCTGTCTACGTAGATTACCGCATGGCGGACAAAAATCCATATACGATTTCATATATTCTATTATACTCAGTTGGTTAAAGTTTTGGCTTCTATACTACATGAAATTAGTGGAATATCCTTGATATTTGTGCTTCATCCAGTATCTTTTCATGGAAATATTCTTCTGAGCATTCTTGAATTTTACTCCACAAAGAAGTATCATGTTGACAATTTGGACGTTATTGATTTCTGGATAAATTAAAATTATAAGTCTTTAAAATTTATCCTTGAACTTGTTTTATTGAATTATTATGTCATTGTCATCATCCTCATGTTTATATTGTGATGAAAGTCATCTTTGACTTACATGCATAGATGGACTTGGTATGATTATGACCAGGGATTATTCGGTATAATCATGACCGTAATGTGACGAATGATGTGTTAAAAGTGTTAGGTTTGAAATATTCATGAACGCAATTAAATTGCACAAAATATGCGGAAACGTGTAAAATCAGAGTTTTAAAAATTTACAAACCATATACCCGGATCACCCTTTATGCACAATTATTAATTAAACGAAAAGAAAGAACAAGAATCATACCCTTGAAGATTCGAGCTTCCTTAGGTACAAGTTCACCTCCAATCCTTTTCGCGTTCAACTTGAATCCACCGGGGTTTGGTTCATTCCTTTGATCAACGTTAGCCACCCAAATGTTTGGCTTCTAGAGGTGATCCACCAAGGAAGAAGAAGAATTCAAGAAAATGGGTATTTGGAAAAACCCTAGTTTTCTATCCCTCATATAAAAGAGCGTACTCTCCCAACTATTGGAATTACGTCTGTTGAGAAAAAGTCAACAACCCCTTTCACCCATAATAAGACTCCTCTTATTTATAGATGTAGGCAGCCCTCCTTAACAATTAAGAAAGTGGGTTTTATTTAATTAATTAAGCTCCCTAATCTTATTAGGGATAATTAATTAAACTTTTTTAATTAATTTGCCTCCTAATCCTATTAGGATATTTGAGAGTACTTTTATTAATTAATTCTCAAACTCCTTTAGGAATTAAATAATAATAATAGTAATAATAATAATAAGACTCCTCTTATTAATTTATATTTAATATTTCCAAAATATTAAATAATAAATATTAAGCTATTTAATTTATTCTATCACCATAGATTAAATTAAATATACTTAATTTATTATTACGATTATGCCATTAACTTCTTAAATAATTATTCTTCCTTTTATGGTGTGACCCTTTAGGTTCTCCATATTAAACCGGTTGTGAATAAATCAATTAGAACAATTCTAATCTTATTTAAATAAATAAATTAAACTATTAATTTATTTAAATAAATAATATTTATTCTACAATAGGGATAAGCCTCCCTAAATGATCAACGACTTTCCGTATAATATAGATTTCAACATTAATCATAAAAGAACCTTTGAGTAAATAGTTATCGTACAATTCAATCCTTCTACCATACAATGTCCCAATTAAATATAAGACATGGAATTTCTGTCAAGTCTTATTTTATTTAATTATATGTATTTCGACTCTTAAATGCACAACTCTAAATAATGCAAATTAGAAACTCCTTTCTAATTTCATTCTGCTTTGGCCAAGGACTACTGAGTTGTCATTTATCGAATCACATAGGACATTTCTCTTCTTTTACTAGAAGTGGTAGATTCTTTATTGATCATACATTATCTCTATGTACAACTTATTATACCCAAGCATACCCTTTGATATACCCTAAGGGTCTTAAGGAATAAGTCAAAGTATAACTCATCATACACAAGATACTATGATGATCTTAAGTCCAAGGATCACTAGATTACTATCACTACTGAGAATTCCTATCGACGCATAAGTAAAACTCCATTAGGTATTCCTTAGCGAGCCAATGCTCAAAGAACTTATTCTCTAATAAGCACCTACATACTTTGCTTTAGTGTTCCACACAAAATGATCATGAGATCAATCATCCTCATCCAATGAGCAAAGAACGTATGTACCAATCTATCCTGGATTACTAATCCCCAATTTAGTAATCCAACGATTGGGAACTATTTTAGTTTTAAGCTTTCTAAGAATTTAGATCTCATTAGAATGATCATCATCATTATTCTAAAAGCATTGCTTAAAACTATGGATTTATCACATATTATAAAACAGCATCATGTAGATAATTAAAAGCCTTTAATACTTATTATTAGTAAATGAATAAGACTGTTACAAAGTATATGCTTTATTATCAAACATGATTGGCTTGTGTGCATACTACTTTCAAAAAGTCCTCATTGACCTGTAGTTCATTGATGGACAGTTGTTGGTGTGATTATGACCAGGAATTATTCGGTATAGTCATGACCATTGATGATTACATAAATATCCTTGGTCGTGATGCGGGATGATTCGATTTTATTTATTGTCGAGTCTCAAATGATAAAGTTGATGAAAAACTTTTTAAATCATATAAGATAGTAGATTTTATCTCAGTCTTTGACTCTTCTAATGGATTGCTTGTTCAACCGCAGCTTAAACTTGTTGTATATTATATTCTATTAGTTTAACATTGTTGAAGACTAATGATAATTTATTCGCATTATCTTAGTCATAATATTTCTTCTTGAGCTAGTTGAGCTCACCCTTTCTTTCACCGTTCTCTTGTGAAATGAGAACGTGGCCGGACTAGTCGGAGAATCTGAGTGACTGGCCTAGATGATAAGATTAGTAGTCCTCACTATTCATTAAATGGTGTGGCAATAAATGTAATGAGGACTCCATTGAGTGTGGATATTGTCTAGATGACAATATTCTTATTAAAACTCTTAGATTATGTTTTTCGTCGATTTTTACACGATCATTGTATAATTAAGTTGTATTTGAATTTTGTACCATGTATTTGGCGACTCAAGATGGGTGATGTATACCTATTTTGGGGGCGTCACAAATAGTACCTGAGTGAAAGTACCACATGAATAGTATTTCGTGAATAGTACACCGACATGAAAAGATCAAAATTTAACAAGAATGTTCAAAAAAATATTCTTGTGAAACGATCTAGATGAAGCGCAAATTTCAAGGATATTCTACTAATTTCAAGGAGTATAGAAGCAATACTTATCAACATAAGTGTAGAATTAGGAATATGAAATGAAATAATATTACTTACATACTACAGAGTATGGAAGAAAATATTATTTCTTATGAATACTGAACAAAAATAATATCTTTTACCTTAGTATGGGAGTAATTTCGACTGGTATAGTGAAGATATTCTTGAAGAAAACTTGTACTATTTTCTACACTTAAAACTTCCTTAACTCAAAAGAAATACGCTCAATATTATAAAATAAGAATTCTCTGATTCTGGTGTGATTTTTATTTCTAAACTAAACATCCAATTTAGGAGAATGACAGGATACTATTTAAGAAAAATAATCATGGACTGGACAAGAAAAATAATTTTGGGCACAATTTATCAGCACACCATTTGATCAACCAATAAGAGAATACCCTCTTCTGAAGGTAATTATAAATTGGGAGAGATAGACCAATGGGAGAGCGCCCTTATTAACAAGTTAGTGAATAGTACTGAGAGTTTGATCAATAATAACAAAATCAGTAAATAACAGAATTACCTCCTTTAAGGGTAATTGGGGTTGCAGAAGGATTAAAAAAATTAAATGAACAAACACCAATTTAAAAGGATAATTGAACAAATATATTTCATTCATCAATTATTATCTTTATCTTTAATCAACACGAACTTATTCATCATTAATATTATAACTCACGATATTAACAACCAGATAATTTCCAGGAAAGAGGGAGTTTTTCGATAAGGACTTCTCCTTATTGACGCGCAATTAGGTGACCAAACCTCTTTTCTAGATAGAACTTTATACACATTGTCAATAATGCAAATAATAATATGAATAACTTTGTCGTCTCAATTATTTAATTTAATAATATAAAATATTGTGCAGATAATACTGTGACAATAATTAAATCAATAATATGAGATACTATGAATCAACTACTGTGGCAATAATTGAATAAAACTGAGTGACTTCTCACGCAAGTATCAATAATCAAAGATACTGTACAATATCGTGTGCTACTATGCAACCACGCATATTACTGTACTTTTATCACCGGGTATTTCAACAGTTAACGGTAAAACTTTTGTCGTTATTTTTATAAAAAATTATTTCTGTCGTTTTCTAACTTCGACAATAATTCCGTTGTGGGGTCCATCAATGATTGTATCGTCGTACGAATATTCCCTGATAAAACGAATATTACCCGATCAAACGAATATTTTATAACAACTTACTTACTTTACAAAATTTATAAATATTACCCACAACTATAACATTATATCAAATCAACACCTTATTATTTAAAATAACATTTAGAGAAAAATTAATCTTTATTCATAAAAGTTGGGGGCTTACACAAGTACTTACCCTTTGATCTTACATACCTTGCATACTCCCTTTACCAACGGTTTGGTCCGTCGTTATAGGTTCGGTCTGTCGTTATAAGTTGTCCGTCGCTAAAAGCTAAGATGACGGTTCTATGATATAGTGACGGACTGAATCGTCGTCCTGTCTGTCGCTAAAGGAGGTAAGTATGATATGTAAAATAAAGGGGTGAAGCCTTGAAATGGACTGTATATATATATTTTGTGAAAAATGTTATATAAACTAGCACCTGCCTCGAGCACTATAAAACTTGTTTCAACTAAATATACACCATGTGCGAAGCACACGTTTTTCTTGCAAAATTATAATTTTTTGGTTCCTTTTTTTGTTGTATATTTTTGCAAATATTTTATTAAATTAATATCAACTTTGGACTCAATAGTTTAATCATATGATTAGTGTTTTTGTATTATGTTTATACTTATATCTTAAAAATGTAACTGACTAAAATACAACTCATTAAATTATAAAATACAGTTTGTTAATTATAAATATAATTTGTTAAAATTATAAAACATAGTTTGCTAATTATAAGTATAATTTGTTAAATTATGAAAAATGTTTGTTATAAATCTAAATTACTTAATATTGTTAACATTTATAAATTATGAAACATATAAAATTTTATACTTCAATATTATATTAATATCCGATAAAATGTTTTTTTATAAGAAAAATGTTTTATTTTAAAACTATATTATCAAAGAAATAATATAATTGATGATGCTGATTTTCGCCACATCTACCCACATCATCATAGGATTCGGACACCATGTACATAGCGGGGGTTCGAATACCACCAGCATAGTAATCAACAGCTAAAGCCAATCAAATGCCCGAGGATATAACTGTTCCAGTGGGTATAAATCTCTTCTGTATAGTTAGTCTCATATCATTAACTTAATGACAGCCATGTGTAGCAAAGTTGCTTCAACCACATTCCTAAATCTTTTCCAGGCAATAGTAAAAAAAGAGCATTCAAGCTCCCAAAGCTGTATGTAATACATAATAATTCTTGCCAAATCCGCAATAATAACAACATTATTTAAAGATAAAACATAGCAGAAAAGTTCTGGTTCAGTTTGTCTAGTCATGCTAGTTCATACTTAACAGAATGTATTAACTGTCTGCCACATTAGCCACTCTTCTTAATTGATTGCTTCCCATTGGAAGTTGGAGAATCTGCTTCTGAAGATGATGAACTGCTTCTGCCTTTCATCTCTAGATATTTTACGGGGTCAGCATATGATTCAGTACCGAGCCACCTAGGCGAAGCACACAAAATAGTTTAGACACCAATATACGAAACTGCTCTCAAGAACAACTGCTTCAATTTTACCATACATGCTCGCTTTTATAGTTTCACCGTCAACAACAGTTTTGTCCTCAATTATGTCATCTGCAAGAATTGCAGATCAACTCACTAATAATTGTAATTAAGAATATTGATGCCATTTAGATTGATATAAGGAGTTCTATCATATGTGTGATATAGGTTTCAACAATTAAATATGATGGAAAAAGTTGTTGAAAATTGAAATTAATTTTCTCGAATATTGAGATGTCCAGGGAAGTTTTCCAATCTGAGAGTTTAACGTAGATTTGAGCACACAGATTAGTCCTACAAGGTTATACTTTTACTATCACTGAAAAGTTGAAACCAATCAAACCATATAAGAAGTGAGGTCAATTTCCTTTGGGCACTCGAATCCGCAAATTTCGTTATATCTACTTTGTTAAGAGGATTCAGGATTAATCTTTACTCCTATTAGCTAAAGGAGTATTTTAGATTTTGCTAATCAGGAAAAGGTTCAAGTGCCCTCATATCATGAGTAATGAAAACCCTTCCATGCAGTAATATTCGTTCTATATTAATTGGGAGGGTATATTTCCAAATAGAAACTGCTGAATGTAGAATGACACATCTACATAACTCGAGTATGTGTTTACATGTGAGAGAGAGAGAGATGTTTATTGAATGAGCAGACAACTGACAAAGCAACAATACTGCATTAAGATCACATATTTAAATTTGATCTTACGACAGCTCACAGGAGATATTGTTCTTTCTGAAACAAACAAAGATAAATCACAGAATCACTTCTCAAAATATATTCCCTAAACCCTAATATATCCAAAAGTGGCTGCACTAAAATCTCTGAACGCACAAATATTAATAGCAGCAGAAAAAGACTACAACCCACAATTAGGTAGAATAATTTGTAAACAAACAAAAGCTAAGTTTGTGAAAGAAAGAAGCTCGTCACACAATGCACTCCATTCAATATGCTGAGTTGCAAAAACAACTAGGACCTAGTAATGGATCATCTTGAATTGAATGTTTACCTCCGAAAATATCTTTATTAGAGAAGTATTTCGCCATTAACTCCTGAGTGAATTCAGCTTCGTACCTCTTAAATCTTTCCCTTTCCTCCTTCCTATACGTTTCCCTATACCAAAAAAAGAAGATTGTGTCATCTAGCCTCTGAATCATAGGCTATAAATAAAGTCAAATGATAAATGATAATTCTAGATAATAGAAGTGCAGATACATTTGCTTTATTTAAAAGCTACATCAAGCAAAAAGCGAGTTGGATTCTTTATTTACTAGTTACACATTATCAAAACACCGAAATATAAAGCAAGATTGTTTTCAAACAAGCTAGAAGAAGCTCATGAACCAGTTATATGCAGAAAGGAAGAGAACTTACTCACTTTATTCAGAGTGCATAAGTGCAGGAAGTAGATGTGAAAGTTAGGAAATATATTTCTTTAATATTTTCTCCCTGCATAAGTTTGAAGGTTGTGCAGAGTTCCATTTACATTTGAGGTTGTCCATTTTTAATTGTATATAAAAGACGTGCTTTTTTGGCGTTTGCTAGCATAATGCTTTGCATCCATCTGATTTGATTCTGAATGCTTACCTCCATGCACACACTTAATGCTGGCATGTTAGAGAGCATGCACACACTTATTGTTGGCACAGCACACACATGAGAGAGAGAGAGAGAGCACACAAAGTTTACATACGTATTAAAATAGTATAGTAGATTATTTTAGCTAAGCAATAAATTAGGTTATAGTGGATTACAGTTAGTGGTTATGTAGTCCATCATCCAAAGTCAATAGATTTATATGTTGATTTCGAGTTAATGTTTTGTGCCATTGTGGCTTTTGGGCATCCTTCTTCTCCTATTTCCCATTCTTTCACCCTCTTTTATCCCTTCACTAAATTAGGCACAGTCAATGACATTCCTTCAAGTATTACAGTGTTCTATGGAAGTGTGAGAGAGAGAAAGAGAGCTTAGATTCCACATATAAATTATAGAGACATTAAAAAGATCCCAGTTTTAAGCAGGTTTCTAACCCTAGTACAATTAAGAAGGGCATAAACCACTATCATTTGAAAGAACAGTAGAAATAGAACAAGTAAAATCCTTGATTAGGCACAAAGCATTCATGATTTTCATTTAGAATAGTTTTAGGCACGAAAAGGTAGGACAATAAACTCAAGACTCGTATTGTAAGTTGTCAAGATTACAGCAATAATACAACATTGATAAAAAAAAGTGCAACTATCAGAACCACATCGACAACAACATTTCTTTCTAGGTAATTCTGACCATTTACACAATACCTGTAAAACAGGTTTTCCCTTTTACTTATCCGTCTCAACCGTCACATCCATGTCAGAGTTCAATAATCGTAAGAAATAATTTATTATGTACACATGTTAAAAGTTCAATAACAGTCCTTCCCCAAATAACTGTCTCATCTTCACGAAAAAAGTCCCTTATGCTATAAAATATAATTTTTTTTGCTGCTAAATTCTATAAAATATAATTAACTTTTCCTACACAATCAACACTATCCCATCAAACATGGAAATCAATAATCTTCACTTCAATATAACCGTACTCCATCAAAAGCCCTTTTATTTAATGTTCATGATAAAATTTATACATATACATTTAGAGTAAACTTGGAACATTAAATTGGGGAAAGATCAGCAGTAAACAGACCAAAATTAAGAATAGAAAGTCAATTAACATAACGAATTATGGCTTATAAAGAAAGATCAGAATTTGAATCAGGGTTTAAACAGTTACGCATATGCATCGCAAGATTCAGCTAATTTGGCACGTTCTTCATCAAAAGCACTCTTTTTCACAGCAACCTGTAAAAGAAAAAGGGGCAAAAGAAAAACCCTAGAGCTCAATTGATCATATATAGAACACAAAAAATAAAAACTGGAAACTGTAAGACTGTAAAAAGATAACCTTGGGTGGTTTAATATCGACCGCGGGTTTAGTATCGACCGCTGGTTTAGTTTCTACCGCTGGTTTAATATCGATTGCTGGTTTAATATCGACCTCTGGTTTGATATCGACCGCTGAATGCTGGGAGTCGGAGCTTGAGCGAGATGATGAAGGGGATTGGGAAGAACCCATTGAAATTGGAGAGAGAAAATTGGATTCCTTCACAATTCAGTGCGGCAGAGCAAGAAAAAGTAGAGAAATGCGGTGCTCTCACTAGCTATATATATATAGCGATCAAGACATAGAGGTTGGGCCCACTCAGACAAAATTTGAAAATGTTAGGGTTTTAAGATTCTTTCATGGAATCTCTATCGGGGTTTTATGAGGAAATTGGACCGTTTTTTTTTTTCGTTTCCTTCGGACCCAAAAAAGAAAGAAATGAAACGGGAGGGAAAAGAAACCGGGGAAGACGGAGACTAAAATGCGAAAATTTACCCTTAGGTTTGTACTAGGCTCGCGGATCGGTTCCTTCAAAAAATATTTTTGCAACTCTTACCCTCGGAATACAAGTTATCTTCTAAACAAGCTTAAAGCTCAATTATATCATTACAAACACACCGACATCTTATGCTTGTACACGATATGTAAACAATCCTTCTAAATGAACAATGTGCTTACAATTTTCTGTGCAGACTTTTCAAATTACCAAGCTAGAGAAATCGATCAAAAATCTTAATTTGAAAGGAATTAATTGTGACCGATTGATGAATCCAATATTTTAGAGAGAACTTGGATACATAAATCATGTGTACGAAAAGTAAGACAGTAAAACAGTTCAGGCTTAATTTGTAATCACTCGACTAAAAGTTTGATTTGAGCTCCACTCAAAATATAAACGATTTAAATATGAACAAATTTTAAAATTCGATAAATTACTCAAACTTTTTCAAATTGTAATTTTCTGTTGATATTCGGATCATATTTGTTTGAAAAGTTCAAACAAATAGGGTAATTCAAGATCTAGATTTGAAGAGTGAGAAAAATGTTTGTTGACCTATGTGGGAGTTTGAAGAGGCTGTTGGAGAAGATTTTTCTAATGTGGCTCACTTATTTGAGTATCTCAAAGTGGTTGAAGAGACTGTTGAAGATGTTCTTAGTAGTCCATTCGAGATTATCTTTGTATTTGACAAAGTGGGACAACGGAAGGCATGTAAAAAAAAATTAAAGACCAAGCCGTTGTATTAGTTGGTATATTAAAAAAAATTCTTTTTTATCTTTCTATCTGACAAAATGGGACAACAGAAGACATGTAAAAGAAATTAAATACCAAGCGGGACAAATTTCTCTTTCAATCTCAATCTTTTATTAATTTAATCAACGACTGACATGATGGTTGTTAGAATAGTGCCAATACTGGTTGCTATAGATGAGAACCATATACATATATATTTATATGGAATTAATCCATGGAAACCGTTGATCAACATAATGGATGACAAGGATTGAATGAAATAAAGACTCTGTTGTTACAGGCAGTAGCAACAGTCATTAAATGACATAAAGCTATACGGGGAATTACATAATTGCCCCCTTAATTAAACCCTCCTTGTCGGTACATCATGCAGCGCTGCAACCTACTTCTCACTCTTTAAATCTATAATTAAAGGTTAAAAATATTTATTACGCTTGATGAGTTTGATATATAACTCATTAAATTGAATAGACTGATGAGACACAAAATATCAAAGTAGCAAATAATGTTTTTTAAATTGTCACGTAGGCTGTTTATGCTGTTTCTTTGCTAGCCATTTTCGTATGCCGTCTCTACTAAGTAATAAGTAACAAGCATGAACTTAGGTTATCTAGGTTTCAAGGTTTGGTAAAATGGAACTACTTAATTTGATGGTTACAAACTCAACTTTCTTTAATTTTCTTCGACTAGCTAGACACATTTTAATTACTCAAATGGAAGCATGATTTTGTCACTCGTGGGGGAATGCGACAATCCATGTCCCCCCATTATTAATGCATAACATATATAGATGATAAATGAAAGAGAGAAGGAAAAATATGAAGGAGCGATCATGTTCACACACACACACACACATATATATATAAATTTTAATTAAATTATATTGTCCTATATATACAACTATTGTTTGTTGAAACCAAAGATAAGTGTCCCTAACAAACACACGCACACGAGTGTTGCAGTCTCTAGCTGTTCTGTTCCTTTTTTTTTTCATTTTCTTCCAAAACCAAAATATGTGCAGGGTTACGAGATTTTAATATCTCAAGTGCTCGTGTAGACGCATACAAAAGGAATAAAAAATCAAACATTATGGAGTATTCCAATTAATTAATTAAATTTAGTTGTTAAGTACCAGAGTTGGACTTTTCAAAATTATGAACTCTGAATGCACATCTAAACTTACTTTTTCTGAAGAAATGACATGGAATTTTCTAACTTTGCAAGTCATTTAGCATAAAAAATTTTTTGAAAAACATTATCCCTTAAAATCAATATCACAAACTCATATAATTTCATCGATCCCACATGAATGTAGTGCATCTAAAATATCCTGTCCTGTCCTGTCTTGTCCATAACTTTGAAATCAATGTATCAATTAAACCCATATAATCTCTTTGTGTTCTTAGCTGGCTTTCCCATGTGCTTGTACGTGTATATAGTTTGGGAATACAACAAACAAACCAACCATATAAAGAAGATGCATACCATTACCATTAATAGTTTCTTTATAGTAGCTAGCTATATTGGAGTAATAAATAGTGCATAAATATATATCAATTTCCGATCGACTACCCTTACATTAGATTAATAATATATCAAGCATGATATAACATGGACAAAAATTTTGATCCAATATTTCCTCTAGCTCCTGCCTCAAGTCTACAAAATTAACAAAGAAAATTAAAATTCATAGCTTTTTCTTCCCCAACCAATTCCTCCTTACCTTGTTACCACTTTGAGCAGGAACAACATTAATACTAGTTTCCCCCTTGTTTTCTTTCCTTTCTTCATATCCATTCTTCTTTTCCACTGCCATTTTCTTCCCTTTTCTGTTTGAAATTTTCCTCTGATCATCCTTGTCCTTTCCCTCCTTGCTATGAGCAGCCATGCCAGAAGAAGCATCAGACACCATTGAATCGTCACTATCATCATTAGCAGCAGGACCTCCACCATTAATGGGGAATTCTTCACCGTCTTCTTCTTCATCATTATCATCATCATCATCATCATCATCAATGGGGGATCCAATATACATAGTCCACCCAGATTCGCTGCTATGACATTCTTCTTCTTCAGACCCTCCAATGATTTGGGAAGAAGAATCCATTACATAAAAATAATTAAAATTGAAGAAGAAAGAAAATGAAACAGAGACAAAACAGAGCACTTCTAAATGCAAAGAACAGACATACCCATATTATACTTTTGAAAGCTACACTAAACCCACAATTTATTATTTTATTCTACATATTCACTTTAATAGCTGGATTAAATTCTTCTACCACCTGGATTTCTAAATAGCTGCCATTACTTCTCTGACTTTACATCAATAGAGACAGCTAGAAGGTTTCAAGAAAATTAGGAGAGAGAAAAAAATAGAAACTAACAAAAGGCATGTATGTAAAAAATAAAAATTCAAAAGAAAACACCCAATTTAGTTTTCTTGATTTTGTAAGGACAGGAATTGAAGAAGATGATATCATCAAATTAATTTGCTTCCATGCATTTAATTTCTCATTTATAAAAAGGCTGAGGAAGCTTTGAATGCAAATACAGATGAAGTTATTAATTAACACATAGAGCACAGTCTATTAGTGTAGACTATATGATACTGATGAGATAATGGAGAATATGTGACCCTTGTTCATAAATACTACTAGTAGTAGCATACATATATCAGAAAAGGAACTGTTTTTTCTTCTGTTTTTATTTTTGATCTGCTGAAAAGGACCTGTTTATTAGACTCATTTATGCTTCAACTACATTTATATTTCAGTCTTGTCAAATAAAAATGAGAGACAGTTTTTTTTTTATCCTCCTCTGTCAAAAAACTAGTTCAAGATGAGCCTAGCTAGATTAGGTTATTAATTTGATAGGGTTCTTCCTTCTCAACTATTTTAGAGCCAATTAACTTTATTTAAAACAAGAGTCCCATTTTTGAAAATAATATCCCCCATTAAAAACTGTCAAATTTTTATTCAACCTTCTAAGTCGATTTAAGTAGCAATATTTTATTAAATAAATAGAAAAGTGGATATTTTAAGTTTTTAATATTTTTTTTACATTCGACGTTGTCCTTTAATGGAAGTATGTGAATAAATTATCACATATCCAGTTTTCTCTTAAATAAATTCTTTTAGTATTAGTTTGAGACATTATATATATATATATATATATATATATATATATATATATTTGAAAAAGTGAACTCTCATTTTAATTGCATGATAAATGTAGTAATTTTTTTATTTTTTTTTCAGATAAAAAGTGAAAGTTTTGTTAGTATTTATTTGCCCTTTTTTCTAGTTAATGTATTGATATTCCCCCTTTTCTGAGTGTAGTCGGTACACAAACCTACTCCACGTTTCCAGCTACTCACAGTCACAGGCCGGCCGTGCTTTAAAATTTATTTATTTTTAAGTGACTTTTGAGTAATACTACTATGAATTGAACACAATTCCTTTGGGCGGCAATTAGGCAATGCATGCAATAAAATATTTTTATTGTGTTTGATTTTTAAGAAAGAAAGCATTCAAATTAATTATCCTTAATTTTTTTGGATGCCTCGTAATCATGTCATCCTTATTCTTAGGCACATGCATACGGCATACATACTATATATATGAGTCATGTCAGTTTGTAATTAAGTGGTTAACAAAATATATAGAAGTACTTCAAACAATAAATTATATATATAAATTGTAAATAAAATATTAATCATGAGTAATAGATTATTTTAGGGCATGCATGCATTAAGTAAGTAAATAGAGTCCTTCTAGGGGGATATTTTTTTGCTGACATTCTAGCGATATTATTTTTTTATTTTTTATTTTTTGATTTTTTTTTGTAATCTCTCAAAAATGTATAGTATTTATTCCAATCAAAATTTTGTAAAAAAAAGGTGTTTTAGGTGTAATTTGAATACATAGAAAGCAATTTTTATGCAGATTGCATAACTCTCTTTTAACTTGTATATCTTAGAAACGTCATTTGGAATGTCGTGAAAAAAATGTCCCCCTAAAATTATTCTAAGTAAGTAATGATGTTTAAATATAAGTAGAAGTAGTACTAGTACTAGTATGTATGTATGTATGAGACAAAAACTTAATTGTAGAAGCTGCATGCAAGAATTATATATATATATATATATATATATATATATATATATAGTAATAGTAGTAGTACTTAATTTACAGAGAAAACTAATAACTTATTGAGGTCCTCCTGAAACTTTGCACTACGTACGTACATGCATGCATCAAGATTCAAGAGTAGAGTAGTACTACAATAAGTTATATTTGGCCTATTCACACATCACATATGATATGATACGCAGGAGACCGTACGTAGTTGCACTAAACCCTATGGAAGCTGTAGTTGGGCAGCACATTAACACTTGATCCTAGCTAGATAAGATACACCTAACCTTAATTAATCCAAGTCTTTATTAAAATAGGAGTACTAGTACTATATACATACTCCTATATAGGAGTAGTATATTGCTACTCCATATCCAATGCATTTTTACAAGTCGATCGAATTTAATGTCTCAAGTAGAAGTAAGTAAAGTAGTAATAAATACCACATTGACATACATGGGGTAGTAAATTAAACTTTGAATGCCATGCCATCTTTTTGTTTTTGTTTTATTGGCCTTATATTTGGCTTCTTGCTAGCTGCTACCTACTCCTCATAGTAGTAGTAGTATATACTACTAATAAGTGCAAGTGAAGAAGGAACAAAAGGCAGTAGTTAATATTAATTATGATCCTTGTGCCTCCCTCCCTCTTCTAAGCTTAACTCTTTCCCATGACTCATTATTTTATCATTATTTCAGACAGACACGTTAGGTCCCTTAAATTATTCTTGTCATGTTTGGGAATCCCATCTTAATTTTTATTTATTTTTTAAATAAATAATCTTTCTCTTCTTATTATTGTCTTTGGGCTCCATGTGAAGTTGAACTGTGTCTTTGCTAATTCTATTTTTGATGAAGAGGACAAAATACCCAGAGCTGGAAAAGTCTTATTCACCACCTTAAGTCTCTTTTGGGGTATATGTATGCATGCATTAAAAGTGTGCCTTTAAATGGGGACAATTAATATTACTATAATGTGGTCAATCTGCCTGTATGTTAGCATGCAAACTAAATGTACGTACGTGCCCCATATATAGTACTAGGGAGTATTACTGAATATACGGAATATATATATATACACACACACACACACACATTAAGGTCAAACAAACTCTCCTAGCTATTCCTTTTTTGCTAATTTACTTTTTCCTCAATCTAAATTTTCCTAATAATAATAATAAATTATTATTATTATTTTAATAGGGATAACATGACAACAACCAAATTTTATAAATGTTTTTAATTAGTAGTGTCAACAAAAATTGGACCATTTCATCATATCCGCCATGTGAGTTCAAAGCATGATCTGAATGAATTTAGCTGCTACCTACAGATGTAACGACACTAGCTAGCAAATATTTTTGAAATTAACGGACCAAACAATATATGCACTCAATGAGGTTTGAATTCCTCTTCCTCTTCCTCATCATATATATATATATATATATATATATATATATATATATATATATATATATATATATATATATATATATATGTGAAAAATGGGTGGCTGGTACAAAAGTAAGTCTTAATTGTTTGAAATTAAATGGGGACCTCGATCGGTCTATACAAAAGATCGAATTTGGAGTCATTTAATTTGTTATCAAGTTTGATGAGCTAAAATGGTAACAACACAGATTAAAGAAATAAAAACAATCACTTTACTTTTGGATTCATTATCATTGCAAATTCAATACAATTATTAATTCCCAAGAATTTTCTAATATCAGTCGTCGGTATCCAAATTGACGTATGACTGAATTGGTTTTGTCATAAAAAAATAAATAAAATTTTAATGATAATTACAAAACACCTTATACAAAAATATAAACAAGCACAAGCGTTTAGAAAACTCGTGTAACATGTAGTAGTATATATTTGGAACAATTATATATTATAGTACATTTATAAAAGTAATTATAAAAATCATACAGTTATAAAATAATTACAAAAATATGACAATTTACCATATATATTTACAATACTAATTATATTAGGAATCCTTAATTTAAGGAGTTAATATTATTTGGCTGACATGGCAAAAGCTTTTTTTTTGAATTAATGTGATAACCGCCTATCATTTGTCTTAATCTTGATTACTAAACCATTCTCGCATCTTTGAAACCATTGTTTCTCTCTCTCTGTTTGTTCGTTCTTCATCTTTATCGATTGTTTACGGTGATTTAATCTGCTCGCTTCTTCATCTCATTTGTTCGCTCGTGATCTCGTTATATCGCCTTCGTTAGTTATTCGCCATATTTGTTAGTTGTTCGTCATTGTCGTTGTTACTTTCGTTGTTGCGCGATCTGGTTCGGTTAGTGATTTAACCGCTTGTTGCTATTACAATATGGTTTTCTTCTCCATTGATTGGTAGGGTGTTTATTATTGCTTCAAGTGAGTATTTTCTTAATAGTTTAATGTATTATATATTAAAGTAGTTTACTAACGAAATGGAGTATTCATTGTTTTGGTTTGTGTGTTGTTTTTATGTTTTGTATAGAATGGTTGATCTGAGAAAGAAGTATGGAAAGAGGAAAAGGATCGTGGAGGGTGATTACATTAAGAACTTGAAGAAGTTTGTTGTGGAGGAGCGAGGGAAGGAAAAGGGAAGGATGTGGTAATAATTCGAAAAGAATGAGAGCGGTTTGGTGATACATAGTGATATCAAACATTCCAAAGTGCAATTAGATTACGATTTTGATGTCCCTCGCCGAGAATGAAGCTCGAGTGCTTATCCGTAAGATAATTCCAACTCAAATCGAATTTTAAAGGTGTGTTAATTTAAATATTGTTATTGTTTATCAGTATAATGCTTAATTAGTTCTTTGTATAATGATTAATTGGTTATTGCATAATATTAATGATTAATGCTTGGTAACCACATGATTGGTAACAATGCATTATTGATAATAACCACCATATTTGCATGAAGGTAACCAAACCGACTTGGGTATTGTCTTACGAGAGTGTCTTGATTATCGCTCAATTATGTCTTGATTCTTTGTTTTATGATGTTTTAGTTCTTTGTCTTATGATGTCTTGGCTACTGTCTAATGATGTTTTGGTTACTGTCTTATGATGTCTTGGCTACTGTCTAATGATGTCTTGGTTACTGTCTTATGATGTCTTGTTTAGTGTCTTATGATATTTTGGTTACTGTCTAATGATGTCTTGGTTACTGTATTATGTGTGTCTTGGTTACTGTCTAATGATGTCTTGGTTACTGTATTTACATTGGTTACCTTCTTGCAACATGTTGTTTACTGTATAATGTTGTCTTGGTTACTGTCTAATAATTTATTGGTTGCTGTCTAACTATTATATTGTGTAATGCTATCTTGGTTACTGTATTATGTGTGTCTTGGTTACCGTCTAATGAAGCCTTAGTTATTACGCTTCAACCAATATATTGTCTAAAGATATATTGGTTCTTGTGTAACATTGTATATTGGTTATTGTATAATCTTTGAATGGGTTCTTGACTAATCTTTGTTTTAGTTCTTGCATAATATTTCGATTAATGATTGGTAAGCACATGGTTGGTAACCAATGTATTAGATAAAGAATAAAAGATGTTGCATGAAGGCAACCAAGACGGCGTTAATCGAAGAACCCATTCACATTGGTTACCTTCTTGCAACATGTTGTTTCTTCATAATCTTGTATTGATTCTTCGCCTAATGATTTATTGGTTCTTTGTCTAACTATTATATTGTGTAATCTTTGTCTTGGTTACTTTGCCTAATCTTTGGATTGGTTATTGATTAACGATGTTTTGTTTAATGACTAAAGCTATATCATAGTTACTTGTCATTTTATTTTGTTACTATCATATGATTGGTTGGTTAACTTTGTAAATCGATTTTATTTACTTGCGCATTATGGGATCTTTATTACGAGGAATGGAACAGAAAATTCACTGCAAAAGTGATATATTGGTGCGACATGGAAGTCCCCAGTATCATTGCAAAAAAATTGAATAATAGTCAGCTGGATAAATTTAAGGCAACATGTTTTGGGAATTTTCTTGAGTTTGGTGAGCACCAAATGTATTCCCAGATTATTCACCACGCTCTTGTGAGGGAGGTTCACCAGAGGGATGACGGTGAAATGTGATTTTTGTTAGGAGAGAAAAGGGTCAGGTTTGGTTTGCCTGAGTTTTGTATGATATCTGGGTTGAGATGGAAAGGTGAGGATGATATAACTCCATATAAAGGTATGGAGAATATGCTTATTGGTAAGTTTTTTGGTGACGAAGCTGTGACACGTAGTAGTATAGGTAAGATATAAAGGAAGGCAATTTTTGATGATGATGACGAGGCTATTAAGATGTCTATGATATTTTTAGTCTTTAATTTCATTAAGTGCACATTTTCTGATTACGTTGATGGGGCAATGGTTAATTTTTTGTGTACGGCGATGTTAGTAGTTTTCCTTGGGGGAAAGTTGCTTTTGAGATGACAATGTACTCTTTGTCTAATACTTTGAAGGGGGGCTATAGGAAAGGAAAGAATGGTGTTTCAACATACAATTTTTACATGGATCATTACACCAAACTGTACAAGTTGAATGGGCTTCCGTATGTATTCCAAGTTTTTATGTTTGAAACTATTCCGACATTCAAAAGTCGGGGTATATGTCTGATAACGAGCATCCGCTTGATGTCCGCTTATTCGAGATGAAAGGAGTTAATGAAGCCGCTTTCTAATGACAAGTTGAATGAATTAGTTTTTTGTTTCGAACAGGTATGTTATTTTACCTTTAGTTATATACTTGATAAATGAAAATATTATGTGAAGTTTACTATCAACAAAGTAGTTAGTTACCTTTATATACACGTTTGGTTACTGATTATTTTATATGCATGTTAATAATAACAATGTTTTTGGTTACTTGAATATTCAAATACGGTTACTGATTAGATTACATTCAGGTTACTAATGACATTGTTGTTGGTTACCAATCATATACACATTTGGTTACATTTATACATTTAGTTGGTTACTACTTATTATACATTTGGTTACCTGTATATATGTATTTGGTTACTGATTATGTTTTATGATTCCTTATTTTCTGTTTATTTCAATGTAATTGTACATTGTTTGTTAGATGATATACTAAAGTATACTTATTATTTTTCAGCTGAGGATAAACAGTTTGATTCCCACGGTTGAGGAGAAGGATCGACTTGATTTGGGCGGTTTTCACTTTTTTAATGGGAAGGATGGTGACAAGAAAGTAGACAAAAAGTGAAGTAAGGCAACATTGGTGTTGATGTATCATTGTGAAAGAAGCAATTGATGTACGGTCTAAGCCGTTGGAGAAGAAAGTGTCTGAATTGAAAAAAGAAGTTTCTGAATTGAAGAAAGAATCTGGAAAGTTGCGAACTGATATTAAAGATGAAATGCAGCTTTTGTAAGACCCCAAATAATTAATAAATGAAATTTAATTTCCTCTATTTATTATTTTGAAATAGTAAGGGTTGATTTGATTAATGTGGATAGTTATGGGTAAAATACGCAAGTATTTCAAAATAAGCAAGTGGTTATAAAATATTCTTGTTGTCGAGGAATATTAAATGCACGACCCATAGCGATCTTTTATGGGCCCCATAACTAAAAGCGATTGGATGAAGAAAACGACAAAAATAAGTTGTTTAAAAATAACTACGTAGTTATTCTGTTTAATCTTTGTTAAAATACTCTAATTGGTTAAAACACGAGAAGATACGTGGTATTGCACCAATTATTGATTCTTACGTGAAGGCCTACTTTCGATAATGGTTACGATAATTCTTGTTAAAGATTTTATTTTATTGATTCAATAATTGCTTTGCGTTGATATTTTATATTCTTGTTGTTTGAATAATTGTCATTACACAAGATTTTTTCATTATCGAAGCAATAATTCATATTATCTGAATAATATTATTAGATAACATTATTGGCAATGTCTAGAAAGTTACATCACAGGAGAGTTTGGTCACCTAATTGCGGCACACGAAGAGGAGAAATTCTTATTGGAAAGCCCTCTTTCTGAGGAGCTGCACGGTTGTCAATATTGTGATTACATAATATTATTTGTGAATAATTAATTATTGATTCATATGATGAGAAAAATATTGATTTTATGTGGATATAGATGGAAAAAATTTTAATGTGACAATTGTTGAAAATTAAAATTTTATCTTTTTCGATAAAATAATTCATTTAAATATATTATTATATTTTAATAATATAATAATGGTGATATTTTTTACAACGAATGTGGGATATATGAGTATCTGAGGAGGAAGAGTATTTTGTTGCAATAAATATTTAAAACATGTTAAACATGTGTCGATGGACCCCATTTATTATTTGAAATTTGATTATAACACGTAAAATCACCCGCTTTGTAGATTTTGGTCAATTTTTGTTTGGAATTTGGAAAAAGCGTTCTTCTTTGAAGTTCGAAGCTCAAAATAATTAATTTTTGGAAGTTTAAATTATTTTAAATTAGAAAAACGTGTTTTTTGTTGTTAGTCTTGTGTAATGTAATTTGGTTGGTGGTGATGTTGGGCAAATTAAGTGTGCGTTAGAAAAATATATATATATATATATATATATATATATATATATATATATATTATTTTATTAAATTTTATGTTTTGGTTTTCTAAGCATTTTTCTATAAATAGGGTCTTGGGTTAGAATTAAAATTACACGGCTGAAGTTTTCTCTCTATATATTATTAGCGTATTCTTGTGAGTATTTTGAGTATACTTTAGTCTTTTGTTTGCTATACTGTTGCAAGTTCAAGTCATAACTTATATCAGGTGTTTCAACTAGAAGTCTTTGTCTTTTCGAGGTAAGGGATATTATTTTTTTTCGTATGATATTATTTCTTGATATCATTATCTTTGAAATATTGATCTGAAGTTTTTATCAAATTTAAAACTTTTGGTGTCTGAGTTCTTATTCACGTGTCTGGCCTTTATTCACGTATCGACCTTATTCATGAATGAATCGACCTTATTCATTGAAAAATAAAAATTTTCCCTTTTAAATCTAAAATATCTATTGTGGATCTAGCTTTGATTGTATCCATGTTTTGATCATTCTTGAATTTTACACCACTATGATTATTTTTGAGGTTTTGGACATGGATAAAACAAAGTACGAATCCTTAATCCTTAATCCTTGTCATTTTGTTTTCCTTTGGATTCGTTTCTTTAAAATATTTTCATCATCCTCGGTCTTAAATGATGATATTATTGAATATCTTTGGCTGTAGTGCAAAGATGAATGATTTCGATGATTATCTTTTGCCGTAGTGCAAAGATGAGCAGTGTTTAGATGAACATGACCAATGATGAATATCTTTGGCTGCGATGCAAAGATGAATATTTGATTCAAGATATATATTGATTGATGTTCTGAGGGGATAAAAGATAGAGCGATGAACTTTTAAATTCATACATAGAAGATAGTAGTTTGCATTCTCTACTTAACTCTTCTAATAAATTATTATTTTCATTGCGAATATTGATTTAAAACTTGTTGTCTATTGTATTCTTAGATTAGATTTTTTCTGTTGAAGACTAATGATATTTTGTTACGTATTATCTTAGTCATAATATTCTTTCTTTGGGCTAGTTGAGCTCACCCTTTTCCTTTTGTTCCATTTTTCTTCTCGGGGAGGCGAGAATATAACGAGTCTGAAGTGGGTGGTATGGAATGAAGGTTCTAGAGAGAGTTGTTTAGTAGCCCTCACCATTTTTATAAAATAATGTATCAATAAATGTGATGAGGATTTATTTGAGTATAGATATTGTCTAGAAGATAATATTTGTATTCAAACTCACAGTTTCTTGTTTGTAATAATAAAGTTGTAGTTATTTACGTATCATGTATTGACAACTCAGAATGGGTGATGTATACTGTGACACCCCCAAAATAGGTCTACATTACCGTGTATTGACAACTCGTAATGGGTGATGTATACTTTGTGACACCCCAAAATAGGTCTACATCACCCATTCTCGAAATACAATACACTGTATGTAAATAACTACAACTTTATTATTACAATAAGAAAACTGCGAGTTTAAATACGATATTGCCATCTGCATAATATCCACATATAAATAAATCCTCATCATAATTATTGATACATTATTTTACAACAATGGTGAGGACTACTAAACAACTCTCCCTAGAACCTTCATTCCATACCCCGACTCGTACTCACTATATTCTCGCCTCCTGAGAAAAAAATGAAACAAAAAAGAAAAGGGTGAGCTCAACTAGCCCAAGAAAGAGTATTACGACTAAGATAATAGAGAACAAATTATCGTTAGTCTTCAACAGGAAAAATCTAATAATACAATGTATAACAAGTTTTAAATCAATATTCGCAATGAAATAATAATTCATTGTAAGAGTTAAGTAGAGAATGCAAACTACTATCTTCTATGTATGAATTTAAAAGTTCATCGCTCATCTTTTATCCCCGTAACATCAATCAATATATATCCGAATCAAATATTAATCTTTGCACTACAGCCAAAGATATTCATCACCGGGTCATGTTCATCTAAACACCGCTCATCTTTGCACCACGGCCAAAGATATTCATCGAAATCATTCATCTTTGCACTACAGTGCCAAAGATATTCAATAATATCATCATTTAAGACCGAGGATGATGAAAATATTTTTAAAGAAACGAATCCAAAGTTGAAACAAAATGACAAGGATTAAGATTAAGGATTCAGTATTTTGTTTTATCCCCATTCCCAAAATAACCTCAAAAATAATCATAGTGGTGTAAAATTCAAGAATGATCAAAACATGGATACAATCAAAGCTAGTATCCGTAATAGATATTTTGGACGAAAAGGAAAATTTTATTTTTCGATGAATAAGGTCAGATTCGTGAATAAAGGTCGATATACGTGAATAAGAATCTCGACACCAAAAGTTTTAAATTTGATAAAACTTCAGATCAATATTTCAAAGATAATGATATCAAGAAATAATATCATTACTTAAAAAAATAATATCCCTTACTTTCGGAAGACAAGATTTCTAACCGGAATAATCGGATATAAAGCTATAACTTAAACTTTCACCATATATAGCAATACTCAAAGTATACTCAAAATACTCACAAGAATACGCCGATAATATAGAGAGAAAACTTCAGCTCGTGTGATTTTCAATTCTAACCCAAGACCCTATTTATAGAAAATGCTTAACACCAAAGTTAAAAATTTAATTAAAATATTAATATATATTAAATTTTCCTACACACACTTTCTAAGATCTGAAATTCAGCATTTTCATCACATGCAAGCCCCACCTTTAATGACAAAAAACGTTTTTCATAATAAAATAATTAAAACTTCCAAAATCAATTATTTCGAACTCCGAGACTTCAATAATTCACAATAAATAGCCCTTTTGTCAAAAAAATTTGAATCTCGCGAGTTTTATAGGAAATTCAATTCTCTACAACTTTGCGAAGAAAGTTTTTCCAAATTCCAAATGTAAAATTGGCCAAATCCACAAACGGGTGATTTTAGAAATATAATCAAATTTCAAATAATGGGGTCCACCGACATGTTTAACATGTTTTAAATATTTATTGCAACAAAAATACTCTTTCTCCTCATATACTCATATATCCCACATTCATTGTAAAAATATCACCATTATTATATTATTAAAATATAATAATATATTTAAATGAATTATTTTATCGTAAAAAGATAAATTATTAATTTTCAACAATTGTCACATTAAAAATTTTCCATCTATATCCACATAAAATCAATATTTTCCTCATCATATGAATCAATAATTAATTATTCACAAATAATATTACGTAATCACAATATCGACAACCAGTGCGCTCCTGTGAGCAGGGGGCTTTAATAAGAATTTCTCCTTACCTGCACAGTAATTAGGTGACCAAACCTCTCCTTAGATGTAACTTTCTAGACATTGCCAATAATGTTATCTAATAATATTATTCAGATAATATGAATTATTGCTTCGATAATAAAAAATACCGTAGAATGACAATTATCAAACAACAAAGAATATAAAATATCAACGCAACAATTATTGAACCAATAAAATAAAATAATCGAATAAGAATTATCGTAACCATTATCGAGTAAAGGCCTTCACGTAAGAGTCAATAATTGGTGCAATACCGCAGCTATCGTAACAACGCTGCGTTACATCGTGTTTTAACCACCGGGTATTCCAACAAAGGTAAAATTCAGAATAACTATGCCGTTATTTTTAAACAACTTATATTTGTCGCTTTCTTCCTCCAATCGCTTCACATATGGGGCACACATGGTTGCTACCGCTTCGCATTTAATATTCTCCGACAAAGCATTTAATATTCCACGACCAAACGAATATTCTCCGATAACAATGAATATTATATAACCACTTGCTTATTTTAAAATATTTGCGTATTTTACCCATAACTATCCACATTAATCACATCAACCCTTACTATTTCAAAATAATAAATAGAGGAAATTAAATTTTATTTATTAATTATTTGGGGTCTTACATATACCTATTTTGGGGCGCCACAATTTGGTATCGTAGCTAGGGATATGATCTCCGGCGGAGATCGTGGGAATAGAACTAGGAGGGAGAGACGAGTAAATCCTTCGCTAAAGTGTCCTACCTAAGCTTATTTGTTAGTTGGTCAAGATATAAAGGATATTATGTGATATATTGATTTCTTTAATTAACCCTTGTTTTATGACGAAGATTTGAGAATGTCGAATCGAGAATATTAACATGGAAATGAGACCGTGGAGACGCTCAGTATTCACCAACGAGGAGAACGTCTGAGCGGTTGGCAATGTTCCTCCCGTGAACAACACCATTGAAGCGAGATGATGAGCGAAGGATGTTTAGAAGCTTTTTGCGCTCATGAACAAATGAAGGCTCAAAGAGTTGGGACCACCGAGAATTTAAGGGAAAGCGAGATCCGATCACGAAGCGGAAACATGGGTCAAGCAAATTACCAAGATATTCGATGTCTTGGGATGCACGAGAATGAAGGTTCCATTCGCCACCTTTATGTTCCGTGGCGAATTCTCTGGGTGGAATCTCAGCGAAGCGTACTCCATCCAAATTCACACTCAAAGATGTATTGGGAGACGTTTGAAACTATTTAATGACAAATACTTTCCGAAAGTGTTCACATCATATGAAGGAAGTGGAGTTCATCGATTAGAACAAAACAACATGACGAAGTCTCAATGACGAGGCGAAGTTTGCGAGTTATCGGGTTGCACCTTATTTGGTGGAGAATGAGGAACGATGACGCGGATGTTTCGAGAGGTTTTGAAACCCGGATACGACAATATCTCATTTCTCATAAATTTTCTCTCTATTCGGATGTTGTAAATAGGGCTCAATTATTAGAAATGAGATAACGAGTACTACCAACCGAGGGACCACAATCGAGGATCATACCGAGAGATAGCGATCAACAAAACAACGATAATCACGGAGAAAGAAAAGAAGCGGACAAAAATGGTAACCACTCTGGTGGTAATCATAGCCATGAAAATAGAAGAAGCGAGTCGGAGAGATTTTAAAAGAGGAGATTTAACAACGACTATGTGAAGACGACAAAGGTCTTAAGAAGAATCGGTTCTAAGGGAGGAGAGACGACCACGGTCATATCTGCTATAAATGCGGAAAGAGGGACATATCGGTCAAAACCGCCCACAACAGCTCAAGGTATGCTATAATTGTGGAAAGGAAGGACATATCTCTTGAGATTATGCGGTAGGGAAAACCTAGTTCAATGAGGACGGTGACTCAAAAGATCGTCCCGGAAAAGTCAAAGTCAACGGTTCTGGAAGAAGCGTTTGTTGTGGTATCGGTCAAATGCGAGAACTCCAAACGAGGTGATCACGGGTAAGCTATTTATAAATTCTTGCGAAGTTTATACCTTACTTGATCCCGGTCTACCCATTCATTTATCTCTCCTGCTTGTGCTCAACGCTTAAACTTGACTCCGGAAAAATTAGACTTTGACCTATATGTGGAAACTCCGTTAGGAGAAACTTTCATCACATCTACTGCTTATAAATCTTGTTTGATTTAAGTTGGCACCATCACCTTTACCCACTGACCTTTATCTCTTTAAAGATACTTGCTTTTGATGTGATTTTGAGGATTGATTGGTTAACTACACATCATGCCAAAATTGATTGTTTTCGTAAGGTTGTTAGCTTTCATATTCCTAAACAACTTTGTTGTATGCAATTCAAACAACTAAACCATTAAAATCAATCAACGCCATATCTAATCAAAAAGCTATTCGTTTATTGAAAAACGGATGTCAAGCTTTCTTAGCTCATGTTATGGATTTGAATAAAGACACGTCAAATTTGAATAATATTCCTATTGTTATCGACTTTCCGACGATTTCTGAAGAACTTCCGGCCTACCCCCGAACGTGAAGTTGAATTCTTTATTGATCTTGAACCCGTAAAAAGCCCATTTCTAAAACCCCATATCGAATTGCTCTATTGAACTTGAGTTAAAGGTCCAACTATAGGAGTTGTTGGACATCGGTTTCATTCGTCTAAAGACATCTCCTTCTAGTGCTCTCTTTTTTATTCAGAAAGAAAGAAAGACGGGAGTATGCGACTTTAGATTGACTATCTGAAATTGAACCATGTCACTATCAAGAATAGGTATCCTCTACCTCGTATTGATGACTTGTTTGACCAACAACAGAGAAGCACAATTCTTTTCAAAAATCGATCTTAGCTTACGGATATCATCAATTTGAAGATTAGAATCGAGGATATTCCAAAGACGCCTTTAGAACTCGGTACGGGCATTATGAATTCCTAGTCATGTCTTTTGGATTGACTAATGCCCCTGCGGCTTTCATGGATATGATGAATCGAGTATTCAAAGAATATTTGGATAAATTCGTTGTTGTCTTTATTGATGACATCCTCTTATATTCCAAAAGCCGTGAAGATCATGAGCACCATTTGAAGCTAGTACTCCAAAGGCTTCGTGAAAACAAGCTATATGCTAAGTTGAAGAAATGCGAGTTCTGGCTTGAGGAAGTAGCATTCCTTGGGCACGTGGTGTCAAAACATGGAGTATCTGTTGACCCGTGAAGATTGAAGCAATACAAAGTTGAGAGCAACCGAAGTCGGTGGACAAGATGTAGCTTTACGGCTTAATTGGTTATTATCGGAGATTCGTGGAAGGATTTTCTCGAATCGCTACTCCATTAACTCAAATTACTCTCGTGAAGATATAAAATTAAGTATGGAATGAGGAATGCGAGAAGAGTTTCCAAGAGCTCAAGAGAGACTCATTTCGCACTGTTTCTAACAATACCATCTGGTACGGATGGATTTGTTATCTACAGCGATGCTTTAGGCAAAGGGTTAGGATGTGTTCTCATGCAACGTGGGAAAGTCATAGTCTATGCCTCGCGACAACTTAAAGAGTATGAGAGGAATTATCCTACTCATGATCTAGAGTTAGCGTGATGCGATTTCATGCTTAAAGATCCGGAGGCACTATCTATATGGGGAGAAAGTGGAGATATATTCGCACCATAAAAGCCTCAAATATTTCTTCACGCAAAAAGGAACTCAACATGCGCAGCAGCGGACGTTGGCTTGAGTTGTTGAAAGATTACGACCACACTATTCAATATCATCCCGAAAAGCGAACGTGGTAAATTGACGCGTTGAGTAGAAGATCTTATGCGAGAATGAGTGCGATGATGTCAAGTATACGACAGAGCCAACTTTAATAGAAAAAGTTAAGGTTCTTCGACCCATGGGCCGGAGTCGATGCGTATGAAGAAGAAAGTACAAGAAGGTGCTATTCCGAAGCGAGAATTGTTGAAGAAGGAATACTTCGAGTCCACTCCAGACTTTGTGTCCCTAACGACTCTAATTTGAAGTACAACATTATGATGGAGGCACACAATACACCATTTGCAATCCATCCTGGAAGTACCAAAATGTATCGTGATCTTCGACATACATTTTGGTGGAACAATATGAAGAGAGAGATTGCAAAGTTTATCTCAACGTGTTTAACTTGTCAAGGTGTAAAGGCGGAGCATCTAGTACCTAAGGGTCCGTTGCAACCACTTGAGATTCCGAAATGGAAGTGGGAACACATTACCATGGATTTCGTTACGGGTCTTCCTACGGTTTCTCAAGGCATCAATGCTATTTGGGTTATTGTTGATAGATTAACCAAGCTCGCTTCATTTCTTGCCGATACGGAGACTTATTCCTTGAACGTCTTGCTTTAGTATATATAAAAATGAGATTGTGAGGTTGCATGGCATGCCAATATCCATAGTTTTGATCGTGACCCAAGATTCACTTCAAGATTTTGGGTTAGCTTGCAAAAAAGCTATGGGCACGGATTTACGATTCGATTCAAGATACCATCCTCAAACCAGACGGACAATCGAGAGGACTATTCAAACTCTTGAAGATTTATTAAGACTCATGTGTCCTGACTTCAAGGCGGCGCTTAGGATAAGTATTTTCCATTGGTGGAATTCTCCTGAACAACAGATTATCAAGCAAGTATAGGTGTGGCTCCATTTGAAGCATTATATGGACGAAAGTGTCGCTTCTCCAATATGTTGGGATGAGGTGGGTGAAGCAACATTGTTGGGACCCGAGTTAAATACGTATGACTACCGAAAAGATCCAAATGATTCGACAACGTGTACACTGGCTTGCACAAGATCGACAAAAGGGTTATGCGGATCTTCATCGAAAGGACGTGGAATTTAGTATAGGGGATCATGTATTGTTGCGAGTTGCTCCATGGAAGGGAGTTACAAGATTTGGGAAGAGGGGAAAGCTCAATCCACAATTTATTGGTCCATTTCAAATTCTTGACCGAGTAGGAAATGTAGCCTATAGACTCGCGTTACCTCCGAGTATGTCTCGTGTTCATAATGTTTTTCATATATCTGTGCTTCGTAAATATGTGAAAGACCCGAACCACGTTATAGAGTTAGAACCGAACGAGATAGCCGAAGACTTAACGTATGAAGAGGTACCTGTCAAGATCTTGGATAGGAAGGAGCATGTCCTACGCACAAAGGTCATACCACAAGTTAAAGTATTGTGGAGGAATCATGCTATTGAGGAAATGACCTGGGAGTTTGAAACGAAAATGAAAGCGAGTTATCCTCATATTTTCGAAACACCAGGTACGTACGTCAATTTCGAGGACGAAATTTCATAAGGAGGGGAGGTTGTAAGACCCCAAATAATTAATAAATGAAATTTAATTTCCTCTATTTATTATTTTGAAATAGTAAGGGTTGATTTGATTAATGTGGATAGTTATGGGTAAAATACGCAAGTATTTCAAAATAAACAAGTGGTTATAAAATATTCTTGTTGTCAGGGAATATTCGTTTGCTCGTGGAATATTCTTGCTGTCGGGGAATATTCGTACGACGGCGCAGTCTTTTGTGGGCCCCATAACGAAAAGCGATTGGATGAAAAAAACGACAAAAATAAGTTGTTTAAAAATAACAAATAGTAGTTATTCATCATTATCTTGTTAAAATACCGGTGGTTAAAACACAAGAAGACATGGTATTGCACCAATTATTGATTCTTACGTAAAAAGGCACTTTCAATAATGGTTACGATAATTACTTATTCAAAGATTTTTATTTTATTGATTCAATAATTCTTTGCGTTGATATTTTATATTGTTGTTGTTTTTGATAATTGTCATTACAAAGTATTTTTCATTATCGAAGCAATAATTCATATTATCTGAATAATATTATTAGATAACATTATTGGCAATGTCTAGAAAGTTACATCTAAGGAGAGGTTTGGTCACCTAATTGCTTGCCAAAGTAAGGAGAAATTCTTATTGGAAAGCCCCTCTTTCCAGGAACCGCACTGTTGTCGATATTGTGATTCCGTAATATTATTTGTGAATAATTAATTATTGATTCATATGATGAGAAAATATTGATTTTATGTGGATATAGATGGAGAAAATTTTTAATGTGACAATTGTTGAAAATTAAAATTTTATCTTTTTCTGATAAAATAATTCATTTAAATATATTATTATATTTTAATAATATAATAATGGTGATATTTTTACAACGAATGTGGGATATATGAGTATACGAGGAGGAAGAGTATTTTGTTGCAATAAATATTTAAAACATGTTAAACATGTCGGTGGACCCCATTATTGACTGAAATTTGATTATAGCCTGTAAAATCGCCCGTTTGTGGATTTCGGCAATTTTTGTTTAGAATTTGGAAAAACTTTCTTCTGCAAAGTTGTAGAGAATTGAATTTTCTATAAACAATCGCGAGTTTCGAATTTTCTGACAAAAGGGCTATTTATTATGAATTATTAAAGTTCTGAAGCTCCGAAATAATTAATTTTTGGAAGTTTAAATTATTTTAAATTAGAAAAACGTGTTTTTTTGTTGTTAGTCTTGTGTAGTGGTAAAATTTGGTTGGTGGTGATGTTGGGCAAATTAAGTGTGCGTTGGAAAAAAAAAAATATATATATATTATTATTTTATTAAATTTTTTTTTGGTGTTCAAGCATTTTCCTATAAATAGGTGCTTAGGTTAGAATTGAAAATTACACCGAAACTCAAGTTTTCTCTCTCTATATTATTGAGCGTATTCTTGTGAGTATTTTGAGTATACTTTGAGTCTTTGTTGCTATCTGATTCAAGTTCAAGTCATAAATTATATCCTGGTTTTTATTTAAAGATCTTGCTTTTCGAGGTAAGGGATATTATTTTTTTCGTAATGATATTATTTCTTTAATATCATTATCTTTGAAATATTGATCTGAAGTTTTATCAAATTTAAAACTTTTAGTGTCTGAGATTCTTATTCATGTATACTGCCTTATTCACGTATGCTGACACTTATTCATGAATACGACACTTATTCATCGAAAATGAAAATTTTCCTTTTAAATGCTAAAATATCTATTGTGGATACTAGCTTTGATTGTATCCATGTTTTGATCATTCTTGAATTTTACACCACTATGATTATTTTTGAGGTATTTTTTGGACATGGATAAAACAAAGTACGAATCCTTAATCCTTAATCCTTGTCATTTTGTTTCACTTTGGATTCGTTTATTTAAAAATATTTTCATCATCCTCGGTCTTAAATGATGATATTATTGAATATCTTTGGCACAGTAGTGCAAAGATAAATGATTTCGATGATTATCTTTTGCCAGTAGTGCAGATGAGCAGTGTTTAGATGAACATGACTAATCGATGAATATCTTTGGCACGTAGTGCAAAGATGAATATTTGATTCAAGATATATATTGATTGATGTTACAGGGGATAAAAGATGAGGCGATGAACTTTTAAATTCATACATAGAAGATAGTAGTTTGCATTATCTACTTAACTCTTCTAATGAATTATTATTTCATTGCGAATATTGATTTAAAACTTGTTGTCTATTATATTCTATTAGATTTTTTCCTGTTGAAGACTAATGATAATTTGTTGTATATTATCTTAGTCATAATATTCTTTCTTTGGGTTAGTTGAGCTCACCCTTTTCCTTTTTGTTCCATTTTTCTTCTAAGGAGGCGAGAATATAAGCGATGCAGTGGAAGGTATGGAATGAAGGTTACAGAGAGTTGTTTAGTAGTCCTCACCATTTTATAAAATAATGTATCAATAAATGTGATGAGGATTTATTTGAGTATAGATATTGTATAGAAGATAATATTTGTATTCAAACTCACAGTTTTACTGTTGTAATAATAAAGTTGTAGTTATTTCTGTACCATGTATTGACAACTCAGAATGGGTGATATATACCTATTTTGGGGGAGTCACAACTTTTACATGTCCAGTTATGCAGGGACCTTAGGTCCATTATTAGAGATGAGTTACGTGCTATCAAAGACGTGGGGGACAAAAAGCTTGATGGTGATTCTGATGATGACGATTCTGACAATGATGATGATGATGATGATGATGATGATGATGATGAAGATGAAGGTGATGAAGGTGATGAAGGTTATGAAGGCGGTGAAGGTGGTGAAGGTGATGAAGGTGGTGAAGGTGATGGTGATGCTGCTGATGACGTTGCTGATGAGAATGCTGATGTCATGGTGGAGGAGGTCCATGTTGATGAGGATGTTGATCATGGTTCAAAAGTGAATAAGAATAATGATGGTGATGATGTGTTGGATGAAGTTGAGAAGAAGGGTGGGAATGAAATTGAATTGGTTAATGAAGTTGGTGATGATTTTTCAATATTCGTGGAGAAGAATGATGTGAATGTAATTGAGATTGCTAATGAAGTTGAACGTGCTGTTATGGTTGAAGAACCCGATGAAAAAAAATTAATGATGATGAAGAAGATGTCAAGATTAGACATATTTGTTTGTTTTGTTATGTGATATATGTCTTTTGTTTTAATTATTAAATGGTTCTTTATTTTGTGTAGATTGACAATAATAATGACATGCCGTCTTTTGACATATTAAGCCAACGTCTTCGGGAAAGAGATTGTTGTGTATGATCTTTGATAAGGTTAGTGTTATAATTATGGGCCATCATTTATTTAAATGTTATTTAGGTTTTGGTTACCATTATATAGTGAATTGGTTACTATGATATTGTGTTTTGGTTACCATAATATTGTGTTTTTAGCTACTATTATATTATGATTTGGTTACTAGTTTATGTTATTCGGATTACTAATATAACATGTTCATTTTAGTTTATTGGGTCATTGTACGATCGGTTGGTTATTAGTTTATTTTATTCAAAGATTCTTAATCGTATATATTACCTTTTTATGTCAACCTGAAAAGGGAAAGAAAGGTGAGGCGACAGCGGTATGCTCTTGATTTTATGGTTCTCACCACACACGACATAGCTAAGTGTGATGATTTGGAGAAGAGTGTCAACAAAGACGGTGGTAGACACATACATGAACACCGCAAAGAGTGCCATTTTACTATCTCCATATAAAACAACTTTCGGATCGGTACTTTGGTTCATCATCTCTTCAGTGGGTCTTTGCTTAGTCAAACACTTGCGACGCTTAAGTGCATTCCCCAAATCATGCATGGAGATGCCCTCAAATTTTGAAGAGGCATTGTTTGAAGAATGGTTCAAAATTGGAATAAACAATGTAAAAAGGTTTGTTTTTTGTTGTTAACAATGCTATAGTTTTTATGAAACAAATAAGTTTGTATTATTGTAGTAACATATATGGTTAATATTAAATAAATGTTATGGTTACTATTATTTTATATTCGTTACTATTAGATCATGTTTTGGTTACCTAGTAGTTATGTTTCTATTCTTATGTGATTACGGTTTGGTTACCGATTAATGTTTAAAATTAAGTTGTTGATTAGTTTACCGATTTTTGTATCTTATTTTTATTCTTTGTCTAAATGATGTATTAGTTCTTTCGTCGAATGTTGTATTGGTTAATGTGTAATATTACATTGGTTCTTGTATAATACTTAATTAATTCTTGACTAATGTTGTTTTTAGTTCTTTGCATAATATTAAATATTTAATAAATATTAATATTAAATAAATGGTGTGGTTACTATTAAATAAATGTTAGGGTTACTATTACTTTATATTACGTTAATATTAGTTTATGTTTTGGTTACCTATTAGTTATGTATTAGTTACTATTTGATTATGGTTATGATTTTAATATTTGTTGGTTAGTAGGGTCTTTATTTAAAATTAAGTTGGTTGATTAATATGTTAATTATAGAACGTCTGAAGTTTGATTTGTAGTAGTGTGTATATTAATCACAGTATTGTTAATGTTAGTGTGTATACTAATATTATGTTTTTATATTGGAGGACGGACAAATTTCCTGAAAAGAACGATATTATCATGCCTTCTTTTGTATTTGGATCCATTGCAATATCATCGAAGATGTGGTTCTATAAATTAAAAGACGCTCACAGCGGTGGTTGAGACGACGATGTGAGTATTTGTTTTAAAATTATGTTTTTGTAGTTATGTTTACATTATTTAGTTACATTCATCACATACTTGCATTTTCCAACAACTGTTAATATCCTATTAATTTTTTTTTGGCTCAGCACATCAATATTGCCTTGTATTATTTAAAGTAAATTGGCAAGACATTCCGAAGTGTTCTTATAAGGTAACGACCACGGATTGTTGGTTTCACAAAGAAGATCACCGCTTTTTTTAGAGGAGTATAAAAAAAAATTGTGACAAAATTGTTACATGCAGGGGAGGGTGATGTTCTTTGAATACATACATGGGTTGTTTATGGATGTCAACACACCATGGAGGAACATCGACTATGTGTTGTTCCCAATTCATATGTCATCACCGGACCATTGGTTGTTGTTGTCTTTTGATGTGCATTGTAGGTGTCTAACTGCTTACAATTCTCTGAACCAAAAAGGAAATCCATGCAAACTAAAATATCGATGTTTGTGGTAGTACATCTTCATTCTTCCCATACTACTTACTGCAAGTCTGGTTTTTGGAAGGATAGGTCCGACATCGACTTCAAAGAAATGTGACCGTGTCGCAATGAGGACGAAGACGATATAATTGAGTTGGAATTTCTTTGAGACGGTTCTGAACAAGTAGAGGGGTGCGGGGTTAAATCGTGTACATTTTTTTAATTATTACATATAGGTTGATTTTATTTTTGATTTTTGTTATATGTTGTTTGTTGTTTCAGTGATTGTGGGATGTTCACAATTTGTTTTGCTGAACATGTCATTCATCAGAAGTTTGATCAGATTCTTATTCCTTTCCCCATTGCGAAGTATCGGAAAAAGTTATGCACAAACCTATTTATGCATGCTTTAAACAAGCAAATGGAGGGCTATGATCTTGATAGAGAATTTCGGGAAGATTTGTTCCAGATTTTGATTAGTTCGGATTTTGTTGTTTTGTTTTTATTAATTTTGTTGTGTATTTTTTTAAAGTTTTGGTGTTATACACAACATTTGTGTATGGTTTATGATTTTTTGATGTTCACTGGATCTTATGTAGATGGGATTACATATTTGATTATATTAGCATTAATGAAAGAGATATTGTTTGTTGGTTGGTATTTTGTTTCTTTTTAAGTTGTGTTTGTTGAATTTTTTTGAAATATACAGTTGGTAACCAATCATGTATAAAGGGGTAATCAAATAATGATTTGATAGTAACCAGAGTTACAAGATTGTATCAGGACATATATCATATGTTAAGTGTACATGTGTTATGTATACATGGGTTTCATAAACTTCAATACCCTTTTAATTACAGGTTGCTGAATATACAGTTGTTTATTGGTTGTGGTTACCATTATAAACTGGTTTGGTTCTATTATGAAATTAGGTGGTTATTGTGATGGTTACTGTTATGTAATTATTTGGGTACCATTAAACATTGTTATGGTTCTTTGTTATGTAATTATTTGGTTTACATTAAAAAGCGGCATGGTTCTTGTTATGGTTATTGTCGTATATAAAATGGTAACCAATTATAATTTTGTAATATCTGATTGGTAACCAATCGTGTATAAATAGGTAACGGATAATGATTTGATAAGTAACGGAGAGATTATTTGGGTACCATTAAACATTGTTATGGTTATTCTTTATTATGTAATTATTTGGTTTACATTAAAAGCTGGCATGGTTCTTTATTATAGTTCTTGTCGTATATAAAATGGTAACCAATTATAATTTTGTAATATACAATTGGTAACCAATCATGTATAAATAGGTAACCAGATAATGATTTGATAAGTAACCAGAGAGTTACAATATTGTATCGGGACATATATGCTATATGTTAAGTGGACATGTGTGAGTATACATGGGTTTCATAAACTTCAATACCCTTTTAATTATATGTTCTTTGGATATACAAAGTTGTTTATGTTGTGGTTACCATTATAAAATGGTATTATTCTTGTTATGAAATTAGGTGGTTACTTGTGATGGTTATTGTTATATGTAATTATTTGGAAATCATTAAACATTGTTATAGTTCTTGTTATGTAATTATTTTGTTAAAATTGGTATGATTCTTGTTATGTTATTATTACCGTAAATCAAGTATGGTTATTTAAGTATGTAAATATGTTGTTACCATTAAAAAGCGTTATGGTTCTTTGTTATGTATTTATTTGATTATCATTATTGTCAATGTTTCATTGAAATCGAAATCAATATATAAATGAATAATAATTTTGTTTACTATACACAATCAAAATTTTACAAACCAATCGTTTAATGGTTACTTAAAGTAAACAATAATACATTCATGTATCTACACTCTTAATTTAATCGCATTTATATCGGACCCTTTTTAGTGGTCTTAAAACGGGGATTCTGCGTGTTTTTCTTGTGTCCTTTTTCGCACTCTCGCGCATTTGTTTTGAATTTTGATTTCGGATCCGTGTTTGTACCTCTCTTTTTTGGCCTTCCTACGGCCTTCTTGTGTTGGGTGGTTTTATACATATGTTTTTTACTTTTCCGATACATCCCAGTTTTCTTTATCATCTAATGGCATGATGGAAGTTGAATATGTCTTGACCAAAGTTGCTTTAGTGTAATTTCTTGAGCAAAAATCATAACACTCAAATTTCTCTTCTTTCATACTTATTGACGTCTTGGAAAGGCATCTCATGGTATGCAAATTTATGGCATGTGCGTGTCTTTTGTTCGATGTCCACAATATCTTTGTTTAGAGACATAAATAAGCGGTGAAAATCACTAAGTTTGATGTCTCAACCTCTGACACCCAATGTATACAATCGATTAACGATTGATCCCAAATATACAATAACTTGATTAACTAGTACACAATATTAATCGATAAGTAACCACCAATATAAAAGAAACAATTATAAATCTCAAAGAACATTATAATGTTATATAGTAACTAAAGTCATTATTGATCAAGAATCAATATAATGTTACACAAGAACCAAATAAGCATTATATAAGAACCAAAGACATAAGTACACGATAAAGCGAATTCAAGATGTAATCGAGAACTTGATATAATGTTGCACATTAAGTAAGTTAGCATTACTCAGAACCAATAAAGATTATAATTTTATCCAATAACCAAGTTCTTGTTAATCGAGATAATGTTACGCAAGAACTAACCAGCAATGATAACCAACAACCATTATATGGTTACACAAGAACTAACTCAAAGAATAATCGAGAACCAATTTAATGTTGCACGAAGAACTAAGTTAGCATTAAGTAAGTAACCAAGTTAGTAATAGTTAGTAGATTGCAAATGCAAATTAGGATGCAATAATTTAAATCGAGTATTAATTACCTTAAGTATCTTTGATTTAAAGATATTAGATTGCAACTTTCTTTCAAATTTGTTGTGGAAAGTGTTGTGAATGTTGATATGGTCAACTTGTTTGTTTGTGAAATACCATCTTTGAACCGCATAAACGTAAGCATTCAATCATTGTCGTAACCGGAAGATCCTGATAAACTTGATTGCATTGTTAATAGATTCACGATGTTTGAAGTCATTGTTGAGTACTGCTACAGTCCCCATGGAGTCTGGTGCACCTATCCAACTTGACCTCTTCCTCCTCAGATATATGTCCTTATTCGAGGATCAATGGCATCAAGTTCACCCCGTGTGTTTGTTGAATTGTTCAATGATGTAAGCTCTACAAACCCCGTTGTAAGCTTCGTTTAACTTCTTCTCCTTTCTTTTGAATATGTTTTTTATATTTTTCAAGATATGATATATGCAGAACCATGATGATATCCGAAACACACAATTCATCCTTGTATAATGGCTTCATATCCATGCGAAACAATACATTGACCTTCCCTAACTCCACAAGCATTTCTCAAATTTACGAAAAACCATTTTCAAGACAATTCATTTTCATTTGTCAACAAATCAAAAAGCAATCGTAATAATGTTTTGGTTTGCATCTTGTGTGTTCTTGCTCGGTAATGTCCCTCCGTAAGTTGATTGTATGAATGTGCCATCGATTACAATGATCGGAAAACAATGGTACCATGCTTGAATGGATGCTCCAATGGCAAAGAATAAATACTTGAAACGACCATTTGTTTCAACTCAAGGGCTATGACGAAACTCGATATAAAACATCAACCTATCATTAGAATTACAAGTAGTATATCGTATCCAAATCACTAGTAATCCAGAAACTTCATGTGGTTAATGGTATACAAATTGTATATTACATTTAGTAACTAAACATGCGTATTAAGGTAACCAAACATATATAATAACCACATACAAATGGTCTAATACTAATAATAACTAAACATGCATCTTTATGCCTAAAGGTGTATTGAGTTCTTTGTGTAATAGTTTATTGTTTAATCGTATAATGCTTAATTGGTTACCGACTAATGATATTTTGTTTCTTGAATAATATTATCTTGACTAATGCTTGGTAACCACATGTTTGGTAACCAATGCATTATACAATAAATCAAAGATGTCGCATGAAGGTAACCAATACAATATTAATCAAGAAATAATTTACATTGGTAAACAATCTATCGTGTAATCATATCTTGGTTCTTGTGGAACATCATATTAGTTCTTTGCGTAATGATATAAAAGTAATAAATATTTTTAAGGTGTTACTGGATTTATTTTCTTGAAAGATGTGTAACCATGATGGGATGAGTGAGTAGTCGTGGTGGATTTCCTCTCACCTTTTCCAACGCTTTCTCCTTCGATCTCCATGCTTTTTGGTAAGAGATAGACACATTATATTCTGACATCATGTCTTTCACAATATTGGTTGGTGTGTATATTTTCTTCAAATTTATTATTTTTGCATTATGCATTCACTGACCAACTCACTATTTGCACATCGTGGTCTCCCAACAATACATTCACCGAACAAGTGTGGATATCATTGAATTCTCTAACCTTGAACATACTGATTTTTCTGAAACTTGATCCTCTCATCTTCTATTTGCAATCTTCATCAGCATACACAATGATAGACAAAGTCTTTATAACTTGTTCGTTGGACTTTGTGTTGTTCTGCTTTTTTCGATTGAATGCAAATTTCATACTTGTGAGAGGATTTTTTTTCTCTGTGTAGGTTTGATGTAATTTTACTTCACATTCATTCGGATCCGATATTACATCATCATATCGCTTCTTCCGTGTATGATTTGTCATGTTGTCTGCATCTCGTTGTTGTTCAATAATTTTCATTGCAAGTGATCGATATCAAGTTCCAAATTGGCATGATTGGCTTCTTGAGTGGAACTAATCTTTGAATTCCCTCAGTGTTGATCTCGATTGGCATTACATCGTGAATTGTAGATTCTTCTACATTTGTCAAGTTATCGCAAGATCGTTAGTCGTCCCCATTCGTATTTCAATATCCACAATCGTTGGGAATTTACCTTGTTCATCGATTTTCTACTCATTTCCGGAAAGAATTGTAAGGTTGCTTCATCCGATATAATTGATCGGTGGAATGTCGTTTAATCAAATTTGATTGACAATGTTGTTGCATTTGTGTTCAAATAGTAATGCACTGTGATATTTTGGTTAGCATTTCTTTGAAACGAAATTGTTGATGGAACTAATATGCCAAGAACTTCAAATTTGGTGTCTTTGATTACTATCGACCCGTGTCTTAGTTGAAATAAAGTACAACCGGAATCATCTCCATTGTCTGTCAATGTAATAAGTGATGGTAAGTAACAAAATCAATGTTATCCATTAACTTGATATAATGTTAAACAAAGAACTAAGTCAAAGATTAATCAAGAACCAAGTCTTCATCAAGAACCATTATAATGTTACACAAGAATAAAGTAATTTTAGTTAAGAACTAATGCAATGGAACACATAGAATATATACATAGTCGACAAAGAACTAATGTAATGTTAAGCGATAATTAAGTCAAGATTAATCAATAACCAAGTCTTCATTAAGAAACCATTATAATGTTACACAATAATAAAGTCATTATTAATCAAGAACCAATGCGATGGTACACAAAAGTAGCCAATTAATTATTAATCAATAACCTATGTTAATTTTGTAAATAATATAATGTTAAACAAAGAACTAAGTCATCATTAATCGATAACCAAGTCTTCATCAAGAACATTATAATGTTACACAAAGAATAAAGTCATTATCAACAAGAACAAACAATGCGGTACACACGAGAACCAAATCAAGATTATCAAGAATATGTAGGCATAGTCGACATTAAGCAATGTAATGTTAAGCAAGAATTAAGTCGGCATTAATCAAGAACTAAGTCTTCATTAGTAATTATTATAATGTTACACATTAACAAAGTCATTATTAGTCAAGAACCAAATCATTATTAGTCAATAATCAATGTAATGGTACACAAGAACAAAATCATTATTAGTCAAGAACCAATGCAACATTAGTTAGTACCATTATGCATTAACCAATCCAAAGATTAAACAAAGAATATAGACATAATGACAAGAACTAATGTAATGTTAAGCGAGAACCAATGTAATGTTAAATAATAACCAAGTCAAGATTAGTCAAGAATCAAATAATAATCAAGAACCATTATAATGTTACACAAGAACAAAGTCATTATTAATCAAGAACTCAAAAGCAACGGTACACAATATCCAATTCATTATTAGTCAGAATGGCTAATGTAATGGACACGATAACTAAATCATTATTAGTCAAGAACCAATGCAACATTAGTTAGTACCATTATGCATTAACCAATCCAAAGATTAAACAAAGAACATAGACATATAGTTAGACAAAGAACTAATGTAATGTAATGTTAGCGGAACAAAGTGCATTTTACATGCAATTGCAATCAAAACATTCATATCATGTAATCAAAACATTCATTATTCTTACTGTGTGACCATTTTAAGTGCAAAAAACTTAAGAAAGGTAACCAATATAGTAATTAGTAGTAAATAATAGTAACTATATGATTATAAATTTTAAACTCACATACCTCGGTATTTTTTCGATCGAAATTGATGTTGATTTGTATTCAACAATCACCGCGATGATTTGGTTTCGATCTTGAAGGCACCATTGATTTTGTATACTATTTTCGATCTTAGAGATGCGTCGCGACAACCAACTTCTCGCTTCTCCGTCGCTTGATCTGCGATTTGGCTTCGCTTTCTCCGTCGTTGATCTTAGAGATGCGTCGTTGATCTTAGAGATTACGAGTTTAGTCGCGACAGGAGGCTTCGATTTTGTATTTTGTCTTCTCCGTCGTTGATCTGTTGTTCCGATTTCAAAGTTGCATGATTTTAGGGACGGTTAATTTCAAATATGAAATTGAATAACTGACTGGATAATGACACGTGATTTTAGGGGCGTTATATTGCTTATGTTTTATTTTTGTAATTATGTTGTGTATGTTTTATTTTTGTAATTACTTTCTAAATGTTGTATATTAGTGTAAAGGACCCTATATATTTCACGTCCTCCAAATAAGAAAAAAAGAAGAAAGAAACATTTAAGATTTGATCGAAGAATAGTACACTAAATTAAGCCAATGCCAATCACTACAACTACAACCAACAATAACAATGATAAAGATAAATTGCTATATGCCCTTCTTATCAGATTTTCCCAACAAAAAAATAATAATAATTTGCATCGTAAATTACCCAACCTTAGGCACGTGATGGTTTGCCTGTCAACTGATCTGGCATTTCATTAATTCCCCAATTTCTTCACTGCAAAAACTTTGAGATCAATTTGTCAACATGATAGACGATATCATCTATGCAAGGTCGAACTGAGCCTCGGGGCTGGAGCATCCATGTCACAAACTGTTGAAGCGCGTCTGGATATTGAGGATTAGGCCCAAACGGCCACTTTATCTGTGCATTTACAATGGCTAACTGCAGGCTTCCTCCGGCTTCCCCAATTGCATACTCAAATGGAGATACGCCATACCTACAATACACCCATTGTCAATCATGAATCAAACTACGACTAGTTTAACCTCCCGAGGTCCATATAAAGAGCTTACAGATAGAGCAACTGATCTTGAGGTTAGTAGCGGAACCAAATCATTTTTAGAGGAGGGTCAAAATACATAAGTAAAAAAAAAATATTTATTGAAACATTTCATAATTTTTAAATTCAAACATCTCATTTAATTTCATCAATTATAACCTTTCACAATAATTTCATCAATTTAAATTTATACCAACAGTTATAAATTTATACCAACAGTTATAAATTCATCAACAATTTTTAACTGTTACAGAGCAACACAAAAAAGAGAGAGAAAACAAAGGAGTAAATCATAGTTTCTTTGTGATTGGCTTTCGTTGAAGATGATGGAGAGAGAGAGAGAGATCAGGGTTAGTATTTATAATGAGGATCAAATAGGGTTGGTATTTATAATGAGCCTTTTTTATGAAAAAAAAAAAGGAAGCATATGGACAAACCATATACTTGTTCATGCACTGGACAATAATTAAGGAAGGAGAGGCCTTACATTATGGCATATAAAGTGCAACCTAATGACCAGATATCAGTTCTTTCATCGATGTCTGTATGGCTTGGGACGTCCCACAACTCAGGAGCTCGGAAAGGTGCCGAACAGTGCTCAGACGCCCACTCCTATGTAATGAAATTTTAGAAAACCAATAAGAAGCACATCAGATAAACCAATGAATCTCTGATAATGTGGACAGCACTTCCAAAAAGGGAAAGAAAAAACAAAACATATGAGTACCTGTAGCTGTAATGCCTCCGACCGAGTGCGGATCTGCTTTCTTGCCAGACGAGCACTTCCAAAATCCATCAATATTGCAAGAGGTGGCTGACCTTTACTGTGTGTTAAAAGGACATTACCAGGTTTGACATCATTGTGTGCATATGGAGGCTCAAGATTGTGCATATGCTGGAGTCCTGCACAAAGCTGCAGACCAGTTTCTTTAAAATAAGATGCTTCTGGCACATTAGTGCAAATGTAGCACCAAAATATAACATAAAATGCATTTAAACCAACTTTCAAGTGTCATTAAGAATGGAAATATAAGTACACTAAACTTAACTCCATAAAACTATCAACAATAAAGTACAATTTAGACGATCCTATTTCTTCAGAACTTAATGTTAAGAAACTGTTCAGCACATCTGGAGATATGATATACTAAGACAATAATAGAAGACAGAGTAAGTCTACAATTTCTTCTAGAAACAAGATGCAGATAACTATTCAAGAAAAACAGATAGTTTTATAAAACATACTACTCAATTGTCAGATGCACATTATTTTTATCTACCTGGCGGAATATTTGAAGAACATCTGATGTAGAAAAAAACTCTTTCTTAGTTTTCATAGCATTAGCATTGTCCAGTAATGTTCCATCCAAGTGAACTGGAAACAACAAGTATGCTTCATGCGTCCAAGATTGTTCAGGTGTCGCCTGCCCAAAAGAAAAGAATATCACTGATAAGTTTTAAAAAAAGATTTTAAATGAAAATATAAAAGGCAAAAGAAAGAAAGGTTTGCCTCCTGAAACAGTGAAAGTTTAAACACAAAGCTCATTGTTCACATGATTATGAGAAGCAGCAAATTCCTTTAAACTCAGAGTACTTGGACTTTGGAATAGGACTCCTGTTCTTTTTGTATAATTACAAGAGAGGCTCTGACTATTCCTCTTGATCCAAACTCCCCTCAAAATGGCCAAACAAGCACATCTCAAAAAAATCCTCCTACCCTTTACACTGTCAAACAAATTCAGCTTTCACAATAACCCTAATAAAAAACTCCACAAAAACATAACAATGGACAGTTAACACTTAACAAACATGAGATTCACTTTCCTACATACACACAACACACACGTCTAGAGATAAATACTTGAAAGTCTTGTGTTTTGATGCATGTCACTAGCGTTAAGCCAACCAATGGTCAAACCGTCAAAAACCAAAAAATTCTTTATTTTTTATGGAACCTTTACCTTCCAAATATAAAAAGGCAGAGGAAAATGTCGCATTGGATGATAACCAAGTCAGCAAGTGAAAAGAAACCAACAAGGGAAGATCTCGAGAGTTAAAATACCAAAGATGCCTATCAAAGGATTGCGAAATAGATGTTGAGAAGCTAAATTAATAAAGGAATTCGTCAACCACCCTGTTATTTAAATTGCGAAAAAATATAGAAATTAGAAATGTAAAAATAGTACTCGGTGAGAGATAATAAATATGAGGAAAAGCTGAAAAGAGAGAAGCATCCCCAACCCAGATATTCAACCAGAATTGTATAATTGTGCAATGCTGCTACCAAACTTTTCTTTTTTACAGCAAAAATTTAAGGCATACCATTGCGGTTGAAGACCACATACATTTCCATCGGATAAAATTCAACCCCAACATCATAACAGTTGACAAAATGACCATACAGTACCAGATCACAAGAGAAGTTGAGAACAGTTAACAACAAATGAAAACAGTAATTTTGAACTACATGTACATAATCATGCTTAAAGATAACATATATGCTGAGTTTCACCCTTTACCTTCACTGTGATGATAGCATGATCAAGGAGAGGAAGCAGATTGAAGTGGCTAAAAAGAGATGAAACACGGATCTCCTCCCTCACCAACTCTAATTGCTCACTACTTTGAATGAGAACTTTTTTCATTGCATAAGTTCCATCATCTGCAAATCAAATAGAAGACAAAGATTAAATAAAGATCTTTATTTTCCACTCCCTCAACAACAAATTACTGAGAAGTAAATTAATTTTCTCACACCAAACCCATCCATAATAGAACACATAAACTAGCCACACTTGAAATATATCAAAACAAAACAAGAAAATAAATAAATATACAAGATCCTGATATTTGATAACATTCAGTGTTTCTTTACAAAGACCAATAACCCATAAAAACATTCATTATTGAACACATAAAATACACTTCAGATACATAAGAGCCAAATTCCTATAAAATAACAGTCTAACATTTACACTGCAAAATATGGGGGAAAAAATTTAGAGCCTATTTACTTCAAATAAGAAATGGAATATATCTGCCCCATATAAAAAAATATTCTAGTTGCTAAGTTGAATATTAAAAAATTCTCATAATAAAATGTAAACATTTATTGGACCAAAATTCACAATTGGAAAGTATTGAAACCATAGATTATTACAGTATTTATCATATAAATTACATGATATATATATATATATATATATATATATATATATATTATGGTGCTTTCGGAATGTATCAAACTCCATTCAACACACCCAAAAAAGAGAACAGAGAATCAAAACTAAAATAGAACGGAGGTAGTACTATATTTTGTTCACTGCCAATTAAGAAAATAAGCGGTTAAGTTATGATACAACAGCGATTAAGATCCATATTATACAAAATTACACATTTTTTCCAGAACTTCCATTTCGAAAAACAACACTACTCCTATAAACTTTATTGTTTTTTATAAATATCGATTCAATCCATCTTCCAACTCCCATATAAACATCACTCCTATATTTCAAATTGAAATTTGAAAGTTTAGACACTATGATATCCAAAGAAAATTACATTTGTTAAACAAATTAAAGTCTTTAAGAAATTGGAACAGACCCAGAGCTTCCAACAATCCTATATAATCACCACTTCCTAAATCAAAAGCTGAAATCACAAGATATCTATCCACATCGGAAATTACACTCTAAGTTGCAATAATTCCCTCAAAGAACAAACAACCAACTTTTAAATAACATATGAAATTGGAAAAGACCCATCTTTTATAGTTTCATATAAACATCAAAACCTAAATAAAAAATTGAAGATCACACATACAATATCAAATACAAAAATGCACATTTTTCAGTTGAACACTCCCAACTAAAAGGCCAAAAAACCTAACCTAATGAAATTTATCCATATAACAACCAAATCACATATTATAACTATTAGTACATTACACCACCAAATAAAAATCCATTCTTGAGAGTATATTCAATGTTCCGAATCAAATTGAGCAATCAAATAGAGAAGGAGGGAGAAATTGAGAGAGGATCAACCAGAGATGTGGGAAGGGTCCTTGAATTTCTTTGTAACGCCACCAGCAGAGGCAGAAGAAGTGTCGGCGATAATCTCCTTAACGAGATAGACATAGGCGAACCCACCTTCACCCAGCTGCCTAATGATCCTGAATCGATTCTCATTGATCCAAACATCTCCTCCTCCATTAACCGAGTCGTATATCGAGTTCAGTCCCGAAAACGAGCACCCCATTTCTCTATATGGTAATGGTATGCTCCTTTCTCTCTCTAAATTGAACCAGTTCAAAAAAAAACAGATCTCGAATTTTCTCTACAGATTGAGAGCTTAGGCTCTAATTTTGTGTTGGTAAAAATATGAAACAAGTTTGGAAGAAGATCCAATGTCAATGCAACAAGTTCGCGATCTCTGTGTGTCTCTGAATTGGTATCATCAACACATGGAATTTTTTGTTTGTTTAATGCTCGTCTGTCTGTCTTCGCTATATAGAGATTAGACTTGTGGTAAACTTTATTTAGTTATGAGACTGGGCTCCATTTGTTTCAAAAATATTTGAGCTACGCCTTGGGCTTATACTATAAGAGGCCCAAATTCAATTTCGGGTAATGTTTGAGTCCTCCCTGCGCATTATTTTAAGGTATGTTTGTTTGCAATGATTATAATACATGTCAAAGACTATTATAATTCTGTGATTATAAATAATTTAAAGACTAATTATTTTATAATTTTTAGACTAATAGTCTCAAGTCTAAATTTGAAAATAAACAAAACACTTGAGATTAATAGTCCTATCTCAAATATAATCTTTACAAACAAACATAGCCTTAGGTCCAACTTTTCTGCCTAGATATAAGATCAACACTTCAGTAGTATAGAATTTAAATTTCAAGAATTACAAATAAAATAAATACTTTATTTTAATTCAAATATCTGAATATTTTTAACACTTAAAAATTCAACTGGATATAGTATTATCTATTATATATATATATATATAAGTATAATTATTATTTTTCTCTACCTTTATTTTTGTTATTGTACTTCTTTGATACACTTTTTTTAATGCCGTGGATACTTAAACTTGGGGTCTCTCTCTTTTTTTAAGACTAATTTTGATGGGGATGACATCATCATCATCATCATATCTAAAAATTAAAACCCCTTTACCATTCACCACCATTATTCTATTAATTAAGGCAATAAAATAAAAAAAAGGGCCACCCCATTAGCCATCTTCTTCCTGTCGCTGGTGAAAAGGCACGTGCGGCCCATCAAACCACGATACAAATTATAAAATGAAACGATTTCTCAGATCACGTGCTTCTCTCCCTCTCTCTCTCCAAATACCAAATAGTACCAAATATACCAAATACACTCCTTCCCTCTATCTTTCTCTCTCCTCTTCTGTAAGTAAGAATCAGCTCTCTCTCTCTCTCCCTATTAATATATAGCTTTCCCTCCCTGTAATTTTCAAGCAATGTAAGCTATGCACGCCTACAATAGGCTACCGGGAAGCGGACACAACAGCCCATCGCCGCCAGCTTCTCCGCTCCGGTCGCCCAGGCTCCGCCACAGCCGGTCAAAGCACGGCAGGTTCCCTCCCGGCGGCCAGCCTCCAGTAACCCTACCTCAGCGTCTCTCCTGGATCGTACTTTCTGTATTACTCCGAAGACAGGGAATTTTCCTATTCGCTCCGTTACTTTATATTTCCGGCATGCTTTTTTACATGGGAACGGTGTCGTTTGACGTCGTTCCCGTAATCAAGCACCGATCGGCGCCTGGGTCGGTGTACCGTAGTCCGCAGCTTTACGTGAAGCTCCGCCCTGAGATGGATGCTGACAATACGTCCGTCGATGCGGTCAGTGATTTTTTTATCTTGTTCTCATGTTTCCGTCCTGATTTGATGCAATTGAGAAATACTTCTATTTACTGTTCAACGATGCCTTACTTCATTTGAGATTGTACTGGGGGTTACTTCCAATTAGCTTTTCTATTTCCTTTCACTTTTATTTTTTGTAGAACTGAAACAATACCTCAAATTTTGGTATAGTTGTTTTAATTTGATCTGAAACCGAGGGGACTGAATTATAATACCGGTTTTGAATTAAACAAAGATGGTGTTTTATCTTTACTGTAAAAAACTAAAGATGAATTTGAATTTAAACCGAGAGAGTTTGCATAATTCTAATTTCCGAGTGGGATTTAGAATTAGTAAAAAAGATGAACTTTATATTATTTATAAATTGTGATTGGGCTGTAGGACTGTTTGGATGATTTTATAATGTCTTTCATTTACTTCCAGAGTTACACATTATAGTGTTTTCCACCCTTCTCTTTTCATTTTAGGTGAAGGACCTTTCCAATGATAGGAATGACTTAGTTATGGAAATTGTTTTGATATCTATACTAATTATAAAAAAGAAAATGTTTTTCTAGTTAAGTTCAACAAGGAGTTTTTATGATTTTATTTTTGTTGCAGCATTTCACATGTGAGTTGGCCAACTTAAGAAACTGATACTTTTATTGATCACCAAAGTGCGATGCTGTGTGTTGGACTTTATAGAGCCTTTTTAGGTGGGTACTTCAAAAAAATATCTGTATTCCTAAAATCATGGTCGAAATGTGTATGCCTAATATGGCAGCTGTAAACAAGCATGCTATTTATGATGATTGAAATATATAAAATATGGATTTGGATGCATTTCTGAAGACAATTTTCATTAACTAGAATGCATATATACTGTAACATCTGTACACTATCTTGCATATGAGTAAACTTAAAGTTGCATAATTATTTTTTAAATTTTTTTGTTGACACCTTATTAAAGTTGCATAATTATTTGTTCCTGTAACTTATGATTAGGTGATTTCTGATCTTAAAAAGAATGAATGTTGAGGTTGTAAATTTTATATTATTTGAACTGTTTTCATGTAGAACTATGCTGATGATTTAGATATAATCAATTCTTTTGATGTTTTTTAGATTTTACAAAGGAATTTTGGATCTTGATTATTGCTTTTATCTTCTTGTACATTCTGTTGACGTAAGACATTACTACAATGTAGATATCAACTATATGGAAACATTCTTACAAAGGCGGAGAGTGGAGGCCTTGTACATACAAGTCTTCTGGAGGTATGACATCATTAAATTAAACCTAGGAAGCTCATTATGATGTTTGTTATGCTTCATTTTTATTTTTATTGATATTGACCATTCCTTTCCACTTGCATATTTATGCGGAAGTTTTTTCCACTTTTCTGTTCGTTTTCCCTCCTTTATTTTTTAGCACCACCTGTGTATCTCAGTATCTGTAAAATTGAATATGTTAATATGCTTCATTTGAAAATCGTTTCAATATTGTAGCATGCAATTGACTAATAACATATATAGTTTCTGCTTGATCTGAATCGATTCTATGATTGAATAGAAGAAGTGCTACTTAGTAGTAGAAAATCGGAGAAACAGACAGAGATAGACTATTTAATACCTACTAACTCCTAGGATGAGAAGTAGGTCACTTGTTTTTGGCAGGAAGAGTTCCAACCTTTGTTGCCTCTCGGTAGGGTTTTTACATTTATACAAATGTATTCAAACACATGTCATTTTCAATATTAGGAAGCCTAAATGGTTTGCCCTTTCTTTTCTGTTTGCTTGATTCTCTCTTAGTCTTCATTATGGGCTAACATGTGCAATTGACCTTATTTTTGTAAATGTGTTGTTTGATTGTATGCAATGAAAGAACATCCCTTGGATAGGAGCTATATTGTTGGGGGAGCTGGGGCGCAAAACAAAAGGTCCTTAATAACACTATTAGACCCAAAAGTTTAAGCTATTAAGTGTAGAGCCCGAACTTATAAATTAATCCTTCAAGTTCACACTTTGCAAATAATGTAGGACTTGCACAACTCACATGTTACCGTAGCAAATCTCTCCTTTCACACGTGAGTCCCAACACCATCAAACTGTTCCACTTTGAGTGTGAATATATCTCTCAACACGCTAATGCTTAATACTGACATGAGTTATTACTTGAGAACTTCTCAACCCTCAACATCGTGAGTTTGCACAGTACTTGAGAGTCTGGCACAATTATGGATCGTGGCTATAGTACCAATTTTTTGGGGAGGTGGGAGCTAAACAAAGGTCCTTTTTAACACTAAAATAGACCCAACTTGACCCAAAAACTTAAGCTATTAAGTCTATTTGCATATTAAGCCTTCAAGATCACACTTTGCGACCGATGTAAGATTGTCACAACTCACATGGTACCTTATATATACATTGGACTAGGGGTGCTGGTGGTCGATATTTTGTAGCGTGCAAGGCTTTTTTCACAAATATAGTTTTTCTTTAATGAAGCGGTAAGTATAGCTATGTTTTTATGGCATTGCATATAAAAATTATGTTATAGTTTACTAATCTCAAGTCTTGCAATGTCGAGAGTTTTTTGACTTCTTGTCATCTGCTCCCAGAAGTTTATGTCTTTTGTTGTCAGATAATAAACTCCCCTCCCCATTGTATTCGAGTTTTGGTATTGTTCAAACCTTTTATGACTAGAATGTTCATGTGATAGAGCGAATCCGAAGGTTTGTAGTTCGTGAATCTTTAATTCTTTATCTTTATTTACTTTTGATAGTAGAATTTGGTGGATTTTAGGCTTTTTCTTATAAGATGACTATTTCCATGTTGTTGATTCATCTTCAGTAAAAGTTTCAGTAAAAGTTTCTTATATTTGTTTCGTAAAAGTTTTAGTAAATAATGTTTTTTGAAATTGTAACCAAGTATACACTCAATTTCAGAGATTTGTATTCTTTTGTTTTATATTAACCACAAGTCAGCTAGATGATGTCCTTTTTAAATTTACTTTACTTTTACCTATAGAAACTAAATATGAATTTATATACTATGTTCCTCGGCTTCCACTTGAACTGTGTTGATCAGGATCTATTTATTTTGTATGGTTATATGTGCATCTGTGTGTGTATATATATAGGGACTGATCCATAACCAACGTTGTAAACTTAAGATAAGATTGGCGTTACAACAGATCATGACAACTCAATCGTGGATCTAATGGTGAAAATAACACCTCATCTAAACTTTAGTTTGGGGACGTCCGCACAATTAAAGTGCGGATTCAAAAGTTGACCAAAATACTCTCTAGGATCCGCACTTTAATAGCGCGGACGGTTATTTTAAAAAATTCAATATATTATTAAAATATTAAAAATAATGGTATTTTTGTAATATTCTCATATGCACTTTAGTTGTGTAGACAGTAAAACTAGAATTGGTTTTTGAAGTACACCTTCAATTTCGTCGCCATTATCAAGAAAGTCAAAACCTTGGCCTTCCTTAAAAAGTTTCTTTTTCAAGCCTTGGTTTTCGATCCCCTTCTCTTCACCGACCTTCTTAAACGAGATTGGCTCATCCATTAAATCATCACCTCCATTCATATCAACCAAAGGAATATATCAAAATCCTTATCCATTATTATTATTATCCTTCCAGCAAAGTTTTTAAATCAACTAAATAACACCGGGAATAATGTACATATTAGATATCAGAGGGCTAGAATAAATTCAATTAAATATATATATTCTTTTAAAAAAACTAAAATCTGGCAATTCAAGAAGGATATGAGTTTTTCTTTTTTTTTTCTTTTTTTTTTTGAAACCCACTTACTGGTGTTAGGCTTTGTTTTCCTCTTTGGGAATCAACGACTCAAGTGGGCCCCAATTTTAGAGAGGGAAAGATGGGTAGTTTGCTTTTGTTTTTGGTACGGAAATTATAAGAAGAATTCAATTGTGCACTGTCCGCACTTTAATTGTGTGGACTCTAATATTACCAAAATGCCACCACTTTAATATTTTAATAATATATTAAATTTTTTAAAGTAACCGTCCGTACTATTAAAGTGCGGATCCTAGAGTGTATTTTGGTTAACTTTTGAATTTGCATTTAATTGTGCGGACGTGTCCAAACTAAAGTGCGGGTGAGATGTTATTTTATCCACGATTGGGCGGCCACGGTATGTTGTAAGGATAATTTAAGTTTACAACGTTATTGATCAGTTCTCATATATATATATATATGTGTGTGTGTGTGTGCACACAAGTGTGCGCGTAAAATTGCAATGGTTATATATTACTCAAATATTAATAAAAGGTTGTCCATCACTGTAGGATTACCTGAGTCAAATGGATACATTTATGTTGAGGCAAATGGTGGCTTAAATCAGCAGAGGACATCGGTAATTTTTTTGTGTATGGCGTGATTTATATTTTACTTTGACATTCTTAAACTTTTGTATTAACTGCTTTATTCCTTTGCATTTTCTGCATGTTTTGTAGGTATGCAATGCAGTTGCTGTTGCTGGGTATCTTAATGCAACACTTCTCATTCCCAATTTTCATTTTCATAGCATTTGGAGAGACCCTAGGTAACCATGTTTAATGTTGTTTCTGGTTCTCTTGTAGAATGTTGATATAGGTTGGCTGATGATGCAGAAGTTTGATTAAAATTACATCCCCAGCCAATTAATACCTGTCTACAGGCCAACTTTAGCTGATGATAAAATATTATTATTACCTGTCTATAGGCCAACTTTAGCTGATGATAAAATATTATCTCGAATTGGACTCTTTTATTAGTCATTTTTATAAATCTGGCGTGTTGTTAATGGTTTACAGTCGCATTAAAAAGTTGTGAGCATTTGATGAATCTCAAGTGTTTGACCTAGTCGTTTATAATAACAAAAATAGATCGAGTACTATGCCAAAGAATTAAAGGAACAAAGAAGACTCTTTCTCTCTCTGTCTGTTTATATATACAAATATTCTGATGACACTCAAGTGTTTGACCTTGTCTTTTATGCGCAGCAAATTCAAAGAAATCTATGATGAAATTTTTTCATTAGTACCTTGGAAAATGATGTACGGGTGGTGATGACAAGATTCCTGGGTACCTAATGGAGCGGTTTGATCGCAACATGACCAATGTACTCAATTTTAAAGTAAAAGCATGGGCACCCATTCATTACTACAAGGATACAGTTCTCCCCAGGCTACTTGAAGAAAAGTATGTCAATATATATTTTACTTTCTTTCCTCCCAAGTCTCTCTTTCATTCATCAGTTCTCCACACTTTGAACTTCCTTATTAATAGGAAATAGACACTCTTGATAAAATATGTGGATGTTTTCCTCTAAGTGATTGCTTCACATGTCCTTTTTCTTTGGTGATTATCACATATGGATATTCCCCCCCCTGAATTTGTACTTAAAAAATAGTCACTCAGTGACAGCTAAATCTACTTAAACTGTTTACTTCTTTTAAAGGAGTGACTGTTTCGGATGTTCTCGTTTTCTGGGATGGCACCTTTGGTGTCTTTATGAATAATAAACTTATCAAAAAAATTAAAAATAAAAATTACGCTTACTAGAGAATATACTTAGTTTTGGAATCTTATATAATTCCATTATCAGTAAAGACAATTAGAGTTTTGAACCTTTTATAAGTGCATATATACATGTTTTTGATGTTATCAGTTGATGAAAATAACAATTATGGCTATACACGTCGCCTTGAACTTGATTTAGGGGAGCATATAGTGTCTCTTATTCTCTTAATCTAGTTAACTTAGGAAACAACCTTGGTGTAGATTACACGGTCGTCTTCCTGGCTGAACATTCTCACTTGTCTTATTCATTTATTGTTTTTTTCACCACAAATATTTCATTGTATCTGTGGTGCAATGGTTTGTAGTTCAGTCATATCTTGCCATGTTTGAAGAGGCTCACTGTCCACCCCCACCCTCACCCTCTTTATTTTGCTTGGTAACGGGCTTTCTTGTTTATTGGATTCATCTCTTTTGCTGCAAGATGGGTTGTTAACTAATTTGGAATGATTGTTTTATAAATTGTTAACTCAGGGTTATAAGGATTTCTCCTTTTGCAAATCGTTTGTCATTTGATGCTCCTCCAGCGGTTCAGCGGCTTAGATGCTTGGCAAACTATGAAGCTTTACGGTTTTCTAATCCCATATTAACTCTGGGTGAATCTTTGGTTGCAACAATGAAAGAACACAGTGCAAATAACAGTGGCAAGTACATTTCTGTGCATCTTCGCTTTGAGGAGGTTGGTTTTACTGAATAAGAAGTCATTATGTTTGTTATCTGACCACCACCAGGCGTGAGGTTATCATGAGAATCTGTTAGTAGACACTAGTTATCTTCTTCTGCAGGATATGGTTGCTTTCTCTTGTTGTGTATATGATGGTGGGAAGAAAGAAGAGGAAGACATGAAGGCTGCGAGGGAGAGAGGTTGGAAGGGAAAATTTACAAAGCCTGGTCGAGTTATTCGTCCTGGGGCAAACAGGATAAATGGCAAGTGTCCGCTAACACCTTTAGAGGTAACCTTTATTACTTCAATGCTTCTGTACTGTCAATTAACTTTTATTGTGAATTACGCTTCTGAATCCTGTTATTGCTTGGTCATAAATTGTTAAAACTTCTGATTTTACAATTTTATCAGTTCCCATGCATGGCAAGTCCTTTTAGAGGTTTATATCTTTGATTTCTGCAAGTGTATAGCCAAATATGCATTTTTTTTTTTGTTTCATGGAATCCTGCTATTTCCATATTCCAACTCACAATTTTCATGCAGAAAATTGGAATTGATCAAAACCCTCTCGAATACAAACCATCTGACTTTGACCAACTAGGGCTCCGTGTGTAAAGGTCTAGATACGATCACTTTCGACAAAAGTTGAGACCTTGTATGGACATTTTCATATGATTGATTCTTCAAACCTACTAACCTAGCGAAGACATAAATAAACAGGCTCTGCAATTCTGTGTGATACTTATTAAAAAAAGGCTGTGTGTGATACTCTATTTCTTAACCTATAGCTTGGTCAGGTTCAGTCTGCCCAACTTTAAAAATAATTTACTTATTGTTCAGTAATGCTAAAGTTTAATAAAACCATGACCATTGATCAATCCTACGAGGTTTGACCTTTCCAAATGATTCGACATGAGTGAAATTGTGATACTTCATTTCTGGCTGCAATCGCAAATCTATGCATTCATTGCCAGTTGAGTAAAGTTGGTACTAATTTTGATGTTTCTTTTGCAACTGTGCCTGTACTTTTTGTAACAGGTTACTGAAAATTAGACAAATATCAAGTATATGAGTAATCAAGTCTACGTTTTCTTGTGTGTCATCAGGTAGGTTTGATGCTTAGAGGAATGGGGTTTGATAAGAGTACATCTATATATTTAGCATCTGGAAAGATATACGACTCAGAGAGAAATATGGCTCCACTATTAGAGATGTTTCCTCTTTTAAAAACCAAAGAGATGTTGGCATCTGAAGAAGAACTAGCTCCATATAAGGTACAAAAGCTTTATAGTTTTTATCTAAAATGTTACTTCCTTTTGGGGTCTCATTAAAGAACTTGCTTTGAATTAATATATTGCTTCCAGAACTTCTCTTCCAGGATGGCTGCCGTAGACTACACTGTTTGTCTTCATAGTGAAGTATTTGTGACAACTCAAGGTGGAAACTTCCCCCATTTTCTATTGGGCCACAGGAGATATCTATTTGGTGGACACTCGAAAACAATCAGACCCGACAAGCGGAAGTTAGCATTATTGTTTGACAACCCCAACATTGGGTATGTAATCATCTCTTAGCTATGGTGTTCCTTCAGTTTCCAGTGAAATTTATGAGCCAAAATTACAGACAAAAGAATTCCCTGCAATTGATATAGAAGGAAAACCTTTCTAAATCTGTTTCAAGAAAAACTTGGTTGTTATTAACTGATAAGAAGTAGATCGGGTTAAATACACTTTTCCCTCACTCTACTCGACCTCGGTTTACAAATGCATAACTAAAATTTTTGACAATCGAGCCAGTGAACTACAAATATTTATCAAATCGTTACAAAATCTGTTAAATGCGTTGACTTTTAACAGAAACTTGGCATGTGACTTGCACATGTGAGAGAGAAATTAATTTTTACACACTTGTCTATATAGTTTGTCAAGGTGGAAAACTTACAATATTTTGATACTAAAATTAACTAAATTTAGGTTAAACCAAAATAAAATTTTCAAAGTACAGTACTTAAAAAATATAAATTAAATAAATAACTTGAACATATTAAAATAAATTACTTAAACAAACTTATTTATACAAAAGAACAAATTAGCATCATCTTAAATTCTTAATCTCTTATCACTGTACATCATCATCTTCACCATTAATGATGGCGGATGGGAGCATAGATCAATAAGGGAGAGAAAAATTTTAAGTGAGACCTATTTCCTCTCTTTCTCTCTCATCCTCTTCCCTTAACTCATACTTTTCATAGCTGATTGGGTATTCTCTCTCATCCTTATTTCTTTCAACTAATTTCTTTGTAATGGGGTTGATGGTTATTGTTATTGTACTAGCAAATCATCGCCATCGTCGTGCTTGCAAAAATCATCAACGCCTCTTGTTGCCTATAGTCGATCCTGAACTAGATCGAAGCAAATAACAATTTGATTTCCGTTTTACCCATCACCATTTTTATATTTGAATTTGAGCTGCAAATTTAGAGAGAGATTTAGAACTTAGTAGCTTTGATTTTGACGAGTTTCAGATTTTTGATTTTTGATTTTTGATTTGGATTTGGATTTGTGGTGAAGAAGATGATGAATTAGATTTGAATTTGTTTAATTTATTCAGTTTGTTTAAATTGTTTGATTTGTGTAAAAAAAAAATGAAACAAACTAAAAAATGAAAGATTTCTAAATTATTATTTTTAATACACGTCATCTCTGTTATATATTGCCACGTCAATTATATTGCCACGTATTATGTAATATTATGCCACGTCAATTTTTTGTTAAATGGTTAACGGAGACAGACAATTTTATCACTTTTTGTAAATAATGTATAGTTTAATGAGTTGATCGTAAAAAAATTCAGTCCATGATGTATTTGTAAACCGAGATCGAGTAAAGTGGGGACAAGTGTATTTAACCGAATAGATTTAGATGTTGGTTTCTGTTAATAATAGACTTGAGCTCTAGGGCGTTTCTTATATGATTTGCTAGGATGTGAGGGTAAGATTAGCCATACCAACACATGGTTCAAGGGTCTTATTTACTTTAAGCAGTGTATAATTATATTTGACACACAAATGCACGCGACATAATTTTTGGAGATAGTAAGAGGTAGTCTTACAGAGGTCTACCTTGCTCTGTTGTTTCATTATACATATTTATGTATTTGATTACAGGTGGAAAAGCTTTAAGCGGCAAATGCTGAGTATGCGAGCTCATAGTGATTCAAAAGGATTTGAACTCAAAAGACCAAATGACTCCATATATTCATTCCCATGCCCAAATTGCATGTGCCGTGTGAATAAAACAGAAGATTCAAGACCAACACCTGTGATTTGATGCTTTTGTTTTCTAATTTTGTGTCCACACGTAGTAGCTGACCTCCCATTTCAGGTGTAATTCATTCATTTTTTTCCTCTTCCCATTGGCTCGAGGACATACGTTAGGTTTCTGGAAACTTGAACCATTCATTGAAACAGATTGAACTTGTAATTATTTCCCAGAATCATTTTTAGCCGGGAGTGCATCGCTTGTACATGATGCTGGAAGAGAACCTGGAGACACAGTTAGTGAGAAATCATTTAACTTTCCGCAGCTGCTGTATCTAACAAGCTGCGAGAGGATACATTGCAAATCCTGACACAGTTTTACAGTCTTTTGTACATTAGTTGATGTGTGTTATACTTTTTTTTTTTTTTTTTTTAAATGGTAAAAGGTCTCAATTTGTATGTATTGCACAGTTGAAGTAGGGTGAACTCAGATTCACCCTTCCCAGATTAATGATTCTTTTTCCTTCTGATTGAACCTCCATTTGATGATTCCTTTCAAGTAGGATCTTAAAATTTTATTTTCCCATGTGAATGTGGTTGGGTTAATGTAGAATGTTTTAACTGATGGCTTTGTTTCTTGTATGACACAGTAGTTACATATATTTTATACTCCATTTCATTTATGGAATATATAGTATCATTTGGCAGAAGAGATTCTATTTTTAGGATTTGAAGTAGCCTAGTATCCTGTTTTGACGTAGTTTTTTCCAGATCAACTAATTATTATGAGAATAAGTTGGTATTTAACAAATAAACTAAAACAATTAAAATTTAAAATACAGAATAAGTTATAAGTTGTTTTTTCTCGTGTAAAGTGAATTGTTAAATTTGTCACATAAAAAAATTAAAAAACGTGGGTCAATTGACCCCACTTTGTAGTAGTCTTTTTGTTATCATCATAAAAAAAGAATGAAAGAAATATTTTTTTGAGTCGGGTTATATTAAAATTATAATTATGAGATTAGATAAAATTATAAAAAAAAAATTAATTATTCTATAAATAATGCTAATATAATCACATAATACTCCAAATTCCAATATATGAATGACCGTTTTTTATGTGATTGTTCTTATTATATACTCCCTCCGTCTCAATTATTTGATGTTTTAGAGTTTTTTATTTGTTTAAATTTAAAAGAATTAATGATAATTTTTTCAAAATTACCTCTCATTACTCTTTTTATTTTTTTGATACTTTAAACTCTTTCTTTTTCTTTATCCCAATAAAGCTCTTATTATCCCAACAAAACTCTACTTATCTTAATAAAAAATTTAAAAATATTATAGATAATTAAGTATTATATTTAATGTTTTTTAATTATTATGTTAATTCTTGTGTCAACCTTTAAAACGTCAAATAATTAGGAAATACAGATTATCTTTTTCAAAGAGTTATTGATAACTCACTCACTCACAGCGCCACCCAACTCTTCCGAAACCCACTAGCAGAAGAATATCACGATTCTTCTTCTGACCCTTCCCCTCTGTTTATACTTTATATCTTAACCCCGCGGAAGTTTCAAGACTTCACTTTTATCGATCACCAACTGGGGCAGCATCACCGATAGTCTCTTTCAATTCCCAAGGTATGCTCACTTACACTTCCTGAGGATTGAATATTGTTTCTCCTTCTTTTCCCCCTTTTGTTGTGGGATTTTTTTTAATAGATGATTCATTCTTGGAATTTCTTTTCTGGGTAATGCTCTTTTTTCATGGAAATTATTACCCGGTTGAGACAGAGTTTCTCACTTTGTTGGTTAATGCATGTGCTCGATCAGCAAGTGCTTTCTCTAATTGAACTGCTGTAATGTTTTGGGTTCATTTCTCAACTTTTTGTTTCGGCTATCCCGTTTTATTATTATTTTTATTTTAAAAATGAAAGAAAAGTAGAATGAGTAAATAAGTGAAGGAATTTATTAATTATTTTATTTAATTTTTCATTATGATTGTGTTGCTCATGATACCGTTTAAACTTAGCTATTGCTTGTCAACTGGTTGGTGCTCATTAACTTATGTTTGACCATTGTCCAGCTCAGTTGTGTTGTGGTTAGTTGCCAATTTGTAGAGCCAGCCAAACAAATTGGGGCTACTCAAAGGTTAAATTCTTGAGTTACTGAATAGAATGTGGAAGACAGTGGATCAAATCAAACACTACGAGTACTTCTCATTGATTAATGCCTCCATTAACATAAATGAGTAACCATCGTAATTAGGAAAAAGGTGATCGGCTGATTCCCAATCCCAATGACGCATAAACACATTGATTCACCACAAACTTCCCCCTCATCCACAACAAGTCTCGAGTTAAAATTTTCCCAAATGCTGCTTTCCATATAAATAAGGTTCTTTTCGCTGTACACCCACTTTCCAAATGCTTTGACATGGAAAAAACTCTACCATCCTCGCACACAAATGTTAATAATAAGACTTCACAGAAAAGTTGCCATTACTATGAGCTTCCCAATGTAATGAATCTGCAGAAGTATTAAGCAGCCCAAATTCCTCTAAGATCCACAACAGTTGTTCTACCTCTCCTTATTCCCAATGCTGAATTTGCCTACCTAAAGTTGGTTGCCAAGAGATCCAAGTCCCTTCTGTTATTGATGCTAATACTCTGGAAAAGAATAAGAAAAGAATGGCAAAAATTATAATAATTTATATTTTGTGACATTCGAGATAAGTTTCTGGAATTCCCCCATAATATTTTTTTTTCAAAAGAAAAAATAAGGGTTCTGGAAGGCACCAATATGTTACCTTATTTTGTAATTATATATAACTATTTTTAAAATTTCAAAATAAAATTATTTATACAATTTTAATTTCTTCCCAAAAGAGAGGTTATAGTTGCGTGTTTGTAGTTTCTCCATTTTTGTTGTTACCTTACCTGCAATTTTTTTCTTTCCTGCAGCAAAGGGACCGAAATATACCAGATAGAATGGCTCAGGATAGTTCTCACAGTGCCGATTCACCTAGGAGGCGGTCTGGCCTATTAAGAGATCAGGTTCAATTGGTTAAAAGAAAAGACTCTGATCGTTATGAGATTTTCCGAATCCAAGATCCTTTGTCCTTTGAAAAAGGCTTCTTTATAGTAATCCGGGCATGCCAGTTGTTGGCCCAAAAGAATGAAGGTATAATATTTGTGGGGGTAGCAGGTCCATCCGGGGCTGGGAAGACTGTGTTTACGGAGAAGGTTCTCAACTTTATGCCCAGCATTGCTTTCATAACCATGGACAACTACAATGATGCCAGCCGTATTGTTGATGGGAACTTTGATGGTAATCTTGAGTTTTTATTTATATCATATATTCTACTCTGTGCTATTTTAAAAGATCCTATTTTTGGGTTATTAATTTGTCTAATCTTAAAAGCAGTGAGACAGACAATTTATATTATTAGGCTTCAGCAATCACTTAACTTGTGAGATTTGGTTACATAACATGAGAAAAGACAAGTCAAGGTGCATTATAGTTCACCAAACAATATATATTACGCTTACACTTAAAAGTCACCTCACTTGTAACCTCCGTTTACATGAGTTGACAAACCAAGGTGCATTATAATTCACCAAACCTTATCATCTAGTTTTATTTAACAAATATGGTTGTTGAGCTTCTCATGACTTATACTTCAGTATTATTAAAACCTATGGCCATACTGTCCCATCACATTCGTGATATTTTCTAATATCTTGTCAGTGCTTATGATATTCTTTGATCATTTTACAGAAGAATTTAAAATTGACCTCAATATTATTATATCATTTTACAGAAGAATTTAAAGTTGACCTCAATATTATTATATACTTTTTAAGCAGTAAAATGAAAGTTGGGCATGGAAGAGTATGGACCTAATTGTTTTCCTGTGATATATGTAGATACTTTTCGGTTCCCTCGTCTTTTTGTTATCGGTATTTAAGTTTCATTTTTGTAATTTGTTAAAAACTCGTGTATTCGTCATTACAGATAAATGCAGAAATATAAAGGATTCTGGGTAGATTTCTGACGGATGGGTTTATTTTGACAGATCCACGTTTGACAGATTATGACACGTTGCTTGAGAATATTCGTGGTTTGAAAGAAGGAAGTTCCGTTCAAGCTCCTATATATGATTTTAAATCTAGCTCTCGCATAGGTTACAGGTTAAATGTCCCTCTTTAATTGCTCAACATACTCTTTCTGCTAGTAGTTTTGAGGTTATTTGCGTACTGGGCAGGGAAGTAGCTTGCAGCAGCTCAAGTTTCTCTGTCGGTGCATGAGTAAAAAAAACTAAACATAGAAATAAATGCAATAGTTAATGTGCTCTACTGAGCTTGTATTTGCCTTAGTGGATGAATTATGACTAATATATTACATCCATCTTGGAACGAATTTCAGTTTTTGGGGTGTGTTCGCCACAAAAGCACATTTATACACTATTTTTATACTTATCTTTAACATAGTTGAAAAATAAAATATATTGGATTATATATACTCCCTCCGTCTCACTTTTACCATTAGGTTCAAAACCATGTTTGTCGCTTGTAAAATGAAATTCTGTAATATAACTTTTTCTAAATTATTCTTTTGCAAAAATTTGAGAAATATTTTATCTGAATGTACCAAAGGAAAATCTTAAACTCCGTGCTAAAACTATGTTTTTAACCATGACCTTCAAAGGGAAACAAAGGGAGTAAATGTCTCTTGGCACTTCTTAAAATCTATTCTGAACAAACCTTAAAAAAGTGTCATTCTTTGCTAGCTGGAATTAATCAAGAATTAGTTTTAATCATTTTTAGCTATTTTTGGTGCCTCTTTGGTCATTTTTGTATGTATGTGTGTTTTCTTTGATACGTCGTCTGTTGCCAACCTAGCCTTTTACTTGAACAAGCATCATTTGTTTTCACAGTAATTATTTACATTTTGGGTTGATTATTTTCTTGCTCTACTGGTGTAAACTAATATCAGGTTAGTCAGAATGAGAGAGTCGGCCAATCAATTACCTTCCTTAACCCTTCTTAGGCAATTACATATTTACATGTCCTTAGACTATCATCCTATTAAGTATTTTTTTTTCCTTCCTATTTCATTCTTATAAAAATTGTCTTTCTATTTGTTTTTAACCCATTTCTTTCCTAGAACTAACAGTCCTGTGAGCCTTGTTGCTTCTTACCGCATGAGCTAATATTTTGTTCATATTTATAGACTTAAATTTTTTAGCAGAGGTCAATTGATTGTCATTATTACCGAATCCATACTTTAACAGGACAATTGAAGTCCCTAGCTCCCGCATAGTGATTGTTGAAGGCATATATGCTTTGAGTGAAAAGTTACGGCCTTTTCTAGATCTACGTGTGTCTGTTACTGGTGGAGTACACTTTGACCTTGTCAAACGGGTTTTGAGGGACATTCAACGTGCTGGACAAGAGCCTGAAGAGATAATCCAGCAAATATCTGAAACAGTATTCTCTCGCCTACTTACGTTTAGATATTTACTTTTAAGATATCTAAATCCTTGGAATTATTTGTCGCTGGATTACTTTTGTAGAATTGGCATACACAGTTTTTTGATAGTTCTCATAATATGCTTGTCCACAGGTATATCCCATGTACAAAGCTTTTATTGAGCCTGATCTACAGACGGCACATATAAAAATTATCAACAAATTCAACCCATTCTCTGGATTTCAGAATCCCACTTATATTTTAAAGGTTATCTTTCACGTTCTATCAATATAAAATTTAAAAGGGTCATTGATGCTTGATCTGACTTTGGTGTCTTCTACCTTTAGCACTAAGTTAGTGCTGTTTGTTATTGTAGTCAACAAAGACCGTGACTGAGATTAAAATCAAGGAAGTTCTTTCCAAAGAGCACAGAGAAAGTACAGAGGAAACTTATGATATATACCTTTTACCACCTGGTGAAGATCCTGAAGCATGCCAGTCGTATCTTAGGATGAGGAACAGGGATGGAAAATACACCCTCATGTTTGAGGTAAGACCTTTGAAAATTTAGATTCTTGATTAAAGTCTTAGTGGTGTTGTGATATGGGCATTCAACAGTGATTATTGTTCTACCATTTATTCAGATCTTATGTTTGTGATATATTGACATTATGGTTACTTTTTACTGTAGCTTTTCAGTTGTGATACTGCTCGTAGGTGTTACTTATCAAATATATATTGCTTAATGCTCATAGGTGTTGACTGTTGAGTCATGATAATGCTTAAACCACTTGTTAAAGAAAAAATCCAATCTCATGTACTGTCCTACTGTTTTAAATTAGGGGAGATGCATCCCGTCTTTCGCATGTACAGTTGTACTAAATGTTGCAGATTATAAATGTGACTAATTAACCTGTTGAAAGACTTGGAATAGTATGACTGCAACTATGTAAGACGTTGCATCTACTGACCTGTTGTACTCAATTTTTTCAGGAATGGGTTACAGATAGTCCATTCATCATATCACCTAGAATTACTTTCGAAGTTAGTGTGCGCCTTCTCGGGGGGCTAATGGCTTTAGGATACACAATTGCGACCATCCTCAAAAGAAACAGTCATGTCTTCTCTGATGACAGGGTGTGTGTGAAAAGTGATTGGTTAGAACAAATTAATCGCAAGTATGTTCAGGTATCGCATTATTGACTCATAATTAAGATTTTGCTCATAGTCCATATTTAATTTGTCCTCGTACTTGTGTGATTGCATGTTCTTTCTACCTTGTGAATGCTGAAGCGTTACCACACATCTTTACAATTGATTATTTACTTAGTTAAAGCTATTTTATGCAATAGATCATGCTAAGTAGTTTTGGGTATATTAACTAATAATACAAAATTGTTACTGGAAAAGCCTGTTTTGGGAGTACTTCATATTACATATTTATTTGCTTTTATCCTGGCTTATGTCTATAATAAGAATCTAACAATCAGTTTCTTTCAAAAATCAAAACATATGCCACAAATTTGGGTACTCTACACCGTTGAAGATGGAAATATATGTTGTGAATATTTCATGTATAGTCATTATAAATTTGTATTTCACTTGTTCTTAAATCTTAACCTTATTTGATAATTATAGTTTGAAAATACTGTTAAATGCCCTTTGCCTTGGTTCATATTACCAAACCATCTGTAGAATTATTTTAATGGTACTTTCACTGCAATATTGGAGATCTGGAGTTGCACTATTTTTTCTTTTTATTATAGTAATTAGATTTCCCATAATATCCTTGTTGCGACTCTAATTTAATACATTTCCCCTTGGAAGCGCGAATTCTCCTTCTATAACCAATCTTAATTTTTTTGCCTCAGTTTGGTTTATGCATGTGATCAGTATGCTATAGCATGCCTTCAGGATACTTTTTAATTTTCGTGAGCAAACTTTTTTATCTTATTTTATCCTTCTTATGGACATCTAAACTGTTCAAAAACTTGTTATTTCAACTTTCTGAAACCAATATTGACAGTATGTTTCTCAATTTGGTTTATATGTTTGATCAATGCTATAGTAGGACCTTTCTTTAATCTTATACTTTGTAAATTTAACGAGCAACTTTGTGTCCCATTTTATCTTTCCTATGGACAACCAAACCATTCAATGCAGAGTGCTTCAACTTGTCAACAATTTGTTATTTTGCACCCTTAATTTTCTTTTAGCTATTTCAAATATGGACTCATATATGTAGAAAATAGTTTAAGGTTCCTATGGCCAAAAATATTCTAAAGCAGCACTTTGCAATTCCAATTTGAATTTTAGGAATTGTTTGGATTTGGAGATGATAGATGTATAACATTATATTGCTCCTATTTTTCATGTTAAAAGAACTAACATTATTTTATTGAAACTATCAATGTTAGCATTATTGCCAAAAAAATATTAGCATTCTACTGTATACTGTGAAAGCTAATCACTCACTTTTATGGTTGTTGATGAAAAGGTGCAAGGAAAAGATCGTGCATATGTTAAATGTATCGCAGAGCAGCTGGGCTTGAATGGTTCATATGTTTCTCGCACTTACATAGAACAAATTCAGCTGGAAAAACTTGTCAATGATGTTATGGTATGACATTTTTGACTGATTATGCGCATCTTTTGTTCTGCTTTGTCCTAATCAAACCAATCTTTAGGCATTGCCTGATGATCTGAAGACGAAGCTCAGTATAGATGATGATATGGTTTTGAGCCCTAAAGAAGCTTTATCCCGAGCCTCTGCTGATCAAAGAAGCAGATATCTCAGTCGGTGTGTTTGATCCATCCATCTTGGTTTTAAATTTGTTCTTTTTGTCTGAAACCATACACTGGATGGAGCTGCCGTGATTAGTCAATTAACTACTTTTCACAATTTATTTTGGCGTATAATAGTTTAAATTGCATATCCATTTTAAGATCTTGGAAGCTGAGTAATTCATATATGTAATCTGCTCCATAATTGGGACTAAAGATAAAGTATTTGCAGATTCAAGGTTATCACTTTCAATTGATTTTTTTGGGGTGTATTTTCAGTGGTGGTATGTCACACTCGTACTCAACACAACACGACAAGAACCTGTCCAAGTTGACAAAACTTGCTGTTAATAATAGGAGATTCGATGGAAGAACCCCAGACTCACCAGCAACACTTCCTAAGCAGGTGACTTCATCGCTGTCCCAAAATTTTTATTTACAACGGCTGTGTAGGTTTGGACTTTTAACTTGAAGCACATGCTCTCCAATTGTAGTTTTTATGGAAACATTCTTGTTTGGTCTATATATGGGTGCATGTTATGATAGTTGACTTGTTCTATTTGACCCATTTTAGTCTGTTTTATTGACGAAAAACTTCCAAATCCTTTTCATCCCATCCCCATCCTCCTCACACTAGGACACACACACACCAAATATTAAATGGAAAATAGTATAGAAAATAACAATGAAAGAAAAAATCAGTAAGGGGGCTTTCCATCTAACTTTCCACAGTCATACTCTCTATTATAGGTTGCACAAAGAAAGGAAAAATTAGACCCAAAAATGGAGAGGAAAACTTGGTATCTTATGTTATTTTTTTGGTGAGGTTCCAATAGATGCATAATTTGAAAGAAAGGACAGATGTTTTTGCAATTGTTATTATTTGGTGCAATTTTAAGTTTTTCCATTTCTGTTATATTATTTTTGCTTTAGGAGTCGGACAGCTCAAACCATTGTCATTTGCCAGAGTCGATTGTCCACCGTGATTTTACCCCTATAACCTGCCACCTAAAATATTGTTAATCTGTATTATGTTCTTTCAGTGTTTCTTCTTTTTGATTTTCTTTTCCTTTTAACAATATGAAGTATGAATCAAGCTTATTAACTTGTCTTTTTGATTGTTTCAGGGCTTAATTAATCAACTCTCGGAACAAATTTCGACACTAAATGAAAGAATGGATGAGTTTACATCTCGTGTTGAGGAGCTAAATTCAAAAATCTTAACCAGAAAAGTTTCTTCTAGCCAACAAAATTTGGCTGTGCAGGCTGAAACCTGCAATGGTTCTGCTACTTCTCCATTCATGGCTGGCTTAGGCAATGGCTCTGGTTCACTACTACCCAATTCATCTTCTTCTTCTCAATTAGCAAGGGAGTCTGGAGTGATGGAAGAGGTACAACATAAATCTTCATTTTTTTGACACTTCTGAATTGTTAGAAATAAGAGGAGAAAAGTGAAAGTATATAGATTCTTATTATTAGTAGATTAAGTAGCTGCGTGACCCGCAATATGCAACTGTAAATATAAATTATACTCCCTCCTGTTCCAAAAATATAGGATCAAGTTTGAATTTTCAAATTGAATTTGAAATATTTTTAAATTTAAAATTGATTTGATTCATTTAACTTTTTGAAATAATAAATCTTATAAATTGTAGTACTATGTAGATTGTTTCCAATTTTTATAAGTTTTGAATTTGAAAATATCTCAAATTGACTTCAAAAAATCAAATAGGTATCCTATATTTTGGAACGGAGGGAGTAGAATATATAGTTAATCAATAATTCATGTGAAAACTTCTATCCATGAATGGAAACAAAGGGAAGATAAGAAAAAGAAACAGGTGAGTCGGAGTACCTTTGTGCTTAAAGTGAAGCAGATCTCTACAGGAGATTGTATATCATGATTTTGTTGTCGCAAGTTTGCCATAGTTACTTCAAATGTTGGGAGAGATTTTTGGCAATATAAAGTTTCCAGTAAGGTTTCTTCATTTGAGGTTTTGAGTGGATTGTAGCAGGATCTATGGTTCTAGGGAGCTACTCTATTTTTATGTCCGTTATAGATTTAGGATTTGGACAAGGTATGTTATGGAAAAGATTATGTAGGCTCATTGCAGGCCTTGATTTCAAATATTTGAAGGCTGGAAATCTGGTTAAATTGAGGTTTTTAATAAAAATTGTGGTAATCATTTTTGTGAACAGGTATTGCTTATTGCAAGGGGGCAGCGTCAAATCATGCATCAGATTGACAATTTGAGTAATCTCTTGCGAGAATACTCCGGAGAGAGGTCTCGTCGAGGAAGAACAGATAGGACAGGCAGAATGGCAGATGTTGAATCCATTGGCGTTCCATTAGTTTTAACTTTGGCAATTGGTGGTTTAGGTGTTTTCTTGTTCCGGACTCTGGTATCCCCAAAATAAAGCACCTGCAGAAAGTCTTCTCTGCAACATACTGGATGATACTGTATATTAATTATTTTGATGCAAGTCATCTTGTTGTAGTTCTGAATTACAGGACAGGGTAAAACTAGGAAAACAGAGAATGTAATATAAGTTTGGATAAATCTAGTTTAAAACATTCTAATGGCAATATTATTATTGATCATCTTGCAAGTTTCATTCCATGAGAAAATCTCATTGACTACTAATTGCAGGGGTGTCCATAGCCAAAAATTATTCTTTGTAATTTCTCAAACAATTGTATTGTTTAAAGTTTTCCAATTCATACAAATATTTGCCAGATTTGATAGTACTGGCCCTTGCTTTAAAATAATTTAATAAAAACTAATAGCACATTACTTCACAAACAAGGGAATTTGTAGATCATTTCAATTTTATGTTGTACTATTATATATCCTTGTCAGTATTTCTCAAAATCTAGCAAGGGGTTAAATATTACAAAAAAAAGAGAAGAAGATTAGTCGAATTCCTTTAAGCAACCATCTTTTTTGAAGGGCTTATGTCCAAATAGGCTGAAACCTTACTGGAAACTTCAACCACTGCATGCTCATTGGCTGCTATTTTTTTTTCCTGCTTTCAAATGGATTGAAATGTTTGAAGTTCTATTCCCTTTAGCAAATAAACCAAAATATCTGAAGCCTTTCTATATTGGAGAGACTTGCTAATTTATTTAGTGCATACTCTTTTCAATGCAATGAAATTTTTACATAAACCCACAAAAATTAGAAACAGGCAGGTAGGATCCAGTAACTTGATTAAGTTTTTGAAAGCACTTAAAAGACCCAATGGATGTAGCCTGAAACCCACACCAATCCATTTTGGAAGCTAATGTGGGCTACCAGTACACCGGGTACTTGTTGAAAATATAAGTAATAAATTTAATAAAATCCAAAGAAATTTTTTCAGTCCTAGACAGCAGATACCAATGGGCAGAATGTAAGCTAATAATTAATTCATTGATGTACATGAAACATCCATATATATCAGCCAAAACAAAGAGTACTTCAATATGGAAAAGTACAGACATCATAGTCTACTTTGAGATCTTAAAACATAGAACTAGCAAGCTCAGACACATCTGATACAACTTGATCATAGTCGGATTTCAACTTTTCTTGTTCTTCTTGAGAAAGTTCCCCCTTGGTGGGCTTGGTTAGCACCAAAACACAGCATGTTGGCCTCTTGGTGGCACCAGCATTTGCAAGATCCTGAAACAGAATCCATAACAGATATATGTGTCAGAAAAACAGAATGCATAACAGATAATGCAGAGTGTCAAATTTTAAGGCTGAGAAAAGTTTAACCAATCCCATACTTCTACATGCCAATGTGTAGGACAAAACAGAATAACATTAAACAAAACTGATAGATATAAATATTGTGAGAGACATGTCAAACAAAAAAAATGAAAATGCATATTCTCTTTGCAAAACCTCCTTGAATCGAGTCAAATACGGCATATATGGTAGAATGATGACGCATATTATGTATTCAGGTTTACGTTAACTATTTCAGTTGGAGACTTGTTAATTGGAGCAATGCGGTTTTCATCAAATGCACATGTGCATTCAATACAGGTGACAAACCCATTTCTGTAAAATGGGGACAGGAAACAGAAACAAGTGAGTTCAATACTCAATAGGATGCCGAAGCTGAACCTTAACTAGGAACTTGCTAGACAATAAAATAAATTATATGTACAAAAGGTACACCAAGAAATCTTGGAAAAAAAATGAAAAGGAAAACTAATAAATACACTTTACTCAAATTCTAATCTTGAACAGGGGAAAAATTGATGCATAAAATCAGCAATGAAAGCGAGAAGTCCAGCTTACCTCAAGTAGGAAGAGATAACAGTGATGCATAAAATAGATAATCAGGGAAAATACTTACTTCTTTGGAGTTAACGTAAATGTAGGGTATTTCAGCCTCTTCACATAAAATCGGAACATGAGTTATCACATCAATAGGAGAAATGTTCCCTGCTATAATACATAATCTGTATCAAAAGGCGACAATTATATTAGTCCATATCAAACTTCCAAGGATTCAAAAGCAATTCCAGCACAAAAGCTAAAATCTCAGGATACATCCTTCATAATGAACAGCTAAGCAGATAAAAGCTGATACTTGGGCGTTAAGAAAAAACTGTTTTTTCATCTCCCTCGACTAACCGGGCATTTACATGTGAAAAAAAAATAGTTCGCACTAAACGTCATGAAATTCCTTTAAAATTTTTGGTAAGATTTTAAGGAGTTAACGGAATTCCTAAACACAATGAGCATGTAGTGGTAGAAGATTAAGCATGCTCATGTAATGATACACTCAGCTGACTAGAGAAGAAAGACTTGTTTGAAGTTGATGAGGTCCAGCAGAAAGTCGATGAAGAGTTTTAGTCACTACAATATTTCCGGTAACTTTATTTATCATTTTATTTTTCTACTGTGTCATGTTTTGATCACCCATAGCTCCAAAGAACAAGTCCCTCAACAATAACAATGTATATTTCTTCTAGGATCTAATTTAAAGTAGCAATACTACCTACACTACTTAAACTACAAAAGAGAAAAAGGAATCCAAAATGTAAACTGCTGTAATAAAAAAATCTCCAAAACAAATGTTAGGAATCAAGCCGACACCTTTTTACTTTTTCCTCTACTCTTGATATCAAAGACTAAAATGATAAAAGTTGAACAAATTAAATAATTAATAGTAAAAACGAAAACTGACCCTTTGTTACCCCGACGGATGCTTTTAACCACCTCCTTAACACCTCTCTTCAAGCATTGTTGCTCGGCAGCTGAAAGAAATAGAAGCAATTCAAATTATTCAAGAAAACCCCCAAATAGAAGAAATGTATATAGAGAGAGAAAAAGAGAGGTTTGTATAAACCTCGGCGGACGAGTTTGAGGGCACGCTTGGAGAGCTTCTTGCCGGCAAGGGGTTTAGCAATTGGGGCCAAAGCTAACACCTTCTTCTTCTCCTTGTGTGCTGACTTTTCTGCTTCACTATCGCTTCCCATTTCTCTTTCTCTCTCCTCTCTTTCTTCTCGCCCTAAAAAATGAGGAGTAGGGTTTATTATGTGATAGCGGAGGGGATTAGGGTTTTAGCATTTTAGACAGTGGGAGAGAGTGCTTGTCAAACTGGTGCGGAGAGAGACCATTAATTTTTAAAACCAATAATAATTGGGCCTCTTAGGGGTGTACATGGGCTTGGGCAACTCATATTGAGTTAATTGTAACCATGGACTAAGCATTACGTTTAATGAAAGAATGAATTTGTAGTGTCTAGTTAGGCCTTCAGCCAATTAGCCCAATGTTAATTCTTACAAACCTAATTTAAATGGTTCATGCAATAGCCATAAGATCACATTGATGTGATTATATATATATATATATATATATATATATATATATATATATATATATATATATGGGATTTCATCTACAATGAATCGGTTCTTTGTGGAACAACTCTTTTAGCTGTTGAAATTTTATTTTTATTTTTTTTTTACACAAAAAATTTCAACAATGCTCAAAAAAAGTAGTTCGCATCAATAGGTTCTTTGTGGATGGAACCCATATATATATATATGGTCTGGATTTTAAACTTATCCCTTATCTAACATACCTTGTATACCCTTTTTAGCGATGATTCGGTCCGTCGCTATAGGTTCAGTCCATCGTTATATGTTATCCGTCGCCAAAAGCTAAGACGACGATTCTATATATAGCGACGGACCGAATCGTCGTCCGATCCGTCGTTTAAGGGGATATGTAAGGTATGTTAAATAAAAGGTAAAACAAAAGATTGAGCAAGTAGTATATATATATATATACGATCCATCCACGAAGAAGGGTTCTTGTATGGAAGCAACCTTTTTGGCCTATTGAAATTTCAGCTGGAGCAAAAAAAAATTAAAATTCAATAGGCTAAAAAAGGTTGCTTCACACAAAGAACCTATTTTGTTGTGAATGAAACCCCCTATATATATATATATATATATATATATATATATATATATATATATATATATTTTTTATTTATTTGATTATATTATAATTTAAATTACGTATTCGTTTGTCTTTGTTTCAATTATCTAACTACTATTTTTGAAAATACATTTTATAATTTGATTACCCGACTTTTATCTTTTTATATGCACTTGAGAGTATTGTCATTTTAACCATTATATTTATTAACATAAAAGTTCATAAACTTTTTCCGTTAGTTTTTGTTTCTATATTAATACCCCTCCCCTCTGGTGCTTTTTATACATTTGTACGTACTAGTTGGAAATCTTTTTGCATCTTTCACAAACACCATGGCTAATGGGGTGGGGTTTGTGAAAGGCATGCAAATTGATATGCATGCAAAAAGATTTTCAAATTATCTTAAATATATAGATTATTAATGTATTAGTATGTAATGAAATTTTTATTGAACAAATATAATAATGATAGAGATGTGTATTTAGACGTATACCGTATACGTATTTGAAACTCTTAACTTTATTTTAATATTAAAATGCTTTGATATAGATGAATTAATATGCATGTTAAAACTAAAAATATAAACATCTTTATTTTAGTTTACATTTGTTTAAAATTATTTTAATATGTTTAGTATTTAAATTTATATTTTTTTTACAAAAAATTTCTCCCCCCCCACTAGAATTGTTGGCTATGCCCATCCCTTTGTTTCAATATTAGAATACATGTCGGCTTTTTTGAGTCAATTGGTTAAATTTTATATTTCAAAATGGATATATATATATATATATATATATATATATATATATATATGCTTGCAGAAACATTTCCCAACCAGGTGACAGTGTTACTAAGGGGCTTTCTGTGGCAATTGGGCCAGCAGTGAGTTATAATAGTACCGTACGTACATTCGTCCTTATCGAGTACGAATTTTAATTAAGGTATTGGCTCAAAGAAAAATTCAGTTGAGGTTTTACTATTAAACATTCCCTTCCCGGTAACCCAAGTAAGATTAAAAGGGACAATCTCCGTTAATATATTATGAAGAGAAATGTTACAGACATAAATTATTTTATAAACATTTTATAATCTGTTAATATGACATATTTCATCTCAGCATATTAATTTACAAATTGTTTCAATGTAATTTTCGACCCCACACAATATGTTAATGTGGAGTATGCCACATCAGCAATTTATAAAATGTTTGTAGAATAATTTGTGTCTCTAACATTATTCTATGAGTAATGCTACAGACACAAACTATTTTTCAAATATTTTACAAATTGCTGATGTGGCATACTCCACCTCAGCATATTGATTTATAAATTGTTTCAACGTAGTCTCCGACCCCACACAATATGCTAATGTGGAGTATATCACATCAGCAGTTTATAAAATATTTATAAAATAATTTGTGTATATAGCATTATTCTTATTCTATTATGAATACATGCACCAGCACCACAGGTTCAATATTTCAGGTTGGTTGGTTGGTTTTGATCATCCATCCTTATTGGGTTTTTTTCCACTGGGCTCTTTCTATCTCATCTACTTCCTCAACTATTATATATATATACTAGAAATTGTCTGTGCCTGAAGCCTGAAGACACGGCGTAATGAAAAATTAGATTAAAATTCAAAAAATACTATATTACCTAAAGACTATTTGTAACTTAAAATAACTTACAATCAGACATAACAATTTTCATAATTTACCTCACTACCATAATAATTATTTTTTTTTAAAAAATAAATATTCAGAAAAATCTAAACTTGTCTACAAAACTTACAATCATCAATAACAATTATCATAATTCACCACACTACCATAATAATAATAATTATAATAATTATTATTATTGATATTATTATCATTGTCATAATTATAATAATAATAATTATTATTATTATTATTATATTATAATTATAATTATTATTTTTATTATTATTATAATTATTATATTTATTATTTTGTTATTATTATTATTATAATAAAAGTTATTATTATTATTATTATTGTTGTTGTTGTTGTTGTTGTTGTTGTTATTATAATTATAATAATAATAATAATTATTATTATTATTATTATTATTATTATTATTAGTAGTAGTAGTAGTAGTAGTAGTAGTAGTAGTAGTAGTAGTATAATTATAAATATATTTATTATTATATTATAATAATTATTATTTTGAATTAAAATTAGAATGAATCGAACCATAGTTGTGCTTTCTCGACCAAGTCAATTAGAATGAATCTGAATCTTTATTATTATTATTATTATTATTATTATTATTATTATTATTATTATTATTATTACTATTACTATTACTATTATTATAATTATTATAATAATAATAATTATTAGTACTATTATAATAATTATTATTATTATTACTATTATTATTATTAGTATTATTATTATTATTATTATTATCATAATTATTATAATTACTATTACTATTATTATAATACTAATTATAATAATAATAATAATAATAATAATAATAATAATAATATTATACTATTATTATTATAATTATTATTATTATTATTACTATTACTATTATTATTATAATAATAATTATTATTACTATAATAATTATTATTATTACTATTACTATTACTATTACTATAATTATAATTATAATAATAATAATAATAATAATAATTTTATTATTATTATTATTATTTGTTTGTGTGTGTGAAGAAGATAAGAGAGAGAAAGATTTTGTGTGTGGACATGAGAGAGAGTAGAGTAGTGTATGGGTGAATTTGATTTGGGCGGAAAGAAATATGTGCTTTTAGATTAAGTTGAAAGAATTAGGTTAGAATAAATCTGAACCGTCCTTGTGCTTTGTTAAATGAAATATTCAAAATAGGTTCTATTTTATTATATATATATATATATATATATATATATATCAGAAAATCATAACAAGAGCATTATCATATCCATAATCACAACAGGCGGTCATTAGATAATATTGATTTTCTCGAACAAGGCAAGATTCACACACCCTTTATATCAGTTATAAATTGTTCAAGTTCTTCCACTGTTGCTTTTGACAGGCCTACCTACAACACATACATAATAAGAATGAACTTTACACTCCGTTGAAGTCATTGACCATAAATAAGAAACAGAATTTGAAAATTTTCTTACCATTAGATCTAGCGGTTCATTCTAAACAAATCCCCACTTGATATGCGCATGTGCATCCTCTCCATTCTAATACATTCAGTTTCCTCCGCACTTTTGGTCTTCAGTTTCTCCACCTTTGCACCAAGCTCTGCTGCACTTCTTTTCAACTCTGTAGGAAGCAATAACGCACTTGAAGATTTTGATAAATTTTAACATAATTTTATCACTTTTGCTCAGCTTAAAGACTCCCAAGTACTGCATAATAATCACAACAACTTCTCTTTCTGTTACCTCTCAAAATAAAAACACAAGTTACATTCGTAACATAGAATTACTCAATTTAAAAGTAAACCCAAGCGGTCAGTACATCCCTATACTGTAATAAAAGCTGTAGAAATAATAATAATAAAAGGTCATGGATGTCGTTAACTGACCAACTTTCCATAACAAATGCATGTTAGGCATAAGACCTCTAATTTCATCTTAGAAGAATTAATTATGTAAAGGATACCTTCGAACATGTCACGATCAAAATATTGTTCACATAACTGTAATGCTTCATTGAGAGACCCTGCACGGTGGTTACTTAAAAGAGACCGACTTTCCAATGCTCGAAGTTCTCTGTTCAGCTCAGCAGACTCTTTCCCAACCTAGTAAGAACGCTAAATTTTTTTAGAAATCATCGCATAGATTTGAACCAACCAACACATAAATATGAAAAAGTTCTAGCAGCCTACAAATTATGCCTTGTTACCGAATAAAGCTCATCCCTCAAGGAGTCCACCTGCGCATCCATCTCCTTATCATCAATAGCTAGCTCAACATCCGTAGGAATGTCGCCAGATGATTCGCTCTAGAAATGTATTTAAAAGTGCTTTTAAAAATAAATAAGATAAACAAAAATTACAACCAAGGATAGCTACTAAATCATAAAATAAGCAAGCACATTTTTGTAAAGCAACTAATATTTTATCTAAGAAAACAGAAAGAGAAAAGTTAAATTCATTTAACATTTTTACTGATTTAAAATTGGCTCAGGATGTAACTGAATGAGCTAGGCTGGCTTTATATATGCTGATATAAATATGACACTGATAATGATATACTGATCCCTCGAATCCAAAAAATTGAGAGCTGAATTTATTTTCTGATGTCCCAAAAACTAATGATATTTCACTATCGATGTATGAAAGTCATTATATTTTTGCAATATTAGATTTTAACCATTAATATCTCTAAGTGAAACTTTCTTTGAGCTAATGAATAGGGATTGAGCTTAGCTTCCCATACACACTTTTGACAAGCACTCATTTTGGGACGGAGGTAGTCATAATTAACAAAATGAATATTCTGTTTAGAATTTTCCACATAAGATTGTGATTCAAAATATGGGTTTGGTTTACATAAAATAGTTACAGATCCAAATAAGAACTAAAATCATATTATTCATTTTTAATATAATTTGTATGGGTTGAATTCAAATGAATTTATTTTAATATATATAGGTCGACCCATATTTTATTTTTTGAGATTTTTTATATACTTCCTCTTTTTTCATCACTGTTTCTGCCAGTCTTGCCGATGACATGATAACTGCTGACATTTTACCAATTTGTAGATCGATGCATGAGAGATATATCCATGTTTTTTGGCCAAGGACAATATGTGGTAATTAATGAGCCATGGCTATCCAATTGGAGAATGTTTCCAATAAGAGGTAGCTTATTCCATGGTCCAGGGTAGCTTTTTATTCCATTAGACTATGGAAGTTGAGCAAGTGATTTTAAAACTACAATATCATTATATGCATGCATGCATGGTCTTTACTATATTTTAAATTTGTTGGAAAATTAATGATTATGCTCCTCGTGTTTTAAAGAAAATAATAAAGAAACTTTATCATGGCCACGTACGTTTTCGCCTTGGAAGTTAATTTATGACTGGTGCACTTTATTTTAAAAGGATTCCAAATCTGAAAAAAAAAAAAAAAAAAGTCTTGATCGTCTTTTTCTTCTAATTAATAAAATATATATACTCAAATCAATGCAAGTTGTACAAAAGAGCATATCTTAATATATAACTAGCAAATCATTTAGGTTTACACTACTGTTGCTGGATGCGGGCTGGTTAAATCCTATATAAGGATTTTAATTTTTTTCTTTCTTCCTTATAAAAACCCTTTAAATAGCACTACAAATGTTCATTTAACTAGGTGAGATACAAAGAAAGAGATCATTAATTACACATCCTCGATCACTTAGTTACTCAGGTGCTGTTATACTATTGTACGTACAGAGACCTCTTGGAAAATTTTTTAATTTTTTTTCACTTGAAAAGATCATGTGTACTAGCTACTACTAATACTAGGTTAATTTCTAGCTAGGAATATATATACTGCTGAAGTCAATTCCATTCATTTATTTATTTGATTGCACGCATTTCATGAGTGATTTTCAAAACATTTAACAACAAAAAGCATAATCTTGTTAAATACTAAATGGTAAAAATAAAGGTGCATATATAAGTAAATTATTTTTAAAGTTACACAGTTTATGATAGTAGAGTGAATTCACTCTATTATTCTACGAGTAGCTAACGATAGTAGAGTGAATTCTTAAATCATGAGGTGATTATTCTACAATAGTAGTGTATGTAAGACCCCGAATTTTATGAAATAAAAGTATTCAATTTTCTTATAATTACAATTCAAAGAAATGGTTAAATTGATAAAAGTTAAAATTAAGGATGATATATGAAATTTTTCAAAATACGCAAAGTGGTTATAAAATATTCAATTGTCGGGGAATATTCGTTTTGGTGGTGGAATATTCTTTACGTCGGGAATATTATTGCGACCAATGTGACCATTTATGGGCCCCATAACGTAATAATCATGAATGAAAAAAACGACAAAATTAAGTTTTTTTTTTTTATAAATAACGCCAGTAATCGTTCTGCTAACACTTTGTTGGAATACGGTTTGGTAAAATAAAAATGTCTGCGTTGTTGCTTGCGATGACACTACGGTATTACGATGATTTTGAATTATTGATTCTTACGTGAAGGCCTTTACTCAATAATTATTACGATAATTACTTTATTCAATATTTTATTTTATTGATTCAATAATTGTTGCGTTGATATTATATATTATTATTGTTTGATAATTGTCATCAAGCAATATTTTCTATTATCGGATCAATAATTCAAATTATTTGAATAATATTATCGAGATAACATTATTGGCAATGTCTAGAAAATTACATCTAAGGAGAGGTTTGGTCACCTAATTGCGGCGCAGGATGGGAGAAATCCTTATTGGAAAGCCCACTCTATCCAGGGAACGGCACGGTTGTCGATCTTTGTGAGTCTGTAATATTATTTGTGAATAATTAATTATTGATTATTATGATAAAGAAAATATTTATTGTGGATATAGATGGAGAAAATTTTTAATGTGACAACTATTGAAAATTAATATTTTATCTTTTTCTGATAAAATAATTTATTTAAATATATTATTTTAATAATATATTAACGGTAATATTTTTACAATGAATGTGGGATATATGAGTATATGAGGAGGAAGAGTATTTTTGTGGTATTAAATACTTAACATATGTTTTGGGTGTCGGTGGACACAATTCTTGACCGAAAATTGATTATAGATTGTAAAATCGCTCGTTTGTTGATTTCGGTCAATTTCTGTTTGGAATTTGGAAAAATTTTCTTCTGTAAAGTTGTAGAGAATTGAAATTCCTATAAAAACTCGCGAGATTATAATTTTCTGATAAAATGGCTATTTATTGTGAATTATTGAAGTTCCGGAGTTCTGAAATAATTGATTTTTGAAAGTTTTAATTATTTTATTTAAGAAAAACGTTTTTGTGGTTGTGGCACATGGGTGGCTGATGTTTTTGACCAAAGATGGCTGCTGGTGGCTTTCTCAATTGGTAGGTGGCATAGGAAATTAAAGGAAATAATAGTTTTTTATTATTATTTTAGTCTCTTTTGGCGTTCTAGCATTTTCCTATAAATAGAAGCTTAAGTTAGAATTGAAAATCACACCAGAAACTGAAGTTTTCTCTCTATTTCTCTCTCTATATTATCAAGTATATTCTTGTATCTTGAGTGTTGCTATACGGTGCAAGTTCGTTCAGCGTTATTCCAGTCAGAAATACTGCTCTTTTGAGGTAAGGGATTTTAAGGGTTGTTATATTTTTCATGTTTCGTAACTTTGCAGAACTTCAAAAATTCTGGAAAATTTTGAAATGATAATTTGATGAGTTTTGTTTATTGTGTCCAAAAATGGCGATTTTTGGATGTACAGATTAAGAGTTATGAATTTTACGGGAAAAGACTATTTTAAAAGTAACCGCTTATAACTCCTTGTGGTTAACTCCAAAATTGATGAAATTTTTATTGGGAGTACATATATATAACATGGGTATATTTTATAAATTTCAGAATTTTTGGATAAAATTACAATTTATGATAAATGTTTTAATATTCGGCGGTTTTGGCCATATGAAAAATAGTAAATGAAATTTAAAAATTCTGAGAAAAATATATGTTCAATATGAGACTATATTCTGCTAAATCTCAGAAAAGAAATATTTTTGGAACTGATTTGGTATTTTTCATGAAAATGGACTAGTTATGAGTAAATGAATTAAATATGTCGTGTGAAGTAAGAAAATTGGAAAATTAGATTTTATGGCTTGAGAATCCTATATGAGGTATATGCAGATTTTTGATGAGGATTTTGGTTATTGGTGATGAAATCTTATGAGTTTGGCATTTTAGAATGATTAAATGCATTATTTAGTAAAGTGTAAACAATTAAAATAAATTGTTTATAAGCTTAAGAAATATTATTCTTTCAATATCATTATACGTAAAAATATTGGTATGGATTTTATTGTGGAATTTCTACCTTTTTCATGTCGGGTTACTATTCACGATTCTTATTCATGAGTTCTTATTCACGATTCTTATTCACGGTCTTATTCACGACAAAATTGGTTTCTTTTTCTAACCAAATTATAGTTGATTTATGAATATTACTCTTGAGATTAAATCTAGATGTTTTGATTATATTGATTTTACTATCATATATAACATTTTATAACCCTAATGATGATATTTCTCTTTGACTTGAGTGTAAAAATGGGTAGATTTTTGGTATGATCATGACTATGGGTTCTCTTTGGCGATGGTCAAAGTTTGAATTGTTGGTTGGTATGATCATGACCATTGAATATATAATTGAATATCTTTAGCTTAAGTGCAAATGTGAAATGATCAACATGGTTATAATTATTGTTTATATAAATTACGAAATGATTATATATTTCTTTGAGATAATAATATATTTGGCCTATAGTGCAAATATGAATCTGTTGAGGAATATCTTTGGCACAGTAGTGCAAAGATGAATTATTGATGAATATCTTTGGCACATAGTGCAAAGATGAATTATTGATGAATATCTTTGGTAGTAGTCAAAAGATGACATGTTGTTGAATATCTTTGGCGATGGTGCAAAAGATGAACATGTGTTGAGATGAACATGACCAACTTGGTGATACAAATGAATATCTTTGGTAGTAGTGCAAGATGAAATTATTAGTATGATTATGAACAAGAAATGTGATTTGGTGTAACCATGATCTTTGATGTTTCGTAAAGATAGGTGATGAAAATTATCTTAAATCACGGATGAGAGAGAATTTAGAACTACAATTATGATTATGAGTTATTCATATGATTGTGGACCGAATTGTTGATTGATGTTACGAGGATAAAACATTGTTGGTGGATTTTTAACATGGAAAGATAATAGACTTTATAGTCTATTTGACTCTTCTAATGGATTGCTCGTTCATTTGCAACTATGGTTGAAATTTTATCATCTACCACATGTTCTAAATCTACGATTTATTATTGATGGAGGCTATTGATAATTTAATTATCTTTAGTCATGATATTCTTTATTGAAATTAGTTGTCTTTCCCCCCTTTTGCTTTCTGATTCCTTTCGGTAATAAGAGTGTAGTATTGGTCGGCCGGGGTAACGAGGGAATAGAGCGGTGGTCATCGTTTAGTAGTTATATTTGGTGAATCTAATAGGGTGATCACGAACCCAACGTTGGAAGGTGTTTTGTCACTATCATACAAGATGTCTAATGACATACAACCACGTATCATCATAAAGACAGGGATGTGCTCATCCACTTCTTTGCTGAGTATATATATCTGAGCACTTTATATATAATCTTGGTGTTTGTTTGAAGTATAATTCTCAATTTGAGATAGTGGAGATAATGATAAATCAAGAGAAGACTCACCATTGGGAAGAATATGATAGTAATCTTCTCGTTTTTCTTTGGGGTCTATTAGGTCAACCAAGGATAATTCTCTGGACATATGATATCTATCATAACCTGAGGCGCATGGCCTCCCATGTACGAAGGTTTTCTTGAGCACTTCCCAAAGATTTTAGTTTCTAAAACAGTCTTTGACTATACCTTTATGTAAGGTGTCACTGTGAGGTGTTGTCCACGGTTGGGACATGTGTCACATTTGGTATATATTTGTATCCAAACTCACAGTATATGTGTTGTTGTATTTTGCACGACAATTGTTGTAATAAAGTTGTAGTTGTATTCTGTACCATGTATTTGGCGACTCAGAATGGGTTGGATTGAATGGACCTATTTTGGGGTCGTCACAGTGTAAATTCACTTTACTTATCGTAGATTGTATAACATTAAAATTAAAGTTAACACAGTTGTGCACTTTCATATTCCCCTTACTAGATTGAATGTAATAAATAACTTTATTCCCTTAAATAAAATAATCAAATTAATTACGTTCTAGACTTGGCTAGGTGTTAGCCCCTTAGAGGGTTGACACGAGCTTGGCTTGCGGGACGCCCAGATAGCATGCCAAGCCAAGCCTTGACACTCATTTATGGGGCAAAGGCGTTATACATCTTCTGATGTCTTGACCTTTGTGTCGACGGACCCAAGGAGTCTTTGTCTTGCCGAGGAATCGGCAAACGAGCATTGACACTTAGTCATTTGAGGTAATGAAGCGGCGTTATGCGGCGTGATGGGAAACAACTGGGCGACAAGTTGGGTCATTAATAAAACAAATGGGCTATGTCGAAAAATTAACAAATCTACATGGTTTGCATTATGCTTCCTCGAGCAGTCGATGTCTAGTGATGACTAGAAGCAAGACAATGACAGGAAGTTATAAGCGATTCTTAACGATCGACCTCCATGCACATGACTAACATGTCTCCAGCCAGTTACACATCATGGGGCGCCCAACACCTGCTGGTGGGCGGTTGATGAGCAGTTGCATATCATGGGGTGCACACAACTACTAATGGGCAGTTGAGGAGCAATTCATGGGCAGTTTGCACATCATAGACGCTTTTACCTCTCTTTAGTAGGCGGGTTAGGCGGCGACGATTTCTTAATTCAAAATCTTTGGTTTCTATTGGTTACGAATGACCTAGCGATTGGGGTGTCAATGCGACTAATGTGTATAAATATGTGTAGCCAAAGGCTTAGTAAGGCATGTGAGATCACTGAACAAGTGTAGCCTGCGAGCCCTAGTCATATATTGTATCTTTTGTTATTGAGTGAGCAATAAAAGGTTGGGATGTTGTCCTGTAAACACTGTGTATGCTTGTGTGCGTGGCTTATATAAACAGACTATGCTTGTGTGACTGACAGGTTGCTGACTGGTTGGGCGAACTAGTGCATCACAAGGAGGACAAAGACGCGAAAAATTTAGTGTCAGATTGTGCACCCTGTGACAATTTGTATCAAAGCTTCGTTAGAGAACGATGACAAACAATACTATTCGAATCAATGAACTGCAAGAGAAGTTGCAGGTGCTGAAAACTTATGTGGGCACACGGTTGGTTGGCGGACCAGTTTAGAGCATCACATGCTTTACTGGAGAATCTTCGTGCTGAAGTTGCTGAGCATGTCGTGGAGTTCAACAAAAAGTTGGAAGACATGTCTCTTGACGTGTTAGGCATCACGAAATCGGACCTAGAAGTTTCGAGCGATTGAAAGAATGGTCAAGACATGGCCTTTGGTCAACGTCTTTGTGGTGGTGGTTCAATGAAATGGATATGGACACCACCAGAAATTGCGAGTCCCTGAACCCAAATCCTTTGGGGGCAATCGAAATGCCAAGGAATTGGAAAACTTCTTATGAGACATGGAGCAATACTTCGTGGCTGCCCAAATCCTAGACCGAGAGAAGGTCACAATTACAAGCATGTACCTGACGGAAGATGCAAAGCTTTGGTGGCGAACTCGGACTGAGGATGATGTGAGTCTTGGGCGGGCCAAAGATTGAGACGATGGGAAGTTCTCGAGAAGAAATTGAAGGATCGAGTTCCTACCTCTTAATACTTCATGGTACGAAGAGATACCTTGAAGCACTTGAAATGCATGGGATCTGCATTAGGAGTATGTGAAGGAGTTCGGTTCTTTGATGTTGGACATCAAGAACATGTACGAGAAGACAAATTATTCAATTTCATGTCGGGTTTACAAAAGTGGTGGGCGCAGATGAATTACGTGAACAAGGTGTCAAAGACACACTTTCTGACAATTGCGTGGTGATAGTCTAATAGACTATAAGTACTTTCTGGTCCCAATCTTAGCGATGGCAAGAAAAAAGCGGATGGGTAAGAAAGAGAAGGGCGGTTCTAAAGATGGCAAGAAGGACAAAAAGTTCAAGAAAGGTGGTGACAAGCAGCCCAAGCCAAAAACTAATGGATAGTCCAAGGACAACAAGAGCAAAGGATGCTTCATATGTGGAAGTCCCCATCGGATGAGAGAATACCCAAAGAAAGAGAAAGTGAATGCCCTAGTTGCGAATGACTCGAATGAAGGAACGTCAGATGGTCCAAGAATGAGCCCATTGCAATTGTTGGGTGCTTTGCAGACCCAAAAGGGAAAGACACCTACTCCACGTGGACTGATGTATGTGTCAGTGGTTGTGAATGGCCAGGAAGTGTTGGCTATGGTAGACATGGGTGCTACCAACAACTTTGTTGCAGAAAGGGAAATAGACAACCTGAAGTTAAACTTGCAGGAGAACGCAAGTAAAATCAAGGCTGTAAATTCTGAGGTCAGACCAATTTGTGGCACAGCGGTGGCAGATTTGAAGGTTGACCCGTGGGAAGGGAAGTGCAGCTTGATGGTTGTTTCTTTGGATGATTTCGATCTCATCCTAGGAATGGAGTTTCTGATGTCGGCAAAATGTATGGTAATGCCTCATCTTGGTGGATTGATGATCACATATGAGAAGATGTCAGGATTTGTGAATGCTATATACCCAAATTTGGAGAAGAAGGAAGGCAAACGGAAGGCTAGTTTGTTGTCTGCGGTATAGCTCGAGTCTAGGCTTAAAAAAGGCGAAGAAACCTATCTGTGTGCCTTGATTGAGATCAAGCCTGGTGTAGCCCAAGAAGTGCCAGACATTGTTGCTAAGGTGTTGGATGATTTCAAGGATGTAATGCCTCCAGACCTAACAAAGACCCTTCCTCCAAGACGTACTGTTGATCATAAGATTGAGTTGGAGCCGGGCGCGAGGCCCCCTGCTCAAGCCCCTTATCGGATGGGCACTGCTGTGTTGGTTGAGTTGAGGAAACAATTGACAGAATTGTTGGAATCTGGTTTTCTGCGACCCTCAAAAGCTCCTTACGGTGCCCCAGTGCTATTTCAGAAGAAACAAGATGGCTCTATGAGAATATGTGTTGACTATCGGGCACTGAATAAGGTTACTGTCAAAAATAAGTACCCTATTCCGAATGTTGCTGATTTGTTCGACAGATTGTCCCGAGCCAAGTATTTTACAAAGCTGGACTTGAGAACAGGCTATTGGCAAGTAAGAATTGCCGCTGGTGATGAAGCTAAGACTGCATATGTGACGAGGTATGGTTCTTAAGAATTTCTCGTAATGTCGTTCGGCTTAACCAATGCTCCAGCAACGTTTTGTAATCTTATGAGCGATGTATTTTATGAATATTTAGATAGATATGTGGTAGTTTATCTAGATGATATTGTGGTGTATAGCGAAACAGTAGATGGTCATATGGAACATCTGAGATTGGTATTCCAAAAGTTGAGGGAATATCAATTATATGTTAAAAAGGAGAAGTGCAAGTTTTGTAGGGCTGAATTAATGTTCCATGGGCATTGTATTAGCCAAGGACAAGTCAGGATGGATGAGAGAAAAGTCCAAGCCATTGTTGAATGGATTTCTTTCTACAAAAGTTCTTTGATTTAAGGTCATTTTGGGATGGCGAACTATTACTGAAAAAGTTCATTAAGGGCTACTTTCGAAGAAGGTGGCTCCTTTAAGCGATTCTTGAAGAAGGATTTTAAGTGGGATTGGTCGGTGGGGTGTTAAGAGCGCGTTGACAATTTAAAAGTTGCGATTAATAAATGCAGTAGGTCTTTGAGACTCCCAGACTTTGAAGTTCCTTTTGAAGTACACACTGATACATCAGACAGGGCTATTGGCGGGGTATTAGTACAAGATGGTCACCCAGTTGCCTACTGAGTGTCGGAAAATTTGAAAGATCTTTGAAAGCGGATACAATCTTCACGAGAAAGAAATGAAATGGCTGCCAGGTTGTGCCTTTGTTTGGAGACTTGGAGGCATTATCTGTTGGGCACAAAGTTTGTGGTGGTGACTGACAACGTTGCAAACACCTACTTCAAAACTCAGAAAAAGCTAACTCCGAAGCAGGCACGTTGGCAGGAGTTCTTTGCAGAATTTGATTTTGCATGGGTACATAAGCAGACTTACAAAATTCGATTGGGCGATCGTTGAGTCGAAAAATTGTCCGAGATTTTGTTCTTTGCTCTCATTGTGGTTGGTAAGTACACAGACAAAATCAAAGAACAGTCCCTAAATTATGTTGTTTACCAAAAGCTTCGGACACAAGTGCAAGAAGGTTTGGTTCGAAGGTATTGGATTGAAGATGATTTGCTATATGCAAAGGGCAATAGGTTGTATGTCCCTAGTGGTGGGGGATTGAGGAGGCAGATCATGCATGAGACGCATGATACAAAATGGGCTGGTCACCCAGGCATAGAAAGGATGTTGGCGTTGCTGTTTCGCTCATACTACTGGCCCAAAATAGAAAACGACGTGGAGGCGTATGTCAAGTCTTGTGTAGTGTGTCAAGTAGACAAACTTGAGAAAAAGAGTGAAGCAGGCTTGTTGCAGCCTCTCCCATTCCTGACTGACCTTGGCAATCAGTGTCAATGGACTTCATTTCTGGTTTGCCGAAGGTTGATGGAATGAGATCAATATTTGTTGTGGTTGATCGATTTTCCAAGTATGCGGTGTTCATCTCAGCACCTCATGCTTGCACAGCAGATGTGGCTGCTGGATTATTTTTTAAAAATGTGGTGAAGTACTTTAGGTTGCCAGAAGATATCATAAGTGATCGGGATACACGGTTCACGGGAAGATTTTAGACAGTTCTGTTTTGTTTGGTTGGGTCTGAATTGAAGTTCAGCACGTCAAATCACCCTCAGACAGATGGTCAGACTGAGAGGATGAATCAGTTGCTCGAGGAGTATCTACGTCATTATGTTACTGCAAGTCAGAAAAATTGGTTGGAGCTGTTAGAGCCAGCCTAGTTTTGCTACGACTTGCATCAATCTTCTGCAACAGGTATGAGTCCCTTTGAGCTGAGTATGGGTTTTAAGCCAAGGACTCCAAATGATGTGGCGATTAGTAGCGTCTGGGAGAAATTGTCCTGCGCTTTATCGTTATCAAGAGGCTAGAACGAGTTGTTAGAGGAAGCACGAGACATCCTGGCAAGGCGGTGAGAAGGATGAAGAAGTATGCAGATACACATCGAAGGCCGCTGGAGTTTAAAGTGGGAGATATGGTGTTGCTGAAGCTAACACCTCAGATTTGGAAGAAGTTCAGTAGTAAGACTGTGCATAGAGGATTGGTTCCAAAGTATTTCGGCTCATTCGAAGTGCTAAAGAAAGTTGGGGCTGTGGCTTACAGACTGAAGCTTCCAGATAGATTGAAGGTACATTCGACTTTCCATGTGAGTTACCTTAAGCCATTCCAATGAAGAATTGCTTGATCTTTGTGAAAAGCAAGCGAAGAGCTCCGCCAAGGATGATCGAAAACAGTTTGACAAGGATGTTAAAAAGATTTTAGCTCATAAGACTGAAGGTATGAGCAAGAAAAATCGAAAGACAGACTACTTGGTGCATTAGAAAGGTGAAGCTGAGGTAAACGCGAGTTGGGAAAGAGATGTAACTTTATGGAAGTTTGAGCGACAGATTGCAGAATATTGGGCACACCCACCGACGAGGACGTCAGGCTCTTCTGGTGGGGGTGGTTCGTTAGCCCCTTAGAGGATTGACACGAGATTGGCATGCGGGACGCCCAGATAGCATGTCAAGCCAAGCCTTGACACTCATTTGTGGGGCAAGGCGTGTCATCTTGATAGTGTCTTGACGATGTCACGCGACGACGAAGCGTATTGTCTTGCCTGAGTTCGGCAAACGAGCTTTGACACTTAGTCATTTGAGGCAATGAACAGCGTTTTGCAACAGTGGGCGACACTAGGCAGCAAGTTGGGTCATTGTGCAGCAAATGGGCTATGTCAGAATACTAGCAAATCTACATGGTTTGCATTATGCTTCCTCAGACAGGTCTGATGTCTTGTGCTGGCAGTTTGAAAATTTTTATAAGTGCTACTATAGGGGGGGTGCTCCGTGAAGGTCACCCGGGACCATAGGCAGGTGTCATGGGCGATGAGTGCTAGACGTTGGGACATTGTTGGGCTCCCCTACAACAATGTCTAACATCGGATTAGGAAGCTTGGATCGAATCAAAGACTTGTTCATGGGCCGGCATGAAACAATGTTAGTTCTTGGCGTGGCATCGGTTGAGCATGGCATAGGCGTGCGCCTAGCATGTCAAGGCATGGCATGGGCAGAGCCTAGAATGAAACAAGGCAAATGCATGTAGAAGCAGACGTCTGAAATTTGGGCGTCGTGCACAATGAACTTGGACAACACCTTGGGCAAGTCTTTGGGCTAGTGGAAATCGTGGACCAAATGGATGACTTGATTGGGCAACATGATTGGGCGACATGATTGGGCAACTTTGTGGGCTGAGACATCAACAATGTGGGCTGACACACTAGTGAGTGAATGACATCAAAAGGGTGGGTTGACATCGTAGGCGATTAAGGATCTGATGACCCAGAAGCAAGCAACCGATAGAAGTTATAAGCGATTCTTGACGATCGACCTCCATGCACATGGTAGCGTGTCTCCGGCCGATTGCACATCATAGGGGCCCAACACCTGCTTTGGTGGCGATTGATGAGCGATTCAGTATCATAGAAGCGCATACAATGCTAATGGGCATTTGAGGAAGCGATTCAATAGGCGGTTTGCACATCATGGGGCCTTGCCTCTCTGCTAGTAGGCGATTTAGCGAGCGATTCTTGATTCAAAATCTTTGGTTTCTATTGGTCCTGAATGACCTAGCAGTTGGGGGTGTCAACTGCAGCCTAATGTGTATAAATATGTGTAGCCAAGGGCTCAGTAAGGCATGTGAGATCACTGAACAAGTGTAGCCTGCGAGCCCTAGTCATATATTGTATTCTTTGTTATTGAGTGAGCAATAAAAGGTTGGGACGTTGTCCTGTAAATACTGTGTATGTTTGTGTGCGTGGCTTATATAAACAGACTGTGCTTGTGTGACTGACAGGTTGCTGACTGGTTGAACGAACCAATGCATCACAGGGAGGACAAAGACGCAAAAAATTTAATGTCAAATTGTGCACCCTGTGACACTAGAGATGTTGTAAAACATTTTACAACAAAATTATGGAGTAACAAACATAAGTAGCAAAAACAATTAATTAATTAATTAATATCCCTAACACCGACTGACTACTTTAATTAATTTAACCTAGCTAGCTAGGGAAGACATACTTCAACACTCATCCTCTTTGAAACCTTACAAATATGACACTCTTCAATATTCCCATCACACCTCCTGCAGACGCACAAGTGCTTACACGGCCAAAACATGATATTGGCCACCCCAATCCCGCACACTTTACACGACAACCTCGCCACCGGTTCATATCGCTGCGCATCAACAAAAGACGATTCGCCCGACTCCTCTTCTTCCGCTTCCCCTTCACCACGCTGATGAGACATAACCTCTTCCAGATACCTCACCTTCTTCTCCATTTTCTTGGCTTTACCCTTCCAAAACTCCGCCTCCGATGCTACGTTTTCTACATGCTCCGCATAATTCCTTAACAACTCCTGCATTTCTGAGTTTTTCACTTCCAACTTCTCCGCAGCCATCTCCGCCATTTCTCTCCACATCACACTGGATTCACTTCTTAATTTATACAATTTTTCATTCTGCACAAATTAAAACATGATCGATATATACAAGTAAAAATATATAATAAAATTAATAACATGCAATAAAAATAATTAATCCGGGTTGAAATTGTCTATTGAATCTGTTGGAACTTGAAATTTTTCTAGGGAAATATCGTTACGGTCATCATCGTCGTCGTTTAGTAAAGAAGTTAAAGATCTAATAGGACTACAGAATAACTCCGGGTTTAAGCAAAGAACCGGCGATAGTCGCCGATGTTTTTTGTTGGGATTCAGGCAAAAGGGCTGGTATCGCCAATTTCATTAATGTTCCTGATATTCCGGGAATTTTTAACAAGTTTTCCAGTAAGCCCTGGCATGCATGCAGAAATTAAAATTAGTTATTTGACCAACCATAAAAATTAAAAGAACTTGAAAAATAAGGAAAACAGAAAGCAAAAGGAGAACTAATTAACCTCCATTGTTGGGAAACATTTTGGAATATTTAGAACTATATATTATAACTAGAAAAAGGGTTAGTAATTAATTATAATGCAGGTGAAGAGTTTCTCTTGTCCCACAGGGGTTTATAAAGAGAGTGAAACGGTGGCAACGATTGATAAATAAGGGAGGGAGTGAGCACATTATAAATAACTAAAACATGTAAACGTTCCTCAGAAAATTCTACACATTATAAATTTTTTATAAAGTTTAATTGATCCAACTTAATTAATTAGTTCAACTCAAAATTCAATTTTTTAAGTTGAAGTTATTTTTTTCCCAATTCCGTGTTGGAAAAACTTAAAACTAAATATTTTTTAAGTTTAAATTATTTTTTTATCTCATGATGAATTGCTACTTTTAATTTAGTAATTATCTTTTGATATTAGAAAATTTGTCCAATATTAACGGTAAGTTCGAGTAGCTGCGATTCATTTATTTTGGATAATGGCAATGGGTGATACTTTTGCAGCCATTAATAAGTAGTTAATTTGATTTACAAGTAAAAAAGTAGTAATCAACACGTACGTTATATTACAAAATGTTGTTACAATTATAAAAAAAACAAACAAAAACTAGTTTACAAAATAATGACAAAAAATATTATAAAAATAAGTTTACAAAATGATGTGACAGTGTAATTAGTGGATCATCACTGTACTGTTAATTGTATATTATAACACAACTCATAGCTATATTGCTATTATCATAGCTAAATAAATTTTTAGTGTCGTTATATATATGTATATTGAGAGAATTGAAAATGGATGAAAGGTATAAACTGAAGGAAATTTTAATCCGATACATATGCTAATTAAGTCGACTTTGTGCTGAGATGGTAAATACAAAGAAAGTTAAATATTAATTACAATGTTCCATTTGTTAATTTCTAGTCGGCATAAAGTTGACTCCACACTGTAAATTAAATTTATTTTTGAGACATGCATCAGTTTTATTTTTGAGACTAGTACATATATAACCTAGGCTATGGACAATCAACCTTAGCAGCTGTCCATGCGCTTCATTTTCTTTTCATCTGTCAGTACACAATAACATATATACATATACATATATATATATATATATATATATATATATATGGGAATGATTTATATCATGTATTTGTTATGGATAAAAAATGGACAAATAACATCTCTATCATACATTACATCAATTAATTAAGGCTTGAAAGTTAAATCTCTAATTGAATTAGCGGACACAATTAAAAAAAAAATCAGACAAATATGCCCCCGTATAAATCAATATCTGTATGACGTAACGTTGTCGTTGCTTCAAAGTAGTCATTCAAGAAAATTTGTAATTATTTGAACTCTTAAGCGTTAAAAAGTGATGATTACATAGAAATTCTAAAATTTTTAAATATAATTGACGTAAGATCTAACCGTTGTTAAGTAACGTGTAAAGAAAATAAAGATAAATTGATATCTAACGTTGCCGTTGCATCAAAAGTAGTTATTAATTAAAGAAAATTTGAAATTATTTGAAATCTAGGCGTTTAAAAGTGATGCTTACATGGATATTCTAAAAGTTTTAAACATAATTGACATAAGATTTTACAATTGTTAAGTAACATGTAAAAAAAGATAAAAATAAATTAATATAATTGATGTATGATCTAACTGTTGTTAAATAACGTATAAAAATAAATTGATAGTTGTATAATATAACGTTATTGTTGTATTAAAGTACTCACTAATTTTTTTTCTGTAATTGAAATCTAGACGTTAAAAAGTGATGCTTATATAGAAATTTTAGATATAATTGACGTAAGATGTTATCGTTGTTAAGTAAGACAAAAATATATTTAATAACGTAAGATACCTATTACACAACTACTTGAGGCTGCTAATCTCTCTACTTGTATATAAAGTGACTTCTGCAAAGTGTATTTCCTATCCTACTTCTGAAAGCTAGAGAAAATGAAAAGAAGAGTTTATTCTAATTGAAGTCTTCAGAAGTGAGATCATGATCGATGTTCAAATATGGCATTTCATAGGTACAAGCTCAGGTTGGTGCTAAGTTTATATATATATATATATATATATATATATATATATATATATATAGTCCGCTTCTCCAGCGAACTTAGAACGAACCAGCTATAGAGACGATTTTTTCCGTCGCTATAGTATAGAAAGTCGATTTTTATGCTTTATATAACGGAAAAAAAAAATTAGATTATAATGGGATTCGTTCTTGGTTTATTCCTCCAGCTTCACTCTATATATATATATATATATAGTCCGTTTCTCCAGCGAACTAGAAGGAGCTAATTAAGAACGAACCGGCTATAGCGACGATTTTTTCCGCCGTTATATCATAGAAAGCCGATTTTTATCTTTATATGAATGTAAAAAAAAAATTTACGTAAACGATTCGCTCTCTCCAGTTCATTGGAGAGAGCCGGACTATATATATATATATATATATATATATATCACTTCATTCTATATATTCTTAGCTCTTAATTAATTTGGGAAATTTGTGAAACATGCATATAATTTCCCTATATTACAAATATCCAACAATGATTCTTAATTTCTTACTATACTTTGAAATATTTTCAGGTACCTAAAAACTAAAGGAGCTCATTTCTGGCTAAAATAGACAAAAGAGTTTCTCCGCTGCTTCACCACCGGGGAAGTGCAAGAAGAATCTCATATTAGATCTATATATGTTGGCCATGAAATTGATATTTAAATAAAATTTTCTATCTTATCACATATTTAAATTTCTGTTAGTGTTGGCCATCCATATGTTACTTTTGATTTTTGGGTTTTAATATTCATCACAAAATTCTAAAAATATACTCGATACGTTCGAGATGTAAAAGAAATTTGGTAGGATGAGAGGACACCAATAAAGCTAGAGCTCGTCGGTAATTCAATTTTGATATTTTCAAAAATAAATTTCATAGTTTCACAAACACTAATAATAAGCTAATGAATCATGAATGACAACTTGAGATACTTTGAATTCAAAATTCTTGTACCTGAAAACTATTCTTAAACTCCGAGTTTGCTGTGCAAGTTCTTAATCGACATTGACTCGACAAAACACATAAAAAGCTTACCCTATTTTTGTCCATAACAATACAAACAAGACCAACAAGGCATACCATCTAAGTGGTGTACGACGATGATCCAGTTTGCATAAAGGAACAAAAAAAATACAGTCCACCGGATTCAAAATTTTCATTTCAGAAAAGTACATCCAACAAACAAGAAGATATAAACCACCAGTGATGTAAGGAGTTCAAGCGTCCAGGTTGGTTGTAATATAACCGAAGGGATCAAAGGTACCACGCAAGAACCACAAATCCAGCCGACCACAAGAGATCCTAGTCTGCAATTCAGAAAACAATCCTTCAATAACAATTGAAAAAATTCAAGAGAATATTAGGAACAGCCATGAAAGAAATGGGGCGTTCCATTGTAGTTCCTACAAACTCACCCAATAACGGAAGCTCTAGCTATGCTCTTTGTCTTGTCATAGAGGAAGTAGATACAAGCTATCAAAGAGAGTGCCACCTGTATACAAGACAACAACTGAATTAATATCAAAATCTGCTGCCGTGTTGTATGAAATGTCCTTCAATTATGTAGATGCCAAACTTGAGAGCACAGACCAAACCAAATATCAATGAATGCAAACATGAAAGCATTATATAGTAACAGACTCGGTAATATTCAATGGTGCGTCAGTTTATATGCTTCACTCTTTGAATAAGGAGTGAAACATGGTTGATTAGTTGTGGTTCGTAAGCTACACAAAACTACTTCAAAAAGGAATCTGTTGTTATCCACAAATTCACATTATTTTGAAAACTAAAATTCTGGTGGGAAAAAAAAGGAAAAATCTGTTATCACACTTAGATAAGTTAAATAAGGGGCTACTATATAAAGGGCCCTCTCATCAAATCAGCACTGCAACTTGGATAGTGCATTCAAAATGCATTTGACTGAACCTCTTGAAAAGTGTAAAGAAGGATTTCAAAGGGACATAGGGTGTTTGTTTAGAGCTGAATGGAACTGAATCTGAATGACTGAATCGGTCAGTGCGTTTGTTTTGGTCTGAATGGCTGAATCGGTAAGATGGACGAGTTGAATGGCTAAGTCAGATTTTTTTAACTGAATGGCTGAAAAATAAGCAGCTGAATGAAGTAAAAAAAATAAATAAAATTTTAAAAAAATATTAACTATTATATTAAGTAATATTAAATAAATTTACAACAATTTTAAATTTTTTCAGAGGGATAAAATAATAAAATTTTGTCATTCAGATGTTTCAAACATATCAATTATCAAACAACTTTTTTCATTTAAATTCAAATTCAACTCATTCAGATTCAGATTCAGCTCATTCAGATTCATTCAATTTTTATCAAACACCCCCATAGTCTGCCTTCAATGACAGGGGTCCTCCATTTAGGAAATTAATATCCATGTTTGGGAGGCAACAACAAATATTATTATACCAGAAAACAAAAATGTAGAACAAACCTGGAAAGCTGGTCCACCTTCAGCAGAGCTATTCACACTCCAGCATGCCATAAATGCAAAGAGGAAAAATCTTCTAAGAACTATTACAGTAGGAGGAACTTCCACAAAACTGAGCAAGTTTTGAAACCAAGGAGGAGACTCTTCAATTTTCTTCTTTAGCCTGCTTTTCAAGTTGATCTTTGTTTTCTTCCTGTTTAAGAAGCTGGCCATCAGTATTTTCTCAAAAGCAGCTTCTATTGATTCAACACTTCTCTCATGGCCAGCATATTGATCTAACAAAAAATTGCGAGAACTCCACACTTCTTCCTCAGAAGCATCAGGAGTTATACCAAGGCGCTTATACGGATCCCAAACATTAGCTCGAGAGAACTTTGACACGTTACCTGCAGAAATAAATAAATGGATATTTGGTGCGGTTTCAAATTGTACAGAAACAATAGCAAACTAGATTTCCAGCATAGTTCGAAAGCATATTAAAAGGTAAAGGGAGGTGATACAAACAAGTTTTTTCTTCTTGATCTGCATGTATAAACAAGAATTTAAGAGGTAGTATTTAAATTCTATTCATCAGAAATCATTTTGTGTCAAAACTGGATGTAGCACATCGAAAAAGTTTGAGCCTTGACATTCTCAAAAGAAGCAAACAACCATTTGGGGTGGGGTGGGGTGGGGTGGGCGGGGGGGAACTAATGAAACAATAGTAAATTTCGGTTTCGGGTTCGGATTCAGATTTCTTACTCCCGCTTCAGATTCTCAAAATTTAAATTGCACAACAGAACCAAAAAATGATATACAGCAATCAGTTGAACACAACCTTTTGGGAAACAAGATCTAGATCAACCAATTTATTGGCTCATTAAAAATATTATGCCACGACAGATTTGAGTTAATAGTTTATGCCTTACGCCATTGACCATACTACCTTTTAATGCAGCAAATTTTTATTACTTATTGTCAGAATAACCCTGTCAACAATCAAAAACTGAGTGTGTCCCATGACATCGGCAAAAAAAAATCAAGTAGCTGACATAAAGAAAAGAAAAATAAAATTTAAGCATATATACAGCTTACCAGTGGAAAAGGAAATCTAAGGTAATACCAGCAAATTGAGTTTCAAAGATCAAACTTTCAGAGCTGAAGTAAATACTCAGCTCTAATATAAGGTAGTGGCATCATAATCCTCATGATTGCGATAGGTTATATGCTAAACTAGGGAAATCTATACACGACCCAACTGCACTTATTACAGGTATTCATATGCATAAAGGTTAAGGTTCTGTATGCTATGTAATGCAACTACTCTTTATCTGGCCTTTGGAACAACTGCTTAGAAATAGAAGGGGAAGCATGTAATTATAGGTATCCTGAAAACTGATAAAATCTTAACATTCTTTTACAAAGCATCATAGATATATTTATCTTAAAATTAGAATCTCTGTATGACACTATTCTACAATTAAATTACTATTTTTCTTTTCATGCAACATTCACCAATTACATGGAATGGATTCTCAAAAAGCCAGTTTTTCTATCAATTTTATTCATTCATTGGAGTTTCAATTCTATCTTTGGCCTAGAAAGGTTTTCCCTCCCATTTAAGAAAGCCAAAAAAAAAATATAATTTGTATTAACACCATGTCCTGTCCAATAGTGTGTAATTTCTAATGAATGCAGTATTTTTACAGAAGACTTGAAGTAATTCTGTTCAGCTCTGCTGAGTATAACATAAATGAAATCTGAAGTTCAACTACCTATGCATAAAATAAAATTCTAAGTACCTCCATAAGATGTATCCATTGCACATATGGCCCTTCTACATATTCCTAATCCACATGGTGTTGACCTATTCAGCTTCCCAATTGAACTGAAATTAACACCAAGAAGAAAAGTTAAAACTTTAATGATTACCAAAAACATCAAGAACCGTACTTTAGCAATAATCAAGCAAAACCCACGAAATTAAAAGTGTCAAATTAACCATGACATCCATATATGCCAGAAATTGTATAAATATGAAGTTGGTTTTATAATTCAATAAAGAATTTAGATAAACTTACACTTTATGGCCGAGGAAAGATGAGGAAAGAACAGGGTTAGAAAGTACAAGAGAAGCCATAGTTTATCAAAGATTATTGTAGGGATGAACCCCAAAAGTTGCCCCTACTTTTGATTTTTCTTTATTGGTAATTTTTATGAAGCCGTGTAAGGCCCAACACCTTCTGGTGGCTGAAGGAAGAGCTCTTCGTAAAGCTAAAGAAATGGAGTTTTACGACTAGATTGCGCAGGGATGCGCACAGCTCCTCTATGCGATCTCTTTGTGTTTGAGCATGTGCGGCCCACGTGAAAAAATTAATGGACCTAGTATTCTTTTTCTTTTTTCTTTTTCCTTTTTTTTTAATCAAACAAAATCACCTAGTATTCTTAATTGTTGTATTCACTAAATTTACACAAATTCATATTAATTTAAAACATTTTAAATGAACTTCAAAAACTCAAAAGTTAATCTACTAACATTTTGGAGTAGATGAGTATAAGATATAACTTAAAACCAATAACTAGCCGGAATTATTATTTTCATTTTAAAATTTTGATATTTTTACTTATAAGAATGTGGGTCTTATTTATTATTTATGTGAAGAGAGTCTTGTAAAATTATCAAATTCTCTTATAAAAATATCAATTCCTTAACTATTGCTATAAAGCTTGCCCTCTTAATTTCTCTCATTCAATTTTATGTTTGTAAACAATACAAACATAAAATATAACACTAACCTAAGCCTAGTTATTAATTTAATATAACACTAATATATTATTATTATTATTATTAAATAAGAATACAATTAGGATTTGTACGTCAGCTAGCTACTCAAGCTCAAGTATGCATGCCATCATGAAAAACGTCCATGCAAGATCCTGATCTAATAAGTAGTATTAATCTTGGGGTGCATGCGAAAATCAGGTTGATTTTTTGATGTTGAAGAAAGTAGTATAGTTTAGTTTGGTCCACATGTTAATTCTGAAGATCAATAGAAAGAGAATTATAAGTAAGTTGTTGATCAGCTTTCATCATTTAATTGGGAGTACTTAATAAATTGTAAGGTTATTAATTAATTCTTCGATATCTGTTATTGCATGTAGCTCCTTCTTTTAGTACTCAAGAAGGAAGGAATATTAGAAGAAGGAAATTAAGAAATGTGATCATGAGGCTCAATCACTAGCTAGTACAACATATAATCTTTCCTTCCTTTTCAAATGGATGGATTGCCAAATAAATATATAATTTATTTATATTTATTTTTAGTGATTTAGTTTTATCTCATATATATATATATATATATATATATATATATATATATATATATATAGGTATTTATTATTTTTGAGCCTAGCCTCTTGATGGTTTATATATACTTGTTTCATAATTAGAATTCCAAAGCTTTAATTAGTTGTGTGTATTTTGAGATATATAGAGAGGAGGAGGGTAGAACTACTTTAATTACTTTATTGTAACCAATGGTTAGACTTAGACATGATGCTTTTGGACATATCAAAGTGAAAATGATCGAGCTCATTCGAGATGAGACAGGGAATAAGGATTTAACTGTCAATTAAAGTTGCTCTTGATCAATTTGTAGCCAGCCACCCAGCCATTAGTGCTGACTGCTGACAGCTGACTGCTGCACTACTTTCCTAGCTATTTCATTGTATTTTAATTTTATTTTGGCATATTTGATCTAGCATTGAATAAATTAATATTTATTTATTCTTTTTTTTAAAAAATAACTAATTATTATCATGGTAAGAGAGAGAGAGAAATAAAATATAACCGCAGTGATTTCTTTTGCCTTTTTGCTAGCTAGTGTGGTTATATTTTATTTTCTTCTCCTCTACCCCGCTACAAGTGGAAAGTGGCCAAACCCAAAATGGAAACAGGCCTCCAAATCCAAAAATATGCTATGCTATTGCAGTATTGCTAGTTGCTACTACTTTCATCAAGTTTCATCTAATCACATGTGCTGAAGGTACACATTCTTGTAAGAGAAAAAAGTTGACCTCACATTTTTGGTGGGGACATAATTATGCAATTCACTGTCAAATCCTTGAAAAGGGAGAATTGATATATATATATATATATATATAAAAGGTATCACAATAAAGGGTGGAAAAAGGATTACAAAGTTCCCTGTTCAAAATTTACTACTACATTTAACAGTTTATTTGCCAAAATCTTTAGAAAGTCATAGGAGATGTGAGTTTCTTCACTACAAGATTCCATTCCTCCACTTCCTGTGTTTTGGGAGCATAAATATGACAATTACACAGGAATCCCAAGACAAAAGTGGTTTATAATATTCTATTCCTAAAATCAAGAAAGGAGAACCAACCAAAAAACAAGTATTCAAGCATCAAATTCATAACTCAATTAAAAAAAAACAAAAAAAAACTCTGATTCTGATTGTGTAAAGCAAAGAATTCATCCATCCATCTATTTTTATGCACAGATACATTGTTATATTTTGATTAGTGTCCATATAAGTTTACAGAATAACTTGTTCTTGACTAAATACCTTTGCCAAGCTTGTAGAATTTGATGCCCGGGTTCTAAAGAAATCACATCAGCATAGCACAGCAGATTCTCTTCCAATTTGGTACTCACATTTCTATATGTATTTCACTTTCATGCAGCAATAAAGAAGGTAAGTTTCCCACTTCCCAAACTTTCTTTCTCTTTCTCTTTCTCTTTCTCTCTCTCCCTCACATAAGAAAACAAAGGAAGAACATTTATAGTAACTAGTTTATGGAAATAGTTGCGCTCATCTTGACTCTGGAGCCAAAGAAGATGATATTCCAAGACTATGAATTTATGAGACTTTTAGCATTATTATTACAAAACTGATATAGTTTGTAATGTTCATCCACCCACATAACTGCAATAATATGGTGCGGGAACATATAATGATTATAACCCCCCATAAATAAAGGATCAGTAATTTTTCTTCCCCCAGGTTTATATACAAATAAAGTCCATCATGACAGATACATCATATAACTCTTCTGAGATGGCAAGTTATACATCATATAACTCCTCTACAATACACATTTTGACAGACGACAGTGGGGAAGGTCTTGCATTCTGCATAATACACTAACAAATTTGCAAAAAAGCAGCTCAAATGACGAATTTCTTGGATAAGCAAGAGAGCAACAATATTCTAGTCAAATTTATGCTGCATTTTATAGGTACACCCATTAAAAATGACCATCACCATTGCTTCTCAAGGAGTCAACATTAAAAATAATACTAATAACCAGTAAATGATATCATGTGTATTATAAATGTAAAATTCAAAAAATGGATAATTCAAAATTTGAGAAACTTTGACAGATATCAAAAGGTGTTTTCAAGTATTTATAGATGAATTACAAAAATACTAAAAACAAATTCCCTCTGGTTAAAAATTAACCACAACATGGGTACATCTGCTTCCAATATCATACATTTCTATTCCACTCAACCCCATATAAAAAGGATCAGTTTTCCAATTTTTGGGTTCATATAACATAAACAATCATCGGATACGGTGCTAGATAAAAAGAAACAAAGACAATTTTTTCTAGATATATAGAGGAATACAACAAAGAAGATTAAGGGTGAAAAACTGATCAATCTACGTCACAACGAACAAGTTCATAGTAAACTATGCAAGCATAAAGTGTCTCCCGCATAAATATGGAACCACTCACTACATTGTAGAATTAACCATATGACTTGCAGAAAATAACTCCCTATTAATAGTTCAATGGATATATAGATATATGATTATATGTATACCCTCTTGATTGCGGGTCTATGTTTATTAAGAAAATAATAATACGCCCTTGATGCCACAATTTGCCTATTTCTTGTTTCAAAATAAAAACATCACCTTTTTATTAATGATAATATAAAAATATTCTCGAAAAAATTTCATCCTAACTCCGATATCCTTCCCTCACTGATGAACTAAACACTTGATATAGAAGTAGACGTCGAACAAAAGCCTTTAAAGTTTGTAATTTTTGCAGATACGACCGACCTTTTTTCTGGAACAAATGGAGTATATATAGACACAGAGAAAGTGGGGATGAGCACTGGATGCAGAGGTTTATCGACCAATTCCTGTTCTGTAATTTATCGAGGATTACCAGTTCAGAGAACGGATCGATGAACCGCTGCCTCCAGTGACCCTCCACCAATTTAATCCGAGACCCACCGTTAATTACACCCCAAAGAACCGATTAACAAACTAACAAATTAACAAAGCATTGAATTATAAAGATTGAATTTTTTTCCATTGTTCTACTAACACAACAGTGATGAACAAATTAAGCGAAGAACTTATCTCAGCAATCGGATTTTACAAATATTCAGATCTGAAAAAACATACCAGCAGAACATAGTCCCAAAGTGAGCTTTCTAGCACAAATATAATATAGACATACATAAATGTATAACCTGATCAGTAAGCTATTGGCGCTCGTATGATCTGGATAGAGAAAGAGAGGAGCAACGAAATCATGAATATAAGGGACTCGCCAATCGCCATTGACGTACATTTCTCTCTCTCTCCAGGATTTTCAAAGCGGAGCAGTATTCGTATTTTTACTTTTACTTTTATACTCCCTCCTTCCATCAAAATGAAAATTAAAAGTACAAAAAAATATTATTTTTAAAAAAATAAAACAAAATATATAAAATGAAGTGTAATTAAGTTATTTAGAGGGAGTCGTCATTATTTTATATAATCTTGAAAAATCATTATGTATAAATTTGAATTTTTTTTTTTTTTTTTGTGTGTGCAAATTATATTTTGCTCATATTATTTTTTTGAAAACGGATAGAATACTTATTTTTTTTGGAGAAGTATCCTATTATAAATTGATTTATACAATTTTAATTTTTAATTGACCCATAACTATTTTTTATAACCCAAAATCAACCATAATCATTTTTTGCAAAGTCTAATTACAACCAAACAAGTAGTACTATTCTATTCTAGGAAAAATTATGCCCTCCCATAAAAAGAAAAAAGTTAAATTAGTTTTTAATTATCCAAACATGCATCCAACTTACTCAATAGTTAATACTCCCCTTGGGCGTTACCAACTTCAGTCCTAATCTAATGTTTTTTAATGAGAAAAATTATAGAGTACTCCCTTTGTTTTATATAAAAATAATAATAATATTTTTAGTAATAAGTAATGTTATTGATATAATTAATATGGGCTATATTCTGTGTATTAGGCTATGACGTCAGAATAGCTATGAAGACGGATAAAATCGTTGTTATAGTCTAAAAAATTATCATCATAATCTATTGTATAATACACAGCTACATACATTTTTCTCAATTAATATATACAATGCAAACTTTTTTAGTGTGTACTTCGACCAACCATGGTAACAAGAGAAAAAAATAATACACAGTCCTGATAATAATAATAACTTTTATTTCACCAAACGAAAATAGAATATATTTTAACTTTTTAAATTAATATAATCTTCAGCTCAAAATTTAAATTAATTCAAAATTTATACAAGCATGGTTGTAAGCATCTTTCCCATTAAACTCCCCTCTTTGCTTTCTAATATTTTATACGTTAACCCCTCCTCTTTTGTGCAGTAACAATTTTCAAACCTGACGGTGCCGATGACTCTCTGGCACCTACTCCTATCGCCACCGGACAAATTCGACCCCCGGTGACTGACGATGCTCGTGACGAGGATACCATCCCGATCACCGAACTCTCTCTGGGTCAGATTTGTCCGATGACGGTAGGAGGAGGTGCCAGAGAGTCATCGGCACCGTCACCCTCATATGTGGTGTTCGAGTCGGCATCCGAGTCCTTTTTGGGCCGGAGCCTCACCCTGATATGTGGTGTTCGAGGTCGGGTCCTCGAGTCATTTGGGCCGAGGTCCAGACCTGATGGTGGGATTGTTTGGGCCTGCACAATGGGCTTTTTTGCGTGCAGAGTTCGGAATCCTAACCATAATTGAATAAGGTAACTTTAAAAGTAGTCGTTGGATTAGATTCCACTTGCACCTTTTAAGGAGATTGTGTTGAACCCAAATATTGGTAACTTACCATATTTAGTAGTCCTAATCCGACTCGGAAGAGGATTCTAAAGTGGGGAAGCATTATAAATACAAGGCCTAGGGTACGATTATGAGGTAAGACCTACCTTTGAGCACTAAACACTTAGCCTCCATTATTAAACCTTGTAACGGCCTGTACTTATTCTCACACCGGAATTTATCCCCGACCAAGACAAGTCAAGCCGTTCTAGCAGTTCTAAATAGTGATTCTCATGATTGGACGCTACCAATAAAAACTTTACGTTAATAAGTTCAAATAAAGAATTTTGCGTTTAAAAAACACTATTGAAAAACTATTACTTTAAAGAATTCACATCAAATTGACTTTTAAGATTTAAAAAACAGAATTCAAGATGTTAAAATGAGAAGAATTATTTATTTTTATTTTTTTTACGGTGGTGATATTACTAATAAATAAATAAATAAAAAGCGTATCCAAGGTTGGTGAATTCTAAAGATTTGGCCTCACATGCAGAAGGGTATTTGAGTAGTAGTTGAAGGAGGATGGTCCACAGCATGTTTAAGGTATTCATCTTGGTGAGTCATGACTTCCTCCAACCTCATGTGGACCGCCAAGGCCCACCCTGACTGTTGGGGGAAATTTCCAAATCTTAGGGGGATTGGATCCACAATTTAACAATGACTATTTCTTCCTGCTTATGAATTGAGAATCAGGATTTATAAATCTTAATATTCAAATTGAAAACTTAACAACAACAACAACAACAAAGTGCTCAAGACAAAAAAAGTATTACCAGAAAAATTAGATTGATATTAGTGTATGGACTATCATGCCTAAATGACCGCACACCCAGTCCAGAGTTAGAGTTCACCTTCGATGAGGGTCTAATTTAATGAAGACGATCGTAAAATGAGAAAGACAGTTACAACTCCTTAAAAAATCACAACAACCATTAGTGCAGTGCAATGAATGGGGCGGCACAAGAGTTAGCCCCAACGGCTCCTCGATGGGACATGTCCGAGAGGGCTTCCCAAAGCTATTTCTCATATAAGGGAAGTCCGATCACTGTGAAGAAATTAGACACTTGAAACACTTAAAATTAATATTATATTTCTCACTATTTACTAACAATCACAACTATGGTTAGACCTGGCAAAACAGACGGATGGTAGGAGAGAAATTTGAAGCTTATGAATGGTACGGCCAAAAAGGCTCGGGTTTTGGTGAAATTTTAATTATTAGGCCATTAGCTTCTTTGGTAAAAGCCATTCATGCTTTCTCCTTTAATTTTTTTATTTTATTTTTTACAAAATCTTGCTACACCAAAAATATTAATAATAATAAATATTAAAAATAATTAATAATAAACAATATTATAAATATTATTAATAATAAATGTTCTAGTGGTTAACAATATTATAAATATAATTATGGTTTGAAATTAGTTAACTATTTATTCATGTATTCATTTAAACCGTGGATTTTAAATTTAATCAATGAGGTGGAGTTGTTTATTTATTGTTATGGTTCATTTGCTTGCACGAAACAATTGAGAATGCTTAACATGTCTTCTTTCTCTCACTTTCCCTTACTTTTCCTGTTAGAACGATGCATTCTGTGTTGTACAAATATTACTCTATTATTATACAAAAAGAATCTTATTTTAATTTTTAAAGTCAAGTTTGAAAATAAAAAAATTAATATTGATGTGACTAAATTAAGTATTAAGAAATTATTTTTTTATTAGAAGCACTTTCAAAAAAATTTACATTACTAATTTCTATATTAATTAAAATGAAAAAAATTATTGATACTTTTATTACAAATTTTCAATTAATTGTTAATATTTATAAATAAGAATAGACATGCATGGACAAGTGCAGGGCAAATTTTCTTTTATAAAAGTAAAGAAAAAAAAATATTAATGATTGCATTAAAAACAAATAGTTGTAGCTTAGTTGATTTGAACTCTTATTTATTTACTTACAAGTCTTGTGTTCAAGCCTCATAACCCACAAACAACAATATTTTATTAAAAAAAAAAAGCGGTAGGCTTTTCACTTTTATGGGTTTGAAAAAAAACGGCCCAAATTTTATAGGCTAAACAATTAAAACCCAAAGTCTAATTCATGGCGGACCGTCTCGGCCCGCGGACCTGGGTCATCTTTGCCAGGTTTAACCGTGGCGTCCCACAGCGGCCAATGTCTTTACTCGCGTGAAGACGTTTGTACAAGTCCAAGGGAGTCGGGGGTGAATGGGTAATGTTAGTATATAGACCTTAGGCCCAAATGATCGAAGGTTCAAAGGTCAACGCACCTTGTTCAGAGTCAAAGCTCGCCTACGATGAGGGCCCCAACTGATGAAAGGCAATTGAAAAACGTAAAAGAAAGTTATAACCCCTTGAAGAGTCACAACAACCATTTATCTAGGGTATAGGACAACCGTAATTAACTTGATTAATAGGAACGTGTTCGAGGGATAAAAAGAATGTCTGACCACTGTAAAAAGGCTAGACACTCATTTGACACTTAAAACCCTTAAGATTGATATTATATCTCTTTCCCCATTCACTAACGATCAATCTGGAGGAGTCCCACAGAAGCCAACGTCATTACCCATTGTGAGTGTAACCCCTTAAATTTGGGTCTACACCGCCAAATTTGAGTCGCTAAAATATAAATAACATGCATAAATTTCTTTAATAATGTCGTGTATATTACGATAGCACACACATTAACTACTTATTATAATTATTATCGCACTATTTTATAATATCATGATGATTCTCCTACAACCACTAATTTGTACCATCATTTCATTCATTTGTTCTCCCTGCTAGCCCCAACTGCACTCTCATTTCCTGAAATGAATTATGAAACAAAAGAGTGATCTCAAATATCTCAATAAAAAATATCATGACTAAGATAACGAAGAATAAGTTATCATCAGCCTTCAATAATGATAAATTAGATATTTAGAAAATGATAGACAACATAAATTTTCAACAAACATGTAAGACCCCAACTTTTTAATAAAGATGATTTTTTCATAAATATCTTTTTTAAATATTATGGAATGAATTTGATATAATGTTATAGTTGTGGGTAATATTTATAAATTTTACAAAGTACGCAAGTTGTTATATAATATTCGATTGGTCGGAGAATATTCGCTTTTAACGAAATATTAAATGCGACGGCAAGACAATCATTAGTGGACCCCACAATGTAATTATTATCGGATTGAGAAAACGACAAAAAATATTTGTATAAAAATAATCTACGGAAGTTTTACAGCTTAAAACCGTTGAACTACTTTCGAGTAGTAAAAGTAAAAGATACGCCATTAGTTGCGTAGAGCAGACACGGTATTGATTATCGATACTTACGAGAAGTCACTCGGTTTTGTTCAATTATTGCTTCAATGGTTGTTGTATAGTATCTCACGTTATTTGATTCAATTATTGTCGATATTTTTTATATTATTAAATCAATAATTGAGATAGACGAGTTATTAATATTATTATTTGCAATATTAATGATGTTTAAAAATTTCGCCAAGAGAGGTTTGGTCACCTAATTAAGGCTACCAAATAGGAGAAATCCTTATTGAAAAGCCCCTCTTTCTTAGGGAACGACACAGTCGATTAATATTGTGAATTATAATAATAATGATAAATGTTGTTAGATATATTGAGGTGTCTTTTATGAAGTCATGGATGTTTATATATATATATATATATATATATATATATATATATATATATATATAAATTTTGTTTTATTAGTATTATTAATGTAATAAAAGCAAAAGTTTTATATAAAAAATAGAATACTTTTATAAAGTTATTTGTTTTATTAGTATAATAATTAGAATATATTATATTCTATTATGCATAGTGTTTTGCATAGTAAAATCTTTTTATATGTAATGTAATACTTTTATAAAGTTATTAATTTATTTTATTGTATAATAATTAGAATATATTATATTTTATTATGCATAGTGTTTGTATAGTGCATGCATAGTATTTGCATAGTAAAATCTTTTTATATAAAACAGAATAATTTTTTTAAAATTTTGTTTTATTTGATTATAAATAGAATATATTATATTTTATTGCATAGTGCATCATAATATCCTTTCTATTTTCCTATAGGATGAGTTAGAATTGAAAACCACACCAGAAGTTCAGAGAATTATTCTATAATCTTGAGCGTATTTCTTTAGAGTTTTAAGAAGCTTTGAAACGTAGTCTGCAAGTTTTCTTCAGAATATCATCGCCTACCAAATTTTAATACTCTTCTTTTTACTGGTAAGGGGTATTATTTCTTTCTTTCGTCTTCATGAAGAGAACTTACATTATTCCATTCTTTATTATTATGTTGGAATAACTCAGATATGCTAAATACCGCATACTTGGTGAAATTCTTCCATTATTTCATTCTTTATTATTATGTTGGAATAACTTTGTCTCATGCCAAGACCGCATACATGGTGAAATTCTTCCATTATTCTATTTTTTATTATTCTTGGAACTAAAAGTAAACGAGCCAACACACGGATTCGGGCTCGATTCGGGCTCGACTTCGAAAAAATACGAAATGAGACTTGGATTCGTTAATAATATGATCCAAATCGAGTATTAAAATAGTTCGAATAAAAATATGAGTAGAATCTGAAGCAAGGTTATACTTTCACTCGTTTAAGATTCAAACTACTCAAATTTTTTTATTGTGATTCGATGCATACTCAGTTAATACATATTCGATTAGATGTTCGATATAGTCTCTTATAATATATACAAATTTAAATCAAATTAAGATAATTAGTTATTATTTTGTTTTGTTTGTAATTGTGATTTTATATTTGGAAAGTGTAATAATAAATATATTTTCTCATTTTTAAGTAAAATAACAAATTTAATTTATAATTATATTTATTATAAAACTAGTTATTATGTGGAGACTCGAATTCGAGCTTGAATTTGAAGCTCGCGAGTAGTTTGAATAAATATTCGAGTCGAGTCGGATCGAATTCGAGTAATAAATATTCGAGTCGAGTCGAATCTGAGTATGATTTTTCAAATATAATTCGAATTCGAGCCGAATTCGAGTAGCTCTCTGTTCGCTCTGGTTCGACTCGTTTACACCCTTAGTTGGAACATTCTGTCTGTGCGTTACGCATGACCTGGTTTCGTTATTTATTATTCGGTTGGAACATCCTGTATGTGCGTTTACGCATGACCTGGTTTCGTTGTTTATTATTCTCATTGGAATATCCTCGTCTGTGAGTTCTACGATAACTCGGTTCCATTATTTATTATTCTCATTGGAATATCCTCATGCGTGTGTTTTACGCACGACACGGCTCCCATGATTTATTATTCATTGAATAACTCATGCTGCATGCGGTCTATCGCGTACCGTTGATTTCTTTTGTTATTCCATTATTTATTATACTCAGGTGGTTAAAGTTTTGGCTTTTATATTCCATGAAATTAGTGGAATATCCTTGATATTCAAGGCTTCATCCAAAGATTTTTCATGGAAATATTCTTTTGAGTATTCTTGAGTTTTACCCCACAAAGAAGTATCATGTTGACAATTTGGACGTTATTGGTTCATGGATAAATTAATTCTTGAACTTGTTTTATTGAATTCTTATATCATTGTCATCATTCTCATGTTTATATTATGTTGAAAGTCATATGTGGCATGTTGTGCATAGATGGACTTGGTATGATTATGACCAGGGATTATTCGGTATAATCATAACCGTAATGTTACAAAATGATGTGGTAAAAGTCCTCATTGGCCCATAAAGGCATTGATGGACGATTGTTGGCATGATCGTGACCATTGATGAATACACGAATATCCTCGCCCGTAGTACGGATAATTTGTGGTTGTGATACTAATAAATATCCTCGGCAGTAGTGCGGGGATGATGTGGTTTATTTATTATTAAGTCGAGTCTCAAAGAATAAAAGTGACCAAAAACTTTTTCAAATCATAAAAGATAGTAGATTTTATTCTCTACTGACTTTTTTAATGGATTGTTGTTCACCGCAGCTTAAACTTGATGTCTATTATTTTATCGGTTTAACATTTTTAAGGCTAATGATAATTTATTCGCATTATCTTAGTCATAATATTTCTTCTTTGGGCTAGTTGAGCTCACCTTTTACTTTTATTGTTCTCTTCTGGGAAATGAGAACGTAAGCAGAATTAGTCGAGAAGCGGAGTGATGGTCCCGCATAATAAGATTAGTAGTCCTCACTATTCTATGAAATAAAGTGTGTTAATAAATATATTGAGGACTTATTTTGAGTTTTAATATTGTCTGAAAGACAATATTTGTATTAAAACTCACAAACTTCATGTCAGATATTTAAGATTGTATTTGTATTACTGCATCATGTATTTGGCGACTCGAATAGGTGATGTATACCTATTTTGGGGGCGTCACAAAATAACTGCAACAGAATGAGCAATCCATTAAAAGAGTTAAATAAATCATAATTTTTACTATATTCTCCAATCATTTTTAAAAAATCACTATCAATATTTCATTATCGATCGTTCCTCTTTGCACCCAAGCCAAAGAGAACTTTCTCCATGTGTCCTTGTCACACAGGCTAAAGACACTCAACAATTATATTGTCTTTGTATTCAGGCTAAAGACATTCAGCTGTAACACTAATGATCATGATCATGCCAATCAACAGTTCCTCTTTGCACCTAGGCCAAAGAAAACTTTCACCACAACTTAAGTCCCGGTGATTATAACAATGATAAAAAGGATAAATAAAAATAATAAGTATAATAAGATAAAAAAAAATATTAAAGATTTGCATTTTAATTTGTCTATAGTCTAATAATTTCAAATTGTCAACACGATATCCGGAATATCGATTTAAGTTTAAGAATAATATATACGGTTCACAGTTCAAATATAACAGTTAAAATTTAATATGAATGTTTAGTTCAAAAGATATTAGGTGAAACACCAACTATTAAGAAAATTCTACTCATTTTAGAAATTTTTACCGTTTAATGATAAGGTTGTAGAAACCAATAATAATTTCTTACCATAAATTTAGGAATATGAAAAAAATGACATCTCTTACCTTAGCACGTGATTATATACGAATTTTTATGTTATTGATCAACTTATATGCATATTTATAATTTAATTAGTAATTACCATATATAAGTTTCATGGTGTACACTAACTCATATTGTGACGCCCCTAAAATAGGTATACATCACCCATTCCGAGTTGTCAAATACATGGTACAGAAATAACTACAACTTTATTATTACAACATATAAACTGTGAGTTTAAATTCAGATATTGCCATCTAAACAATATCCACACATAAATAAATCCCCATCATAATTATTGATACATTATTTTACAAAAATGGTGAGGACTACTAAACAACTCTCTCTAGAACCTTCATTCCATACCCCGACTAAAGACTCGCCACATTCTCGCCTCGAGAAAGAAAAATGGAACAAAAAGAAAAAGGGTGAGCTCAACTAGCCCAGTAAAGAATATTATGACTAAGATAATATACAACAAATTATCGTTAGTCTTCAACAGGGAAAAATCTGAGAGAATACATTAAACAACAAGTTTTATATCAATATTCGCAGTGGAAAAAATAATAATTCATAGAAGAGTTACGTAGAGGATGAAATCTACTAATATCTATGAATTTAATATCCATCATCATTATTTTATCCTGTAACATCAATCAATATTCATCTTGAATCAAATATTCATCCTTGCACTACAAAAGCCAAAGATATTCATCATCATTCATGTTCATCTAAACACTTGTTCATCTTTTGCACTATGGGCCAAAGATATTCATCAAGAAATCATTCATCTTTGCACTACGTGCAAAGATATTACATTATATATCATCATTTAGGACCGAGGATGATAAAAAAATATTTTAAAGAAAACGAATCCAAAGAAGCAAAAAGAACAAATATTAAGGATTAAGCACTTTTAAACAATTCACATTCAAAAATACTTCATAACCAACCGCAGTGGGGTAAAATTCAAGAATGATCAAAACATGGATACAATCAAAGCTAGTATCCGAATAGATATTTTGGACAAAAGAAGAAATTTCATTTTCTAATGAATAGTGTCAGTGATTCGTGAATAGTGCCGTATTCGTGAATAGTCTTGATATACGTGAATAATAAGGTCGTATCGATACGTGAATAAGAATTTCGACACCAAAAGATATAAATTTCACAAAAAACATCATCACGCTTCGTGAATAGTACTCGTGAATAAGAAACTCATGAATAGTAACTCACATGAAAAAGTTCCAAATTTGATAAAAGTTCCAACCAATATTTCGGCATAATGATATTGAAGAAATAATATCACTTACGAAAGAAAATAACCTCCTTTACCTCACAAAAGACAAGATTTAGTTGAAAAAACACCGATATAGGCTATGACTTGAACTTTTGCACCAGACACCAACACTCAAAGTATACTCACAAGAATACGCTCAATATATCGATAGAGAAATAGAGAAAAAACTTCAGTTTCTGGTGTGATTTTCAATTCTAACCTAAGCACCTTATTTATAGGAAATTGCTTAGAACACCAAAGCAGAAAATTAAATATAATATTAATATAATTATACAAATTTTCCTTAGCCCACCTTTTGGTTAAAAACACCAGCCACACATGTTAATGATGTCCAAAAAAAGACAAAAAACGTTTTTCTAACAAAAATAATTTAAACTCCAAAAATCAATTCACACCCGATATACCGAAACTTCAATAATTCACAATAAATAGCTCTTTTATCAGAAAATTCAAATATCACAAATTTTTATAGGAAATTCAATTCTCTACAACTTTGCAGAAGAAAGTTTTTCTAAATTCCAAACTGAAATTGACCGAAATCCACAAACGGGCAATTTTACAGGCTATAATCAAATTTTGGTCAATAATTGTGTCAACCAACACACAAAACATGTGTTAAACATTTAATGCCACAGAAATACTCTTCCTCCTCATATACTCATATATCCCACATTCATTGTAAAAATAATATATTTAAAAGAATTATTTTATCAAAAAAAGATAAAATATTAATTTTCAACAATTATCACATTAAAATTTTCCTCCATCTATATCCTCATAAAATTAATATTTTCCTCATCATACATATCAATAATTAATTATTCATAAATAATATTACGATCACATTATCGATAACCAGGCGCCTCTCGGAAAAGAGGGGCTTTCCAATAAGGATCTCTCTTACTGGCCAAATTATTGATGACCAAACCTCTCCTTAGATGTAACTTTCTAGACATTGCCAATAATTTTATCTACTAATATTATTCAGATAATATGAATTATTGCTCGATAATAGAAAATACTATGCAAAGGACAATTATTAAAACAACAAGAATATAAAAATATCAACGCAAAGAATTATTGAATCAATAAAATATTGAATAAAGAATTCATCGTAACAATTATTGAGTAGTGTCTTCTTACGTAAGAATCAATAATTGGTGCAATCTGGTGTCTTCTTGTCTTGACAACGCATATTACGTGTTTTTAACCACCGGTATTCCAACAGTGATTATTGATAACAACTACGCCATTTATTTATAAACAACTTATTCTTGTCGTTTTCTTCCTCCAATCGCTTTCCGTTATGGGGCCCACACATGGTTGCGCCGTCTTACGAATATTCCCCGACAGTAAGAATATTCCACAAATATTTTATAACCACCTGCTTATTTGAAATATTTGCGTAGTTTACCCATAACTATCCATATTAATCACATCAACCCTTACTATTCAAAATAATAATTAGAAGAAATTAAATTTCATTTATTAATAATTTGGGGTCTTACAACCTCCTCTCCTTATGAAATTTCGTCCTCGAAATTGACGTACGTACCTGGTGTTTCGAAAAGATGAGGATACCTCGCTTTCATTTCCATTTCTAACTCCCAGGTCATTTCCTCTATAGCATGGTTTCTCCACAAAACTTTAACTTGTGGTATGATCTTCGTGCGTAGGATATGCTCCTTCCCATCCAAGATCTTGATAGGTACCTCCTCGTACGTTAAATCTTCTGCTATCTCGTCTGGTTCTAACTCAATAATGTGGTTCAGGCCATCCACATATTTACGTAACATCGAAACACGAAAAACGTTATGAACACGCGTCATACTTGGCGGTAAAACGAGTCTATAGGCCACAGTTCCTATTCGATCTAGGATTTCAAATAGACCAATAAATCGAAGGTTTGAGCTTTCCTCACATCGCCAATTCTCGCTTTTGGAATAACAACTTCTTGCACCTCCTTCTTCATATTCATCACTCCGGTTGTAGGTGCATGAAATGATTTTAACTTTATCGATAAAAGTCGATTATACTCGATATCATCACGTGGGTACCTAGAGTTTTCATCTCCATCTCTAATATTTGTAAGTTATACTGAAATGAGTCTTTGACAATATCGTACTCGTATCAGATATCGATCTTTTACTCAACACGCCGATTTACCACGTTCGCTTTTTCAGGATGGTATGGTCGAACATGTAAAAATGAGTCTCCTATTGAGTTCTTCGAAGCTCTTTCCACATTCCTTGCTCCATTCGAATTTTGTATCTCTATGAGTCAACTGCGTTAATGGAATAACGATTCGAGAAAATCTTTCCATAAAATCTTCGATAATAACCAGCTAAGCATAGAAAGATACGTATTTCGACATCGACTTAGTTCTTCTTCTCAATCGTGACTCATATCCCAATCTTGGATATCACGTCACAATGACACCTATCAGTTTACTACCACACAAATATGGCGTCCCCTACGGATAGTCTGACTTCGGTGCATTTCACAAAGGAAGTCACCAGATAAAGGCTCGGGTACCAAATTCTATAGTTGGATTTTTAACTCCTGAAGTTCAATAGGAGCCATTCGACATGAGATTTTAGAAGTGGGTTTTGTACCGGATTCAAAGATGATACAAAATTCAATATCACGCTCTAGAGGTAGGCCAAGAAATTCTTCAGGAAATACGTCAGGGATTTTACCAACAACAGAAATATCATTCAAATCTGACGTATTTTTGTTCAAGTCCATGACATGGGCTAAGAAAGCTTGACATCCATTTTTTTCAATAAACGAATGACTTTATGGCTTGATATGAAAGTGTTTGACTTCAATGGTTTAGTTGCTTGAATTCGAATAAGAGGTTGTTTAGAATTATGAAAACTAACAACCTTACGAAAGCAATCAATTTTGGCATTATGAGTAGTTAATCAATCAATCCCCAAAATCACATCAAAAGCAAGTATCTTTAAAGAAATAAAGTCAACAGGTAATGTGATGGTGCCAACTTGAATCAAGCAAGATTTATAAACAACGGATGTAATGAAAGTTTCTCCTAACGGAGTCTCCATAGATAAGTCAAAGTCTAATTTCTCCGTAGTCAAGTTCAAACGTTGAGCACAAGCAGGAGAGATAAATGAATGGGTAAAGACCTAGATTATCAAGTAAGGTATAAACTTCGCAAGAATTTATAAATAGCTTACCCGTGATCACCTCGTTTGGGTTCCTCGCATTTTGACCAATCCACAACAAACGCTTCTTCCGTGAACTGATGACTTTGACTTTTCTCGGGATGTCTTTTGAGTCACCGTCCCAACTGAACTAGGTTTTCTCATCGTATAATCTCGAAAGCGATATATGTCCTTCCTTTCCATAATTATAGCATACCTTGAACTGTTGTGGGCAATTTGACCGATATGTCCCTCTTTCCCGTTTATAGCATATACGACCGGTGGTCGTTCTCCTCCCTTAGAACCGATTCTTCACGCAAGACTGCTGTCTTCATATGGTCGTTGTTAAATCTCCTCTTTTAAAATCTCCTCCCACTCGCTTTCTTCTATTTTCATAGTCATGATTACCACCGGAGTGGTTACCATTTTGTCCGCTTTTTTTCTTTCTCAAATTTGGTTATCATTGTTTTATCGATCGCTATCCCTCAGATGATCCTCGGTTGTGGTCCCCGGTTGACCGTATCTTTCGTTATCTCACTCTAATAATTGAGCCCTGCTTACAACATCCGAATAGAGAGAAAATTTATGAGAAATGAGATATCGACGTATGCCGGTTTTAAACCTCTCGTAAACATCTCAAGGCCATTCGCTCCTCATTCTCCACCAAATGAGGTGCAAACTCGATAACTCCGCTAACTTCGCCTCGTCTTTGGGACCATGTTATTATTACTGCTCAGCCTTTAATAAACTTCACTTCCTTCATACGACTTAACACTTTCGTGAAAGTATTTTCATTGAAAATTTTCTAAACGCTTCCCAAGACATGCTTTAAGTCGCTGCAGTCGGTCCGTTTCACTGAGACTCCCACCAAGATGATGCCTCGCCACGGAACATAAAGGTGGCGAATGGAACCTTCTATTCTCCGCATCCCAAGACATCGAATATCTTGGTAATTTACTTGACCCATGTTTCCGCCATGATCGGATCCGCTTTCTCTTAAATTCGTGGTCCCAACTCTTTGAACTGTTTTGGTTGTGATAACCCGCTAATTCTATCATTTCCTCCTCAGTATTTTGAACACGAGTCTCCTCGTTCGATTTTGCATGAATCGCAAAAAGCTTCTAAACATCCCTCGCTCATCATCTCGCTTTCGGTGGTGTTGTTCATGGAGGAACATTGCCACTTGCTGTTGCACGTTCTCCTCGTTGGTGAGTCTGGCATCTCCACTGGCCTCATTTCCACCGTTAATATTCTCAATTAGACATTCTCAAATCTTCGTCATAAAATAAGGGTTAATTAAGAAAATCAATATATCACATAATATCCCTATATATCGACTAACTAACAAATAAGCTTAGGTAGGACACACTAAACAAGGATTTACTGCTCTCCCTCCTGAGTTCTATTCCCCGATCTCCGTCAGAGATCATATCCCTAAGCTTTGATACCAACTGTGACGCCCCCAAAATAGGTATACATCACCCATTCTGAGTTGTCAAATACATGGTACAGAAATAACTACAACTTTATTATTACAACATATAAACTGTGAGTTTAAATACAGATATTGCCATCTAAACAATATCCACACGCAAAAAAATTCCCATCATAATTATTGATACATTATTTTACAAAAATGGTGAGGACTACTAAACAACTCTCTCTAGAATCTTCATTCCATACCCCGATTAAGTACTCATTTACATTCTCGCCTCCCGAGAAGAAAATGGAACAAAAAGGAAAAGGGTGAGCTCAACTAGCCCAATAAAGAATATTATGACAAAGATAATATACAACAAATTATCGTTAGTCTTCAACAGGGAAAAATCTGATAGAATACATTAAACAACAAGTTTTATATCAATATTCGCAGCGGAAAATAATAATTCATAGAAGAGTTACGTGAGAGGATGAAATCTACTAATATCTATGAATTTAACAAATCCCATCATCATTATTTTATCCTCAGTAACATCAATCAATATTCATCTTGAATCAAATATTCATCCTTGCACTACAGGCCAAAGATATTCATCAGTCGGTCATGTTCATCTAAACACTTACTATACTTCATATACCCATGATTTTCATCAGTCCAATACTTTTGTTATGACTCTCATCATAATCAACGTAAACAGATCATTTTCACAATTTAATAAGGAATGAATATAAAGGATCATTCACTACGCATGTGGTAACCCACATGTAGACAAAAGTTATTTTAACGAATAATAATAAAGAATGGAATAACGTAAGGATTCACCATGCGATGCGATAGAGATCAAGACAGACGAAAGTTATTCTAACAGAATAATAAATAACGGAACCGTGTCGTGTGAAATTCACAATCGGCTGAATGTTCCAACAGTAATAATAAATGCGGAATAATAAATAATGGAACTAGTCGTGAAATTCACACCGATGCGGATATTCCATGTAATATTAAATGCGAAATAATAAATAATGGAACCAGTCCTACAGAAAGATGCATGCGGTATATTCCGGCGAATAGTAAAGAATGGAATACTGTAAAGAATTTCACCACACGACGCAAAGATTTTGCATTTACTGAGTTATTCCAACATAATAATAAGGAATGGAATAACATAAGTTCTCTTCATGAATAAGAAAGAAATAATACCCTTATAGGTACAACAAATAATATCCCTTACCTGTACAACAAATAATATCTCTTACCTCAGAAGAAACTAGATACTGGAATTGTGAACTAGTAGGCTTCTTTTCTTCTTTCTCTCTATAATTTCTCTCTATAATAATGGCTCTAAAGCTTTAGTGAATTGGTAAAAAATGAAGGAAGAATGAGCTTCTATTTATTGGAAAACATAGTTTCAATAATTACACGTTTTGGGCCTCGAAAAATTACAGTACCATACCTCCAACTTTTCTTTCATTTTTAATTCAGTCATCCAAGTATTATCAAACTTGCACCAACTCCCCTAATAGTAAATCATGTGACTCAATAGTAAAATTATGTGACTCAATAGTAATCATGTGACTCAATAGTTCTAAACATGTGAAAAATTAATTACAGTATAATACCTCCATCTATACCTCCATTTTTAACTTAGTCATGCAAGTATTATCAATCTTGCACCAACTCCCCTAATAGTAACAAAAATGTGAAACAATAGTATACACATATGAATAAATAGTTATAATCATGTGAAATAATAGCAATCAATTGCACATTTATCCGGTTAAATACCCGATTGGTCAATATAACCTCCAGACATCAATTTTTATCGAAATAAATATCGATTTTCACTAACACAAATAATTCCAACACAATGAAACTATTTTTATCAAAAATATAAAATTTGAAATTTCAAAGTTTGACTTTTCTCAAAAAAGTCAACTGTTAACTTTTTGACCAAATAGTAAAAACCGGCAAATTTTGTGTTTATAGTCTATTTTTACTAATTTCATCGTTCCGGACTCAAATATCACATCCGCGTCTCCAAATTCAACTCTGAGCACAACTTCAATTGTATTAACATTCATCATTAATATTATAACTTACAATATTTATCAACCAAGTCGTTCCTAGGAAAGAGGGGTTTTCCAATAAGGATTTCTCCCTATTAGCGCGCAATTAGGTGACCAAACCTCTCCTTGACAGAACTTCTAGACATTGTAAATATTGAAATTTTATAATATGAAATTTTATATCTGAGTGACTTCTCACGTAAGCATTAATAATCAATATCGTGTGCTACTATGCAACCACACGTATTTTACCACCGATTATTTTATGACAACTTGCTTACTTTGAAAAATTTTCAAATGTCACCCTTAACTTTAAACTTTATCAATTTAACCATTTACTAAAATAAAAAAATTGAATACTTTTATTTCATAAAATTTGGGGTTTTACAATATAGGTGTATCTCTATCCTATACACAAATCATGAATTTCAACGCCATGTAGAAAACACAATTACATGCTATTATGATCAAATCTAAATTTATAATTCATCCATCGAGTTCATATAGATTATCACAATAATTGCTAGCTAGACAATTAAAAAATTAAGTCCAAATCACAATAGACAATCTCATAATAGATAACAATAGTTAATAGAGAAGCATATTAAAATAAACTACACAATAAGATCTATTTAAATCTTAAACAAGAGATTTAGTTCACTGTTATTGAATTAAAACCAAGAATCCACAATTGAATAAACATTAAAAGATAAAGATAAGGGTAGAATACTCCTAATTAATCTAATGAAATTTAATCTAATGGAATTCCCATAATCCTTGTGAATACTCCTCCTTTTATATTCGTCTTAATGTGTCTTTTAGTCCTCCTTGAAGTCCTTCAAGCCTTCATCCCAAACAAATCATTTTTAGACTCAACTTCTGAAGATTTTTCTTTCTTCCCGACAACTCCGCCCCAGTGGAGTTTTTACACGAGGAAACTACACCCCGGCGTATGAACAGTACCAGAAATTACGAAAAATGACATTAATCTCCATTTTTCATATTTTGACCCTCCGAAGCCGTTTCCTACAACACAAACACAAAAACAAGTGAAATGACACTAAAAATACTTAAAGCTAACAAATAATTAAGCCTAAAAGATGTTCAAATCATAGGTATAAAACTCACTCATCACATTCCTTTAATGACAAAATACTTGTTATTTTGCTTTTTTTCCCAATAGGTAAAAGGGGAAAGGGAAAGGGAAGGAGAAGGAGAAGGAGAAGGAGAATGGGAAGAGGAAGATTCCCTCTATCATATTTTTATTTTATTTTTTCTCACGACATATTTAATAACATAAATAGTAGAATAATTTTTGTCGTAAAAAAATATTTCATTACTATCATTGCCACTCAAAGTTTCGTTACACCTAAATTTTAGTTAAAATGGTGTAAATTGTTTTGACACTAAGTTCAAGTTGATTTAGATCAAAATAAAACTTGTAAGCCTAAATTATAAGGTTCCATTTGTGAGTTATATGGTTGATAATTTTTAACACAACAAAGGAATCTGACACGAACACAACATATAATAAGACGGTTACTGTTGAGTATAAATAGTTTTTGTGTCATAAACATGTCGACACATTTAATACGAAATATATATAATTAACTTGTTGACACGTTAAACACGATTAAGCATATTTATTTAAAATCATTTGAAAAATAAATATGATATAAATTAATAATTTATGTAAAATCCCAAATTTTACGAATAAAGATTTAATTTTCTCGAAATATTTTTTTAAATTATGGTGTGGATTTAATATAATGTTATAGTTGTGGGGAATATTTATAAATTTTGCAAAGTATGCAAGTTGTTATATTATATTCGATTGGTCGGAGAATATTCTTTGTGTCGGAAAATATTCGTATGACGGCACAATCATTGGTGGACCCCACAACTGAATTATTATCGGATTGAGAAAATGACAAAAATATTTTTATGAAGATAACGGCGGAAGTTTTACCGTTATCTTGTTGAACTACTCAAGAAGTAAAAGAAACAAGATGTCTGGCGTGGTTGCATAAGTAATATACCTGCAGTATTGATACTTAGTTTTGTTCAATTATTACTATGTGAATTGCTTGACAAGATCTCACGTTATTTGATTCAATTATTGTCGATATTTTATATATTATTAAATAAATAATTGAGATGACAGAGTTATTAATATTATTATTTACAATATTAACGATGTCTGTAAGTTCATCGAGGAGAGGTTTGGTCACCTAATCATACGCCATGAGGAGAAATCCTTATTGGAAGCCCTCTTTCTGGGAACGACACAGGTCGATTAATATTGCGAATTATAATAATAATGATAAATGCTGTTAAAAATATTGAGAAGATTTTTATGAAGTAATTGTTGTAAATTTGCTTATTATTTGGATTCCCATTTACCCATTTTTCAAAATAATCGGTAAAAAATTATTTTAAGGTGTGGCCCACATATGGGGCCCATATGTGTTGAAAACTGATTTTGAAATGGGGGTGGGGGAAGTAAATGTGTTTGGATGGGAATGTTAGTATTATATGTATTAAATAATGTTAGTGGATGAGGATGGAAAAGGTGGAGTGTATTATATATATAATATAATATGTGAGTGGAAAATGGTGGGTGAAAGAGTGGAATAAAGAATATATATATATATATATATATATATATATATATATATTGGGTGTGTGTGAATGTGTTATATATATGTTTGATGACATGTATGGGGGGGAGAAAGAGATGTTAATGCACACGAGTGAAATGGGGGAGGGGGAAATGCCTTGATAAAAGGGTGTTTATATATATATATATATGTAATATTAGTGTATGGATGTGATGTATATATATAATCTTGTGTGTGTGGGGTGAAGAAAATAAATGGGGAGGGGAGTACATAACGTGTGCTGTAGAGGGAATTATATATATATATATATATATATATATATATATATATATATATAAACATGTGTTGTTGAATTTAAAGGAAAGGAGAGAGATTTACCTTTGCCGTAAGGCAAAGGTTCTTATTATATATATATATATATATATATATATATATTTAATTGATTATTATATTAATAAAGTTGAAAAAAATAAGATGAAGCGTATGAAATTTTCTTTCACTTAGTGAACTTCGGTCAGAATATTAACTGTTGGTCCGTGAATAAAATTTCTAAATAGTATCCTTCCATTCTCCTATAAATAAAAGCTCATTCCTTCATTATTTCTTACGAATTCATTTGAACTATAGAGAGAAAACTATAGAGAGAAAGAAGAAAAGTATTCTCGCTACTTGATCTTATATCCGCTTTTCTTTATAAGGTAAGGGGTATTTTTTTTATATTCATGAAGAGAACTTACATTATTCCATTCTTTATTATTACGCTGGAATAACTTTTAAACGCTGGATCTACCCTATACTTTGTAAAATTCTTCATTATTCCATTATTTATTATTATACTTTGGATAACTTGTACATCCAATCTCGCATACATGGTGAAATTCTCATTGTTATTCCATTCTTTATTATTACGTTGGAATATTCTGTCTGCGTTTTGGCCGGACATGGTGAAGTCTTTATTATTACTGGAATATCATGTATGCATGCGTTTCTGCCGGGACTCCAATTTCGCTTTATTATTATTCGCTGAAATATCCTGCTTGTGCATTTTATGCCGGGACTGGTTCGATTATTTATTATTACGCTGGAATAACTTTTATCTATCTGAGTACCGCATGCATGGTGATTTCGTTTATTCCATTCTTTATTATTACATTGGAATATCACAGCCGGTGCGTACATACGCTTTGACTGGATTCGATTATTTATTATTCTATTGGAATAACTTTTATACATCTGAATTACTGCGTGCATGGTGATTTCTTTTGTTATTCCATTCTTTATTATACTCTTGTTGGTTAAAGTTTTGACTTTTATACTCTATGAAATTAGTGGAATATCCTTGATATTTGTGCTTCGTCCAAAGATCTTTTAAATGGAAATATTCTTGATCATTCTTGAATTTTACTCTATAAAAAAGTATCATGTTGACAATTTGGACGTTATTAGTTCCTGAATAAATTAATTCTTGAACTTTTTTTTATTGAATTCTTATATCATTGTCATCATCCTCATATTTATATTTTGTTGAAAGTCATCTATGGCCTGTAGTGCATAGATGGACTTGGTATGATTATGACCAAGGATTATTCGGCGTAATCATAACCGTAATGTTACAAATGATGTGGTAAAAGTCCTCATTGGCCCGTAGTGCATTGATGGACAGTTGTTGGCATGATCATGACCATTGATGAATACAAGAATATCTTTGGCCCATAGTGCATGGATAATTTGTGGTTGTGATACTAATGAATATCCTTTGCTGTAGTGCAGGGATGAGGTGGTTTATTTATTAAGCGAGTCCCAGCGATAAAAGTGATGAAAAACCTTTTAAATCATAAAAGATAGTAGATTTTATTCTCTCTTGACTCTTTAATGGATTGCGTATTCATTGCTGTGATTAAACTTGATGTCTATTGTATTTTATCGGTTTAACATTGTTGAAGACTAATGATATTTTATTACTGCATTATCTTAGTCATAATATTTTTCTTTGGGCTAGTTGAGCTCACCTTTTTCTTTCTTTGTTCTCTTGAAATGAGAACGTGGCTAGGACTAGTCGAGAGCGGGTGGCCAGTCAGGATGATAGTATTAGTAGTCCTCACTATTCTGTGAAATATAGTGACAATAAATATAATGAGGACTTATTTGAGAGTGAATATTGTCTAGAAGATAATGTTTGTATTAAAACTCACAGCTCTCTTGTTGTATATTTAAGTTTGTATTTGTATTCTGTACCATATATTTGACGACTAAGAATAGGTGATGTATACCTATTTTGGGGGCGTCACAATTTATATTAAATATTGAGTTCTAGTTTTCTTAGTTACTTTTTTAAGTATGTTATCTTCAATTTTGTTATATTTATATATATTGTTGTGATGAGTAAATGACATTATTTAATAAATAAGTAAATGATGTTTATTTTTTGTAATTTAAAAAATTTAATTTGTGTAATAAACATGTTGACACATTTAACACAAAATAATTAACATGTTAGTGTTAATAACCTTGACACATAATTAAATAAAAATGTTAGTACTGATTTATTTAGTGTAAAATTTAGGGTTAATTACATATTCTATTATATTTTTGAAAATAATTACAATAATAGTGTACTCATAAAATATTTACACAATTAATATAATTTCATATTTATTTACAATATTAGTGTAATTAGGATTCCTTAATTTAGGAAATTAGTGTGTCGCCCCCAAAATAGGTATACATCACCCATCTTGAGTCGCCAAATACATGGTACAAAATTCAAATACAACTTAATTATATAACAGTCGTGTTAAATACGACAAAACATATGCTATGAGTTTTAATACAAATATTATCATCTAGATAATATCCACACTCAATTGAGTCCTCATTACATTTATTATCACACTATTTAATGTAATAGTGAGGAGGACTACTAATGCTATTATCTCTGACCGTCCACTCCGCTCCCCGACTAGTCCCTCGCTACGCTCTCATTTCCTCAAGAGAATAATGAAAGTAAAAGGGTGAGCTCAACTAGCCCAAGAAGAAATATTATGACTAAGATAATACGTAATAAATTATCGTTAGCCTTCAACAATGTTAAACCGATACAATATAACAAACATCAAGTTTAATCTAAATTGAATAAAGAATCTATTAAAAGAGTCAAGTAAGAAATAAAATCTACTATCTTTTATGATTTAAAAGGTTTTTCATCACTTTTATCACCGAGACTCAACTTAATAAATAATCCACATCATTCCCCAGACTACTACCAAGGATATTCCTTAAGATCACAACCATAAATTATCCGCGGTACTACGGGCCAAGGATATTCGTGTATTCATCAATGGTCATGATCATGCCAACAATCATCCCATCAATGCACGACGAGCCAATGAGGACTTTTACCACATCATTTGTAATATTACGGCCATGATTATACCGAATAATCCTCGGTCATAATCATACCAAGTCCATCTACGCACAACAGCCACGTATGACTTTCATCATAATATAAGCATGAGGATGATGACAATGATATAAGAATCCAATAAAACAAGTTCAAGAATTAATTTATCCGTAATTCAATAACGCCTAAAATTGTCAACACGATATCGCTTTAGAGTAAAATTCAAGAATGCTCACAAGAATATTTTCATGAAAAGATATCGATGAAAGCAAGTAAATATCAAGGATATTCCACTAATTTCATGGAGATATAAGTCAAAACTTTAACCAACCGAGTATAATAAAGAATGAAATAATAAAAGAAATCACCAGTACATCGCGATAGACCACATACGATAAAGTTATTCCAATGTAATAATAAATAATTTAACAGTGTCATGCAGAACGCACGTATGTAATATTCCAACAGTATAATAAATAACGAAATCAAAGTCGCAAAATTACTTAAGCGGGATGTTCCAATGTATAATAAATAACGAAACAGTCACGTGTAGAACGCACGCATGTGATGTTCCAACATGTAATAATAAAGAATAGAATAACGTAAGAATTTCACCGTGTATATGGTACTTGCAGATGTAGGCAGTGTTATGCCAACATAATGATAAATAATGGAATAATGTAAGAATTTCACCAAGTATAGGGTAGACCAGCGTATCTGAGTTATTTCAACAATGAATAAAAAAAATGGAATAATGTAAGTTCTCTTCATGAATACGAAAGAAATAATACCCCATACCTTAGAACAAATGGATATAGGAGTAGTGAAGTAGCGAGAAAACTTTTCTTCTTTCTATATAGTTTTCTCTCTAGAGTTTCAAATGAATTCGTAAGAAATAATGAAGGAATGAGCTTCATTTATAGGAGAATGGACCTAATAAGAATAATTTTTGAACGGTCCGATTGATTTACTTTTAAACGAATCTATCTGTATTGGTTTACTATAAAATATTCTAATAAAACAAAATCTTTTAAATAAAATATAATATATTCTATTTATAATCTAATAAAATGAATAACTTTATAAAAGTATTCTATTTTATATAAAAAGATTTTACTATGCAAAGATATCAGCAGCACTTTATGAATAATAAAATATAATATATTCTATTTATAGTCTAATAAAACGAATAACTTTATAAAAGTATTCTATTTTATATAAAAAGATTTTACTATGCAAAACACTATGCATAATAGAATATAATATATTCTATTTATAGTCTAATAAAACGAATAATTTTATAAAAGTATTATGTTTTATATAAAAAGTTTTTCTATTTTATTATATTAATAATACTAATAAAACAAAACTTCATCATCATTATTATAATTCACACTATTAATCGACCAGGTCGTTCCTAGGAAAGAGGGGGCTTTCCAATAAGGATTTTTCCCTATTGACGCACAATTAGGTGACCAAACCTTTCTTGGCAGAACTTCTAGACATCGTTAATATTGCAAATAATAATATTAATAACTTCGTCATCTCAATTATTGATTTAATAATATATAAAATATCGACAATAATTGAATCAATTAACGTGAGATACTATGCAACAATTACTAAAGCAATAATTGAACAAAACCGAAGTGACTTCTCACGTAAGAATCAATAATCAATCTGTGTGCTACTACTATGCAACCACGCGTATTCTCGTATTTTTTAACACCATGTGTTTCAACAGATTAACGATAAAACTTCCGCCGTTATTTTCATAAAATATTTTTGTCGCTTTTCTCAATCCGACAATAATTCCGTTGTAGGATCCACTTAACATTGTCTTGTCAATCATTTAATATTCCCTCGTTAAAACGAATATTCCCTCACCAATCGAATATTATATAACAACTTTACGTGACTTTTGCAAAATTTATAACTATTACCCACAACTATAACATTATATCAAATTCATTCCATAATATTCAAAATGATAATTATAGAAAATTCATCTTTATTCATAAAAATTGGGGTCTTACAATTAGTATGCAATTAAGATTCCTTAATTTAGGAATTAGTTATCCTCATGACTCATTCTATCTCTCTCCTCATCTAGAACAACTACTATTTTTAGATTCTCAACTATAGTTTTTAGATTCTCAAGAGCCATGGCTTCTGATGATTTACCCGCTATGAGCTCTTGGATTGCATCTACTAATTTTGCTTCAAATTGATCTATCTCGACTCGATTTTGAATTTCAAATTTAATCTTTGTAGTGTCTTCACGGATAAGCTCCATTTCTCTCCTCACGCTTCTACTTTTGTTTTCAATTGTTACAGAGTGACAACGAGACTTGATGATATAAGTAGCATTCTCTTGACAGCAGACACAACTTCTAATTTGGATTTCGCCTCAACAACTTTGAATTGAGACTCAATAGTTAAATCATTTTCTTTTTGTTTTTCTCAGTCGATCTATTTCTAAATTAAGATTCCTTAATTTAGGGATTAGTTATCTCCATGACTTCTTCCCTAAAATAATTTAGCGATTTATTTTTTATGAATATTTGGTTACCCATAAAAATTAAAATTGCTACCTTTGTACGAAGGTTTGGTTACCAACTGCACTATATTCATAATAATTTTATTTTTAAAATGTTATTTATAAGTTCGTAGCCAAACCTTCATAAAAAGGTAACCAATTCAGTTTTATAGGGTTACCAATTAATTATAAAAAAAATTTAAGAACATTTTTCAAGTGTTACGTGCAGATGGTATCCGAAATGCCATGTATAAGTTTTCATTTATGTAGCTGTTAGTTACTTATAAATAACCTTTTAAAAATAAAATTATTTTGAATATGATGCAGTTGGTAGCCAAACCTTTATACAAAGGTAACCATTTTATTTTTTGTGGGTAACCAAATGTTCATAAAAAAAAATTGATCGTGATTTCCTCTTTGTTCGGCTACTCCGAATTTGTTTTGGATCTGTTCTTGAGGGTTTGGTAACTCCGACTTCTTCTTCTTTGATTTGTTTTGGTAACTCCGACTTCTTCTTCTTCAATTTTTTGTTTTGGTTGTTCGTGATTTCCTCTTTGTTCGGCTACTCCGAATTCATTTTGGATCTTTTCTTGCTGGTTTGGTAACTCTGACTTTTTCTTTTTCGATTTGTTTTGGTTGTTCGTGATTTCCTCTTTGTTTTATTTTCGATTTGTTTGGTAACTCTGTTCTTGCTGGGAAATAGTATACAATTATTTTTGAATTTGAATTTGTTTTTGTTCTTAGATCCAAGATATTTGAATTTGAATTATTAATTATGGCAGTTATTTCTCCTTGATTTTAGGTTTCCTTATTATTATGAATTTAATCCTATACTAATTCCCTAAATTAAGAAATCCTAATTGCACTAATATTATAAATAAATATTGAAAAATATATTATTCTTGTAATTATATTTTGATACATTAATGGTGTAATTATTTTTTAATTATTGTATATTTCTGTAAAGAACCCTAATATTAATAACTTGACACATTTATTCGACTAAAATGAGTTTAGGCTTGTCCCCCTATCTACAGCCCAACCCAAATAACCAATTCGGGCCCATTTTGAACCTAGTCTTGCTGTCCCCTCGTAATTGGCACAAAGACAAGAGTTCTCTCTCTCTCTCTTGACTTTAGCAATTCATCGAGCACCACCTGTAACTATCTATATTCTTAATTCTATCCGACCTTTTCTTCTTCCTTATAACTCGAAAACTATATATTGAAAATGTTCTTAAACAATACCAACCCGCATTCCTCTCACGTTTACTTCACTCTCCACCAAGTACACTTGAGTCCCACCCCTATTATTCACACACTCGCTCTCCGCGCGTGGAAAGTCCTAAACAACGCGCGCATTAGAGAAATTTGCCCTAGTTCGCCTGCGAAACCCCTCCCTATATCGGACTGTCATGTATCTTCATCGCCTGCAATTCCAATCTCCTAATTCGTTTAGCTTTCGGTTCGATCAAATCGATTGATTCACGATCTGATTTACGAGTTCCGTGATTTTGGTGAGTTTTTCTTTTTTCCAACTTCTTTTTCTTTTTATTTAGATCTGTAGGTAATGGTCTTTTGATAATCAGTAAGATTTATATTATATATATTGATTGAAGGTGTTTATTTTTCGGGAACTTAATTTAGCTTTGAAGGAGAAAAATGGAACCGATGGACATAGTAGGGAGGACAAAAGAGGATGCTTCGCTTCCTAAAGGTTTGTTCTTTTTTTTTTTTGTTCTTTTCAAAAATACATTTTTTGGGTCCTATATAATTTATCTTGCATCTGTGTTTTGATCTTTGTTTTGAATGTTCTTTTCTATGATTTTGTATTGAGTTATGATCTATTCGATTTTTTGATGTAAAATGTATGGTAAAAATATGATTTTGCAAGGGATACTTCGGGTGAGTCACTTTATGGAGACTGCTGTGCATCATACTCATGTTTGGTGTTGTGATTCAGAGTGACATGCATCTACTTGTGTATATACTATATTTTAGTATTAACATTTTGCAAATTGATGGAGATATAGTTGATTACTTATTACAAAAGGCACAAATAAAAATAAAAGATTAACATTAGTCTGCTCAAGTTATTCCCCATGACCAATTTCATGTTTACTTCCTTTCCTTAAGTCTGCGTATGTTAATTATTTGTACCATATGATTTTGATGTGGATTATGAAACTAGCTGTTGCACTTTGATCAGAACCACGAGGAGTTCAAGTAGTTATTTCTGTACTATAAGGGGTTATGTTACCCATGAGTAAACTGTAAAGAAAAATTGTGTTTTTTACCCATGTATTATGTATATATAATTGGCTTACTCTATGATTACTTTTGGGCTGATATAATGATGATGGCTAGAGAAGTTACCTGATACAATATGCTTATTATTGGCACACTACATGCTTTACTTATGCAACTTATTATTATTTACAGCGACTATGACTAAGATCATCAAGGAAATGTTGCCTTCAGAAGTTCGAGTTGCAAGAGATGCTCAAGACCTCTTAATTGAATGTTGTGTAGGTAAGAGAATTGCTCTAATTCTTTCTAACTTTTTCTTAGATTCAGCCTTTGGATTACAAGCATTCATTACTTTTCCAAAAAAATAATAATTTCAGAATCCATTTTTTCTCTAATTGTAATGTAGTGCAGTGTATCTTGAACAGAGTATATATTGCATGATTCTCTATCAGATATCTTATAATATTAGTATTATTTATTTTTTGATTCTATTAGTTGGTTTAGTAATCTATTGAAGAGCATGAATGTTATGCATAATGCTATTGTAATGCGAATTATTGCTGGGATAGCCACATTTCTAGTTCTGAATTCCTAAATTGTTATAGTAGTAATTATAGGAAAATTTATAAGACAGAATCTGAAGTACATACGGGTCGTCATATGGGATATGATATGAAGATTGGCCAAATATTAAGAGATGGGGATTTGGATGCAGGGATTAAACACATATAAAAACAACCAACATCCAACAAACAATATAACTTTCATGTTTCTATAAACAAGGTTCATTTATGTTAATGTCTAATTGAATTTAAGAAAGGTTCTTACAAATATAAAATATTAATAGAATACGGCGTAACTTTCACAAAGATAAAATTGAATTTTTCAACTTAAAAGCTTTTTTTAACTTAAGCTTTAGAGAAAAAAGTCTTCTTTTTTTTCAAGTCTAGACAATGACAAAAATAATCATGAATAATTCAAATACAAAGTTATAAAGGAGAGAATTCTTTCGGAGTATCCAGTACGGGGACAAGGCCGGGATATTGAAGAATAGCTGCTTCCTATGAAAATTATGTTTCCATCATAGTAGGACCAAATTATATTTCTTGTGAAGCATAATTGTTTGATTGTTAATTTTCATTAATTTGTTTGCTGAGTAGTTATATCATGAGACCTATTTTGGATCAGATGCGGCCTTTGTTGATTTTTTTGGTTAGGTTAGTTATAGAAAGCGGATGGGGTTATTATAGCTGGTTTCGTGAGCATATCTAGGTATCAGGCAGGGTTGAAGTTATTTTTTGTAGATGGGGTATCGGTTTTCCCTATATTTCGTGTGAAGCATAGGTGAGTTGGCCTATGCTTCAAGTATACTCCTTGTGTACCTTAGGTTTTTTCTCCTCTCTTTTTAGTATAAATTATTTACTAATCAAAAAACAAAAATTCAGAAAATGTTCATTATTTTTCATATTCTCACAGGATTCAGTTTTTCACATACCAGTTGCATTCAGGAGATTTAGTGTTGAAACTAGAACAAAGCTTGAGCCTGCTTTGTTTTATCTCTTGAGCTATCCTGATCAGTAGTAACCAACTGGGTTGTCATTATTTTAAGGCCTTGTTAAGTTTTTAGACGGGGTATAGGTCCATTTACTTTATATCTTCTTGCGAAACATAGGCGAATTGACCTATGCTTGAAGTATACTTCTCATGTATGTGAGGTTTTGCCTCCCATCTTGTAGGCTTTATTAGAATGTTACACGCAGTGTATACACAGAAAACAAATATGTTGGAGTAATTGAAATCTTATACTTTTCTGATAATCGAAATGGATAAGAGAGTTGATTTCTCACTTCTCAGATGACAAGAATACAAAGAGTTCAATATTAAGTATTTGGCCCTACAATTGACGTTTTAGATCTGTGAATAATTGACATTTTAGAACTGACTCTTACACTTAACCAAGGAGTATATCCTTCATGTGCTGATGAGCTCATGTTCTTTTTTTCTTTTTTCTTTTTTTGTTTTGTTTCTTGTTTTATTGCGTATCTCTACTTTCAATATCTTTTAAGAAATTTATTCCATTTTTCCTTCTTGGTTATTTTTCTAAGGAGTATGTCTACAATCCAGAAATTTTATTTTGATTAGTTTTAACATTCCCCTAATTAACATGTTACATTTCTCTAGTTATTAGACTGTAGGAATCAATACACTCTCTCATTGTAGCTTGGTTGCTTGTGTATCTGTTAATTCATTGCTCGACTTCTTTAGCTCTTCTAGAAAAATAATCATCCTTCCTCCTGCTCTACAGAGTTCATTAATCTAGTTTCGTCAGAGTCAAATGAAGTTTGTAGCAAAGAAGAGAAGAGAACAATTGCACCAGAGCATGTACTCAAGGCTTTAGAGGTAAATAAATGCAACTCTATATATTTTTTCATGTTCTAACCTGGTGTTACCTCTTTGAAGTGTGAATTATTTATTGATATCATAATGTATAGCTCGTCTATCATGTTTATGAACTATTTTTTTGTTACCCAATTGTCATAGTTATGAACTGAGGCCTTCTTCTTGGATAGTAACTTGGCCCATCGATTCCCAAAGAATGAAGTTATTTTTTTAAAGTCTCTATTTTTCTGAAAGCTTATGTTTGTTGCTTTCAATTAACATTTGTCCAAATCTGACCCCTTGATAATCACAGCAATCAGATATTCTATGAATAATGTAAATTTGATTCTACTACTGTTTGGAAATGAGACTCTCATTTAGCCAAAAACACAAAAACACCAAGCGATATCAGCAGCTTTAGACCACTTTATAATATTAGATGATGAGTATCACTATGTTCAATTGCTTTTTACTGTGACTTTTGCTCAATTGCAGAATTTTATACCCCCTCCGTTTCGACTGTTTTTATATACTTATATTGCTTTCAGTGATCTAAGAACATGAATCTATCAATGATTAATTTATGTAATGATCTGTCTTTCAGGTTCTTGGTTTTGGAGAGTACATTGAAGAAGTTTATTCTGCATATGAACAACACAAACTCGAGACTGTAGTAATGGCTTATTTCTTCATGCTAGTAGTATTTTTTCTGTAACCCCTTGTACAAAGAGAATCTAATAATAACTTCCAATGGCTAACTAGTCTATCAGTTAATAACCTCTTATCTCACCCCTAACTTGACATGCATGTTTTTGGAACTTATCCATATCTTAAAATCATTGTGCATTGGTTGGCTGTGTTTCAGTTTGTAAATCTGCAAGGACTACTTAATTGATTGTTCTTTTTGTACATGATTTCTACCAGGACACTGTGAGAGGTGGGAAGTGGACCACTGGAGCTGAGATGACCGAGGAAGAAGCATTGGCAGAGCAGCAGAGGATGTTTGCGGAGGCGCGTGCGAGGATGAACGGCACGGCACCGACCCCCAAACAACAACCAGAACCCGAGCCAAATTTGGATAGCTAACTTTAGGAACTATTATTTTCTTGAATTATAGGCAAGCTTCCTTGACTCTTGTACCCATGTTTCTCTTGTTATGTACAAAAAGCCCTTGGCTAGTGCACAGACACCTTTGACTCTGAGTTAAATTTGCACTCATAAATTATGTCTACATATTGCTGTAATTAGTTAAGTTTGTTCCAAATTATCTCTTATGTTTTCCAAGTTATGGTGGTTAATTAAATTGATAACATCTTAGTTCAAGTTGTAACTGGGGCTCATATGGATTTTTATTTTTCTCTGAACTCTGAAGTTACAATTGTGTTGCTATACTTTTTAAATGCATTTGGTTCAAGGCACAGTCCATTTTTTGTCCCCCACAAAATTTTGTTGGGAAAATGCTAAAATGTCTTTTAGCTTTCCATTCTACAGTTTTACGCACAGAGTATATCCACCTCATTATCATATTGTTCATTCTTTTTGTTAGATGGTGGAGCCCAACACCAAGTCATTTGCCGTCAATTTTTATGTAGGTGTTGATATTTCTGGATCCTACATCACTCCTTGGCGCACACTTTTTGTTGGTGCTAGATATGAAGTGTGACAAGTCTCTGATTTAGAAGGCAATATTATGTGCATAGGAGAGTCTGATGACTGCTGCAACCCAACATAACCTGGCTCGCACACGCAGAATGTTGCATTTGGAGGATTCACCCTTAATTTTCAACAGTGATGGCTCTGGGTCTGGGTCTGGGTCTGGGTCTGGGTGGTGGCTATTGTGACAATCCCCTTTTTCTTCCTGTATGTGGGTTTTGGTTTTTATTAGTTTTTCAAGTCAAAAAGAGAGTCAGTCAAGCCACTCCTTTCACTCTCTACCCCACAAGAAAGTGAACTAACATATAACCTTGTCTCCCCAGATTCTTTTCTTTATTTCAAAACCTCTCTCTATTTCTGTTTTAATACAGTTGGTGGGGGCAACTTATGTTTCCTTTGTCAGGATTCTCTTGCACTATGCCATGGGACTAGAAACTCCAAAAAAAATAAAAATAACAAATCCGTAAAGCAAAACAAGACCAGAATCTTTCTCATTCTCCTCTCTCTATCCAACCTCTTTCTTTAAGGAGTAGCCTTCCCCTTTGTTTTGCCTTCTCAGATGAAGACAACCATGGCTAAGAGTTCCCAAGACTCCTTACACTCCAAGAGGCACTTCCACTGGACAAATAAGGTTAGTAATGAAGATGAAGAAACTCCAACATCCTTCAAGTCTTGTTTAAACACTAGTGAGCAAGATCATAAGGAGACGGATAAATTGGAGATGGCGGCTGCAGAACCTCCACATTCAACATCAGCTACAAGGAAGAAACTGCAAGCTATAGCAGTTTCTCGTTGGCGCTTGGTTCTTGCAGCGTTTGCTAAGAACCGAGCGCACTTGCAGCAGGGCCTTGGACCTCGAGTGGTGGGTACCCTTTTTGGGCATCGTCGTGGACATGTGCATTTTGCATTCCAAAAGGATGCTAGCTCCCAGCCAGCCTTCTTGATTGAACTTGCTACACCAATAAGTGGATTGGTACGCGAGATGGCGTCAGGATTGGTTCGGATTGCGTTGGAATGCAACAAGGAAGAGAAGGAAGAGAAGAAAGCAGCCCGGTTGCTAGAAGAGCCTGTGTGGAGGACTTTCTGTAATGGAAAGAAGTGTGGGTTTGCGACAAGGAAGGAATGTGGTCCAAAAGAGTGGAAGGTATTGAAAGCTGTGGAGCCTATTTCAATGGGGGCTGGTGTTTTGCCAGCAGGAAATGAAGGAGACGGGGATGAGATCATGTATATGAGGGCTAAGTTTGAAAGAGTTGTGGGGTCTAGAGATTCAGAGGCATTTTACATGATGAATCCCGATAGTAATGGAGCTCCTGAACTTAGTGTATACTTGCTCAGAGTCTAAGCAGCCAAACAGTCTGGGAATGGACTTTCTGTTTTATCTTTGTGTTAAGAAATCTCTAAGAAGATGGAGATCTGTTCCTCTCCAATTTTCCCTTTTTTCTTCTTTTCTGCTATAGAAACTGGGAGCTGTCAGTTTATTGTATTTTACAGTTTATGGGGTGAAATGGGAAATATATAATTACATTAATCATATTAATTGGTAGGATTTTAGTGGTATGCAAGTATATATAGTCTCATAAATAAGGTGACTTTCCATTCCAATTTCTGTTTGACATGCTCAAACTCTTGCACGTAAATTCTGTCTAATATGTACCGAAATAGTTTTATTTTCCATTGCATGCCCAATTTTATTCGATTTCAAAGCAGTTTTTTTTATTTTTTTATTTTAAATAAAATTATTTTATTGTTTTTTGAGGATAATTCGCAGTATATATTCATATTCAATATGTTTGTTGCGTAAATTTATGGTGCAGTATATTTGAGTCAATTGTCTGATGATAATGAATCATAAGTTTCATCGAATCATGCATTTCAATGAAAATGAATCATAAATTCAATTCATTGAATTTCCTCGACTAGGGGCTACGATTCCTTTAAGGCAAATAGCAGTAGATTATCTAAAAAGTACTGTGTGAAATGTGCAAAAAAATTCATCATGGGTAGTCTAATTATATTATTTTGTGTTTAATTATCTCTCCCCCAGTATGATTTTCTTTTCCTTTCTTTATAATTTCTTGAAGGAGAGGAGATAAGTTCCTTTTTCTGGCATCTAGGAGTGTAAAAAATGGGCATTTGATCCAAAGGGATGTTCCAATCATTGATTTTGGTGCAAAATATTGGTGTGGATTGATCAAAGTAACACGGGAATCCCAACATTTTATCAAAACCATAATCATGGGAATCCACAAAAGCAAATCCTATGGAAATTTGGTTTCCTGATATTTATCTTTCCCTTTTGTTGACTGCTGTTATGTACTGCTATAAACCAACCCCACCTATAAGTTTTGATGAAACCATTAATATGTTACAAAGGTGACCCTCCCTCCTACTCTTCAGGGCCTGATACTTGACTTGATGCCTGGGTATTGGTCGCTGCTTATAAATTTTCCTAATGAAGCCAAATTTTTATTTTTATTTTTGATGAAACCAAATAAAATTTAACTCTATCTCCTTTCTAAAAGGAAATTGAACTGTAGTAGTGTGGTGGTTAGAAAAACAGTACTTAGTTTATATGCTTTCTTTCATATCTTTATCCTTGTTTCGAGGCTTTCTTTCATATCTTTCCTGCTGTGTGCAAAGTAAAGAAAAGAAGGAAATGGGGCCATGCCATGCCATTTTAGAGGCAGTGGTGTGTGGATTACAGCATGGAGAAGAAAAGGATTCAATGAGGCTACTTACTACTACTACCAACTTCACGGGAATCGAGGTTTTTAATTTTATTTTAAAAATAAAATCATTTTCTCATCATTGTTCAAAGATGCAAAAGTTGTCTGTATTAGGGGTAATGGATTATGCTATAATGACTCAAATCATTCATTACAAGATAATCTCAACTAGCCAGCTAGCTAGCTAGCTAGCTAGTTGCAAATTGAATGATATCATCAACTTCTCAATAAAAATACTAAATAGCAGACTATTTTTTTCTAACATAATTTCAAGAAGTTGGCCGGTGAGGGTCCATTATTTTATTTATTTCCTGAGATTTTATCAAATATACTACTAACTAGTAAAAGTAAAAGTGGAAAATTGTCCTGTAAGGAACAATACATAAGTTGTTTAGTTCAACCACTTGCATATGATAGAGAGAAAATATAAGTAATATTAAAGAAGTGAATAAACTGTTATAATACTCCCTTAATATAATCTAAATCCATAAGCTCTCTACTAATAGGCAACAGCTTCAACTTTTCTCCTTTCTCCTTTCTCCTTTCTCCTTTCTCCATACATACAAACAAACCGGACGTCCAGTCAGTAGATGCCAAATTTAAAGTTAAAACACTATTATGATATGATGATCACATATAATCATGACTAAATTCTTCAAACACAAACTTGTGCCATGCTCCTCTAATTATTACATCAGCATAACCTTTTTTTTTAAATTATTGTTTTATTTTATTTTTAATATATATATATATATATATATGCTAAATTATTCTTTCACTAGTTCTTCAATCTTAACATGCTAGATCAGGCCAATTTAGTTGAATTGTTCTCTTCTCCAGAATTTATGAAAATAAAATACCAAAACATGTTAAGTTTCTTCTTTTGCCATTGACAAAATATTTAGATTGTTGAAAACATAAAACATGTAGTCCTTTTGTGTTTATAACCACCATGTAGCTTACTAAGAATATTTTCGGTTTAGATTTTGTTCTATACATAAACCAAAAATGTTAGGACTCATTTTCCCTGACAGAGGGATTACAACAATGAACTTCTAAACAATTTGAACCTGCTAATTCTTAATGCTAAGCTGAGACTGTCATAATGATGACAGTTATAATAGGATTGAAATATATATGAGGAATGATCCATATCATATCATAACATGTTATGTATTTGTTATGGATCAAAAATGGGCATACACCACCTCTATCGTTCAATATAGGAATCAACGGCCGAGATAAGAACTGGAAAATTCATGTTCGTTATAAATAGTAGCGGACGACGCTACTAAATAGTAGTAGATGACGCTGAAAATAATACCGTTAATAGCGGGCGTGAATTTTTCAGTTCTAATCTCGGCCGTTGATTTTCTATATTGAACGATAGTTTTTTGATCCATAGCAAATACATGAAAAGTACCAAAATAATGTACAAACCACATTTAGAATCTGTTTCAATTTGCACCTAAAAAAAAGAATCTGTTTCAACATACTATGCTACACTTGAAATAATCATAATTTCAATGTTTCATGTCTTATCCAATCACCACAAGTATTGGAGATGAGATGCTGTTAGAAAAGTAAGCTGAGATATAAAATGTGTTTCCTGAAATTAATCTAGCAAATGAATAACATAAAAACTAGGAAATCAGACTTTCTTTTAGGGGGGCATATAATTGATCATATGATAGCTTCAACAGAAGCATAACTAACCAAGCTATAGTCTTTCTCCCATGTCAAACCGAGAGAACTTTGCAAGGAACAAAAGCTACGGATATATGGCACCCCCAACTTTCAATCGTCGATCAATTCTGATTTGATATCTTCCCTTCACTTCTCTTCTCTATTATGCCTCTTCACCCCTTCAAAGGTTCAGGTCTTTGACGAGCAAAACCTGGCTGAAGAAACCAGAAACATGGACAACCAAGCTGCATCAGTCGCAGAAGAAAGTAACAAACTCAAGGGCATACTTGTATATAAAAGTGAGATTTTGAGGTCGTGGAAATTTTCCAGGAGAAGGAAAACTTAAAATCTGGACACCCTCTAGTACAACCCTTTTAAAGTTGTCACACATAAATGCTAAAATTGTACGACCATATGGAAACATAAGTATCAAATTTTGAAAATAGGAAAAGAAGTCGAGATAGATGGTAGAAGAACATGACTGCACCTGAAGAAGCATGGAGGGTGCAGCTGCAGCTGTAGCTTCAGTAGTAACATGGCTCCTAGTTTTTCTTCCATTTAATGTGGTAATGGATGGGCTGTTAGCTGTTGTAATATCCCAAAAGCTCCTTTTTTTAGCTGCTGGTGCTGGAGATGAAAATCGATGACTTGGGCTCTTCAACTCACCCTCAGTTAGCTCCTTTGGCCGTAAGCTTGCCCTGGTGACAATTCTATTCGACCCTTGCCCTCCCACTCCTTCCACTGGTTTTGCACCCTTACGAGAAAGATCACGAATAAATGCATCCTTTTGCTTTATCTGCATTGCATGATCCCTTTTCATTTTCTCAATATCTGCCTCTAATGCCTTCACAGTCCGCCTTAGATCTTTCACCGTCTCCTCGACTCCCTTCTTTTTCTTGGATTCTGGTGTGAAACAATTCCCAGCCAAGAAGGATGGTCTGAGTTTTTGTTTTTCATTGGGCTTGCAAGAAGACGGTGGAGGAGATAGGAGAGAACAAACAGTAGAAGGGGTTGGAGAGGAGTTTGCTGCCAAGGATTGTGCCTGTAGTGTTAATAGCTTCTGTTGCTGGCTAGCCAATTGGACTCGCAGTTCACGATTCTCTTTCTGCAACTCAAGTAAGAGCTTGGCCTGGTCTGTTTCAGATTCAGGTGCTTGCAGTATTTCCTCATTTGCGTCACATGCCTGTAATTGTGAAGGATGAGAAGTAAACATCTTATACTTCATGAATTACTAACAACAGTTTAGTTACTTCATTAATTACTGGTAATAGATGCAGGTGCAGGGAATTTTTTTTTAGAATTTTGAAGTAGTAGTGTGTAAAACCTGAAGTTGCAAGAAACCAACCCTCAAATTTCATAATAAGTCAAAACAATGCCCTTTTTACAATGGATATGTGTCTAATTGTGTATCTATCTATAAATACATATATACACAACCAAATTAACTATGCTGAAAGTAACAATCCATATCTGACATTTTGGGAGTGAATGAGAGGACTGCTTTATTATGACAATAATATGAAAGAATGAAGGTACACTTTTCAGAAGCATAGAGAATGAACCTTGGTGCGGATCTGCTTAGCTCGGTCAGCCCAATGAAGGGTGTTTTGAGTTTCGCCAAACGTGAGATTGCTTGGGCTGATATTGGCAATCATCACAGTATTACAAGTTCCACCTAGAGAGTCCTTGAGAAGTTGAGTGAGCTTGGAGTTGCGGTAGGGGATGTGTTTCTTTCCCTCAACGAGTGCATTGATGCAGCTGCTCAGGGCAAGGAGGGACCTATTTATGTTTGCACCCTCAAGTGATCTCAGTGTTCTCTGATCGGTAGCTAGAGCTCTCTCTGAACCTGCAAGGTCGATAAGTGACAGCTTTCCAACTAGACTGACAACATTATTGGAAGCATCCCTAGCTCGATATTCAACCACAACCTGATGTAACATATGAAAGAGTTCATATACTTTAAACTTTTGTAAGCATGAAAGTAAACAGAATTTATTTAGAAACTAATACTTGGTGCAATTTCTGAAGGGGAAAAAAACTAAGTGCAATTACCTGAAGAATGGCATGGGAACGTGAGGATGTTTCATTGGCACGAGTTGGCTCTGTGGTCCGATTTTGGTTTCCTTGTTGAAGTAATGTCATTACCTGTATATATTAAGCAAACCAGACACAGTAAGTAAATCTTGAGTGCTTTATCAATGTAACTGAAAGGACTGATATGAACCAAAAAGTTGAGCAAGTAAAATTACTTCATCAGTAGAGTAAGCTCTGTACTGAGTAAGACCTGCTGCCACAATTCCCTGAAACATTTAAAACATTTGTATTGACTATCAGATTTACGATATAAAAAATAAGGGAACATTGCCATATACAAAACAGCTAGCTCAACTGATTCCTTTTGGCGAACATTAATAATTCACCAAATGTTTGATAAAGGTTACGACTCAGCAAAATGAAAGAGATATATCTAAGTTCACTGGGGAACTATACAAAGCAATAAAAACAGAAACTTAAGAAATTCTCTTCAACGCATAAACCATCTACATGTAAGATGTTTAAACTTGTTAGAGTCAGACCTGCTTATCTTCTCTAAGGACCAGAGGACGTCCTGGGGAAAGCAAATCTCTGACGGTTTCATTATAGACCTCAAGATAAGACAGATGAACCACATGGTTTCCATCACAGCTCCTCTGCCTAACCTTGTTGAAAAGATCTTTAATTGCCAAAACCATCACGCCCGGATTCTCCACTGTACCGAGCATTGTGTATGTCTTCCCAGCTCCAGTGGCACCATAACAGAAGACTGACCCATTCCTCCCCTGCATAACTGCTTCCACAAGCTCTGCTGTCCTGAAATGTGAAAATTATATTACTTTAGTTCCTCTTTACTAATCAAAGAGTGCATGTTTGAAGAATACTACACAGATTCATTACCAATCAAGAGAATTCAGTTTCCAAATAAGCTCAGATTAACCACAATAGCACCATGTGTCAGTCATATTAGCAGATTTCACCAGATGACAAGAACTAGTAAGGCTAAAACAAATTAGGCGGATCCCTCATTTGTTATTAGTACTATTAGTATTTTTCTCTATGATCATTTATGTTTCAAGAAAACTTTTGGAAGGAAAAAAGAAAAAAAAGAGAGATACATTTGGATAAAACAATGAAGGTGGGGTAACAATACTTAATTCCAGACTGTAACATAGCTTTTCCTAATCTGTTAATAAAAATAAATAAATAAAAAATCTCTTTTCCTCACTAGAACACATATACTGCCTCTGAACTTAAGACTTAAATGGCAAGGTTTTTAAAGCAAGATCTATTTTTTTTCTCATAATAAATGAGATACCAAATCTGCTCAAACACTGACAAATAATTGGTGCTCTTGCTCAAACTTTTTATTATTGATTGTAGGCTATGACCAAGAGAAAAAGAGAAAGAATATTATGATCATCTAGAAAGCATACGTGTATTCAGGCAATAACATCTGGAAAAAGTTAATTTAGAAAAGTCTGGCCTATTAAAACCTATTAAAAGAAAATGAAATACTAAAAGCTAAAAAAGAACAGTATTAAGGAACTTAGTGGTTTTTAGATATACGTCAACAAATATTCTACAGATTAGTTTAGATTCAAATTCAGCTCAAAACAACCAAAATTAATAAAAAGATCACAATTTTATCAGACTCACGTTGTTGAATAAACTTCCTGTTGAGTAGATGTATCAGGGAAGGAGGAATCGAAGGTAAAATGTCGCCCACGAAGCCTCTTTAGCCTAAGATAATCAGTCTCATTCGCAAATTCCGTCAAGTAAACATCTCTTTTGTTAACAATTCGAACACAACACCTTGACCCAGCTTCTCTCTCCTTCTTCCCCATAGGCCTAAGCCTCACAAAAACAAGAATCCTACTACTCCTCGATCCCAATTTCTCCGAAATTGTCTCCAATTCTTGCCCATTCTTAGTCCCTCCCCCTCCAATTCCCCTTGGCTCAGAATGTGGTACCATTGAACCCCCCATTGATAATTTCCTTGCCACTGTAGTTGACATTGAGGCCTTTCTTGGACATGAAAACCCGACGATCCTGTCACCGCCTGCCACAGCCACATTCTCTTTAGCATCTTCCACTGAAGGCCTTGGTATGACATAAGTCCTTGTGACTGTAGAGTTGGGCATTAAATTCTCTCTCATCACATGACTAATTGGGTTCATTGTTTCCTTCTTTGGCTCTTTGAACTCTTTTTGGCAAGAATTTAATAGGTCCGCACTAGGGTGAGTTGAAAGCCTTGGCTCTTCTGGATTTCTAACAGAAGCAGAAGAAGCTTGTTTTTGCTGTTCATACAAAAGGGTTAGCGCTTTCATCTTCTCTTTCAAGCCATGATGTGGGTTTCTCATGTGATTACCCAAATTGGGGTCTTCTTGATCTGTCCTCATTCCGGACTCATTCTGATCTTGATTAGCTATAATTTGAGACCTAGTTCTAGTTGACACCGGCATTCTATTAAACCCCTACAATCCGAACATGCCCTTGTGAATTTCTTGGAGACCCAGCGGCTGAATAGTGGAGGAAGCTAAACTGGGTCTTGAAAAAACAAATAGGGGAAGATGAGAAGAGAGAGAGTATTCCGATCAAGAGGTTTTCTGTTTAAAGATCACAGCCGTTGATTTGATGGAAATGGACGGTTGAATTTAAGTCGGGGATAGAGGTTTATGAAGGGAAGTTACAAGGACACTCCAAAATTTGCTAACCGCACTGTATCTATACTGAATGTAAGTGTTAACATCATTATAATTTACAGACATGGTTTAAAGTTTGACTGTCAAAAGCAAAAGAGGAAGTGGAATTAAAAGTAGCTGTTTTGAATTTTTTGAATGCCGGTTGTAACGGTCAAAATGTGTCCCACTGCACAAGGTCAGTTATGAAGAAGTCTGGGGTCCAACATGGCAGCAATTTAAGCTGCATCGAAGCTGCATCATGTCACATGAACACTGCAAAAGTATACACAGATCAGCTGGGCAATCAGTTAATGATCAGATTAATTTTCGGCCCAGATTAAGGGGCTGTTTAATAAAAATTGTCTGAATCTGAATCTGAATCTGAATCTGAATCTGAATCTGAATGAGCTGAATCTGAATCTGAATCTGAATGAAAAAAATTGTTTGATAATTAATATGCCTGAAATATCTGAATACCAGTATTTTACTATTTTATCCCTTTAAACTATATTGAACAAGTATATAATTTTGTCTTGACGTATTTAAAAATTTTAAATACAATATTCATTGTACAACAAATAAAAATAAATAATTCAAATAAATTATCAAACAAATCATGATCAATCAAAACAATAAGCACATATAATAAGTTACTAAATAAATATATACCAAAAGTAACAAGTTTATACAAAAGATGTATCCAAAGAAGATAAACCCAAGAAGGAGCTTTTTATGGTCTGCGCGCAAGACTAATCACTCATCCGCCCAGATCCCCCTACTTTCTCTCTCTTTCTCTTCATTTTCTCTCCTTTTCCCTCAAAATTACTATTTTATTTGATGATTTCGAGCTCTTCCTTTTGGAGCTTTTGAGAGATGGTGCGTTACCTGAATTTGTAAGTTAAGTCACTATTTGGTTCTCCAAAATATATTATTTTTACCGTAAGTGCAAGAATTTGAGGAAATTACTCTGCTCTGCTTTGCTACTTCCTATGAAAAATTGACGCTTTATGCGTAGATAAAGTTATAAACAAGTTGCGATGAATTTCTGGAAGATTGAAGGCAAAGGAAAGTCGAAATTCTCAAAGTTTACATAATTGATGTAAAATCACGTCAAAGTAAAGGATCAATCTAACATCGAATTACGCGTCATGTAAGTATCTCTGTGTTGATTTTGATTTCTCGATTGATTATATTTCCTGCTTCAAATTAAAACAACTAGAGTAGCGAGGTTATTTGAAGGTTATTTGGGTAAAAACACGGTGATTCAAATTTCGATTCAATTTTTTTTTCAAAAGAATCGATTGACACATTCAAATTTAATTGATTTTAAAAGTTGAAACAAAGCAATGCGAATGGTTTGAATCGTTCAAATTCGAGCCATTCAAATTTATTAAGAAATGCGAAACAAGCAGACCTAAGATCAGTATAAATAGAAGAGCAGATCATCTGTCTCTATTTTATATGTCCTCCTTGTGTCTTTCATTTAAATTTTTTATACACAATTTCTTATTTAACACCAATTAAATTTAAATAGGAGATACAGAGAGAATCTGCTTTCGTTTAAATAATAGTTGTGACAACCACATCTTCATTTTTTTTGTAATCTATATAGTTAAGACATTATGCTATTATTTAATCAAGGATAAGTTAGAATCCTAAGTTTGTCCGAGTTTAAATGGAGTATTGACCTATAAAGAACCACTATAATTGACACAAGAATTAGGGTATGTGGAACATGATCATTCATGTTGATTATTATTTAAGTTTTGGATGCCGGACCACTATAATTGTGATTGTTACATGGTCAAATTTTAGTCTTATGATGCGACTTGGTTTTATCCAATTAACCAGCCAAATTCAGTCTGCACATCATGCATGCAAATACATGTACTCTTTTTAACACCCACAAATTTAAATAAACACACATTCGCATGCTAAGTTTGCCAACATGCCCAAAATTTATTAAAACAATCACTAATTTTTTGCCAAAGGCTCGGCTCACAAGTTAGAGAACCTATCATATCTAAATACTAGATATGATAAACGGGTCGGACTGATTTAAATAGTCGGGTTATAGTTGTGACGCCCCAAAACAAATATACATCACCCATCTTGAGTCGTCACTTACATGGTACAAAATACAAATAAAAACTTAATTATACAACTATCGTGTAAAATATGACAAAACATAATCTTAGAGTTTTAATACGTATATTGTCATCTAGACAGTATACAAACTCAATAAAGTCCTCATTACATTTATTATCACACTATTTAATGTAATAGTGAGGACTACTAATCTTATCATCATCATCACTGTCACTCGGGTCCCCGACTCGTCCCAAAATTATATTCTCATTTCGTGAAGAGAAACGGTGAAAAAGAAAGGGTGAGCTCAACTAGCCCAAAGAAGAAATATTATGACTAAGATAATACGAAATAAATTATCATTAGCCTTGAACAATGTTAAACCGATAAAATACAATAGACATCAAGTTTAAGCTGCGGTGAACAAACAATCCATTAGAAGAGTCAAGTAGAGAATAAAATCTACTATCTTCTATGATTTAAAAAGTTTTTCATCAACTTAATCGTTGAGACTCGGCTTAATAAATAATCCACATCATCAAATCATCCCTGCACTACAAAAGCCAAGATATTATTTAAGTATCACGACCACGAATTATCCATGCACTACTGGACCAAAAAGATAATCGTGTTTTCATCAACTATCCCGATCATACCATAAAATAATTCATCTTTGCTCCACTCGGGCGAAGAGTATCCATAGCCATAATCATACCAAAAGCGTCCATCAACGCACTACTGAATCAATGAGGACTTTTTCCACATCATTTGTAATATTACGGTCAATGATTATACCAAATAATCCTCAGTCATAATCATACCAAGTCCATCTATGCACCTACAGCCACGAGATGACTTTTAACATAATATAAACATGAGGATGATGACAATGACATAATAATTCAATAAAATAAGTTCAAGAATTAATTTATCCAAGAATTTATAACGTCCAAATTGTCAACATGATACTGCTTTGTGGAGTAAAATTCAAGAATAATATTTCTGTATCAAAAATAATTTGGACAGAAAAAAATATATTTTTTGGAATAGTACCCCGTGAATAGTACTTCTTGTGAATAGTACCTCGACATGAAAAGTACCCCAAATACCCGAGTGAATAATATTCGGGTGAATAGTAATTTGGGTGAATAGTAACTCGACACAAAAAGTGACCCGAATACCCGAGTGAATAGCAATTTGGGTGAATAGTAACCCGTGAATAGTAATTCGTGAATAATACCCCGACACAAAAAAAGTGCCCGAATACTTCGAGTATAATAGAATATACTGAAATCGCAAATGGATTTTCGCCCACCACGCCAGAATCCACTCCACTAGATGGATCATTTCCACAATTTAATAAAGAATGAATATAAAGGATCATTCAACATGCATGTGGTAATCCACATGCAGACGTTATTCTAATGTAATAATAAAGAATGGAATAACGAAAGGATTCACCATGCATGGCGATAGATCGCAGACGATAAAGTTATTCCCAACAGAATAATAAATGATGGAACCGGTCCCAGCGTAACGCATTACATAAGATATTCCGGCGAATAATAAATAATGGAACCGGTCCGGCGTAAACGCACAAACAAGATATTAAACGAATAATAAATAATGGAACCGAGTCCCACGAAAGCGCCTGAAACAAGATATTCCAAAGAATAATAAAGAAACAGAATAATAGACTAATTTCACCATGTATGCGATCTTGCATAAACAGTTATTCCAACATAATAATAAGGAATGGAATAATGTAAGAATTTCACCAAGTATAGGGTAGCTACATATCTGAGTTATTCCAACGAGAAATAAAGAATGGAATAACAAAAGTTCTCTTCATGAATACAAAAGGAATAATACCCCTTACCTTAGAATAAAGATGGATACTGGAATAGAAATGTAACAGACTTCTCCTTTTCTTTCTCTCTATAATAAATGCTCTATAGCTTTGGTGAATTGGTGAGAAATGAAGGAAAAATGAGCTTCTATTTATAGAAAAATATAGTTTCGATAATTGCACGTTTTGGGGCTCAAAAAATTACAGTACAATACCTCCAACTTTTTCTTCATTTTTAATTTAGTCCTGCAAGTATTATCAATCCTGCACCAACTCCCCTAATAGTAAATCGTGTGAATCAATAATAAAATCATGTGACTCAATAGTAAATCATGTGACTCAATAGTTCTAAACATGTGAAAAAATTAATTACAATATAGTACCTCCATCTATACCTCCATTTTTAACTTAGTCATGCAAGTATTATCAATCTTGCACCAACTCCCCTAATAGTAAATAAATGTGACTCAATAGTACACACATGAACAAATAGTTATATAAACATGTGAATAAGTAGCGAGTTAATTGCTCATTTATCCGATAAATTACCCAATTTATCAATATAACCCCAGACATCAATTATCATCGGAATAGATATCGATTTCAACTAATACCAATAATCCCAACACAATGGAACTATCAAATTCATCTTTAATCAACACGAGCTTATTCATCATTAATATTATAACTCACAATATTTAACAACCGTGTCGTTCCCTGGAAAGAGGGGCTTTCCAATAAGGATTTCTCCCTATTGGTAGCCTTGATGGTGACCAAACCTCTCCTCGATGTAACTTAGACATTGTAAATATTGCAATTTAATAATATGAATAACTTTGTCGTCTCAATTATTGATTTAATAATATATCATATAATGCGATTTGATCTTATGACAATAATCGAATCAATAATATAAGAGATATGATCACGATAATTCTCGTAGCAATAATTGAGAATAATTGAGTGAATTATCACGTAAGCATCAATAACCAATCTGGTATGCTACTACGCATGCGACCACGCCAGACATTACTTTACTTTTACTACCGAAGTAGTTCAGCGGTTTTAACGGTAAAACTTCCGTCGTTATTTTCATAAAAATAATTACGTGCGTTTATTACTACGACAATACTTTCGTTAATGGGTTCACTGATGATTGTGATGTCGCATGCGGATATTCCCCACAAAAGAATATTCCCACCAATCGAATATATATAACTACTTGCATACTTTGCGAATTTATAAATACTACCCACAACTATAACATTATCTCAAATCCACACCATAATATTAAAAAAAATATTTTGAGAAAATTAAATCTTTATTCGTAAAATTTGGGATTTTACATTAGTCGGGCTGGACCATTGGCAGATCGAACCAAAATAGCCTAATTTTTGACGGGCTAAAAAAGTGAAGCCCAAAGTTCGCATTTTGACCGACAGACTGAGCCGATCTATGGGCTTGAAGTGATTTATGACCAAATTTTGACGCATTTATGAGTCGAGCCCAAACGGACCAAAGAGCCATTGGCGGCCGAGAGCAAAATAGTCCAGTTTTGATGAAATTTGAAAAATGAAGCCAAAAGCCCGCGTTTCTTGAGCAGGTTTGGACTCGACTTGACTGAGACTTAAATAGATTTTGCTAGGTCTACTAATTACCTTACAAATTCCAGATGATAGCAACCAATCATATCATTTTATAAATAAATTTTTTATAATACTGTTACTTTTAGAATGGAGGGAGAATTGTTTGTAAGGATTATAATCATGACTATTATAATCCCACAATTATAATTATAATTTCAAAATTATTAAATCATTTTATAATTTCTAAATATAAAATTTAAATTTTAAAAACAAATAAAATAATTGAGATTAATATTCCTATCCTAAATATAATACTTACAAACAAATATAGGGCAAGTAATTATCAAATAAACAAAAAAAACAAACAAGTATGAAATAACGCATATGAGACTAGCCCGACCCGTGTGATTGAATAGTTTAGGTTTGAAATGATACCCTATAAACCCCAAATAAGCTGGCCTCCAGTACCTTCTTTTTCCCAACCACTATTGGACTTAAACCAAAATAGGCAACCAGATAGCAAACGGTGGAGGCGGCCATGGCAAACACTGAGAAAAGTCCTAACCCTAGCCCTAAGATGGACGACGAAACTATGAAGAAGAAGCGAAAGAGGAAGAGAGATAAGAGCAAGAAGGATAAAGCAGCGTCAGCAGCAGAGGCAGCTCAGCTGGAAGAAGAAAAAGTTGAAGGGAGTGAAAATGAAGAGAATGGTGTTGAAGAAGATGATGAGTTGAAGAGAGAGAAAGAGGAAGAAAATGGGATTGAAATGAGAGAGAAAGAGGATGAAGAGGAGAAGAAGAGTAAGAAGAAGAAGAGGGTGAAGAGTGGGAGTGGGATTATGAGTACTGTGACATTTGAGTCGATGAATTTATCTGAACCCACTATGAAAGCTATTAAAGATATGGGTTTTCAATACACTACTGAGGTATGAAAGATATAAAAGACAAATCTTTATTTGTATTTGTGTCTGTACTTTCGGTTTACAGTCAATTTGTGAAATTTGATGTATTTGACAGTAAACTTTTATTATTTTTAAAATTAATTACACCATTGTTTCCACAGAAAGTCAAATTTGCAAGATTTACTAATTTTAATGATATTTTTTTTCCATTTTTAACCCCAATTTTGTTGAGTTCTTAGTTTATTAGTGATGATATGCTAATGAAATAGTGATGATAATTTTTTGAGGACATTGTATCATTTTATACTACCATAGAAAGAAATGAGTTTTTTCTTTTGGAACAAAAAGAATTGATAAATGTGACTCGTTTTGTTGTACAAATGGGGTATATATTTTTTATTAAACAAGTTGTGGGAGGTGATATTGGATAGTAGGGTTTCATTCTGCCACTAGATTATATTCCGGTGCAAAAATTTGGTTCCAAAAGCAGGATAAGGTCTTAGTAAAGGATCACAAGTGTTCATTAGCTGTGGGTATTTGTAACTGATATTCTATAAGAGGAATATGAATGCCCACTGTTATAAAACCACAATTGTTCATTTCTCATGAATATTAATCAGAATCTCATGAAATTATATTACAAAAAAGTAGTGCTTTCAGTATAATAGAAGAAAAATTTCTAATGGGGATACTACACACCTTCATTAAGCAGCCACGTTGTGCAAAACCATGTCAGAGGTACAGTCTGCTTCAGCCTTTTGAGTCTATTCCTCTAAGCTCTCCCTCAAAATTGGACAAATTTTGGTAATTCCTGTGGCACATATCAGCAATGAGTCGGAGAACTATTAAAGGCTTGCATAATGTCTGTACTTGCTTAGTTTGTCTGTCATTTGGTTTGTTTCATTCTTCGCTTGTTGAATATCTGCTTTTTTATCCTTCTACAGCAAGTAGTACTTTTGGTTAATTTATGTATTCATGTGATCTAATTGTTTTCTGCACTAAGACTTGTAAGCCTTGTTAATCTTATACAACGCAGATACAAGCAAGATCTGTTCCTCTTCTTATAGAAGGCAAAGATGTTCTTGGGGCTGCGAGGACAGGTTCTGGGAAGACACTTGCTTTTCTGGTACCAGCTGTTGAGTTGTTGTATCAACTTCACTTTGCTCCTCGGAATGGGACCGGTGTTATTGTCATATGCCCAACAAGAGAACTTGCTATACAGGTAGACATCTAAGTATCTAATTTAAAGTGAGTACAATTTTAAAAAACCAAGAATTTGAAGAAAAATTCAATTTCCCATTAACCTCTTAACTCAATCTAAATCATAATATTGATATTAACTGGAAGCTAGGTTTAACAATTCAACAGAGAGCAAGGTTGGAGATTGCATCTCTTCTTAGTCTATTTTAGACGAAAAAAATCTCATTTTGGGACACCAAAAGGAAAATGTTTCTCTCATATATGAATGGAGGTTGGACAAGTACGGAGTACCAGAGTGCCTGCTAATAAATTAATCATCAATTACAGGCCTTTTTTGTGTGGCTTAGTTGTTGCCAAAGAAACAAAATGGTAATGATATCTGCATGCTTTGTACCTCTAGTATATTTTTCTATTATTGAAAAAAGAAATCTATGTGGTGTGAGGTTGCACATTTACATGTTCAAACATTAACCATTTTAACTCAGTTTGTCTTAATAATGTTTGATGTACTGTCATCTAAATTTTATATTCAGAATGACATTCTTAATATAATTACTGAACCTGCCTGATCAATCTCCTGTTGAAATCATTCAGACGCATGCAGTTGCAAAGGAGCTTCTCAAGTATCACTCGCAGACTCATGGATTAGTTATTGGTGGTTCGGCACGAAGGAGTGAGGCAGAACGCCTAGCTAAAGGAGTAAATCTATTGGTAGCAACCCCTGGTCGGCTCCTTGACCATCTTCAAAACACCAAGGGGTTCATATACAACCGTCTAAAGGTATCTTTGATGACCATCTCACCATCCTTACTTTCATCGTAACTGAACCTTTGATGAGCGTTGGTCTATCGACCCGCATTCAAAGTTTTCTTATTGCATTTTTTAACACTACTTCCTTCCGCCCTTTGATTTTTGTGTATTAAGGAACAATAAAGTTCAAAAATCTTCTTAAAAAGGATATATACCTTTTTATTGATTTGTCTCTTTTTTTTTTCTTTGAGAATTACTATGTGACAAGATCGATGTTTAATTTGAAAAGACCTTGGGACTTTATTTATTTTGGCAGAACGCCGTTTGAGAAGCCATGTCATAAAAACATAGATATATTGTTTTATTTTTTTGATAATCTTAAGCTTTTACTTTGGAGAATAACTATGCAAGTAGGTATTTAAATTGAGATAGCCTGTTCTTGTATGGTTATTCATGATCTTTAAGAAATAATCTTTAAGATGATAGATTAGTTAAAAAGAAAAAAAATGTAGAGTAGCATGGTTACAAATACTCGCACGGGCTAAATCTTTAGTCGAGTTTTTTAGAAAGAAGAAACAAAATGTTAACTAGGATATCACCTACACTATTGCTTATAATGATATAATGAGGACACCATCTTTGATGTCTACACTACCCCTCACCCCGTTGAGGTGGGCTTTGGTCACTACTATAATCACTACAGTTTAGGCAAATTGGTATTGTTTGAAGCCTCTCAAAAAAGGTAATAGTACTGAAAATCTTTTAACATCGCCAGCTTGGATGGTTGCTGTGCCAGCATAGCTAGCAAAATTATATTACCCTTAATTTTATTAGTAATCTTTAGTTTGGTCACTTCTAAAAGTTCTAACCGCACCAACTGCTTTCAATTTTCAATTAGGCAAAATTTCAAGTACATGCCTCACTACTAATTATATTTTTAAAATAGATGTTCAACCAGTCATATTGATTACTCCAATTTTTAATCAAATCTTGTATTTGCAGTGTTTGACGATTGATGAAGCTGACAGGATATTGGAAGCAAACTTTGAAGAAGAAATGAAGCAAATTATTAAAATTTTACCCAAGGTATAATTTCGTTGCTGATAAATTTGAATATAGTGAAAGAAGATGGGAAGTAGAAACACGTGTTACATAATTGATTTTCCTTGATTCAGTAAAATCATGGCACTCACTCCCTGCCTTTTCTTGATAAGAGAGTTTGATCTGTCACCTTGACAGTGGTGCTTAAAATACATACATTTTAATGATTTGTGCTCATTGCTGTGATATTTGAACTGCTCTTAAGCTGGCTGGGCATTTTCTCAATTTGACGCGTTATGTTTCAATGCCCTTGAACAAAGCAGATCATGTGTTAATGTCTGGCTTATCTATTTGCATGAGAGTTAAACTTCCCTTCTGTTAAAGATAAATGGGAGCCATATCTTAAAAATGTCTTTAAAATTTTTAACTGTTAAGTTAGCCATATTGGTTTTATGGATCTGGTCATAATGTTTGTGGCATTGCTTTGCCAAAAAGTTGAGAAGCATCACCGTGCAGGCGTGCACGCGATGCGTATGTGCATGTGCCTTGCGGGCTCATTATAGGAAGTGGGATAAAAGGTGTAATGGGAAGATCATTGAAAATGGAAACTCATGTAGTATTTTCTATCTGAAGTTGATATGTGAGATGCGGATGACAGTTAATAGCTGACATGCAATACATAGAGATTACTATATGATTCGTATTTTTTGTATGTAAACTTACACGGATAATATTGGTCATTTCGTATTTTTGATGTCTCCTAACAATAAAGTTGGAGGGTGGCTTTCTCTTTGTATTATAGTTTATATATATAACTGCACTTGGGATATTTCTTACCTTGTGTTTCACTCTGTGGCTTCAGTAATGTTGCTTTGCTAGTAGTTGGAACCGTATACAGGTGCTTATTGGTATCATGCATTGAATAATGAACAAATCTGTTACTTGATGTGCAGGAGAGGCAAGCAGCTCTTTTTCTGCAACTCAGACCAAGAAGGTTTGACATCCTCAAATCAGATACTTGTTATTAAATTTTCTACCTGGGTCCAAAACATAATTTTTTGTTTTTAACTTAAAATATTGTGTGAAAATCAAATTAGTTTTTTGTTTCTATTATTATCTGAAGGACTTAGTTGATTTGAATCACTCTTGTTCTTTGCCAGGTTGCAGATCTTGCACGCTTATCCTTGAAAGATCCTGTCTACGTTGGCGTAGATGATGAGAGGAAGAGGGTAAAGACTAAAGAAACAATGAAAATAACTTTTTATATCAATTAAACTGTAATTCAATTCCCATATGACAACATTTGATGCACTGCAGGTCACTAATGAAGGCTTGGAGCAAGGGTATTGTGTTGTGCCCTGTGCAAAAAGATTTATTCTTCTCTATTCCTTTCTAAAGCGGCATCAATCACAGAAAGTGATGGTTTTCTTCTCTTCAGTTAACTCAGTTAAATTTCACTCAGAACTACTCAAGTACATTCACGTGGATTGCTTCGACATTCATGGGCAGCAAAAGCAGCAGAAACGAACCTCTACCTTCTTTGATTACTGTAAAGCAGAAAAAGGCATATTGTTATGTACTGATGTTGCTGCTCGCGGCCTTGATATTCCTTCTGTGGTATGCTTTTCTTGTTTCTGCTTGATAGTCTTAAATTTTGCAAGCATCATGGTTGCGAACTTTCGTGAATTAATAAGTATTCAATTAGAAGTGAAAACTTCAGTGTCAAATATAAGATTTGTAACGCATCATTTTTCTTTGACATGAACACAGTCTAATTTATGGTGCTTGTTAAAATCACCTCTGTCCATTTCAATTCTAACCTAGAAGTATCCAAACAGTTGGATTAATTTGTATATGTGAGGCTAATATTATACTCCCTCTGTCCAATCGGCTAAGAAATATAGTCATACTGCTATTTATGTAGTTTTAAGGAAATTAACTTTATCATTTTTAAATAGAATATTTATAGTAACCTAACATACCTTACCTGACCTGAACCCTATTGGGTTTTCAGTTTACTTCCAAACCCATCCCATTAGGGCCGGGGCCAGGCTCCAGTAGTCAGGGAGGGAGGAATTTCCATGCTTAAGTTTAAGAGTAAAGATCTTGAGGGTGAGAAGTCCTATATTAAGACGGAATTTGGGTTCGGGGTTTTACATGCTATCAATTGTACAAGTCATTGCCAGATTGTACATTTTATGATTCCTTTGAATGCTAGAGATTCAAGTAGGTTACTTACATTATGGGGTTTTATTGGCCAATCTGTATTGAATTGGGATCGTGTAGAATAAAAAATCATTGGTAGGTATTAAATCAAGTTGAATCGGAAGGTTATCCCGGTGGCCTTACATGATCAAGTTTATGTTTATTGTGTGTGTGTGTGTATTAATATGATTTAAAGAAATTATATGAATAGAAAATATAAAATATGAAGAGTGATTGTTGTTAGAATAGTTATGATTGTAATTGTAGTTATGACTAATCGTAGGAACAAGACCACTTCAGTTTACTTTAGGGTATGCATCATCAGAGGTAATTGATGTTAATTAATTTTTCTTTGGTTGTAGGACTGGATTATTCAATATGATCCCCCAGATGATCCCAAGGTGCTCACTTGTATTTTTTCTTGTTTAAGTTTGTTATATTAATTAGTGTTCTTGTTCTTGTTTGACCTTTGGGTTACTATTTCAGGAATATGTTCATCGAGTTGGTCGAACAGCCCGTGGGGAAGGTTCAAAAGGAAATGCCCTACTTTTCCTGACACCAGAAGAGTTGCAGTTTCTCAGCCATCTTAAGGTCTGGCATATACTTGTAACTCAGTAATCCTTTTTATAGCTGAACAAATAAGTAGATGAACAATAATAAATATTACCTCAAGCTGGAAATGAGATTCCTTTTCTGTTGATTTTTTTCCCGCTGGATATTAAATGTTTGCATAGGATAGAATTAACAATTTTTTGCATCATTTTTTCTTATAATTAATTATATTTAAATTTTAAGTTAAAAGTCTATCAAAATAATTGCAATATATAGAAACCTTATCGACGAAAAAAGTAGGACTTTCTTTTCCAGATATAAAACAAAAGATGGGAAGTAGTTATGATAAGCAGCATTCCACGTTAACAGACTAATGAACTTAATAAGCCTCCTATAAAAGCATTATACAAAGAAATTAGGTGCTTCTAAAGACACGTACTTTTAAACGCAAGGACAAGTCATTAGCTTGTTTATTAAATAAGTTCAATTATTATTCTTATATAGATATTCTGTTAAAATGTCAGGAAGCTAAGGTCCCTGTTAAAGAGTATGAATTTCCTGAAAAGAAGCTGGCAAATGTGCAGTCTCACCTGGTACCTTCCTTCTTCAGCATACATTCAGTATTGTTTTGCTTTTATTATAATTATTGGCTACTTCTTGGCACCCAAGATAATAACGTCAATTGATGCAGGAAAAGTTGGTAGCGAACAACTATTATTTGAACAAGTCTGCTAAAGAAGCATATAGAGCATATGTATTGGCGTACAATTCGCATTCTAGCAAGGATATCTTTAATGTTCACCGCCTCGATCTGCAGGTGCTTACCCTTCTGCTCACGTCAAAATGCAAAATGATGTTTGATACTTTGTCCTGTTTTAGCTTATATTAAAACATGAAGTATGGAACAAGAAGGGGTGGGAGGAGAGGGAGTTAGATAGGTTACCTTTTGCTGTTGCATAGATTGCCTGTTTCATAATTCAAGTTTAAGTATAATCGGCGTAGGAAGCCCTTGAGAACCGTGAATTTAAGTTTGCTGAAAATTTGTTCGATTTCTTAATCTGCATATGATGATGATTTTTTTATTGTTACAATCTAATAATGACCCATTCGTTTACCTTGGTTCTCAACAGGCTGTGGCAGCTTCATTTTGCTTCGCTAACCCTCCAAAGGTTAATCTAAACATAGACAGCAGTGCATCCAAGTTCAGGAAGAAACCACGTAAAGATGAACGAAGTCGACATGGATTTAGCAAGAGCAATCCTTACGGGAAGAATGGTTAAATTGATTGGTGATGATCATTCTTAAAGGTGATAATGACAATTCTGGGGAGAAAGCAAAGTATGATAATTACAAGAAGTAAAATACTAGCAAGATCGGGGGCAGCTAAACTGCTCTATTAAGTCTGTTCTGTGCCCATTTTGCATTGATGTCTTTTATAGTAGTTACAATTTTCTTTGTGAAGCATATAGTTTATGTTGTGAAACGTAGTCCTTTTTATACCCCCGGCATAAAAATTACCAACACAAGGAAATCAATCCTGTTGTTCAATGTAGTACTAAGAATTGAGAGAGTTCATGTTTTATTTGCAGGCCTATTTATTTTTGAGAAATACAAGGAAATAATTCTTGTAATTATAGCTTTTGGTATGGTATGGTATGGTATGGTATATACTTGCTATATTGTAATATATTTTCTTGGCCATAATCATTTTGCTTTCCTAATCTATTGAAGATAAGAAATTTTTAATAATTCTTATCAAAGTGCTTTATATATATCAGCTAATCTATTGAAGCTAAAATTGAAGTCTTGCTCTAGTTTCTCTTGATACTACTCTCTTGATTATTGTTCCAGGTGTGGATATAAAGCAACCACGGGTACTTGAAAAAGAATGGAGTTTGATCCAATCAAACTCTTTCTTCACAATATGCAACATTGTGAGTGAGGAGATATTGATTAAAAATCATTTCATGCACTACTCTTTCTTCCGGCTGACAAAAATGTATGAAAATTTTAGGATTTGAACGTTAGCGTCACCCCAGCAACCCGCAATTTGTGACCATCACCTTCGAGTAAGGACGGTTAAAGCCCCTTTCTGCAACAACAGCCCTTTTGTCACCAACTAATTTGGCCACCCTGTTTGCCATACAAGGACACAAGTATTCATATTAGCAACTTGATTAAGGTGGGGTATAACTGTGAGTGCACAAGTGTAGGAAAGTGATTTTCATTTTCCTTGTCTTTTTAAAGTGCCATTGTAGTCTAAGACTAAGAGTAAGAAATTCTTCCCATGCAGTAGAAAATCATGATTCAACTTTTCTCATGCTTTGTAAGTTTAAGCTTAATGTCACTAGTTTGATTATGTGCAAATTATCATAGTTGTTTGGTTGCTCCAAAAAACAGCTTAAGCAATTGATCTACTCATGTTTGGCTAAGGTCACTCTTTCCTACTGCTTGTTCATGGTTTTGCAGGGAAAAGAAGAAGAAGAAGAAAACAAGGAAAATTTGATTACCCACTACCTGAAATAAGGAGAACTAGTATTCTCTTGCACAGTCTTGACCTGCCCAATCTTTTCCAAAACCTCCATTCCTTCCAAGACTCTTCCCACCACCAGAGAGGACGCATCCAACTCCGGTGAATCCTTGGTGGAAATCACAAACTCCGTCCCATTCGGATCCTTCCCAACCTCTTCCTCATCAACCTCCAGCTTCCCTTTTCGCGCAACCAACTTCACTTTGGGAGGCGGTTTCAACGGATCCCTCACAATAATTCCAACACTTCCAGCCACATTCTTCGCCCCAGGACAGCTCTCGTTCGCCTTCTCCAGTTCAGCAATGAGCTTGTCAGTTGCCAAACTACTGCCTGTTTTTTTCGCAAGTTCAGCATCCACACCAAATGATCTTACTCCACCATGTTGTATATAATTTGGCATGATTTTAGCAAACTCTTTCCTCTTATAACTAATGCCAGCAGCCCCACTGATAAGGTCACTAAATCTAGCAGTGGCTATTGGAGCATTGTTTCCATATAGTCCTATAATGATTCTTCCAATTGGCTCCCCATTAATCGACACATCAAAAAATGCCCGCTTTGTTGTAACTTTGTCTCTGCAGCCATCAGTACTAGTACTAGTAGTAGCAGTAGTATTGTTTGAATTATCAGCTTCTTGTGCATCATTTGTGTCAATTATTGGAGGATTTTCTTCTGCTCTGGCCTTGGACATATGAAACTGTTGATGTGCCTGAGAGCCTAAGAGAATGAGTAGGGATGACTTGGTGCAAATTGCGAGCTCTCGGCGCGATAATTTGGAGGATTGTTTGAGTATGCAGGGAGGGAATGGAGAAGTGCTGGTGGGAATTGTTTGAATTTGTTGATTGGGAGGTAATGATGGTGCTGAGGGATTCAGTAGGCATTTTGCAGTGGACTGCATAACTAGTTTTGGGTTTTGCCACATTTTTTTGGTAAAGAATCTTTTTGCAGTTTCTCCCCTTGTCCACACAGAGAGGGAGGTAGTACTTTGTGGATGAGGAGGATAGAAATGCAATCCAAATGAATTGTGCTTAGGGATAAATGTCTATATGGACACCACAGCAGCCATATCCAAAGTGTAGGAAACTTTTTTATCAGTCCTTTTAGGAGGAGCGGGAACTTCCGACCGGTCCCAAATTTTTTTTGGTTTTTTTTTTGCTTCGACTCCTAAAAATTGTATAGTATTTATTTTAACTCAAATTTTTATAGAATCTAGTGGTTTAAGTGTAATTTGAATATATATAAAAAACAGTATTATAACACTATTTTTATATGTATCCAAATTACACCTAAATCACTGGCCAATTTAACGGATGTTTCTTTTAAACAGAGAACGAAAAGTATCTGTTTGGGCTTTATATAAATGGGAGGGAGATGAACGAATTTTCCTAAGATGAGGGTCGATTAAGACGGTAAAATGAGCAAACAGTTAGATCGAAATATAAATAATTCAAATATGAAAAAATTTTAAAGTTTGATAAATTATCAAACTTTCTCAAATTGTAATTTTTTATTGATATTCAGATCATATTCGTTCAAAAAGTTCAAACTGTTCGGGCTTAATTCGAGATCGTGATTGACTCGGTAGCTAAATAATTTTTAATCAAATCTTATTTTATACTCGATAAATTTTGTGAACCAAATCTGAGCAACTCAATACTAGGCTCGACTGGGTTCATTTACACCCTTATGCTATGTTTGGATTGGAGTAATGAAGGTGAGAATAGAATGAAAAATTTATGTTTGGTTGCGATTGTAATGAAAAAACTGTGCTTGATTTCTTGAGGGAGGGGTTCATTACTATTAGAATAAAATGAATCATTTCACTATTTATTTCATTCCTTCAATTCAAACGTAATATTAGTGTCGATTGAGAAAAATGGGCGAAATGCCTATGTTACCCCCGTGTCTCACTCTTTCAAATATCTCACTTTGGTGTGAAATTTGGCAGATATATTACTACTACTTTTGAGTAATGTGGAGAAAATAATTTAGAAGGGAGAAAAAGTCATTACCAACCTAATTTTTATATTCAGTGTTTATAAATAGTAGTCCACTAATTTGAAAAGGAGAAAAATCATTAGCTTAATCATAATACCTGATTTTTATATTCATAGTGTTTATAAATAATTAATGCGACCAAGACGCATGACTTACTTTATGTTTCTGTCTTTGCATAAGTAAAAGGTTTAGTGGTAGACTACAAGAGACACGTGGATCATAATTTAGGCTAAACATTTAATTAACTTGAGAAACAAACGGAAAAAACTTAATTAATTCGTTAAGTGAGCGAGTGAGTGAGCATGGTTAGTTAGTAGGAGACTTGGCAAAACATTGCTCAAACCCACGGGTAAAGTCGGTCCACCCGTTTTTGACCCGATTCATCACTTATCAAGCCCTTTTAAGCTCGACCTGCCCATTTATCAGGTCTAATAGAACTTATGAGATGATGTGCCGTGAGAGCAGATCTTCTGTTCCTAAATTTTTTATTTTTTTTGTGTTCTTTCACTTAAATTTTAACACATATTTTTTTATTTAATTTTAAAATTAATTAATATTAAATAAAAATTAGGTGTCAAAATTTAAATGAAAAAACACAAAAAAATAAAAAAATTAAGAACAAATAAAATTAAGGACAAATCATGTGCCACTGCCACATATGGAATGGAAGTAAAAAGGGGATACCCTACATCAACACACATACATATAGTTAAAATTTTGATTAGTTTTTAACTTCAAATAAAGTAAGCCCATCATTATTATTGTTGTTGTTACTATAATTTATTTACCTTTTTACACTTAAATTTATAAATAATTAAGAATGACCCCTATTTGCAACACACACTTGAATTAAGAGAATAGTTTTGAATTCAACAGGATTTCTGTGAATCGAGTCTAAAGCCACCTGAAGTGGTAACTTTTCAACATCTCCTAATAATAAGCAATCAACTCGGGGGTGATCAAAACAATAAAATATTTATACAAAACAAAACAACCTACCTACTGAAAGTTGATATATATAGCTCATGAAAACTAATTACAAAATATAACATCAAAATATATATATATATATATATATATATAGTCATCAATACTACTATAAAAATATAATATTCCTTTCATTTCAAAATATAATATTAATAATATAATGATCAATACTTCAAATTTATGATTTATTTTACTTTACTTTTGAAAAAAAAATTATAATTAGTAGTACTTTTTATTTATGTATGTAATTTATAAATTTCATAATTTTATTGTCTAAAATTAAAATAATTAATTCATATATATTTTAAATATAAAAATATTTTTAAAAAATCAAATTTAATCATGCATTTTGGAATAGAGGGAGTATAAGAAGCTAGCTAGCATATATAATACTATATACAATTAATGGTGATTCATATCTACCCACTTAATTTGTTATTCACCACCTCGATCTAGCTCTTTATATTTGATTCACAAATTCTCTCTTCTACAAACAAATAAAAAAAATCCAAAGCTATGGAATTGGCTACTACTACCCTACCCCTAATTCTCTACTCTACCATTACTGCATTTTTTCTATATTTCATACCTAACCTGCGCACCCTCCTTCTTAACCGTCACCCGAGGCCACTCCCACCGGGTCCAAAACCATGGCCTATAATAGGAAACCTCCCACACCTTGGCACCATGCCACACCACTCCATTGCCGCCATGGCTCGGACTTATGGACCCCTCATGCACCTCCGAATGGGGTTCGTCCACGTGGTGGTGGCCGCCTCGGCCGAGGTGGCCGCGCAGTTCTTGAAAACTCATGATGCCAACTTTTCAAGCCAGCCACCAAATTCCGGTGCTAAATATATGGCTTACAACTATCAAGACCTGGTGTTTGCACCCTACGGCTCACGGTGGCGCATGTTAAGGAAAATTTGTGCCGTTCATCTTTTCTCGGCTAAGGCTCTTGATGATTTTCGTCACGTCCGAGAGGTTTGATCGATTTCTTTTCATGTTCACTTCAAATTAAACTTCCATGCAGTTATCTAGCTCATGGATTGCAGTCCATGTATGTATGCATGTATAGCGATTCGGTACTTACTTATATGGATCGATTAATTAACTAACTTTATTATTTAGGAGGAGGCTGCAATACTGACGCGAGCTCTAGTGGATTCGGGGCAGGAGCGAGTGAAATTGGGACAATTGCTGAATGTTAGTACGACTAATGCGTTAGGGCGGGTGATGCTAGGCAGGAGGGTATTCCGTGACGGAAGCAGTGCTGTCGATCCTAAAGCCGACGAGTTTAAAGAAATGGTAGTGGAGTTGATGGTACTAGCGGGTGAGTTCAGCATCGGTGACTTTATCCCCGCCCTGGAGTGGCTGACTTGCAAGGTGTGACGTTAAAGATGAAGAAGCTACATGGCCGATTCGACTCGTTTTTGAGTTTGATCTTGGAGGAGCATAAGCAGCGCGGCCGCCACGGTAGTAGTAGTCAACAAAATCATATGGACTTGTTGAGTATGTTGCTTTCCCTTAAGAAGGAGGAGGATGATGAGGTTGGTGAAGGAGCTGGAGGACAGCTGCTCGCTGATACCGAAATCAAAGCCTTGCTTTTGGTAAGTATCCTATGGGCTAACCTTGCAGCGAGCTACACCTTTAGTAGTCCACCCACAACCGAGGCTAGGCCATCATGTGTATCTATCTGGATATGGGAGGAAGGAAAGTTAAGTTGAGCTACATGCTACTTACTAGTCCAAAACCTTTTGCTTTGCTTTCCATCTAGCTTTCTTAGAAAAGTTTTAAACTAAAAAAGGTTAAAACATAATCTAATCTGATCTGATGAGAGTTTGTTCGTTTGTCTAGGACATAGTTGAAGATAAATTTTGAAACTTAAATTCCTTATTGGACAAATAATAATAATAATAATTAGCAGCAGCAGCAGCAGCAGCAGCGTAAAATTGATTGATTCAACAAGACTCATTTTTAGATGGAGTAAAAAAGTTGCTGCTTTTTCTTTTGCTTTTGCTGCTAATTAAGAACTAGCATTTGATTTGCTTAATCAAGTAGAGAATATAAAAGATTGAGCCCAAAAAAAAAAAAAAGTCAACAGGAGAAATTCAATACAGCACACCAAATTCTAATGTCATACACCAAGCCGCCGATGATCCAATATTTTTAACTTTGGGTACTACCAGGTCGAGGAGGCCCAAAGTAGTTTGTCACAATTCCCATTATAGCAAACCTGGTTTTGAAACAAAAAAAGGAGGGCAAAGATGAATGAGAAAAAATTAAAATAAAAAGGGAAATAAGAGCAACCCCATCAAAACTCAAGACTCTACAAAGAGAAGAAGAAGATCCATCATTCCTTGAAATGCAAAAATGTCTAGCAAGTATTAGCAGAATTTGCTCCCCTTTATGGTTTTATCAGCCATAACCGATGTCAACAATTGAATGAATTGGCCGTAAATGAAACAAACAATGTCTATTTATTAAGCTAAATTTAGTTTGATTAGTTTAGAAAGGCCTTTCATTTAATAGCTATTGGTGTTTCAAAAGTAATCTTTTCAAGTCCACCAGAGGATGCATTCGGGTTGACATCTAGTGCGACATAAATATTATTCATGCAGGCTGCATTCGGGTTATGCTCTAATCAGTCGTCTGACGAACCTGGTTGGTAGACCCACCACAAAGGACAGTGAGATTTCTTCTACTGACCGCGACTTTAATAACTGAATTAGAAGAAACCAGAACGTTAGGTTCAAGGAAACCTAGACCCTGTTGTTGATGTGGAGGATCGGGCTCTCCAGTTACGAGATTTGAGTACCATTCTCAGAAATGATTATATTTTCCACTTTGTTTTTAGATTCAAGGTCCATCTTTTGGATCTCTTTGCATTTTTCCATTTCATGATAGTATAGAAGGGTACTCTCAGCCATCCTTGACTAGGAAGTACCCTATTTTGGGAGGGAATGACTAAGAATTGAAATGCATCGGCTCTGAAAAGCACCTAAATCTCATCGCCCTTGAATTCATCTATTTACGTATAGCTATTGTTTGTGCTCTACAAAGGGATGGACAGAACAAAATATCTAACATTATGTTAAGCCATATAGATCACTAGTGCAGCCGCCAATGTGCTGAGAACCCAAATGGGAAGAAATTAAACAAACAATATATTTATTCAGGTCTTCTTTAGACGTATTGCTCCACTTCCCAGTTACCCACAAGGATGCATCACTAATACTTCAATTTAGTTTTCCAGAAAGCTTGTGTGTAGAATCTCAAACTGATATAAGTAACCGGTATAAGCCTTCGAAATCCTTTCTAAAACAACTTAGGCAATAATCAATTATGTATCCTCAACTCATGAGGTTTAGCATGAAGAATTTTCCAATAGCTTTAAAACAACAGAAGCTTGTCTCAAATGACCCAATCTTTGAGAGGTAACCTAAAGGACTGGTCCTAGATCTTTCTGTACCCTGCAAACCAATTTTACTAAGAACTATAAAATAGTATATGTGCAAAGTTCTGGCATTTATAGTTTATTTTTCCAACAATCAATCACCGTAAAGCAACTCTGTGCCATTTTTTATCCATAACCCTTGATTCCTATCTTCAAAAAGTTTAAGCCCTAATTCCTTGTCACTTGGCTAAGGATCAATTATAAAATACCTTTTTCTGAACTGCTACTACATATTATAAAAGGAAGACAAGTAAACATACAGAAATGATTGCCATTGATTTAGGTGCCAACTTCCACGATTTATCCTTTCAATCAAATATATTTCAATAATGCATGGCTTCTAAATTTGTTGCTTTTATTAAGATTGTGCATGCATCACATCTATGCTAAATTTTCATAATTACTTCTACATTATAGCAACCTACAGGCACTAGTTATCGCTTGTTATGGCTGAAGATTAAGGAAATTCACCAAAAATTATATTCAAGCAAACAGATCCCACTAATTAAGCATAGGATGAAACAGATATCAACAACTACTCAATAACTTCAAAAGTGACAGAAAATCTTCAAATGATTCATCTTCCTTTTATAGGCTATAACACTTTTGGACAAATATAACATGGTGAAAACAGAATGCAATTGGCTTGCATACACACACTCCAAAAAAAATTATTGTGACCTTTTGATTTTGTGATGATCCATAAGAGACCCTCTTTCTTCATCCCAATTCAGGGATTATCCCAAGTCAGGTGACCATTATTCATACATCAACTAATTACTTGTTAAATTTGATTATATTACCCTTAAGTTAAAAAGAGAGTTTAAAATTTTGAGGACCCATTTTTTATATAATAGTGCAATAATTTAAAGGTAAGTGGGAAGCAAAGTTAAAGTCTTTGTCAAGTGTTCTTACTTGTTATTTCTAAAACGATGTGACAAGTTAGTATATATAGTCACTTGAATTGGGGCACGGCAGAGGGGGAATGAAGTACAATATTTATCATGTTATGTCGTAAAACATTTAATGGCTTTCCCCTAAATCATTTGACTTACAGCTCCATACTTTTTAAAGCCCAATCCTATATATGTTTGAGAACTTGATAAGCATACTCCAAATTAAGTGAACAACTAAGCAAATAATACTAACTCAGTATTAGCAAGATAAAAGACCCTAATTCACCAACATAATTACAGCAAACAAGTGACAAACAGAGATACAGGAGAATATGAGGGAGCTAAAACTTACATAACAGCCGTTGAGATCTGCTTGAGATCAGTCTCAAAATTCATCATGTTAGCAAGCGAATGAGCACAGCATATTAGAGCAAGCCACGAACCAAGCTTGTACTGCAATTTATTATTACATCAGATTAGTAGGAAATAATAAATCAATCGATTCAAAGGAAGAGAGATAGAGAAGACGAAGGACCCTAAACATGGCGCCGGCAACACCGAAGATGATGGCGATGAAACCAGAGTAATCAATTGGAAGATTTTCTGGTGGCACCACCGGAGCTACATACGGCTTTGCTGCAGACGGTTGCCGTGGATCGTTACCCGCCGACGACATTCTCTTTCTGATGTACAACTCGCTTAAACCTTCCTCAGCTCAGCTAAAACTATAAAATAGCCTATTACTCGTCGAGTCTTGACCCGTGCTAAAATATAAATACTAAAAAGACAAAATGTACTCCAAATTTTATATCTTATTTACTTGTGGCACCTTTTGACTTAAAAGATGTATATGCTCAAGACACCTCATACTTAATTATGTGTGACAAAAAACACATTTTTACCAATTAGCCGGTCAAAAGTGACCGGTTGTGACCGGCTAAGGTTTGTCTGTTTATTACAGAGGGGGTAATATTGGTAATATGCATAATTAAGACTTAAGAAGGTATTTTGACATCGGTTATGTACTTATGTTGGTTATCAGACCAAAATTCTCAAATAGATTTGCTTAGGGTTCGCGATTCGTGAAGGAAAAGATGGGGGATTCTCAATTCTTGAGGGATTCGGTCGACAATGACGTTTATGGAGAGAAGGGAGTCCCAGAATATAGTAAGTGATTCTCGATTCGGTCTGATATTTTTTAGTGTGTACTTTTTATAGTTTTGTGACTTCCTTTTCTTTGTTTATTGTGTTCTGTAGTAGTTTGAATAAGATTGTTGCTTTTTGTAGTATTTGTTTTGTAATGGTCCTTTTTATGCTTTGTTCTCCCGATTATGGGTAGTGGTCCCGATAGTGGGTAGTGGTCCACACATTTAACTGGTAGTGGTCCCTTTGTCTTTGTCTTTGTGGTTGTGCAGTCAATAAAGAATTTTTTTCATTCAAAATTTTCCATGGTGGACACTTTGAAGATAGCCCACATAAGCAGTGGGTGGGAGGTACATTCAACTATTTTGATTTACCATCCCCGATTACATCTCTTTACTTGATATAAATTAAATGGGCAAGCGGTTGGGATATAAAGTTGGACACTTAAAGTTCCAAAGACAAGACACTGCACCCGCAACTAGTATGGATAAGTGGATTATGGGAGTTAAAAATGATGATGATGTTATGACAATGTGTATGTTTATCCTCGCTTAAGGCTAATTGAAATATATTTAGAGGTGATTAGACTTATTAGAGCATCAATTGACTTGGATTATGAAAGAGAGAGTCAACCGATGAAGATTATGTGGATAGTTACGGGGAAGAGTCTTACGAGGATGAAGAGGATTATGACTTAGATGAGGATGATAATGATAGAAAGTGAGGGTGATCGGTGGTGGTGAATCGATCTGATGCGGTGGCAACCGAGGTCGGGCGAGGACAAAGGAAGGAAAAACAAAGAGAAGGAAGGTGTCTTGAGATGAAAAGCGAAAAGAAAACAAACTTCGTAAACCCAGTACACAAGAAGAACCACATGAACGTGATTTTCATCCTCTAACTATGATGAATCGATGTGGAAAGGATGCCTAGAAGAGATGAATTTGATCCCTCAAATACATGACTTACATGAAGAGATCTGCAAATGAATTTAGGGAAGATGTCACAGAGGATCCTGAGTTTGAGTTGGGAATGACATTTAACAATGTCATTTCGAAGTGAAAAGAATCGTAAGTCATGGCATCAAACAAGGAAGGAAAATTTATTTCAAAAAACACATCAAATAAGATCCAGTAAGGTGTGTGGAGCCGTATGTACATGGTACTTTTTATCTTTATGCAAAGGTGAAAGATATACATTTAAAATAACTAGGTTACGAGAAAGTGCATACTTGTTGCGTAGAATGGGATAATTATTGTATAAATGCAGAATATATTGCCAAAAAATATGAAGATGATCTTGAATGAATCCTACACGGGGATTAGATCGGTTTAAGCAATAAAGTGGTTGCAGATTTGGATCGAAACTCAACAAGAGCCGACAGAGGAAGGCTCTTTCTGATGTACAACTCGCTTAAATGTCAAAGCAAGGTGTCTTCTGCTCAAAGACTACACATGGAAGGGGAAACATGTTACAACATTAAGAGACACTGAAGCTGCGGCAAGATCCAAAGAAAAGAAGATCCGTTTTAGGAAACATGGCGATCAGCTATACGCCAAATGCATTTTGTCTCTATTTTTTGTTCACCGAATGACATAAAGGTTCTATGGTTTTGGTTTGTGCATACTTGTTGCAATGAGATATCATAAGTCTGAACAACATTTCACATCAACCAACTAAAGACACCATCTTCATTCAAACACATGAGTTAAAGCAAACATGGTTGGTGTGCAAGTGATTTGCAACAAATATCTTAATTTGCACACCATACCAATTTAAAAGCCATTTTGCACATCAACCATAGATTTTCTTGTCGGCTTAACTAAGACACCACCGTATCATCACAGCATCTTCATTCACACATGCACAAACACATAATTTAAATCTTACACCATCTTCATTCATCTAAATTGCCCATGAATTACAACCAAAAACTTCCCTCTCTACAACCAATACATACATGATTTCATTCTTTACTACCTGCATGATGATATAGAAATTACAAAGTACTACCAATACATTGCTTAGCAAATTACTTGTAGGGAATTTTCGTCTTTGTTGAGTTGAACATAAATAAATAGCCTATTACTCGTCGAGTCTTGACCCGTGCTAAAATATAAATAACCATAAAACCGACAACCCACTTGACCCGTTAACGAGTTACCCGGATGGGGCCGCGGGAACATAAATTTAGGGATTTGAGGCACAAAATTTAACAGGAAGCAGACCCAAAGCTTCTGCTGCTTCTTCTTCTTCTTCTTCTTCTTCAGTAGTGTCGGCATGATAACAATAATAGGTCGGAAAATGGAAGAAACTACATCTTCTTCAGCAGAATCTCATTCTTTCCAATCTGAATCTCCAGCAGCAGTAACACCATCACCACCTCAACCTTCAACAGTGACACGGCTATGGAGACCAGCGGCTCAGAGAAACCTCAGAAATCAATGGTCCAACTTGGCTTCTTACAGGCAAAAATGGGTCTCTCTTTCTTCAACAGCTCGATCACATGCCATTTCTCTTGTTAATGCTTGTCTCTCCCAAAGGTATTTTTTGTTCCCAATTCATATTCTAAGAGTTTATGTAAGAATTTATATGTATTCCAGTTGGGATGAATTTGTTTTTTTTTACAGGTACATGAATGCTAGGGAGCTGGGTGTTTTGAGTGATATGCCTGATATAAAAAAGAAAGCTTGTTGGAAATTGTTCAAGCAGCAGGTATTCTTATGTAACTTTTGAACTTCAGGGCTTCTACTTTTAATGACTACTGGATTAGTAATGAAAGTGTATTGTTACTTTCTCTTGTTTTCCAGTAAGAGACTGAATTAAATTAAGATAAATTCTTGAACTCTTGGTCATGTAATTTGCAGTAATGTTAAGCAGTGAAATTATGGCGTCTAATACTCATTCCTTAACAGATATAATATTGTATATAATTGTTATATGTTGCAAAGTTACTAGTTATTTTCTTCTAAAAAATAAATATATATATATATATATATATATATATATATATATTTTATCTCAAGAAAATTCATGTTTTGAATATCTGTTGAAATAACAAACGACTTGGGTGATGTATTTTCTTCACTGCATGAAGCTAGGACGCTTCTTTTTTAAATTTTCCTCAATATTTGATCAGTGACCTATATACACCTTTACATTGATTGTTACTTGATTGTCAAAGAAATTATCAACATGAATTAACAAAAGAAACAAAATAAAATTATGAATATGTCTGAACCAAAATGTTCAAAAGCATGTCGAATGGATATTGCCAACTGAAATTATTTATTTAAAGTACTTTGCCTGTCTTATCTAAAAGGTGGTTAGGTTTTGCGGCTTATCTCTTGAATGGTTTCAGCTTTATGTTTCGATAATAACCCAGAGAAGATACTCTCTCCATTCCTAAAAGATTGTCGTTTTAGAAGAAAAAATTTGTTCCAATTTATTTGTCGTTTACAACTTTTTAGGAGAATAAATTATTTACTTTCCTATATCACCCCTATCTTCTCTCATTGTCCCAAGAAATTTTCTCCCTTGTATTAATAGTTTTCAACTTCCCACAAATGGGTAGTGATGGAATTTCAAACAAATTTTAATCGTTAAATGATAGTATTAAATGACTTTCTAAATCCATGTGCAAAAACCTTAAACAAAGGAACGGAGGTAGTATCTTTTTTGAGTTTATCATTGGAATATTGTGCTTTGAAAGTTGAGCAGACCAAACTATGTTTTTGTGTAGTTGTTGGTTTTATGCTTTTTTCTCGCATGGTATTTTCAACTTCATTGATCATTAGCCAAAAATTAACCAGATTAGTTTTTTTTTCCTTTTTTGTTAATGAATCGAGTTAGTAAAACATGCAATAGACCCTCTTGTATACAATGTGAGCCACTTTGGCCCCTTTTAATACATTATTTCTTACTTATCAAAAAATTATTTTTATTTTCTTTTCCTGATCATGAATGTCATGCCTATAAATAGTCCTTATTAATTCATCTTTTTTGTTGCAGGACTTTCATAGGAGTAAAATCTTATCTTCTTACAAGGATATGGTAGGCATTCTTACATGAATTCAATTGGTTATGGAGAAATGTGAACACCTTTTAGCTTGCAATGTGTCGCACAAGAAAGCAAAAGAATCAAATTGACATTTTTTTATAAGTATGAATTTATTCAAAAAACGCACCAAGGGGTGCCACCCATGTACAACCAAAACCATAGAAAAACAAATCAGTCCTACACCACCAAGACACATTATTGCTTCATGTCCTAGGCGAAATTCCAGCAAAATTCAGCAAAACCAATACACCTAAGGATTTGATATGCACAATAGATCACTCTGTAAACTCCTTCTCAACACCCACCAAATAATCCACCACAGAATTATTGAATCACCCCTACTGTCCAAATACTCCGCCACAGTAATCACCCCAACCTTTTAGGCTCCTATAATAAAATTGACTGAATAAGCCACTCCTATGCTAGGAAAACGGACAAATTAAACCACCCGACACGTGTAAGCTAAAAACACGCCAGCACTTTGGACATGCATGGGGTAAACAAATAATTAAATAAATAAAAATTCCAATTAAAAAGTTAATTAAGGGTACCCATATGCAATTAGTACTTTTTAAACCTAGTTTTTTCAAATTGGTATCTTTGAATGGACCATATGGTGTAAGCTGTATATGTTATAAATTTGTATATGGACCATTTGGGCTGCCTAAAATGGGTATGTTAATAAATTTGTTTAAGTTTTTATCATGCTCTATTAATAATTAAATTTATTTATTGTAAAAAATACATTTATATTATTATTATATATAATTGAACATGTCCCCGACGTATCGTATCCTGTTTGTTTTTTTTGAAAATGTCATATCCCGTGTCGCGTATCGTGTCGTGTCTTTGTCCCGTGTCCAAGACCAAGTCGGTGCTTCATAGCTCCTATGACTCTCCCACCTTAAGGAGTCCTCTCCTTCACTGAACTGTTTGATCCCACCCAAGTCCACCAGAAACTGCTCCACCTCATCAAATTCTCAATTCTGAAAGTGAGTTGCCATGAAAAATGTCCATCCTCTTATCAAAATATATTTAGGAACCCATGCCTCTCAATCCACTGCTTAAGAGAAAAAGTTTGAGAAGGTGCTCCATAGCTCCTCCATCCCAACAACAATGGTCCTTCCAAAATCCCATCTAAGCAGCCCCCGCCTCCAAACCCATGAGGTGCCACCCACCTCCTCCCATCCACCAACAATGGTCTTCTAAAATCCCAAACAATATAATTATGTCTTGTATTTCTTGAAGTAAAGAAATTTAGGGTTGAGACATTTTGGGTACCAAAGAACAAGGGAACTAGAAAGATGGCCCTTCTGTCACCCTTGCATTATAATCCTGTTTGTTTCTCTCTAACTAATAAAATTTATTCTTCTTTTATCTAAAAAAAGAAGATGAAAATAATACTTTTGCACTCAGTTTTGTAATTATCTATAGGTAGCTATAGTGATTCACATGGTGAGCACTAGTACATCCATGAGATGTTTCCTCAAAGGGACTGGCAGTAGCTCAATTCTACAATATTCTAGTAGTTCTGCGAATGGGATTGATGATGGTGATGGAGGGGGAATCCCAGTCTTTACGTTTTGGTCAATCTCTTCTTTTGGTATGTTCATCATATCTATTTAATATTATGATTACTTTATGTAGAGCTATGTGGCAACAGTTCAGCATGCAAACATGTTAATTATGAACATAACATGCAACTCATGGTTTCTACTTTCTAATTTATATATTTTTCGTCTTTTCTTTTATTTATTTATTAATAATTTCAATTGAAATTGGAAAGAACAAATTAAATGTTTTTGGCCTATTTTTCCATTATTTGTTGATGCTCATGTACGCCTTTAAGAAAAAACATATTTTTAATTGTAACCATATCTTTAGCGAATAATTTTATAGTCTAAATAGGAGAAAAGATGCCTTTTCTAACTTTGTCTTTGTCTTTTTCTTGTATAAAATGTATTTTATGTCGTTGCATGGTTTCTATTTTGATGTCTAGACCAGAAAATTGTAATATTCATATAGTAATCCTAAACGTCTTATAACTCAAGACTCACGTGAAGTCCACTATACAAAAGTTAGTACGACATGCTTCATCGCTGAACACATAAACACGGTTAAGTTTTTTTATCGAGTGCTCTGTCACGTTGGCCATTATTCTTTTTGTAATTTGATGAAAATAATGGGGAGTTTAGTAATATTACTCTACATCTCTACCTACTTATCGAAAGGATAAAATAAAAATAAAATATTGATGCATTAATTTTATTACCGTCATGTTTGAAAAATTAAGAGTAGTTTAAAATTTTGTTGACCCCGTCCAATATATTTCAATGTTACTTAATGGTATAGTGAAAAATAATATTGAAATCTTACTTTTTTAAAAAACTCATAACAAATACACTGAATCTGCCTTCCTCTGAGATAGTGATACAACAGTACCTTGAAATTAACTCATTACTCTTAAACCCTTCTGAAGAATTTCCACAAGTTTCTTCTTATGTTGATTGATATATCTTGATGAGTGCTACCATAACAATTTCAGAGAAGTTGGGACAGGAGCTTATTCAGATGTTCACTCTGGAACTAAATTTGAAGGTGAATTGCAACTTTGGCTGGTCATTACAGAATCTCTTGTTTCATTTAAACATGGTTCATTTCATCTTACTGTTTTTATGTCTTTTGGTGCATCGATGCGAAAGAGCAGCGGTTGCTTGTTATGGAGTTGCTATCCATCAGTAGTGAAGAAGTTCCGCAAAACAATGGCTTGAATTGGTTGGACGAACTTTATTCAGGGGAGTTTGATGATTTGAGTAGATGCAATTTGTATTCTAGAGAAGCTTGTGAACCAGTTCATCCAAGGTTAGAGGGTCGAAAATCTGATAAACTAATACTGCAAACTAAACATCAGCCAGATCATGATGTTTTACAGGTGGGATAAGTATATGTATACTTAATATTTAGTTTTGCCTGATAATAAGCTGTATAAATTTATGTTTGTGTTCGAGTTAAAAGCTGTTAAAGCATCTTTAACATGCGACTTGATTTGCTTTTTGTGCATACATCAGCTCACCATATGTAGAAGTTACGCAATATATTCTGTGTTGTGGCAGGAGTGGATCAAAAATATTTGTGTTGTTATTCTCATTAAAGAAATTGAAGACAATATAAGTGGATTTGTAATTATCTTAAGAATTAAGCTATAGATTAAACTACTTAATATTTGGGAAGACGTGGTCCGGTATCTAATTATAGCCAAAGAGGTAGATTATCTAGTTAATCAGACGCATATTAAGTGTTTATTGCGTCTCTCCCACCATGTACATTAGTGAGAAGATTATACAAACAGGGTATGAGGAATGATTAATGTTAAATTAATTTTCTTAATATTAACTTAATTTTTCTAAATTATTTAAATTTTTAAAAGAGACAAATTTGAAATGAAAGCTTAGTGGGCGCCATGTTTGTTTGCAAAAATGATGGATGTGATAGAACTATTTGTATTAATTTAAAGTCATTATGAACTATTTTGTCACATTGAGTAGTCCTTTTATTTAATCCTATGAACGGACTATTCTTTATCATTTTTAAGGTTAATTTGATGCCTCGTTATATAGCCTTGAGATTGACAGACTATAGGCTGATTTAAATTAGTACACAGAGTCCCATTCATCATTTTTGGAAAACAAACATGGTACTGTAATTTTATTATCTGTTTACTCCAATTGTTGTATTTCAGAATATGATCTCTCCTTCTCTTTCTTTATTTTTTTGAACAGCCAGTTGTTTGTTGTCTTGCAGGTTTACTTAACAACCTGGCTTGCAGATGTGAAGGTAGATAAATACAGGTAGGTAAATGAATCCGTTTTTATTTTTTTGCTGGATGGAGAAAAATATATTTGATTTAGTTTTTTTACTTTTTTCACAGGGTGGATGAAATATTTGCTTCAGTTGGCGAGGAAATGCAGGTTACCCTTATTTGAATCTGGTGTCTGTCTGGCAGGCAGGCATGCATGCGAGGGAAGAGAGCAATGAGAGACTACATTGTTTAAGTTCGGAGGTTACGTACATCGTTATTAGAAGTCTAAATACCATAACAAAAATTTTGATTAGATTAGATTAGAGTTGAGTAGCAACTCCTTGGTGAGAAAGGAGAGGTAAACTGATATAAGTATGCATGTATGTATGTAATGATATTTTAACCCGTTACTATTTAATTGTGTTTGCGACAGAATCATATTCACCCACCCTATAACAAATTTGGATTAAAAACATGTCTACAAGGATGGTCTGGTCTTGATAATAAATTATCAAAACTCCTTGCCTTGGCCTTTGGAGGTCAACTTTAGAAATGAAAATCTTTTTTGTTGAACGAGGGGAAGAAGTACTAATTAACTAATAGCTACTAACAATATGTACTCGAAGCCCAACTTACAAATGAAGATAATTTTTGAGGCCATAGTAAATTTGACACACCAATTTAACTTTTACAATAAAATCCACACAACAGAAACTAAAATGTATATATCTGTATATATGTATAGCTAGAATTAGGACGACTACATGTAAGGATGCACTTATATCTTGTCCCCATTACCGAGAAAAAATAACGGGGTAACCCAAGTTTCTACAAATTTCATTTCACAGAGATGTACATGAACCAAACTTGTATTTCCCAAGAATGACATCAATGGCCTAATGTAACTTTTGACGAAACAAACTACTTTCCATTCTTCTCCTGCACTTCCATTTGTGTGGTTCTATTCTGTTTTCATGAGTTACTTCCAGTATATAACTAGCAAGAAAATAGACTAGGGAAGCACATAGATGCTAATATAGCTATCCAAGCTGAAAATAAATAAATTAATGATCATAGCGAAAGACATTGTACCCTATCAGGGAGATTTCTAGGCAATGGAATTGCACTGACATATTTATGAGGGAAGGCTTTCTGAGCAATCGAAGCATCGGTGGACGATGAGGTCTCGGCCCCGTCAGCTTGCCCTGGGCCATGAAACTTAGCAAAACGATTCATGACAGAAATTTTCTCTAGATCTTGACCTTCCACTCTCAAGTCCAAGACCGATGACGACCTCTTCTCAAGTCTGTATCATGACAAGGAAGCTTAATTTTAAAACTATTTTTTTATTGTAGAGAGAAAGTAACAAGAATTAATTGACATACTAACACCATAAAATAAATGTTGCAATTTCAATTTCAATTCTCCAAACAACCCCCCACCCAAAAATAACACGTTATTCCCTTCGAAACTTCACCCACAACACATCTTGGCACTTACCCAAAAAAAAAAAGGAATTAATAAATAAAGCAAGTAAACAAGAACTTGGCATTAATGACTCCCCGAAACTCGAGACTAATTGCAATCCTACATATGATAACAGTAAGTGCTAAATTTTATGGACCAGCAAATGACAATCAGTGTTGAGTTTTGGCCTAATAATTAATTCAGATCATTTTCACGGGTAAACAGTAAAAGGAAAAAAAAGAAAAAGGAAAAAAGAATGACCTTCATAATCAATATAAAATCTGATATATATATATATATATATATATATATATATATATACACACACACATATATATATATATATATATACACACACCCACACACACCCACACATATGCATACATAAAATAGGTTTAAAAATGTCCAAGTTATATGCTTTTATAAATGTTTTTCCATTTAGACTTGATAATCTTTTATAAGGAAAAGGAAAATTGAATAAAATGTTAGAAATTACATTTGATCAACATTCCTTGCAAAATACTCATGTTGTCCAACTTCCAAACAAAGACCTTTTTTCTTCTTCTTTTTTTGAAGACAAGGAAAAATAAAATTGAATAAAATTATGTTCCAAAAAACCCAAAACATACATTATGTAAAATTCAAGTTCCATAAATTATTATTTTTTTAGCAAAAAAAAGCAAAAAGCATAATAATAATCATATCATATATATATATATATATATATATATATAGGGGAATGATCCATAGCCATAGTTGTCTATGGAACTCTATCCTGCCAACCCATATGGCACCGTTAAAAGTGAGATCTTGCGGCTCAAAAAGCATGCATCATTAAATCCTCCACTAAGCAGTTGAGCTGATGGTGCAAACCGATTAAAAATGGTTAACTCTTTTTTCACCAACAATGGAGAAAAATAGAGTTTTGACAGATCGTTTCTCTTCCCCAAGACAATTCTGGAGATTACTAGGGTGATAGGGTCCAAATTTGCTCAATTAATCCGCCATCTCCATCATAATCGAAACAATCTGATTCTAGCTCTTTGCATCTAAGCCATAGCTTGGTCTGTGAAGAGCATCAAACAATTGCTATTCACAATCTTTTAAAAACAAATCTTAAAATAGACGCCATTGAAGATTGGGTCAAGAAAGCAAAAGCAAGGAGTAAATTGGAGGGTTTAGTTCAAGTAACTAGAGAAGAGAGAGTCAAAAAGCTTTTGAATCTCGGGTCTGACTAAATAAACCCTTGAATCACAATCTACTCTTGATGTCCCAATCTGCTCTTGATGAATTGTGGCTTTAGATCCTTCATTTGATTTGAAATAGGGCTGGAGAAATTTGGATGAGCTGCTATCAACTTTGTAGGAGAAAACGCTAAAAGTTCTATTGAATTGCCAGATAGAGATAGAGAGAGAGAGAGAGAGGTGGGGAAAAAACAGATTTCGGTTTGTAAATGTCTTGGGGGGAAATGGCAAAAACAGTCATCTACCCAAGTAACCCAACTGTTCGCACCGTCCATCAAACAGTTAGGTGGAAAATTTATTGAAACTTATAAACTGGGTTGTCCAAACGGCACGTCTACGACTGGAGATTGGTCGGCAGACTATTTATCCACAGTCAATTGTGGCTATGGATAATTCCCCTTAATTAACTATATATATATAAATATAATATATTGGAAATCACAAACCTTGGGGTTCGTAGCAAAGTCAGGGGTATATTACAGTTATAATTTCACTGCCTATATTTTAAAAAAGAATACGATTCTTAAAATGGTCAATTTTACCATATAAATCAAATTTTGACAGTTAAAATGGAAAGGTGATTTTTATATAGACACACACACTCTTACATTCATTGAAAAATATTTTACTATTTTTATGTCTCATTTATTTTCCTTTCAGTCGTGTTTTCCAAGTTCCAAACATAGCGCAGCGCAATTAATTTCTACTCCTACCATCCCTAGCTTTTGTACACACTACACAATAATGTGAACATCTCATGCCTCAGCTACAACTATTTCTTGACGCGTGTTAATACAAAACAATTCAACGAGGTACGTAGGTGTTGCATAGGCCAAGCTACAGATATTTGAACCTGGGGGTAATACTCCATGGTTTAGTTTACCAAACTTATCGAGCAAAGAGCTTGACTAGCATGAGTTCTTCGTTAAGTACTTCATGAAACATAAAATCCTTCAATTTTACGATTATGAACTCACTTGATATATATATATATATATATATATATATATATATATATGGAGCTTATGTGGCCATTGAATCTTATACTATTCATTTCAAGAACTGGAATCACGATATAAAATCACAACTCTCCCACCGCAGCAGTGTTACGGTAGGAGACTTGATTATTTTTTGATAACTTGCTCCTATCGCAACACTGTGCTGCAGATGGAGACCTGACTACTGCAAGACGGTGTTGAGGAAAGAAGCAAACAATTATGAACTCACTTGTTATATATATATATATATATATGAAACTTACCATTAGGGGAAGCCCTATTAACCGATCACATTCCAATGAGTGTCATATAAAAGGTTAGTTCATCCCCAACTCGGACAGTGCACAAGGGAAAGCTGTAAATGGCTTAGGTTTCAGAGGAATTTGTTGTCCTTTCGGAAAGTTAGATTGTATATATATATATATATAGAGAGAGAGAGAGAGAGCTTATGTGACAATCGAATATTATACCATTCATTTCAAGAACTGGAATCACGATATAAAATCATAACTCTCCCACCGCAGCAGTGTTACGGTAGGAGACTTGATTATTTGTTGATAACTTGCTCCCATCGCAACACTGTGTTACAGATGGAGACTACTACTGCAAGACAGTGTTGAGGAAAGGAGAAACACTCGCTCAGTGTGCTTTTAAATCGGGGACACCGGATCTTACAACAAAACAAATGGTGCAAGATTTGATGACCATATATGCTTCCATAGTCAACCATTTGCTATGAATCAGACCCATATACCATAACCCACCTTGGGTTATCGCCAATATGGATTCTCAAAACATGATCAAGTGACCATATACTGTTGTACACAATGGCAAAACCATACTTCATCCTCATAAAAGTTAAAACTAAGAATTAGTACAATTACTCATCTATGCAAGGCCTGGTCCCAAATATTTACAATTTTAAAGATGAACCTTACATCTACAAGGGCAATTCACCTTTATAAAAACCAAGAAACAGACTACACTATTTGGACTGAACCTGGTACATATGCAAAATGAAATTTTTAAATATTGAAGAAGACGATGACACAAGTCAGTCAAAGACTCATCATAACTTTATAAAGTTGACCACAAAATATAGTTCTTTATGTAATACCACATCATATATGTAAATGTCATTCTCAGCAATTACATCAAACACAGAAGGCCACAAAAGTTGTCAAAGAACTGATTAACGAAGGGAGTAAGGAATATGTTAGAAACCAGCTTTCAAAAATATAAATAAATAATATAATATATTGATGGATTACCTCAACAAATCATTTTCTAGCTTCCTTGCTCTACCCATGAAGTCTTCCATAACTCGTGAAAGATGATGGTCATCAATTCCATAAGATGTTTTGCACTTATCAGCTTGGCTACAAAACAATTGCCCAAAACAAATTACAATGGGCAGAATAATTTCACTCTTAAATAGCAAGTAAAATGTGATCCTGCACAGATATGATTGAACCATTTCAAACAACTTCAGAATAGTTCTACATACAAGTTTGCTCCATCAGGAGGCGCTTCAGAATAACTTTTCGAGCAAGAGACTAGGCTGCATGCATCACCTAATGCTAGTCTAGCAACAAAATAAGCCAGAGACTCGTAGTTTGAACTGGCATTTGCAGAGAGAACCCCTGCTGGAGGAGCACTAAAAAGTTGCTGCATAAGCTGTGTTGTCAAAATAAGTCGTCTTCTTGCTCTCGGCATTGGTAGTCCATATTCAATTGTACCAGTGTCATCCTCAACCTAATATAAGAAAATAAGATATAAAAACTACTAGAAGTTTGTGCAAGGACTGAAAAGTAAAGTCATGAATAATTATACAGATGGTGACAACAGTTCACCTTTTCACTTAATCGATTTGCTGATTTGGACCAGTCTGTTTCTGCCATGCTGCAAACAAGGAAAGTTCTTGCATATTAGTTAAAACTTAAGTAAAATAAAATTAATAGGAAAAGAAAAAAACAAGTAAACCTCCCTCTGTCTCATTATAGTTGTGTCCTCTCAGCCTTCAAAGTGTGGCATGAATTTTAAGCCATAGCGAAAATAAAATTATTACATTATATTAAATATGTTAAATAGTTGAAGTATAAAATATAAATAAATTAAAAAGGAATAATTTGAATACAGGTTGGCCCATATCCTTTTTTTCTTAATGAATCTGTTTTTATTCAATATGATATATAAATGTGCTCAACATATCTATAAATTCAGACCATGCTCAGGAAGGGGGACGACTAAAATGGGATGTAGGGAATATAAATGCAAGCTTGGGTGAAAAAACAATGTAGTACATAAATATATACAGAGGGAGAGAGAAAGTAAGTAATTGCTGTACATTCCAAACCACCTGATAGTCTGTAGATTTCGCGAACCCTGTAATACTTCTTTGTGCCAAGATTGAAGCTCAGATGTAGCATTTTTTCGCTTCTTTGGTCTCAAAACCACAAATGTCTGACCTACGTTATCTGGAGGAAATGACTGGGGTGGAGAAAAATGTTCAACTGCTTGTGACGCAGAGATTGAGCTTTGCCAAGTACCATTTTGATTTGTATCAGCAGCAGCATTTACATGCTCCATTGAATTTAGTGTATGCAAACTACTAGAAGACTTCCCAAGCGTGAATGGTTGTTCCACAATCTTTACAGTGTCAGCTTTTTGGGCATCATATATTTGCAACATCTGCCCATTTTTAAAGGTTCCATATTGACTAAACCAAGATGGTGCCATCTGTGGAGTAATCTTAGGCAGTTCAATTCTAACAGAAGTTGTACTATTACCATGAGAATAACTTTGACACTCATTCTGATTAAATGCAAGCATATCCTGAGAAGGTACATTTCCGAGTTTAGAAGAAGAGGCATTCCTCTCCAAATAATCATCTGCCCCTGAGAAACTAAGCATTTTGGGATCTCCAAAAGGAACGGAGGAGCGTGAAACTGATGCATCTTCCACCATACTATTGCTTTCATTACACTGTTCTGACTTGGAAGCAGCTTGCTCACCAAGCAGAATATTATTGGGTCCTTTCGGTCTCTTCAGGCTCCTATTACTTGGATCAGTCTCTACATTTTTCATGGCTCGCATTTGATTCAGTAAGGAGTAATTTTGCTGGAAGAAGTTATTTGGTTTCAGAGAACGGCCAAAGGCTTCAATATCTCTCTGAGTTGAAGCGGGATTCGAAGGAGATGCATCAGAGAGATGCTGGATGATGGACTCTTTCCTCTGTGATTCATTCATCTTTTGCACCAAGTCAATGTTTCCAGATGACACCTGCAGACAGGGATTTTCCTTCGTCATTTGCTCTTCTCCACTAACAAAACCTTGTGAATGCACGGATCCTGAACCTAAGTCGGAGGGAATATTCCCCCTTATTTTTGCATCTTGATCCTCTAGATTCCTCAGAACAGAGGAAGTTGATTCCACATTTTCTGATTGATGAGACTGAAAAAGTTTTGGCTGGACCTGCTGAGCCTGAGCACCTAAAAATTGTTGCTGCGCATTAGTCCAGATATTAGGCAACATTTTGGAAAAGGCACCCTGTTGAGACATGCTAGTAGCAGTGAAAGGCTGAGAAACTGACACCACCTCCCCGGGTGAGATTTTTTCAGCTGGGGCTCTTTCATGAGAATAGTTGGTAGCCGTTGGCCGGGAAATGTTCGCATATGAATTAATGTTATCATATGGAACGCTGCAAGCTGTATTGGGAAAAGAAGCCTCTGCAGATTGACCAGTAAGTGTAATAAAAGAGTCAACTGCCTGTTTGGGAGGGAGAGCATGTTTATCAAAACGCACATCAATTGACTGACTCATTGATCCTTGTTCCCTTGCTCCAGCTATTAGTTGATTTTGAAGTTGACTTCTTGAATAAGGAAAACCAGAATTAAATGCAGAAGAGTTTCCCTGTGTTTTACGCACTGATGCTTCATGGGAAGTTTGTCCAGGAAAAACATTTCTATTATTCTTGAATTCTCCTTGAGATCTTTCATGTGAAGAAAGCAAAGATTGACCCAAAGTGGTGGAAGACAACTTTATATGACCCTTGTCTCCTCTCTCAGAAGTTGCCTGATTTGAAGTAGGAGAATTAATTGTTGAGGGGCTCTGAGAAACATGGTTTGAAACAGATAGCCGTTGTGATGGAGGGGCCAGTTGTAAGCCAAATCCTTGAGAGGCAGAGGACTGACTTCGCTGGAGGCGACCACCAGATCCATCAGAATTTTCTGCTTGATTCGTTTCAGATAAAAGATTGTGTTCAGAAGAACTGAAGTACATCCCCATGCCACGCTCCTTTGATTGATCCACCTTGTGTAGAAGCTCCAGCATATTTTGACTGCAGTAAACAGAAAAAGTCAAAAGTATGCACTTCAAAGCCAAAAACAGCAAATGCCATAAAGAAACAAAAAAAGTGACTTTTATAGAAAAACTTGTATTAGACATAACTATTGAAATAATACACAAGCCTTAAAGAAGTACAATAACATGCATCTCAGCAAATGATCAAAAGATAGAAGTTGGTAGATTCTGAAAATATTGAAGGTTTTCTTTATTTTTAAAAAGAACGTAAATTTTAAATTAAATCTGTACTACCTTGAATGAGATGCCTTGTTCGATGCAATCATGCCAACAGATCTGTCGAAGGGAGCAGACATACTAGGTTTATAACCAGGAAGAATGCCCCTATGGGGCACCTCATCTAATCCTGTAGTGTCTCCTTCACGATCAGCCCATTGCCCCTGTAGATAGAAGAGAATTCACATTTCCTAGCCAGCAAAAGGTTTAAGGAATAGGTATACTCATAAATACACATATACACTTATAATTAAACTCATAATTCACCTTCCCCATTTCAGTAGAACTTTTAGGAACATGACCAAAAAGTTTTGACTGTCCAAGGAACCCTTGCTCTTGACTTTTTAATCCTTGAGAGTTGTGCAAAGGCATGGCCTGTGAGTGGGTAGCCTGCCTCGCCCGATAAGAAGGCTCAACATCCTCGTCCAAGTTTCCCATAGGATGGTACTGAAATTTTCGAGATACAGAGGTTTTCCGACCAACCTGATTAGATGACTTTTGCTTCCCACCTGTCTGAATCCGTGAATCACTAGCATCAGACAACACATTTTCCTTCAAACCAATAGCTGAAGTGTGGTGAGGCAAGTTTGAACGATAGCTGTCATTAAGGTTCTCCTTTATATTGAAAGTGTCCATCTCATGCATCTTAACTTCCTCCTTCTCAGAGCTATTCAATGACGACTCCACAAGCTGAGAGCCCTTATTGATAGTATTCTGCAATTTTTCTAAGCGATCACTTCCTTTAGATTTCACCGAGGAATTAACAAGTTTCCAATTATTAAGGTGACGACTATTTGGAAGAAATTGACTAGCTTCCTCGCTGGCCCTTGTATTGCTTGAATTTGCTACTGCAGCAGCATTGCTCAAGCCTGATCCCTCTCTGCTCACCTGTGGACTTCCCATTGTAGATCTTAGCTCCTCCAATTCAACAGCCGAATTAGGTACAGAACTAACTCTCCCTACGCCATCATAATTACTCAATTTCTCATGTATAACTCGCTTCTGATCATTTTTCTGAGATTTATGCATTGATTTCTCATTTTCATGAATATCAAATGACGAATCCCCAAAGGGAGTTGTAGACTCAGTAGCACCCCAGTTATTTGGTTTATTGGATGGTTGGCTAAATCCACTCTGCTGAGGAGTCCAATGTCTTGAACTACTTTTTCCATTCATATCTGCATCCACAGAATGAGAATCATTTTGATAAGTCTGATTCCCACGATTTAGCCAATTACTTCCTCCTGCTAGGGACTGATGAATGGGTCGTTGAGAAGAATTATCATGCAGTCCCTCGCCATGTTCTTGTGAAATATTTTGTCCAAATTGTTGGAATCCTTGGGCACTATAATAGTTATTTTTCAGATTTGCATCATCAGATGGGAGATCAGATCCGATATTAAATGCTGAGGTAATCTGCAAATTGCTATCATCCAAAGATGTCTGACATTTTCCAGTGTCATTATACGTTGAAGGCTGATTGTTCCCAGTAGGAAGATCGGGATTCTGAAAGCTAAAACCAGTCCATTCTTCCTGAAGCCCTAGATCGCTACTAGAAGTCTCAGCCACAGCGGATTGCATAAGAGCACTCCAGCTGCCACTTTGAATAGAAGGGAACCCGTTGATAAATCCTGCACCATCCACTAAATTAGAGGCTCCTCCACTCATGTCGGAGCTCTTGCCAAACGCATCCCATATGCTATCATCATCTGAACCAAACAAAATCTTTTCTTCAGTAGGATCTAGGGCAACTGAATTTTGTGAAGAAGATGCTTGCGCTGTTTTATCTTTTACTATTTCTAATGGACCAACTATCTCCTGCCTCCCTTGGAATTCCTGCACAGGCACGTTCCTTTGCAGGGGATTCAGTTGCTGAAGGTTTTCCATGTTTATCGCACTGTTTAGACCTTGACCAGAATTATGTCTGAGCAAGTTTTTACCCTGAAAACCTTGTCTACTGATTAAGGTCCCATCTTGCATGCTAACTTGTTCTGGGAGTACAGTATATTGCTTAACTTGAAAAGAATTGCTATAAGGTGTCATTTTCTGCGGAGGCTTATCCATTGCAATATGAGGATATTGGTTTGAGCTTCCCCTCAAGCTAGAAATAGGAACTCCGTATAGAGATTGATCAACCTGCTGATGAACCAAACCCACAGAGCGTGATACCTGACCTTGCTCAGGAGATAAGACAAATCCACTAGAGGATCCTTGCATAGCCTGAGAAGCACGCTGAAGCCAATCTGTGTTCCCTGCTGTAACCTCAGTCGCCCAAGGATAATTAGATGCATCAGAAATTGGAGTGCCATTAATAAGTGCATGTGAATGGTTGCTGGATGCCTGTCTGGCGAATGAGGGAACCTGATTTACTGAGTCCTGCTGCCTTGCATCTAGTTGACAAAGTTCCTTTTGCCTTTGAAGCTCTTGCACCCTCCTGATCATGACTAGTTTCTGCATTAGTTGCATGTCACTAAATTCAGGCTGTTGATGCGGTAAAGATTGCAGCATGCGGGGATGCTGACCACCCATTTGCTGTTGACCACCAAACAAATCAAAACTAATAGGAGATTCAGAGGAGTCCAGCCTAACTGAAATGGTGGGATGCTCAGGACCAGTCCCTTGCGAGGGTACATAACTAGATAAGCCTCTTGTGAGTAGATTATTCTGATCAGATTCTGTATCCATTCCCAAAAAATTTGTTTCATCTGGCGTAGTGTGGAAAACCTGACGTCCATACATATACCCATTCAAATTTGGGTGTTGGTTATGAGATTGACTTTTAGCCAATTCAGGCCTTAAAGTTGGATGTGTGGAGTTCAAGCCATGCGACACCTGCAGAGAATGACTGTCGTGACATCTCTCAAGATCTGCGTGAATGCCACATGATTAAAAAGTAAAAAATTAAACATTCTCAAATGAATATTCATATCATCTTTACCGTCATATGAACTAAAGGTATAAATACAATGTAATCAACTTATAAGAACTACTCCATTCCTTCTACAAAAAGAGTCTCATTTAAAAAAAAATTAGTCAATTAGTGAAATTCTAACATCCAAAATTGATGTAATTTTATGTAATTTTGAATAATGCAATAATTAGTATTTTAAACTACATCAAAAAGTATTACTTAGTACAAAATTGTTATTTCAAAAATTAAAATAAATTCAAATCATAGTTGAATTTTAGGATTTCACAAATTAACTAGGATCAAAGTCAAATGGGACTCTTTTATGTGGAGCAATAGGATAAAAGTCATCTCTTTCCATTCCATTCTAAGTGGAACTAAAAGTGGCACAATTTTTTATTGAAACTATATTTTATGAATTAGATTGTCTATAAATATTGTATGATCCAATACGACTCAAACCATATAAAAATAATGATCCAAACTGCTCTTTTTTAGCTATGCATGTAGATCGAATCGAAAAAACGAAACCGAGACTCGATTCTTTAATAATATAATCCAAATCGAACTCGAATTAAAATAATTCCAATAAAAAAATTCAATAGAATATATGAGAAAATCGATACTACTTGACTCATTTAAGATTCAAACTACTCGAATTTTCATTTGTGATTCAGTACATACTCGATTAATACATATTCGATTAGATACTCGATACATTCTCTTATAATATATACAAAATTAAATCAAATTAGGATAATTAATTATTATTGTTTTGTTTTGTTTTTTGTCGCTTTTTTTTTCGAATTGTGATTTTATATTTGTAAAGTGTAATAAATTCTCTCCCTTGTATATATTTTCAAGTAAAATAACAAATTCAATTTATAATTATATTTTTATTATAAAAAACTAGTTATTATGTTGAGATTATTTTGTTCAAGCTTGAATTTGAAGCTTTGTAAAGTGTAATTTGAATATAATTTCTCAATTTCTAATAAAATAGAATTCAATTTATAATAAATATTATGATGTTGAGATTTGAATTTGAAGTAGAATTTTAATTCAATCCGAATATAAATTCGAATTATTCGAGTTGAGTCGAATTTTTTCAAATACAATATGAATTTAACGTTTGAATTTAATTCAAGTCAAATTCGCTCTATATTCGCTTTGGTTCGACTTTTTTATATATTTACCTGTAGGTTAAAGTTAGTAGTGCAACTTTGACATTTAATTTGGGAATTCCAGAATATTAAAGTGGGATGAAGGAAGCAAAACTATAGAAGTCATTTAAGTAGTTAGACCATTGATACCTGATTGCTTCGTATCGTAATTTTTCAGCTTGGAGCTCTCTACATCAATTTGCCTCTGGATACCAACCCACGGATTGTTATTTAGCAACGGCCAGTTCCCGTCTGCAACCTGTGAGTGATGCTGGCTCTGGGACAAGTTGTCTTGTGCAAAAAAATTGTGAACCCTGTCTCCAACTTCGTTGCCAGGCATTAAAGATTTGATTTACAAAATTTCAGCAGCTAAAATTTGATTTACCTACAGAAGTAATAAAAGAATCAATCGAGTTCAAACTTTAAAACCCCTCTTGTCAGGTTCAAACCTGTAAAAACAAAGTATCACACCAGCCAAAGATCCAAAAAACAAAGCCTCAACCTCAATAGACCCATCAAGTGTTTAAATAAATAGAAAACTGAAAAGGCTAAATAAGTATAAAACCGAAAGGGAAAAAATTTGGCAAAGTTAGCTAAAAATGGCCACATAACTTTCTGCAACATTTATAAGTAAGAATATTATTTGATCATTCAATTTTCCAAGTCTTGATACACGCCAGTGAAATACAGGAAACATGACCAATATTTAAAACCTCAAATTACCATACCAAACAAGTTTTTAACATTTAGTCATCTTTCTGTTCACAAATATCCTATTTAAAACTTCTAACTTATTATTCCCTCCTTCATCTTCTCTTTTTGTTTTTTAGCAAGCTCTTTCCTTCATCTTCGTATAAGCAAGACTCAGTAATTGCACAAGTTGGAGAACCAAATAAATAACAAAGAGACCATTATAAGTTATACCCTTTTTAGAGAACTGGATTAGCAGAAGACAGAAGAAAAAGAAAACCTTGAGGATCTCATTAAAGCCTTCTCCGAGTCTAAACCTAGAAGACATGACAAACCTAATGGTGCTTAAGCACTAAAAGAAAGTAAATATGCAAAGAGTTTTTAATCAACTTCAAGAGGTATCATCTGTATCACATTAACACATGATCATGCATCTCAAAAGCTTTAGACCAACCATGCCTACTTCACAAGCTTCTAGAAATCTGTTTTCCCTTAATCACTTTTAAACAATATGAAACCATTTCAATCCTTGTTTACATGATTGGTAATTCAAACTTATCTTTTCCTTTAATGAGGCATGATTGAAGAAGCAGAATATAATTGAGGACATAGCCTTTGATAATTGATAGTAGTGAGTAGAGGAATGTTATCCACATATCAAAAGCCGATTAGGGCGTCCCACAGACATACATTTATATATGTATTATTTTCTATGGGAAAGTTTTATTTCATTTCTCTGCATTCCTTTCTTAACTTTTACGTTAAATTCTTTTATCTTTTTAGTTTTTTTCTAACCTTTGTACTTTTACCCTTACATATGGGATTCATTTTCAGCCTACCCAAACTAGTTTGAGATAAAAATGAGTTGTCAAACTGAGTTGAGTTAAGAGGGCTAGCACCTATAGCTATTTTTTTATCAATCTGACATTAAAAAATCAACTCAAATTAATCAATATAATTTGTTGAATAAGTAGGATTAACCTTATAGTTCCAACACTCTGATACTAATCAGATGGTTAAAAGGATTACCAAGATATTGGTTTAACTTTCTAAAGGTATAACAAAGGCTTAAGAATTTGGGACATGAATTTGGAAAAAAGTGAGGATGTGAAAGTCACTGTCAAATACCCGAGAACAGTATTATTTAGGTTTTCCATTTAGTTCTAGAAGTCACAATTATTGGTCTCAGTATGGATATCAGATATGGTATCAGGTTTATAATCATAAAGGCCAAAGAAAGATAAATAAGAATTAGGAATGAAACCTAGAGTTAGATTTGCATCAAAAAATCTCAAACAACACATAATTGCTGAGAATATCTTTATAGATTTTTTTTGTTCCCTTATCAAGGATTGACCTGCTTTACATAGACTTGGTAAGACACTTAAATCTATAGAAGACTAGCTCGCCTAATTTGAAACAACTTTACTTGATTTATAAACTAAATCATATGATAATAAGAAGACCCAATAACATGTTCTCCATCGAGATTGGTCACTAATAAAGCACCCAAAACACAAGAAAAATCCTACAAAATAAATCAACAGAAATAGAAATGTTAATAACAAAAAAAGACTGCTAAATAAAACCGCTAACTATGCAAAGTTCCAATTTTGTAACTTGGCTCTATTGAAGTCGAGTCAGATTTCATAATTCATGGCTTCTTCACATTTATTTTGCTTGAGTTGTTTATGGACTGTATCAATGTACTTAACTTGACAAACAAAGCCGAGGGACTGATAAAAATCAAAAAATACATGAGATAACAAAATACCGAGGTAAATTTAATTCTTACTATGGCCAATCTACCAATTTGAGATGAACTACCACAAAAAAAGCCATTTATGTATATACGTTGATGGGTAATTATATCTTGTTTATTTCACTTAGATGCTGCAAAATCAATATCTATCGATAATATCAATAGTTACTGAAATGGTACCATATTACATTTCACATGAGTCACAAAATGAACTTGACTTGGCCATCAATTCCGAATTGTCTTGAATTATTAATATCGCATAATTTAACGGGTATCTTGGTAATAACCATTGTAACAGCACCACCACAATGTCATTACACTAAACACAATCTATAATATTGAATCCTTATAAATTTACATAACGCCGTCAAATATAAGGGCCACCAAACGGATCTGCACTTAGACGAGAGAGGCATGTGAGACTTAAGCAAGTCTAAGACAGTTGCTTGCAACTTGTCGGAAGAGCTCACAAAAGGAGCCAAGGACACATGGCTGGTGTCGGATTGCCAAATTATGCTTTATTTCTCTTCTTATTTACATATCAAGTTTGTAATTAATAGCCCAAATCCTTCCACTAATTCTCAGCCAGTAATATGTTTGGTAAATGAATTATGAATGGCCTAATTTGGTTACAAGTGAATATATAAATTTATTTTAATATGTATTGCATATGGGTAATAAATACTCCGTCAATCCCCAAAAGAATAAAAGAACGGGTTAAATACCCAAAAAAATTGTAATCAAAAGAATGGCTTAAGTGCAAAAGTCAAAGCTATAATGTGGGCTAAAGTCAACATTGTCCCATATTTGTGTCATAATTTTATGAGTTCCACTAACACTATAAAAGCTCAGTATAAGGTTAAATATGAACTATCTTATACTCTTTAGCTTTCTTAATTTATATAAAATTTGTAATTAAAACATTCTTTTTGGAACACAGATGGTAGTAATTATGTTTTTTAAAATTTACTTATTTAAAAACATAAATAAATGTACATTGCAATTTATAAATCTTTCTTTCTAGTTGTATGTGTGATGTGCACGCAATTCTGCATGCAGGAGTGAGAAGCATTCTCGTCTCCTTGTCCATTATTTGATAGCATGGCAACTTTTTATTCTTGATAAGAATTATGGAATGGAGTTGGGTTAGCCCTTCTAGTGTGGAGAAGCTTCTTCCTTGCAAATTTTGGGACTTCGGCATTTGGAGAGGCAAGGATCAAAAGATCCTCTGGAGGTGCACGTATTTTGTTAATTTATAGTGTGTTTAGGTAATAAGAACGCTAGGATTTTCAGCAATAGGTAGATGAGCTTTCACTAGCTTTGGGAAGGTTTCTTTTTATTATTGACATTGAGTGCCTTCAGCGGACTGCTAGTTTGAATCTACTTAGGAACCCAAGGAATGCCCTCTTTTGAAGCTGTTGGAACTGTTTGTTTCAAATTTTCTCTTTTTGTGTAAACTGCTTGTTTCATCTTAGTAGGGCCAAACAACAATCTGGCAAAATGCTGTATTTTTTTATTATTTCCAAATTGCTTATTTGAGGCAAAATAGCCTCTTTCCCCAAAAAAATGATAATAATACCAAAAGTACCCCTAAATGTTTATAATAGCATATTTTTTATTTGAGCAATAAAATTAATATTAAAGAATTCTTTCAATATTATTTCAGCAATTATGTTTAGTTATAAAACAAACAGACCTCCATGATTATTTCAGCAATCACTTGTAAGCAATTATAACTTCTGCATAAATTACATTTTAGCAGTTATTTTCAGCTGAAGCAAACAAGTAGGCCTGCAAACTAACCGAACCGTTTGCGAACTGATTCAGTTCGAGTTTGATACTTTGTTGAGTCAAGTTCGCACATACTTTCACGTTCGATTGCTCGATCGAACATATTCGCAAACAATGTGGTTCAATTCGTCTGTATTCGAGAACTGTTCGGTTCGGTTCGAGAAGTTCGAGATCGATTCGAGTAGTTCTATTTTTAAGTGGTTCGATTTCTTACATGTGAAAACTATTAACCGACTTGGAAGTTGAAAATATAATCAACCGACATGGTTCGTCAAAATGTTTGCGAACTTGATCACATTCGCAAACGAGCATGTGTTCGTGAACGTTCGCGAAGTTCATGTTTGCGAACTCGATCACATGTTCGCAAACTCGATCATGTTCGCAAACAGCTAACGATCGAACTCGCACTGTTAGTTTGATCATGTTACTCGAATATATTCGAGTTCAACTAATAGTGTTCAAGTTCAGTTCGAGTTCGACAAAGTTCGGATCGGATCGTTTCGATTCATTTGCAAACCTACAAACAATCCCATTATAGGTTTTATAGGTTTTCCCATTCTCTTTTTCCTTCTTGGACGAGGACCCTTGTCCTAGTTAATTGAATCCTCTCATTTTATCTTAAATCAGTGTTTTAAAAATCGCTGCCTAGGTCCGCTTAATCCCTGTCTTAGCAACCTAGGCACTAGGTGGTCCTCTACCACCTAGATTTGGCGAGCCCGATAGGCCCCGCCTAAACGAAATCAGATCTCTACCACATCAATTTGATAAATTTGATAAAGGCTTTAAAACTCTACAATACATAAAATGAATATGTTTAGCTTTAAAAGATTATTTTTTGGAACTATTAGATTTTGTAACTCGCCCGCCCGCCACCAGTGGAAACAAGCTAGCCCCCTATGTTGGCTGGGAGAAGAGAGCATTTCCATCGCGAAGGATTCAATCCGGCCACAAGTTTCCTACGGCTACCATATGTTACGACTTCACCCCAATCAAAGACCCCACCCACCGGGTATGCACCAATAAGACCACCAAAAGCCTTTGTGGTACTAGTGGTACACACAAGTCATGGGTGATCATTTGTCAAACAAATTCTCAGGGTGTGACATGCGGTGTGCACAAGGCCCGAGTACATATTATACCGTATAAAAATAAATAAATGAAACTCCTTTAAAAAATGCCTAGGCACCGCCTACGTGCTAGGCGGCCCTCCAACCGTCTAGGTCAGCCTAGCAATTTTTAGAACACTAATCTGCAATATAATAGTAAGCGTTCCATTATATTTATATTTATGAATATCAAGATAACATTTTAAATTTGCAGGATGTGCAAAGGTCGTCCTAGAATTTTAATTCGAACTACGGTAAGTTTTGAAATATGGGTGTGTAAAATGTTATCTTTCAATGAACATTGATTTTGGTAGTTCAATTATTTACTGCATCAGAACAAGTCCTAGTCCAGTTTTAGGCAGTGAATTGTATACGGTATGTTGGATGGTGGTTCTACACTTCCCAAGGAACCTCCTTGTTCTTTTTCCTTTTTTTCCTTAAGAAATACTTGATAACTTTTTTAAAAAATTTGAGCAATTAAGTAGCTTTTCACTGTGTATGTAGTGCTGCGGAAGTAGAGCCTCAAGTGAAACAATATTTGGCCAAGATACTGTACATTGAGTTAAGCAAATTTTCCAAAATATTAAGGAACCCACATAACTAAGAATAAAAACCATACACATTAGAGAGCAAACATAAACCAACAGTAACTTGTACAACACCAGGGTCTTTTCGTATATACACATTGCACATATACTAACTACATACTTGCATATTTAGAGAGATAATATATAAACACATTGTAAATATACATATACACATGTATATAACGAGATAGAATACATCCAAATAGTGATAGAAAGTCTCAGAAATCTCACTTAAACTCCACACATCATAAGCATTCATTTATTAATAAAACAACAAATTTGACTGTGCGACAAGAAATTCAAAGCCATAATATGACCCTTCCAGCTATAAATCAGCAATTGAATCAAAAACAAATACACCAATGGCACCTAATATCTAAACAAAATCATGTCTTTTCGATGCAAATGGAGTGAATGACGATAAAATTAGGGTTCGTCAAAAGATAAAAAAAAAACGACTGAGCTTACTTGGGTGTTGAGGGGACTTCGAACTGATCCTTACGAAAGCTTTCTATTTCGCACTTTCTAGGGTTTGAATCGGCGAGATAACTTACAGATAGAAAGGGAGAGAGACATAGGGTGTTGCAGAGAAAGATAAAGTAATCGAAATAGTGCGAAATTTTCAACGAACTGTAGGACGAGCTTAGGTTCGGACCAAGGCGTAGCTTCGAAACAAGAACCGGTTCGTTCGGATTCCAAGGCTAAGTTTCGGATGGGAGGGTGTTAACATATGACATTTTTTCTTCTAGCATATTTGGCCGACTGAAATGCAAACATTCTAATTTGTACTATTTTTGTAAAACTGACCCTCTAACTTTTATTTTTGCTAAACTTTTTCCTCCCAGATGATTTAAAACTCACCCATTATATATTTTTTTATTAAAAAAACTCACATAGTCAAATTATTTCATCGAATTCATCACTTAACTTTATAATATTTCTTTTATTTCACTCAAACAACTTTCGATTTGGAACACTAGATTACATTTTGTTATATCTCAAATAATAATTATTTTATTTTGAAAAATGTCTCGAACACATGACTCATAATAAAATATCAATCTTATTATCGATTTTTTACATGTGTCATTATCATTAAACACTACAATAAAATGAATTAAATATATAATTATAAACACGTATTGATCAAATTTTCTCACTAGTAGAGGTAGAGAGTAAGATTCATGAGTTAGGCGATCTAAGGTTTTAAATATATATGTATATCCCAAACGCGCTACTAAATTTAAAAAGGGTTGAATATATTCTTTAAATTTTTATTTTAAATAATTATTATCAACTTATAAATTAAGTAAGTTAATTTATAATTTTTCAAAGCAGAATAATGGGAGCTGTCGTTGACACTCCTAAATTAACCTCACTTTCACTCCACAATTTACAATAATTAGCACAATAGCAAGTAAGGATCGATCCCACAGAGAGTAAAGTTGTTTTAGAATTATTCTACTATTTTAACGAGAAAAAATAAAAGATGGGGTTTTGAAAATTATTTTTAAACTAAGAGAACAAGAATTAACGATAAAATTAACCAAATATGTAAAACTTCATTCTGCAGATTCGGTTTCACCAAGACAACAATCAATTAATCAAGTAATTATTATTTCTCCTTCAATGAAATTATTAGCCCTAGATAACAATAAGCTCTGCTTATCCCAAATTCTCCTTAGATTATCACCGTATAAAACAAGCTCTCCACTTGATTCTAACTAAAGATATAACCTGTAATAAGCTCTCTAGATTTAATATGATAGAAACATTAAGAAATAGAAAATTAGGCTAATCCAAGCAACAAACACATAAGCTCGATTTATTTAACTTGTTTTCTAATAACCTTAGCAATAAACAAAAGTTTGTCCACAATTATTATTACCAAGTTCTTCTTTGTGATGAAGAGAGATATCAATTACACGTAATACCAATCTTAATCTAAAGATATGATAATGATCAAATTAACTCAATTGGCCATATTAAATTAATTAGATCAATTAGCATGCAATCAATGAAAACAGATTATCGTAAGAAATTTCACACAAGAAGGAATAAATAATAATACTCAATTAATTAATTACTTGTAACAAGGATTCACCTCCCTTTAGAATCCTAATAAAAAGAACTAAATTTGACATGCTTCTTGAGCCTTCACTCCAATAGAGGATACTTGAATGTTGAATATTGAATGAATAAAACCTTGACCCTCATCCTCTATTTATAGTGCTAGACAAAGTCCTAAATCCTATAGGATGTAGAAATCCAAATCCTAAAAGGATTTACAAATCATAACTAGTTTCCATAAAGAAATAGAATTCAATTTGAAATAAATCTTAGTCTAAAGGAAATCCTAAAGCTAATAGAAATATCAATCCAATTCCATGTAGAAGTCTACCAAAATCAGATTTAGAAACTTTCCAAAATCCAAGATTTCTTGATTTTCCCGCTCAAATTCATTTGGGGTGAATTTTCATTTCCTCTTCATGACGTCCTTTGGTAAAACGAGCATAACTTTTGATCTAGGAGGAGTTACGGGGCCTGCTACCTATCAAAACGAAGATATCGACGAGATCTACAACTTTCATTCTTTGAGAATCGACAGAATCGCTCTGCATCAAGGTCGAAATCGGCCTCCAAGTGACTGCTGTGTAAATTACAACTTCCAAACTTTGAGGTTCAACGCTCGCTTTAGTAAAAATATCATAACTTTTTCATATGAACTCCGATTGGGACGATTCAAGATGTTCCGGAAAGCTAAAGAAGAGCTCTACAATAAAATTCAAGTCCCAAGCTAAGAACATGCATCCAACTTAATGCTAAAATTCTGCAATTTTCTCTTTTCCTCATTTCAAATCGGCTCCAATTCTTCCCCGAAATCATTAAATACCTTAATAAGCTCATATACCCATGAAACATGCAATAAAACTAAATATAATGGAATCAAAATAAATGAATAATATGCACTCATCAAATTCCCCACACTTAGCCTTTTACACGTCCTCGTAAAACCAAAAGTTTGATTTCCAAAAAATTCTATTCAACCATAGTGTCAAAAGATTTCAAGATACAAATAATGACTATCAACACTAAATTTGCGTAAATCTAATCAACGCCTTTATCAATTAACTCACAATTACCAACTTTACCATTTCACCAATGAATTTCATTAAATCAAATTGTAGCCACATAAGTAACTTTCCCAAAATCATCATACTTACTCAACTTAGTTACCATGGAGCAAAAACCATGCACAATCGACTCATAACCAAGAACAAATTTTTCTCGCTTTTTAATTTTTTCATAGAACCTTCTTTTTAGCACGTATGAATGTATTTTCATGCTTTTTTTTTTTTATTTTTTTTTTTTTTTTTTTGACATGTGCAATGTCTCCTTTTCTTAGGCTTTTCAGAGTTACCCATTAAATAACTTTCCACCAACGACTCCCAAACCGGATGATCTTAGGGCGCTAGGTGTAGAGACACCCTACCAGAACTACTTATTCAAGTAACAAAGGCCACAAAAGTCGATTAGTCAAGTTGCTTTTATCCATCACACTTTTCAAATATGAATCTGAGTCTTCCAGAGGCTTAGATACCCGGTTATTTCGCATACAATGGACATCAAGCGATTTTCAATTATTATTTTTTTTTTTTTTTTTTTTTTTTTTTTTTTCATTCATCATTTTTTCACATGGTTCTGCAACAACATAAACAAGTTAAATGGTTCTTAAGTCGTGAAATCAAATTGCACATAGACAACTCCACAAATAACTTAGCCAAATAAACATGCTTCTCATATTCAAGTACTCATGTATCACAAATTCAATTCAAATCAATTACTATGGATCATGGCTTAGTTGTCATCATTCATTAACAATTAAGCATCAATGATTCTCGAATTTTAGCATTAATTTTCAATCTTTGACTTTAACCTTCGAACACATAAGCAAATAGAACCATGGAACCCAAGTTTTTAGTTTTTTTTTTTATCAACTTTCCATCAAAATTGGATTATTATTCCTACATAAAATAAAACCTAAATCTTCCCCCACGACTCAAACCTTACATTGTCCCCAATGTAAGAAAATCATCTGAAGAAGAAAAATACTACTAAAGAAACATGCAATAAAAACAAAAAATAAAAAATAAAAAATAAAGGGATAGAAAAATCAAATCGAGATCTTGAGTTGCCTCCCAAGTAGTTTGCTGTGTTTAATGTCTTTGGCTCGACGTCATGCCTCTCTTCTCGCTTTTCATATATCGGATCGTCTAGCTCCACCATCTCAATATTTTCCACCGATGCCCCTCATAGAAAGGCTTTAATCTATGTCCATTCACCTTAAAGATCTTGTTTGTGCTTTCTAAGCTTTGAATCTCAACTCGCACCATGAGGAAACACATTAATGATAACAAAAGGACCAACCCATCTAGATCTTAATTTACTCGGAAATAACTTAAGCCGAGAATGATATAGCAAAACTTTTTGTCCCACAAGAAAGGTTTTCCTTTCAATCTTTATCATGAAAAGCTTTGGTCTTTTCCTTGTAAATCTTTGAACTTTCATAGAACCGTTCCTCAATTCTTCTAACTCTTGTAGAATCGCAATTTCGTGTGTACTCCAAATTGCTCCAAACTCATGTTGCAGACCGCTTGATTGCCCAAAAAGCCCTATGCTCCAATTCAATGTAAAGTGACATGATTTTCCAAACACAATCTCAGATGGTGACATCCCAATAGTGTGTTTTATGCGCAGCTCTATAGGCCCAAATTGCATCATCTAATCTCGGACTCCAATCTTTTCTCGCTTTCGGGTTGACTACCTTCTCCAAAATGGATTTTATCTCTGGTTAGACACCTCGACCTTGACCATTACTCTGCGGATGGTAGGATGTAGAAACCTTATGCGAACATTGTATTTCTTGAACAAAGTTGCTAACACCCATTGCAAAAGTGGGTTCCGCGATCACTAATGATGGCTCGTGGTGTTCCAAACTCGACAAATATGTTAGTCCTAACAAAATCGCAACAACTTTAGAATCGTCGGTCCTAGTGGATTTAGCTTCCACCCATTTTGAGACATAATCAATGTACCAAAAAGAATATATAAATTCCCAAAAGATGAAGGAAAAGGTCCCATAAAATCTATACCCCAAACATCAAAAATTTCAACAACTAATATAGGAGTTTGGGGCATTTGATTTCGTTGAGAAATATTCCCCGCCTTTGGCAATTAACACATGTTTTACAAAATAGATATGAATCTTTAAAAAGCGATGGCCAATAAAAAAAACCACTTTCCAAAACTTTATTAGCAGTTCTTTTGGACCAAAATGTCCTCCACAAGCATGAGAATGACAAAAGAAAGAATAGGTTGAAATTCACCATTAGAAGCACACACCGCCTAACTATCTCGTCAAGACAAAATTTCCATAAATATGGATCATCCCAAACATAGTGTCACAGCATCACTTTTTAACTTTTCCTTTTGGGGTTTGGAAAATTCTTTAGGAAAATGTGCACCTACCAAATAATTTACCAAATCAAGCGTACCAAGGAATCTCGGCATGGATGGAAAGTGAATCGCTTCATCCGGAAAGAATCACGTAATTCAGTAGCTCCTCCTCGCCTCTCAATAACCTACTCAAGTGATCCGCTACTAAGTTGTCCGCACCTTTCTTATCCTTGATCTCTAAGTCGAATTCTTGTAGTAGCGAGAATCCATCGAATAATCCTTGGTTTAGAATCTTTCTTAGTGAGCAAATACCGAGAAAGCGGCATGGTCGAATAAACTATAACTTTAGTACCAAGCAAATAAGATCGAAATTTATCTAAAGCAAAAACCACGATATAAAAGTTCTTTTTCGGTTGTGGAATAGTTTATCCGAGCCTCATTCAAAGTCCTAGAAGCATAAGTAAATGGCATGAACGGCTTTGTCGATCCTTTGTCCCAAAACAAAGACTTTCGTGATGCGTAGTTCTTTGCGTCATGCGTGATCTCAAATGGCAACTTCCAATTTGGCGGTTGAATAGCGAGGAGAGCAGGTTAATAATTTCTTTAAAGTATCAAACGCCTCCTTGCATTCATCATCAAACCGAAAGTCCACATCTTTTTGCAAAAGAATCTACATAAGGGTAATGCCATCTTCGAGAAGTCCTTGATAAATCTTCGATAAAATCCTGCGTGACCAAGAAAAGAATGAATCTCCCGCAGACGTTGACGGGGTAAGTAAAAGCAGATATAACATCTATCTTAGCTTTATCAACTTCAAGACCTTTAGTTGACACAACATGACCAAGTCTTTCCCCTGTTCTACCATGAAATGACATTTTTCCCAATTTAAAACAAGATTAGTTTCCATGCATCTATCTGTAACACGATTTAAATTATCTAAGCATGCATCCAAAGAATCTCCATGAATTGTGAAATCATCCATAAAAACCTCGATGCATTCTTCTAAAAGATCTCGAAAAATGCTTACCATGCATCGTTGAAAAGTACCGGGGGCATTACACAATCCAAAAGACATCCGTCGATAGCAAAAGTACCAAAGGGACATGTGAATGTGGTCTTCTCTTGGTCCTCTAGGTGCAATCACAATCTGGTTATATCCTCGAAAACCATCTAGAAAAACAATAATAAGTGTGCCTAGCTAATCTCTCCAACATTTGATCAATAAAAGGAAGAGGAAAGTGATCTTTTCTTGTTACAACATTCAATTTTCTATAATCTATACACACTCTCCACCTCGCTTTGCATTCGTGTGGGCACCAACTCATTATCATCGTTCTTGACAACGGTGATTCCGGATTTCTTTGGGACTACTCGCAGACCGGACTCACCCATTGACTATCTCGGAGATGGGATAGATGATACCGGCATCGGCGGTTTGAGCACTTCTTTTTTTCACCACCTCCATCATGGGTGGATTCAATCTCCTTTCATGCGTCTCTTGAAGCTTAGCTCCATCCTCTAACAATATCCGATGCATGCATTACGCCAGACTAATACCCTTGATATCCGCTATTGTCCAACCAAAATCGTAATATGGTCCTTGGACTCTCATCAATTTTTCTTCCTGCACCTTGGTTAGATTACTAGCAATAATTACGAGTAAAGTGTCATTAGTCCCCAAATATGCATATTTCAAAATGAAGCGGTAATTGTTTCAATTCTAGAGTTGGGGCTTGTCTGACGTAAGGTAATAACTTTTGATGAGAAACAGAAATTGAATAGAATATACCGTTGACTTATTTGAAAATTTTGGCAATGAATGTAATGCAATTACATTCTCTTTCAATTCCCCGGTTTTGCGTAATCTCTTCTTCCCCGTCCATGTACAAAACTGTTGTTGATTGCAATTTCCAAATTGTCCCTATGTAGTTGTTCAAAAGCTCTATGCACCAAGTCTCTCTCACATCGATAAGAAAAAACTTGTCTATATCACTAGGGTACCTCATGGCATCATAGATGTTAAACCTAATTTTCTCACCATCAAACTCCATAGTCAAGGTCCCATTATGCACATCAATCATGGTTCTCATTTGTTTTTAGGAAGGGTCTTCCTAACAAGATGTGGGAAGGATTTGGTGATGTATCATCTTCCATATCCACAATGTAAAAATCTGCAGGAAAGATTAGTTCGTTCACCTGCATTAAGACATCTTCAATTACCCCTCGGGGGTAGGTGTTAGTACGATCTGCCAATTGGATAATCACACCAGTATTTTTTAAAGGGCCTAGATTTAAGGAAGCATAAACAGATAAAGGCATAACATTAATTGAAGCTCCTAAATCTAGCATGGCTTTTTCAAATCTGGTGTTTCCTATTTTGCATGGGATTGTGAACATTCCTGGATCTTTACATTTAGGAGGCATTTTTCTTTGAAGAATAGCAGATACATTTTCTCCAACTGTGACTCTTTCATCATTTTGCAATTTTCTTTTATTAGTGCATAATTCTTTTAAAAATTTAGCATACCGTGGTACTTGTTTAATTGCATCAAGAAGAGGGATGTTCACTTCTACTTTTCTAAAAGTTTCCAAAATTTCTTTTTCTTTTCATCGTTCTTTGAAGTTTTAGAAATTCTGGAAGGAAAGGGAAGAGGAATGTTTTTAAGCTGATTAGGAGGTTTAGGTTTTACCTTGGATTTTTCTGTTCCCTCCTTAGTCGCTTCCTTCTTGAACTCTACTGAGGGTCGATGGTGTATCCAATCGTGTTCCATTCCGTAAAGTTATGGCACTTGCATTCTCCTTGGGTTGACTACTGCTTTGAGATTGTAATTTTCCCGAGCCTCTAGATTCCAATATCCCCACAACAGAAATAGCCAGTTGTCTCTACTTGGTTCCTCAAATCTTGAACCAAGTTTTTGTCTCTTCTTTGAACTAACGTGGTTCGATTCATGAACTGTTGTTCTGCATCCCATGAATGCTTTGAACATATCCTCCAATGATGTTCCAGGTAGGTGCGTGGATCGCTTGCTTTGTTGATATTGAGGTTGAAATTTGGTTGGAAGCCCTCGCCGCTTGTGTGAAATGCGGTGGTGCTGCCTTGCTTTGCTGCTCCCATAACTTAGACTTGGATGATCCTCCATCCCGGGTTATATGTGTTTGAGTACTGATCATACTTTTTTCGAGAGGTGGTGGCGATAATTTCCCATTGTATTAGCTTGTTGCACACCTCGTCATCTTGTAATGTTGGGCATTCATCTCAGATTGTGATTTGGTTGTAGACATATTCCACAAACCTTTGCAATTGGCAATTGACACAGTAGCTAATTGTCTAACCATAGCAGCTTAATTCGAGAAATTTGTTGACCATAATCACAAGTGCTTACCTCGCTTACCCTTCTTTCGGTGCATGATTTGTTCTAGTGCCATATTGTTGTGAGTTTTCTTTGCCATGTTTGCAATTAAATTCCTCTTAGCCTCTGGGGTCTTGTCAAATAGTGCTCCTCCGCTTTGGCTGCATCGATCATGCTTACATCCATCTGCATACCAACCCTTCGTAGAAATCTTGGATCGGTGTTGTTCATCTATTTGATGCGGTGGACCGAACAAAAGTTTTTGAATCTTTCCCAATACTCGTATAATGTCTCCCCAACTGAATTGTCTAATCCCACGGATCTCCTTCCTTATGTTGGCTACTTCTTGAGGTCGGAAAGTATCTCTCCAAGAATAGTTGTTTCATGTCATTCCAAGATCAGTATTGAACCCGAGGGTAGGTAGTACAACCAATCCTTTGCCAAATCTGCTAGGGAGAATGGGAATGCTCTCGACTTGATTTGTTCTTCTATGATTCCGTTTGGTTTCATAGTAGAGCACACCACATGAAATTCCTTCAGATGTTTGTAGGGTCTTCACCGTAAGACCACGAAAAGTAAGCGATAAATGGATTAGTCTAGATTTAAGTTCAAATCGACATCTAAATTAGGATATTCAATGCACGAGAGGTTGTTGATTTAAATTAGGAGTTACCAACTCCACGAGAGTTCTATTGTTGTTTGGAATCGCCATCTCTTCTTTCTTTTGCCGGATTCGTTGGATAATAATTCCAAAGCTAAGTTGAGGCACAGTGATGATCGCGAGAAGCCTCGCCTATATCTCTGCAGAAGATCGTTGAACTTTAAGTTTTTCCTTCTTTAGCCTCCTTGCAGCTTTCTCAATCTCTGGATCAAAATCTAATATAGTAGCTTGAGAAGATCGAGTCATAAAACAAAAACAAAACAAATAATAGAATAAAACAAAACGCATAAATTACTCTAAACAAGCGCCGCCAAAATTTGGAGTCAGTAGATCGACACTCCTAAATTAACCTCACTTTCACTCCACAATTTACAATAATTAAAGACAATAATAGCAAGTAAGGATCGATCCCACAGAGAGTAAAGTTGTTTTAGAATTATTCTACTATTTTAACAGTAAAAATAAAGATGGGGTTTTGAAAATTATTTTTAAACTAAGAGAACAAGAATTAACGATAAAATTAACCAAATATGTAAAACTTCGATTCTCAGATTCGGTTTCACCAAGTACAACAATCAATTAATCAAGTAATTATTATTTCTCCTTCAATGAAATTATTAGCCCTAGATAACAATAAGCTCTGCTATCCAAAATTCTCCTTAGATTATCAACGTATGAAACAAGCTCTCCACTGATTCTAACTAAAGCATATAACCTAGAATAAGCTCTCTAGATTTAATATGATAGAAACATTAAGAAATAGAAAATTAGGCTAATCCAAGCAACAAACACATAAGCTCGATTTATTTAACTTGTTTTCTAATAACCTTAGCAATAAACAAAAGTTTGTCCACAATTATTATTACCAAGTTGCTACTTGTGATGAAGAGAGATATCAATTACACGTAATACCAATCTTAATCTAAAGATATGATAATGATCAAATTAACTCAATTGGCCATATTAAATTAATTAGATCAATTAGCATGCAATCAATGAAAACAGATTATCGTAAGAAATTTCACACAAGGAGGAATAAATAATAATACTCAATTAATTAATTACTTGTAACAAGGATTCACCTCCCTTTAGAATCGAATAAAAAAACTAGCTTTGACATGCTCTTGAGCCTTCACTCCAATAGAGGATACTTGAATGTTGAATATTGAATGAATAAAACCTTGACCTCATCCTCTATTTATAGTGCTAGACAAAGTCCTAAATCCTATAGGATGTAGAAATCCAAATCCTAAAAGGATTTACAAATCATAACTAGTTTCCATAAAGAAATAGAATTCAATTTGAAATAAATCTTAGTCTAAAGGAAATCCTAAAGCTAATAGAAATATCAATCCAATTCCATGTAGAAGTCTACCAAAATCGCATTTAGAAACTTTCCAAAAATCCAAGATTTCTTGATTTTCCCGCTCAAATTCATTTGGGGTGAATTTTCATTTCCTCTTCATGACGTCCTTTGGTAAAACGAGCATAACTTTTGATCTAGGAGGAGTTACGGGGCCTGCTACCTATCAAAACGAAGATATCGACGAGATCTACAACTTTCATTCTTTGAGAATCGACAGAATCGCTCTGCATCAAGGTCGAAATCGGCCTCCAAGTGACTGCTTGTGTAAATTACAACTTCCAAACTTTGAGGTTCAACGTTCGCTTAGTAAAAATATCATAACTTTTTCATATGAACTCCGATTGGGACGATTCAAGATGTTCCGGAAAGCTAAAGAAGAGCTCTACAATAAAATTCAAGTCCCAAGCTAAGAACATGCATCCAACTTAATGCTAAAAATTCTGCAATTTTCTCTTTTCCTCATTTCACCCAATTCTTCCCGAAATCATTAAATACCTTAATAAGCTCATATACCCATGAAACATGCAATAAAACTAAATATAATGGAATCAAAATAAATGAATAATATGCACTCATCAAATAATAATTTAAAAACCCTTCAAATATTAGAAATAATTCTTAATTCTGAATTTAATAAACAAATTAAATTAAGTCACAAACAAATTTAAAAACTTGCAGAAAAGTAAGTGCAAATTTAAAGGAAACAAGAATTTTAAGTGATTTAGAGAACAAAGATTTCTTAGTTCACTTTTGTTTTTGAATAGGTATAATCCAATAAAGATGGGTGGTCACAAATATATGTTCACATATAATAGTTACACTCAATAAATTACAAATATTACTTCAAGTTACAAATACTTAGATACATTAGATTACTAAAATCTCTTAAAGACACTAAGATTTGGTTACAGATAGCCACTAAGACCTAAACAATCACTAAGAGAAATTGTGATTTGATGTACTGCTAAGTATCTTGAAGTTCAATAACGAAAGACTTTAGCTGTAAAACAAGTCGTTCTATATCGTAGGCTAGAGCTCTTTTGAGTTTGATTGCAATTCAACTTTTCTTAATTTTGATCATTATTGCTATATTGATTTTGTTTGCCTTTTATAGACCTTCCTCGAAATTTTTTCGTTAAAAAGGTGTCGTTGCTCATTTAATGATTTATTCCTAGAAGATCTCTGATTGTTGACTTTTACATATTATTTGTTAACTTACTTTCGGTTGTGATATGTGTCAACGTTGGGATGGAAAAATGAGAAAGCGTGAATGAGCGAATAGGTTATTCTCGTCATTTAATTTCGCTTATTACTTTATTTGATTAACGATTTTCCTTTATTATTTACCCTTTTGTATTTTACTTGATTGTTTTTTTTAAAAGGTGAATTTCAGGAAGAGACAGGTGTGACGCCCCCAAAATAGGTATACATCATCTATTCTGAGTCATCAAATACATGGTACAAAATTCAAATACAAACAGTGGAGGTAACGAAGGTTTCTCATAACAGAGTTTCAACAGATAAGTCAAAATCTAATTTAGCTGGAGTCAAATTTAAACGTTGAGCGCAAGTAGGTGAAATAAAAGAGTGGATAGAACCGGTATCGAATAAAGTACAGACTTCGCGAGTTTATGATTAACTTACCCGTGATAACTTCGTTCGGGTTCCTCGTCACGAAAATGCTCTCCCTTAAACTACCGATTTTGACTTGTCTGGGACAGCCTTTGGTGTCGCCATCCCAGCTGGACTTGACTTATCTACACGACAAAATTAAGCTAGGTGACCTTCTCTTCCGCAATTGAAACACGATTTGGGTTGCTGCGTACAGTTTGGACGGATGTGTCCCTCATGTCCGCATTTGTAACATACGACCGGTGGTCATTCTTCTTCCTTGGAAACGGGGTGTTGATGTTCCTATATTTCCATCATTATTGAACTTTCTCTTCTTAAAATTTCCACTTCTATTATCTTGATCATGATTACCACCGAAGTGGTTACCATTATTGGCATAATAACTTTTCCCACGATGGTTATCATTGTTCCGATGGTCGTTGCCACCGGTATGCTTATTATCGTGTTGTTGATCGTTACCTTTTGGTTGAGTTGACTCATTATCACGCTCCACTAACTGAGTCCTATTCACAACATCTGAATATAAAACAAAGTTTATGAGAAATAAAATATTGACGTATTTCGGGTTTCAAATCTCTTAGAAACATTCGTGTCATTCGCTCCTCATTATCGATTAAATGGGATGCAAACCAGGATAACTCCGCAAATTTAGCCTCATATTGCGATACGGTCATATTGTTTTACTCCGACTTTATGAATTCTACCTCCTTCATGTGACGAATACTTTCAGAAAAGTACTTGTCATTAAACAATTTTTGGAACTTCTCCCAAGACATCTTTAGTGCGGCAGATCGACTGAGTACGTTTTACAGATTCCCACCAATGATATGCCTCTCCTCGCAACATAAAGGTGGCAAAGGAAACCTTTTACTCTTTAGAGCATCCCAAGACATCAAATATCTTGGTGATCTGCTTATTCCACGTCTTTGCCTTAAGTGGTTCTGGCTTTCCCAAAAACTTTGGTGGTCCTAGCTCCTTGACTTGATTAGCGGTGACCATCAGTGAGTTATCAGCGACTCCACCTGCATTATGAACATGAGTCTCTCTCGTTTGGTGTTGCATGAATTTTAAAAAGCTCCTAAACGTACCATCGTTCGTCATTTGGTCGGTGTTATTGTTTACACGAGGATTATTGCCTTCCTGATGCATATTATCCTGGTTATTGATTGTCTGTGACTCAACGGTCTCATATGCTCCATTGCTTATCTCAACTTTTTCAGATGCCATTTTCAAATACTGTCACAAAAAAAGGGTTAATTGACATACCACATATTATCCCTATATTTTGACCTACCAATTAAATAACAAATAAGTTTTGGTAGGTCATACTAGCGAAGGAATTACTCATCTCTCCACTCCTAGTTTTAGCCTCAAATCTCAGTCAGGGATCATATCTCTAAGCTTTGATACCAATTGTGACGCCCCAAAATAGGTATACATCACTCATTCTGAGTCGCCAAATATATGGTACATAATTCAAATACAAACTTACTTTATACAATTGTTAAGTGTCGTGCAGAATACGACAAAACATAAGTTGTGAGTTTTAATACAAATATTGTCTCATAGATAATATCCAAACTCAAATAAGTCCTCATTACAATTATTATCATAATATTTTATAGAATAGTGAGGACTACTATAGCAACCATCTTGGACCATCACTCAATTCTCTGACTAGTCCCAGCTATATTCTCATTTTCTGAAGAAAACAATTAAAGAAAAGGGTGAGCTCAACTAGCTCAGTAAAGAATATTATGACTAAGATAATGTAGAATAAATTATCCTTAGTCTTCAACGGTATAACAACTGATATAATACAATAGACAACAAGTTTTAGATTAACAACTGTAGCGGAATAAGCAATCCATTAGAAGAGTTAAGTAGAGCATGATATCTACTATCTTCTATGATTTAAAAGTTTGTCATCAATTTTATCGCTGAGACTCAGCTTAATAAATAATCCACATCACTGAATTATCCATGAACTACGGGCCAAGGATATTGATTTTTATCACATCCACGAAACATCCAAGCACTACGTGTGACGCCCCCAAAACAGGTATACATCACTACAAAATTCAAATACAAACTTCTTTAATACAACTGTCGTGTAAAAATACGACAAAACATAACTGAGAGTTTAAACAAGAATATTGTATTCTAGACAATATCCACACTCAATGAAGTCCTCATTACAATTATTATCACACTATTTCACAGAATAGTGAGGACTACTAAAGCCACTTATCCTGGACCATCACTCCATTTCCCGACTCATCCCAGCTATATTCTCATTTCCTAAAGAGAACAATGAAAGAAAAGGTGAGCTCAACTAGCCAAGTAAGAAATATTATGACTAAGATAATGCAGAATAAATTATCCTTAGCCTTCAACAGTATAAAAACTGATAGAATACAATAGACAACAAGTTTTAGATCAACAACTGCAGCGGAAATAAGCAATCCATTAGAAGAGTCAAGTAGAGCATAAAATCTACTATCTTCTATGATTTAAAAAGTTTTTCATCAACTTTATCGTTGAGACTCAACTTAATAAATAAACCACATCATCGAATCATCCATGCACTACGGGCCAAGGATATTCATGTAATCATCAATGGTCATGACTATACCGAATAATCCCTGGTCATAATTGTAAGACCCCAACTTTTATGAATAAAGAATAGTTTTCTCGAAATATATTTTTGAATATTATGGTGTGGATTTCATATAATGTTATAGTTGTGGGTAATATTTACAAATTTTGCAAAAGTAAGCAAGTAGTTATATAATATTTCGATTGGTGGGAGAATATTCGTTTTAACGAGGAATATTAAATGACGCAGACAATCATTAGTGAACCCCACAACGAAAGTATTGTCGTAGTTAAAAAGCGACATAATTATCTTTTATAAAAATAACTACGGTAGTGTTACCGTTAAAACCGTTGAACTACCCTTAGTAAAAGTATAATAATACGCGTGGTTGCATAGTAGCACACGGTATTGATTATTGATGCTTACGTGAGAAGTCACTAACTTATACTCAATTATTGCTACAGTAATCGATGCATCATATCTCTCATATTATTGATTCGATTATTGTCACAGTATCATCTGCATAATATGTTATATTAATAAATCAATAATTGAGACGACAAAGTTATTCATATTATTAAATTGCAATATTTACAATGTCTAGAAGTTTTGTCAATGAGAGGTTTGGTCATCTAATTGCGTGCCAATAAGGAGAAATCCTTATCGGAAAGCTCCCTCTTTCCTGTGAACGACCTGGTTGTTAAATATTGTGAGTTATAATATTAATGATGAATAATTTGTGTTGATTAAAGATGAAATTGATAGTTCCATTGTGTTAGAATTATTATTGTTAGTGGAAATCGACATTTATTTCGATATTAATTGATGTCTGGAAGTTATACTTACCAGACGGGTAATTAACCGGATAAATGAGCAATTAATTGTTATTAATTCATGTGATTATAACTATTTATTCACATGTGTGTACTATTGATTCACATTCTTGTACTATTAGGGGAGTTGGTGCAAGATTGATAATACTTGCATGACTAAGTTAAAAATGGAGGTACTATACTGTAATTCATATTTTCACATGATTATAACTATTGCTTCACATGATTGAACTATTGATTCACATTATTTACTATTAGGGGAGGTGGTGCAAGTTTGATAATACTTGCGGGACTAAATTAAAATGAAAGAAAAGTTGAAGGTATTGTCTTTGTAATATTTCGAGTCCCAAACGTGTAATTATCGAAACTATATTTTCATATAAATAAAGCTCATTCTTCCTTCATTTCTCACCAATTCACTAAAGCTATAGAGCAATTATTATAGAGAGAAGAAGAAGAAAGTCTCTTACCTCTCTACTCCAAAGATCCGGGTTTCTTTGTGACGCCCCCAAATAGGTATACATCACCTATTCCGAGTCGCCGATACATACGTACATGTAATTCAAATACAACTTAATTATACAACAGTCTTGTAAATACGACAAAACATAATCTAAGAGTTTTAATAAGAATATTGTCATCTAGACAATATCCACACTCAAAGGAGTCCTCATTACATTTATTGTCACGTTATTTAATGTAATAGTGAGGACTACTAATCTTGCTATCATCCGGACCGTCACCCATTCCCCGACTAGTCCGACCACGTTCTCATTTCCTGAAGAGAACAGTGAAAGAAAGGGGTGAGCTCAACTAGCCCAGTAAGAAATATTATGACTAAGATAATGTAGAATAAATTATCATTAGCCTTTAACAGTGTTAAACTGATACAATATAACAAATATCAAGTTTAACTGCAGCGGAATAAGCAATCCATTAAAAGAGTCAAGTAGATAATAAAATCTACTATCTTCTATGATTTAATTAAAAAGGTTTTTCATCACTTTTATCGCCGAGACTTAGCTTAATAAATAATCCACATCATATCTGCACTACGGCCAAGGATATTTGTGTATTCATCAATGGTCATGATCATGCCAACAACTGTCCATCAATGCACTACGGGCCAATGAGGACTTTTACCACATCATTTATAACATTACGGTCATGATTATACCGATTAATCCCTGGTCATAATCATATCAAGTCCATCTATGCACTACAAGCCACATATGACTTTCAACATAAAATAACATGAGGATGATGACAATGATATAAGAATTCAATAAAAAAGTTCAAGAATTAATTTATCCAGGAACTAATAACGTCCAAATTGTCAACATGATACTTCTTTGTAGAGTAAAATTCAAGAATGCTCAGAAGAATATTTCCATGAAAAGATACTGGATAAAGCGCAAATATCAAGGATATTCCACTAATTTCATGGAGTATATAAGTCAAAATTTTAACCAACTAAGTTTAATAAAGAATGGAATAACAATAGAAATCACTATGTACGCGATTTGCATGATGTGTTATTTCAATGTAATAATAAATAACGAAACCAGTCACGCGTAATAATGCACCGCGGGATATTCCAACAGAATAATAAAGAATGGAATAACAATGAAATCACCATGCATGCGATAGATCGCGAGCGAGTTATTTCAACAGTAATAATAATTAATGGAACCGTGTCAAAGCGTAATACGCAATCGCGGGATATTCCAACAAAATAATAAAGAATGGAATAACAATGAAATCACCATGCATGCGATGAATCGCACATACAAAGTTATTCCAATAGAATAATAATTAATGGAACCAGTGTCAGCGTAATACGCATCGATGTGATATTCCAACGAATAATAAATAATCGGAACCAGTCACGCGTAAACGCATGCATGTGATTAAGGGTATAAACGAAGTCGAACCGAAATGAACATGTAGCCTACTCGAATTCGACTTGAAATGATAAATTGCACTCAATTCTACTCGAATTCGAATTATATTAGAAAAATCCTACTCAGATTCGACTCAACTCGAATATTTAGTACTCGAATTCGATCCGACTCGAATATTTATTCAAACTACTCGCGAGCTTTAAATTCAAGCTCAAATTTGAGTCTCCACATAATAACTAGTTTTGTAATAAATATAATTATAAATTGAATTTGTTATTTTACTTAAAAATAAGAAAATATATTTATTATTACACTTTACAAATATAAAATCGCAATTAAAATTAAAAACAAAACAAAATAATAACTAATTATCCTAATTTAATTTAAATTTGTATATATTATAAGAGAATGTATCGAACATCTAATCGAATTATGTATTAACTGAGTATGTATCGAATCACAATAAAAAATTCAAGTAGTTTGAATCTTAAACGAGTCGAGTATAAACTTGCTCAGATTTTACTCGTATTTTTATTCGAACTATTTTAATGCTCGATTTGGATCATATTATTAACGAATCTGAGTCTCATTTCAGATTTTTTCGAAAGTCTGAGCCCGAATCAGATTGCTCATTTACGACCTTTTAGAGCAGGATGTTCCAATGAATAATAAAGAATGGAATAATGTAAGAATTTCACCACGTATGCAGATTTGACATGTATGGCAGTTATTCCAACATAATGATAAAGAATGGAATAATGTAAGAATTTCACCAAGTATAGGGTAGCAGATACAAAAGTTATTCCAACGTAATAATAAAGAATGGAATAATGTAAGTTCTCTTCATAAATACGAAAGAAATAATACCCCTTACCTTAGAAGAACTCGGATATAGGAGTAGTGAAGTAGCGAGAATACTTTTATTTTTTCTCTCTATAGTTTCTCTTTTAGAGTTTCAAAGAATTCGTAAGAAAATAATGAAGGACCTGAGCTTATTTATAGGAGAATGGACCTAATAAGAATTAATTCATGAACTATCCATATTGATTTACTATGCAATATTAATAAAATATTCTAATAAAACAAAATCTTTTAAATAAAATATAATATATTCTATTTATAGTCTAATAAAATAAATAACTTTATAAAAGTATTATGTTTTATATAAAAAAATTTTACTATCTGCAAACACTACGCGAAGCACTATGCAAATACTATGCATAATAAAATATAATATATTCTAATTATTGTCTAATAAAACAAATAACTTTATGAAAGTATTCTGCTTATATAAAAAAGATTTTACTATACAAATACTATGCAGCACTTATGCAAATACTATGCATAATAAAATATATTATATTCTAATTATTGTCTAATAAAACAAATAACTTTATAAAAGTAATATGTTTTATATAAAAAGATTTTACTATGCAAAATACTATGCATAATAAAATATATTATATTCTAATTATTGTCTAATAAAATAAATATCTTTATAAAAGTATTCTGCTTTTATATAAAAAGCTTTTCTGCTTTTATTATATTAATAAAACAAAATTTATATATATATATAAACTTCCGTGACTTCATAAAAAATACCTCAAGATATTTAACAACATTTATCATCATTATTATAATTCACAATATTAATCGACCAGGTCATTTCCAGGAAAGAGGGGGCTTTCCAATAAAAATTTCTCCCTATTGGCGCGCAATTAGGTGACCAAACCTCTCTCGCGTAACTTACAGACATCGTTAATATTGCAAATAATAATACTAATAACTTTGTTATCTCAATTATTGATTTAATAATATTGACAATAATTGAATCAAATAACGTGGGATACTATGCAACAATTACTGAAGCAATAATTGAACAAAACTGAGTGACTTCTCACGTAAGCATCAATAATCAATGTCGGTATAGCATGATGCGAACGACGCCGTATTCTCATCGCATTTTTTTACTACCGAAAGTGTTTCAACAGTTAACGATAAAACTTCAGTTGTTATTTTCATAAAATATTTTGTCATTTTCTCAATCCGATAATAATTACATTGTGGGGTCCACTAATGATTGTGCCGTGCATTTAATATTCCCTGTTAAAACGAATATTCCCACCAATCGAATATTATATAACAATTATAGACTTTGTAAAATTTATAAATATTACCATAATTATAACATTATATCAAATCTACACCATAATATTCAAAAAAATATTTTGAGAAATTTAAATCTTTATTCATAAAATTTGGGATCTCACATTCTTTCTAAGGTAAGGGGTATTATTCTTTCGTATTCATGAAGAGAGTTATTTTCTTTCAATACTCGTAAGGGTTGTTGTAAGACCCCAACTTTTATGAATAAAGAATATTTTTCTCGAAATATATTTTTGAATATTATGGTGTGGATTTGATATAATGTTATAGTTGTGAGTAATATTTATAAATTTTGCAAAATAAGCATGTAAGACCCCGAATTTTATGAAATAAATTATTCAAATTTTCTTATAATTATTATTTAGTAAATGATTAAATTAATAGAAATTAAAGTTAAGGGTGACATATGATTTTTTTTTCAAAATAAGCAAGTGGTTATAAAATATTTATTATTATCAGGGAATATTCGTTTGGTCGTGGAATATTCTTGCTGTCGGAAAATATTCATGCGACGGCGCAACCATTTGTAGGCCCCATAACAAAATAACTGTCGGATGAAGAAAATGACAAGTTTGAGTTTTTATAAATAACTACAGAAGTTGTTACTGCTAACAATCGTTGGAATACACAGTGGTTAAAATACGATGAATGCCATGCGTAGTTGCAGTAGAATACTCTGGTATTGCACATAGTTTTTAATTATTGATTCTTACGTAAGAAGGCACTACTCAATATTTGTTACAGTAATTACTGTTCAATATTTTATTTTATTGGTTCAATAATTGATGCGTTGATATTTTATATTATTGTTGTTTCAATAATTGTCATTTCACAGTATTCCCATTATCAGATCAATAATTTATATTATTTGGATAATATTATTAAATAGCATTATTGGCAATATTTAGAAAGTTCTGTCAAGGAGAGGTTTGGTCACCTAATTGCGCGCCAGTAAGGATAAATCTTTATTGAAAAGCCCCCTCTTTCCTGGGAACTGCCTGGTTGTCATAATTATGATTCTGTAATATTATTTGTGAATAATTATTTATTGATTTATATGATAAGGAAATATTTATTTGATGCGGATATAAATGATGAATTTATTTATTTTATGTAGTTATAATTTAAGGAATTAATGTTGAGGTGTTTTATCAGTATTTTTTCGGATTGGAGGTATTAAAAACTCAAATCAGTGTTCTTAAAGCTTTATTGCGTGAGTTATAATTTTAATCCGACCGTTGGATCGTTGTGATTTTTGGATATGTTATACATATATAAGTTGAGTATATATCCACAAATTTTGAACCGTTAAAAATAAACGAATAATTTGTTATTAAATTTAAGAGGTGACTAATTCAGAAATTATGTTTATAAATGATCTTGGTGGAAAATTCTAGAATTGAGTGGGCCCCACTTGTGGTTAGTGAAGAAATGTGCTGAATTTTATTTTAAATGTGGTGGGTGGCAATAGTAGCAGGTAAAGCCATCAGGTAGCAGGTCAAGTCTGCTTCGGCGTGCTAACATTTTCCTATAAATAGAGGGCTAAGTTAGAATTAAAAATCACACCAGAAACATAAGCTTTCTCTATTTCTCTCTCTATATTATCGAGCGTATTTTGTGAGTATTTTGATACTTTGAGAGTTATTAATGAGTGCAAGTTTCCTTCAACGCCATATCCGATATCCCGGTCAGAAGTACTGCTCTTTTGTGGTAAGGGATTTTAAGGGTTGTTATGTTTTTCATGTTTCGTAATTTTTCCGACCTTCAAAAATTCTGGAAAAATTTGAAATGATAATTTGATGATTTTTCTTGATTGTGTCCAAAAATGGAGATTTTTTGATGTATAGTTTAGGAGTTATGGATTTTATGAGAAAAGACTATTTTAAAAGTAACCCTTATAACTCTTTGTGGTTAACTCCAAAATTGATAAAATTTTTATTGGAAGTACATGTATATAATAGAAGTATACTCTGTAAATTTTGGACAAAAGTATAATTTATGATAAATGTCTAAATATTCGGCAGTTTTGGCCATATGAAAAATTGTAAATGAATTTTAAAAATTCTGAGAAAAATATATGTTCAATATGGGACTATATTCTGCTAAATCCCAGAAAAGAAAATTTGTTTGTACTGATTTGGTATTTTTCATGAAAATGGACTAGTTATGAGTAAATGAATTAAATATGTTATGTGAAGGAAGAAAAATTAGAAAATATGATTTTATGGCTTGAGAATCTTATATGAGGTATATGCAGATTTTTGATGAGGGTTTTGATTATTGGTGATGAAATCTTATGAGTTTGACATTTTAGGATGATTAAATGCATTAATTAATAAAGTGTAAATAATTTAAATAAATTGTTTATAAGTTTAAGAAATGATTAAAATATTATTGTAATATTGATAATATTAGATTATGAGATTATTAAGTGATTTATAACATTTGGATTAAGGTGTTATAAATATTGATATGGATTTTATTGGGAAAATTTATCTTTTTCATGTCGGGGTTACTATTCATGAGTTACTATTCACGAGTTACTATTTACGGGGTACTATTCACGACAAAATTTGTTTCTTTTTCTGACCAAGTTATTGTTGATTTATGAATCTTACTCTTAAAATTAAATGCAGTTGTTAATCATATTATTTTTATTATCATGTATAACATTTTTATAATCTTGGTGATGAAATTTCTTTTTGACTTGAGTGTAAAGATGTGTAGATTATTGATATGATCGTGACTATGGGTTCTCTTTGGCCAGTAGTGCAAAGTTGAATTGTTGACTGGTATGATCATGACCATTGAATTTACAATTGAATATTTTTAACTTAAGTGCAAAGGTGAATTGATCAACATGATTATAATTATGGTTTATATAAATTTTGAAATGATTATATATTTCTTTGAGATATTAATATCTTTGGCCTCCAGTGCAAAGATGAATTATTGATGAATATTTTTGGCCCGTAGTGCAAAGATGACTTGTTGTTGAATATCTTTGGCCTGTAGTGCAAACATGACCTGTTGTTGAATATCTTTGGCCCGTAGTGCAAAGATGACTGTTTGTTGAATATCTTTGGCATGTAGTGCAAAGATGAATCATAATGAATATCTTTGGCCCATAGTGCAAAGATGATGACTTATTAGTATGATTATGAATATGAACTGTGATTTGGTATAACCATGATCTTTGATGTTTCGTAAAGACATGTGATAAAAAATATCTTCGCCTTGGATGAGAAGAGAAATTAGAACTACAATTATGATTATGAGTTATTCATACGACCGTGAACAAGATCTGCTTGATTAATGTTACAGGTTTAAAGCATTGTTGGTGGACTTTTAACATGGAGAAGATAATAGACTTTATGGTCTATTTGACTCTTCTAATGGATTGCTTGCTCCATCGCAACTAACTATGGTTGAAAAGTTTTATTATCTACCATATGTTCTAAATCTCCGATTTATTCGATGAAGGCTATTGATAATTTAATTATCTTTAGTCATGATATCCTTTCTTGAAATTTAGTTAGGTTTCACCCTTTTGCTTCACAATTCCTTTCGTAATAAGAGTGAATTTAGAATTGAGTAGGGGTAACGAGGAAATAGAATCGGTGGTCTATAGTTGTTGAGGTTCTCCCTAAATAGTATGTAAATAATTTTATTGAGAACTTTAAATAAGTATATTATATTGTATACGTCATTTGATATTTAATTTTGGTGAACCGAATAGGGTGAGACGAACCCAACTTTGGAAAGGTGTTTTGCCACTATCATACAAGATGTCTAATGACATACAATCTCATGTTATCATAAGAAAGGGTTGTGCACATCCATTTGCTTTGAGTATATCTACGAAAGCACTACCTATATGATCTTGGAGTTGGGTTGAAACATAATGTTCAACAAGCAACTGGTGGAGATAGTTATATGTCGAAGAGAAGACTCACCATTGGAAGGAACATGATAATAATCTTCTCGTTTTTTCTTTGGGGTCTATTGGATCAACCAAGATAGTTTTCGGACATATGATATCTATCATAACTTAGATTCATAGCCTCCCTATGTATACGAAGGTTTCTCGAGCACTTTCCAAAGATTTTAATTTCTAAAATAGTTCTAGATTGTACCTTTATGTAAGGTATCACTTTGAGGTCTCATTCCATAGTTGGGACATGAGTCACAGCTTGGTATTAAAACTCACAAGATATGTGTTGTTCTATTTTTACACGACAATTGTAGTAATAAAGTTGTAGTTATTTTCTCGTACCATGTATTTGGCGACTCGTAATAGGTTGGATGGATTGGACCTATTTTGGGGTATCATCATAAAGCAAGTGGTTATATAATATTCGATTGGTCAGGAATATTCATTTTAACAGGGGAATATTCGTATGCGACGGCACAATCATTAGTGGACCCCTAACGGAAGTATCGTCGTAGTTAGAAAACGATGTAATTATCTTTTATAAAAAATAACGGCGGAAGTTTTACCGTTAAACCGTTGAACTATCCTAGGTAGTAAAGTACAATAATACGCGTGGTTGCATAAGAAGCACACTGGTATTGATTATTGATGCTTACGTGAGAAGTCACTCACTTATACTCAATTATTGCTACAAGAATTGTTGCATCATATCTCTCATATTATTGATTCGATTATTGTCACAAAGATCATCTGCATAATATGTTATATTATTAAATCAATAATTGAGACGACAAAAGTTATTCATATTATTAAATTGCAATATTTATAATGTCTAGAAGTTACATCAAGGAGAGGTTTGGTCATCTAATTGCGGCGCTAATAAGGAGAAATCCTTATCGAAAAGCCCCTTTTCTAGGAACGACCTGGTTGTTAAATATTGTGAGTTATAATATTAATAATGAATAATTTCGTGTTGATTAAAGATGAAATTGATAGTTCTATTGTGTTAGAATTATTAGTGTTAGTGGAAATCGATATTTATTTCAATATTAATTGATGTCTGGAAGTTATACTGACCAGTCGAGTAATTAACCGGATAAATGAGCAATTAATTGCTATTAATTCACATGATTATAACTATTTATTCACATGTGTATACTATTGATTCACATTCTTGTACTATTAGGGGAGTTGGTGTGACACCCCCAAAATAAGTATACATCACCCATCTTGAGTCGCCAAATACATGGTACAGAATACAAATACAATCTTTAATATACAACAAGAGAGCTGTGAGTTTTAATACAATTATTGTCTTCTAGACAATATCCACTCTCAGAATAAGTCCTTATTACATTTATTGTCACACTATTTAACAGAATAGTGAGGACTACTAATACTATCATCTCGGACCGTCACTCCGTTCCCCGATTAGTCCCGGCTACGTTCTCATTTCCTAAAGAGAACAGTGAAAGAAAAGGTGAGCTCAACTAGCCCAGTAAGAAATATTATGACTAAGATAATGCAGAATAAGTTATCATTAGCCTTTAATAATGTTAAACTGATAAAATACAATAGACATCAAGTTTAACTGCAGCGGAACAAGCAATCCATTAAAAGAGTCAAGTAGAGAATAAAATCTATTATCTTTTATGATTTAAAAAGGTTTTTCATCACTTTTATCCCTGGGACTCAGCTTAATAGATCATCCATATCATCCCTGCATTAAGGCTGAGGATATTCATTAGTATCACAACCACAAATTATCCATGCACTACGGGTCAAGGATATTCGTGTTTTCATCAATGGTCATGATCATGCCAACAACTGTCCATCAATGCACTACGGGCCAATGAGGACTTTTACCACATCATTTGTAACATTACGGTCATGATTATGCCGAATAATCTCTGGTCATAATCATACCAAGTCCATCTATGCACTACAAGCCACATATGACTTTCAATAAAATATAAACATGAGGATGATGACAATGATATAAGAATTCAATAAAACAAGTTCAAGAATTAATTTATTAAGGAACTAATAACGTCCAAATTGTCAACATGATACTTCTTTGTAGAGTAAAATTCAAGAATGCTCAGAAGAATATTTTTATGAAAAGATACTGGATAAAGCGCAAATATCAAGGATATTCCACTAATTTCATGGAGTATATAAGTCAAAATTTTAACCAACTAAGTTTAATAAAGAATGGAATAACAATAGAAATCACCATGCATGCGGTACTTCGCATAGACAGGTTATTTCAACAGAATAATAAATAACGGAACCAGGTCAGGCGTAATACGTACCGACAGGATATTCCAATAGAATAATAAAGTATAGAATAACAACGAAATCACCATGCATGCGGTGCTTGCAAGATGTATGCATTATTCCAACAAAATAATAAATAATTTAATCAGTCCCAGATAAAACGCATGCATGTGATATTCCAACATAATAATAAAGATTTTAATCAGTCCCAATATATAACGCATGCATACGATGTTCCAATGTATAATAACGAATGGAACAACAACAAAAATCACCAAGTATAGGTGAGATCACGATATCAAAGTTATTCCAACAGGATAATAAAGAATGGAATAATAGAAGATCTCTTTATGAATATGAAAAAAATAATACCCCTTACCGTAAAAGAAACTTGATATCGGAGTAGTGAAGTAGCAGAATACTTTTCTTCTTTCTCTCTATAGTTTCTCTCTCTATAATTTTTCTCTCTAGAGTATCAGTGAATTCGTAAGAAATAATGAAGGAATGAGCTTCTATTTATAGAAGAATGGAATGAATAGTAACCAATTCATAAACGGTTCAGATTGATTTATTTTAAACGGACGGTCCAGATTGGTTTACAATAAAATATAATATATTCTAATTATTGTCTAATAAAATAAATAACTTTTAAATAAAATATATTATATATATATATATATTATATATATATAGCATGTGCCAAAAATCACGAGATACACTCATGTGATCAATATTTTCCTTCATTTACCAAATTGTCAACAAAGTTAATCTATCTATAAAAAATACAACTAAATTTGAAAAATTTTACTTTCCCACTCAAGCCTAAAATATAATCTAGACCGTCAAAACTATTGGATAAATCTAAACCCTTCATTCATTACTATGGTTAACAAAATACACTTCTATCTGAACTCTTCATTATATACCAAAATACTCTTCTACCTTTTCTTCTTCTTCAACTTCTACAATAAACCTTCGATTTCTACAATAAACCTCTAACAAACCACCGACCCAAACCAATAAACCCAAAACAAACCACCGGCGACCACCGACCCAAACCAATAAACCAAAAACCTCTAACAAACCACCGGCGACCCACCGACACACTGCCACCAACGACCCACTGTCACCGGCGACTGCCACCGGCGATTTCTACCACGAAGACAGCATCGGCGGCGACTGCCAACGACCCACTGCCACCGGCGATCTCCAATTTCTTCTTCTTCGATTTCTACATAGAAGAAGAACAGCATCGGCGATCCCCATTTTCTCTCTGTCTTGGTTGTTTCAATTTCTTCCATCATTTCAAGGAGAGATGATGGTGTTTCAGAACCCTCAAAAACAAGTCACCCCACAACCGAGAAACGCCTACTACACGCTCTCTTTGAGGTGATTTTTTATCTGGGTCTTTTTATTTTTTAATTTAAGTTCCATGTCAATTTTCTTGAGAATTTTTCATGCACTTTCTTATATAGTAAATCAAAGTTGAGTTCGATTGATTTGTTTAACTGGGTTTTGAGTATAATCGTATATAATCATTTTTATCTTTGAGACCATCATTAATTTTTTATATTGTTTTATTGTTGAAATGGTAATGGTGAATCTATTAAATCTTTGCCTTATGAATCGGGATCTGCTTTGTCAAAAATGTCTACTTGCTTTATATTTTGAAGTAATTATCTCTTGGTGCATGCTATTTAATGCGATTAAATGAATTTTATTTTACGGTTTTGCTAATTCATCTCAACATTTGAAAGATTATTTTTTCCTGTGGTCGTCAAGATTCTCTTGTCTCTTCTTTTATTAATTTGTCTTCAAGATGATGAAATTCAACCACCCAGTTTGATATGATTTTGTGGATTCAAATTATTTATTTTCTAGGGTTATGGTTTTCGAGAGGATGGAATGATTTTCCGCTCCCCACCATTTCTTGCTTACTTTTGATACTATCATTTCAAAGATGATGTAAATTAGATCTAACTATATTGATTGCTCATAATTGTTCTCGAATGAATGTGTCCAAAGATCGGCCATGACCGCTAACGACCCACCGCCATGATTCTCAAGACAAAGATCGGCATCACGAAGAAAACCCAAAGGTCCCAAGAACGGGCTGGAAACATGGGTCCAAGAAGAGACCAACTCTCATCGATCTCACTGAATTAACTTCTCTTCAACACTTCAAATCCAACAAGACTTGTGGGACCAGATTTCACCAAAATGAGGGAAAAAGGGTTCGATCGTCATGACTATGTGCACTGACAAGTGGAGGAATTTGTTGAAGGAGTTCAAAAAGTCTAAGCAGCAGCCTAGCAGTGCTCCCAAGATGTCTTATTACAAGGAAATTGAGGAGATTCTTAGGGACGGAAGCAAAACAACCCATTTCAACCGTTCGTCTCCTGCTTCAGGTATAACCTTTACTGAGATGGGTCTTTCTTTTTGTTCAGAAATTGAAGATTGGCACTTGGGTGCTGGAATTTATACCATGAATGAACTGGTTTGATAATTCTTTCAAACATTTTCTAGGTTGTAAAAATGATTGCATGGTACTGTTAACCTTTTAATTTTCTGTTCCTTAAATTCTTTGCTCTGTTGTGATAGGCTACAGATTGAACTGAGTCACTCATTAGTAGTAGAACTTTAATGCGCTTTTATAACTATGAATTTGCTGTTAAGTATCATTTTCAATATATTATTAGATTAGATGTCATCTCTTTGGCACCCATCACATACCCATCATCGTAAATATAAGTTTACGATGTATATGTAATACCTAATTCAATTTATGCGTCTTCAAATTTAAGATTCGAGTGAGTACATACATACGTCTATATATCTGATCTTAAAATTTTGCATTGCTTTTGCTAAAGTTAATTATCCTTCTAATTAGTGCCCTTATATCAAAATTTTATTCTTCTTTCTTATTTGATTGAAAAATTTGCTTTTCATTAGTTAAGATAAGAGGAGAGTAGGTAATATAGTTGTCGGTATGAATGAGTGACTAATGGCTATATATATCACACATGCACACTACACACAAAAAAAAAATAAATAGAATTTTCTTCAACGGCCTTGGGTTGGATTATTAAATAACCATATTGAATGAATACCTAACTAATTTATATAGAAATATCAAATAAACATTGGACTCTAAAACAATGATAGTATGTCCATCGAATATACATATCGTGTCTGACTTATTGGACTTTACCTTAAAAACACATATTGTCCCAAAAGCAAAGTCATTCAAGTCCGAAAATGGTTCATGGGTTTCAAAATTCAAATAAAAAAGCCATGAATAAATTTTCTCTATAAGCCACGGTATATATCCTTTTTCTTTTCATATATCCTACTTTTACAAAGCAAAATAAGCCATGAATAAATTTTATGATAATTCTTTCAAACATTTTCTAGGTTGTAAAAATGATTGCAGGTACTTTTAACCTTTTAATTTTCATTCCTTAAATTTTTGTGCTCTGTTGTGATAGGCTACTGATTGAATCTGGCTTCCAAAGAAGGAAAAATGTTCATACATGGATACATACGTATAAGCGATACCACCTAAGTACCATGCCATTTAGGTTTACTCGACACGTAGACTAGGCGGTTATTTATATTCTATAGTTAGTATCCATTGCACATGTTGTATTATGCTCTATATCCTTGAAACCATCACGTAAAAGAATGAAAAAAGAGCTAAAGGACAAAATTTCCCTCATATCAACGATACTACCTATAGTTATCCAGATGCGTGGGATCAATGAAAGTGAACATTAATTAGCATGGTGATGTACAGTAATTTCTACTGCCCACCAAATAAAGGAGTAATTTCTAGCTCATCGGTAAAAATCCTAACATGTACCAAGAAAACCAACCAAAGATTTCAAGTGGACTTGTCTGGACACCACATGTTTGTTAAAAGTCCCAAGTGGACTGTTTTGGCTAAAAAGAGAATTCTAGAGGGAATTGAAGTTGGGGTTATATATGTACATCCTGTATAATATGAGGAGAGGTTTTTTGACATATTAAATGGAAACGAAAATAAATTTTTTAAGCTAAAACCAAAAGAGGGATTTTGATATGTCAAGCAATCTTTTGGCCACCGTTTTGAGTAATTTACTGAATCAAATATAGTGGTTATACCTTTCTAATTACAGTCTTACATATGAATTTAGCTAATGCTTTTCCACAGTAGGTTAATGTGTCCTTTATTCAAATTAAAATTAAAATTACTTAAGGCAAGGGCCAGGGAAAAAGAGACTGTTGCCTTTCAATATTGCTTTACAGAGAAAAGAATTGTTGCAGAGTATTTGGGTTTAATATGGGTGTATTTAGAGTGACTTTTAATTTATTTAGTATATCCTGACTTTTAAATTATTATAATATTAAGTTGTTTGGACGTTTTTTCATTGTCTATAGACTATAGTGAATTAGTGATACATGCATTCAATTAATCTGTTCGAGTTCAAATTGATCGATTCTTTACTTTTTAAGTTAATATATTTGAATATGAAGTTGTGAAAATGTGTAATAATGTGCATGTACTTTTTTTTCTTTTTTCTTTTTTCTTTTTGGTATTATATATTTGAATCAGTTGCTACTTTTTCTTTTTAAGTTAATATATTTGAATTAGTTGATACTTTTTAAGTTAAAAAATTGGTTTTAGTTATGATTGATCCAAAACTTTTTTTGCTGGAATATATCCTTTAATGTCAAAGATAATCATGTACACATTTTAAATTATATTCTTGATCTTTTTTAACCCTTTCTATAATGACTATTTATCAAGTTCAATCAAAGACATGAAAGAGTTCAGATATTCAGTTGGTTGTCTTGCACTAATGTGTTTGATTAACACACAGTACACACATAATATGTCCACTCCATTAACTAATAATAGCATATGAATTTTGTCAAAAAACAACTAATAATGAGTAGTTGTCAAAAACTAAAAGAGGAAAGAGGAAAATTTCTGTTCATTAGACACCAACTATTGTTGAATTAGTAGATCGACTGTATTTGAGTCTTCTTAATTTTTTTTTGAAAATATTGAATATTCCGGTCCAGTAAACATGTCCATGTTGAAGGACTAGCTTTAGATTGTTTGTGTGTCAGTGTTGGACTGTTGTTTGAGCTCTGTAATTCATGACTATACTATTAATTATCTGCTAACAAGGTTATCTGGTAATTAGTTCACCTTAATTTCTCAATTTTGATATGTTCTCTTTCAGTTGCATATGAATTGTATATACACACACATATGTGTTCGTATTCAGTTATGATTGTGTACATGTTTTCCTTCCTAGAGTTTTTCCCCGCGTTTTAAGCTGTTCTGTATCATGTCTTTGTTGAGTTTTGTGTTCCAGTTGTAAGTTTCCCGATTATGGTAATGTTTGGTTAAAAATTATTATTTTGATTATGATAGCATGAAAATTGGGTCCAAATTTTGTAGTGTGTAAGTACTTGATAATCGTACCCTTTATTGAAAATTAACTTTTCTTTTCATGACACATTTATTCTATTTTAAACATACATTTAACCTTCTTTTTAAAAAATTCAATTAAGTAGTTAAATATTGTGAATTATTATTATTATACGTATGAAATATTGTTTTAGTTGTGATGGATTTAATTATTAATAAGAATATTCTTTCATCATTTGAATTTGATTTGTTTCACACTAATACATTTTTCAATAGCGAATATGAATCGGGAGGTCACCCCTTGCCTACGTGACCACCTTCTTATATCAGATTTGGATATGTAAGTTCCTTTTTCGAACTTAATGAAAATTGAACAATTAATATTCCTTTTAAAATTTCTAACGCACTGTCTTTCAATTTGGGATGGAAGATTATAATTTGATGCACGGTAAAATTATTTCCTTCTTTTATGGCAAACTTGCAATTTAATAGTTTTTTTATACTTTCATATTTAACCTTCTTTTTTTTTTCTTTAATAGAGAGCATTATCGAAAAAAAGAATATTGGTATTATCATTCGAGAAGAATCAATTGAAGATGATGCGTAAAGCAAGATAAGATTACTTTTTCTTTTCTTAAGCTCATACTTTATTTTCCAAGACAAAACATCTTATATTTAGACATTGTCGGAAAATCAAAGAAAACATCGAAGCAAAGGAAAAGGGAAGGAGTTACAAAAAGAAAAGGAAAAGAAAAAGAAAATCAACCCCCAATTTGCATGTGGTAAAGTATCTGATATTCCGGACTTTTACGTTAGTAGTTACAAATATTTGTTACACAAAAGTCATTTAAACAAAATATTTGAACCTAATTTATTAACGACACCAATCTTAGACTTATCATAAGCCAAGTGTGGTGCTTTAGTATTGAAGCAAAGATGCTTTAGTACTTGAAGCAAAGATGATAATTTATTAACGCGACACTTATGCCTTTTTAGGTTTATAATTATACATCTTTTAGGGTTTCAATAATAATATTATTGATTTAAAAGGCAATAAACATATTGCATAAATATTTTCGTGTGAAATACAAAACCAAGCAAACCCGAATATATGCACCCTAATCCTAATAAATATAAAACATTATTTTCTCGAAAAAACATTACGACTTCTTCTCTTTACACTTAGATATCTATTGTTATTTGTAGGGATCCAATAAAATATCCTTGACGAAGCTCCAATTCCTCGGCGTAAAAAAGACGAAAAGGGATAGTGGTGATGTCGTCAATACATATTGCTTTCGGTAACTTGCGTCGTGAAAGAGAGAAGCAAGCAAAAAATAATACAATCTCAATAATATCCATGTCAACCAAGATTTTTCCTGGTTTGATCCCGGCCATCTAACCGCGACAATATGAATCTGGGATTGTATCGCGATCGAGAATCATTTTATCGTGATCATCGTTGTTAAAACATGCGCCATCGGATTCTAATCGAATTCCTCCGTTAGATTTTACCATCTCAAGGTTATATTCAACTAACTCAAATTCAATGGGTGCAGAAATCCTCCTTCCACCAAATAATATAGAGCATGTACATGACTCCCGTACCATTATATCATCTTCCATGCCTACATCACCAACTTTTGGGTTAGTTCAATGCAAATTATTTCTAACTATATACCATAAGGAGTGTTACGATATATGTGAACTATTTGAAACAAGTTCATTTATTTTTTAGGTTATTACCAATTATTCACCAACCTCGATGAAGCTTTACGTGACAAGAGGAGGCATTGCCTACAACTATAGCCCCTCTGCCGCATCCTATTTTAGGAAGACAATACCTCAATAAAATGAATATACAGTGTCCTCATTGCTCAGCATTGCATTGGAAAGCTGAAAAGTTAACAAATTCATCTGTTGACCGCCCTTTCTTCGGAACATGTTGTTTGCAAGGAAAGATTCGACTTCCCCAACTATTAACGCCTCCTCCGGAAATTCAATCATTATATGATGGCAATGATGATCAGTCAAAGTCCTTTCAAAGTTATACCCGATCGCATGCAATGCGTCCTATGCTTTTACGAGCTTAGGTGTACATATGGATGATAGAGTGGTTCTGGTAGGGTCCCAACGCATTTACAATCCATGGGGAATTGCGACATCAGACGAGTTACTACTTCAACCTCCACCCGGTCAAGATCCGATGATCTGCGACAATTGTACATTCACGATGCCGCAGATTGCTTTAGAATATCGTTCTCGAAGAAACTTAGAAAATTGCGAGAAGATGTCCTACGAAACAATCCAGGATAGTCTTTTGAGATCTGACTCATTTTCGGGTAAGTTTAGACATGCGCAACGCAATTTTAAACAGGGAAGATTTGAACAATCGGGACATCCCAAAGATACCTTCATTATATAGTGCGAAGAAAAGACCGTCGAACTCATAATTTACCCGCGTCGGAGGAGTTCTTTGTCATATTACGGAGATGGTGTTGAATTCTCTGCGATGAGGATATTATTATGCAGTTAAGAGGGAGTGACCGGTTGATGCAGAGATAAATGAATGTCATCCAACTTATTTACCACTACATTACGTATTGTTGTTTCAGTATGGTGAGCTTGGATGGGAACCAGATTTTAAGCGATGGGATGTCAATCAAGGTAAAGCTTCATCAAAAGACTTACGCGAATTGCAATATTATGGGTATCGTTTGTTTGAAAGACCTCTACCGAGTATTCAACTATCTTGAGGGTGGAAGATTATTTCAAGAGTTTATTGTAGATGCATGGGCGGCAACAGAGCAGAATCGTTTAACATATTATAGGCTCAACCAACAAAAATTACGATCTGATCTATACCAGGATCTGGTTGAGGTAGTTCCTGATGGGTTAGAGGCTAATCAAGTTGAGTAAGCAGTAGTTTTGCCTTCTTCTTTTTCTGGGAGTCCAAGGCAAATGTTTGAAATCTTCCAAGATTCTATGGCCATAACTCGGTATAACCAACACCCTGATATTTTCTTAACTATGACTGCAAATCCGAATTGGCCCGAGATAAAGATGCCTTCATTACCACATCAAACGTCGATTGACCGCCCAGACTTGGTGGCCCGCGTATTTGAATTGAAGCGACGAGCTTTGATGATGGAAATTGATAAGAAAAAAGTATTTGGTGCAAAGGTGGCACATGTTTTCACGATTGAATTCCAAAAGCGTGGGTTTTATTTGCATGCATTCTTAATATTTCTTCAAGGATCGATAAAATACGAACACGTGAGCAGTAAAATCGAAATTATGTGTGTCAATTCCCGATCCAATTTCGATCCACTTCATATGAAACAATTAAATCTTGCATGGTACATGGACCATGTGGTGTTCAAATCTTAAATCACCATGTATGGAAGATGATAAATGCACTAAGAGATATCCTAAATATTGGGCGGAAGAAACTACAATGGGCGAAGATGGGTATCAGATATATCATCAAAGCGCGATACGATTACGAAAACATTGTCTAAGGTGCGGACATGAAGTTGATAATAGAGATGTTGTACCATATAATCCATACCTCTCTAGATTGTTTAGTTGCCATATAAATGTGGAAGTTTGTGCGGGGTAGTAAGGTGCGTAAAGTATATCAATAAGTACATCTACAAGGGTTACGATCGCACAACTTTGGTATTGAAATGTAGATGAGATTAAGCGATATATTGACTCAAGGTATATTGGGCTACTGAGGCGGCGTGGCGGATATTTGGATATCCTATGCATCAAGAGTTCCCTCAGCTTATACGTCGGTAGTTCACCTAGAGGAAAACATCACGTCTGCTATAACCCTTATGAACCAATAAATGCTTATATTGAATGAGCGAGAGGATCAACGCAGCAACTCTAACAGATTTTTTTGCATGCCGCTTTACTAATGATTTAGCTTTCGAACTCTCACATACCAACAATTTCCAAAGCATTTCGTTTGGCAAAAGAAAGAAACATTTCTGGCAAGAGAGACAAAGGGGTTTTGCAATCGGAAGAATGTATTTTGCCGATCCAAATGAAGGTGAAAGGTTTTATCTGCGTCTTACATTGGCGGTTGTAGAGGACCTCGGTCTTTTCAATGTTTAAGAACGATTTGATAATGTTGTACACCCCACATATAAGGTTGCGTGTATTGCAAAGGCCTTTTGGAAGGCGATGAAGAGTGGATTCAATGTCTTAGAAGCATCAATAATGAGAACGAGGCTCTCAATTAAGAAGGTTATTTTCTATTATCTTGACACAATGCTCTCCTTTAAATCCAGAAGCGTTGTGGAACCAATTCTCTATACATATTTGTGATGATTTATCACACAAAATAAGTACATGTTATGGCATTGATGTTCCTACTAATGCTCAAATTTGTGATTATGGTTTATACCTTATTAATCTTTTTCTTTCAAGAGTCGGGGAAGAGCTTATCGATTACCCACTGATGCCAACGCCATATGATAATTGGAGAATTATCGTTGTGATCGACTTATTTGGGAACATAGCGATTCTGACTTGAAGTTGATCAAATAAATGTCCAAAGAAAACATTGATCTATTGAATGAAGGTCATTATTATGGCTTATAATGCAATCATTTCATCTGCTTATGAAAATAGAGGAACAACATTCTTTCGAGTGAAGTGCGAGGCTGGAAAGACTTTTCTCTATAATATAATTGCCAAAAAATGTCGTTCCTTATGCGATATAGTAATTACGATAAGATCCTCCGGAATTGCTTTTGGGTTGTTACATGGGGGACGTCTTTGCATTCAACATTCTGCGTTCCACTTAATGTATTAGAAAATTCGGTTTGTGGATTCACGAAGCAATCATCACACTCGTAATTATTTGAAGGCTGACTAATTATATGGGATGAGGTTCCAACGCGAAGATCGCCATTGTGTTAAAGCGATTAATCGGACCTTACAAGACATTCGTGATAACTCCCAACCATTTGGAGGTGTTACTGTTGTTCTTGGGGGAGATTTTAGGCAGATTCTTCCTATTATACCTAGAGGTCTTCGTGAGCATATAGTGGCAGCATCACTACGACGTTCAAGCCTTTGAAAAGATATACATGTCTTGACATTACAAGTTAACATGCGCTTGCACGATGACCAATCGTTATTATTTGATTTCTCGGCTTTTCTTAATGAGGTTTGAGTATTTGTATCTTTATTCATATTGACATCTATATATCGTCAAGAATATTTGATAATTTACTAATACTTCATTATTGTGTAGATTGGGTCTAACCTCGAGAATCTATACAACTTCCAGATTCAATAAAATAACTCAAAGTGTAGATAATCTTATCTCGATCATCTACCCGGTAGCTAGAAGTGCCAAGTAAGGTCACTCCCGAATTCTTAAAAGAGCGCACAATTCTATCTGCTAGAAATGATGATGTCAATGATATCAACTTAGTCACGTTGGCGGTTTTTTAAGGAAAAATACATACATATTTCATTATGACAAAATGGTCAAGATGATGATGTGGATCGGACTATTATGCATCGGTGCGAATGAATATTTGAACACTCAATCCCCACTGACCGCCACCGCTCAAATTAGATTTAAAAGAGGTTGTCCATAATGCTTCTAAGGAACATTGCACCGAAAGATGGCCTTTGTAATGGTACTTAGACTTATCATAATCAAGTGTGGTGCTTTAGTACTTGAAGCAAAGATTTTAACTGGTGATAAGCATGGCGACTTGGTATTCATTCCACGAATTTCTTTGACTCCTTCTTCTTCTGAGTTGAGCATTAAAATGACAAGAAGACAATTCCCAGTGAGGTTAAGCGTGTCTGATGACAATGAATAAATCACAGGCGGTCATCACAAATTTGTTGGAGTAGATTTATGTACGCCAGTATTTAGTCACGGTCAACTATATGTAGCTCTGTCAAGATGCACAAGTTCTTCCCGTTTATGCATACTTCTTCGTGAATTAACTGACAAGTCGACAACAAATATCTTCTATCCTGAAGTTTTGCTATAATTTTATATGTTTGAGGTATCATTTCTTATCTCCGTGCATTATTGATCTTCTTACGATAAAAGTCTTGATATGTTTTGAATTGACTAATAAAAGTTTTGAATCAACTCACAAGTCCACAACAAATATTGTCTTTATATATGTGTTAATTGTTGAATAGTTGAATATTTCTTTAACAACTAAAAATAAAGGATCTGCTTGAATAAGTTGTGGCATCGTTGTAGTTGTGGCATATGCTAGCAAGACTCCTGATGGGTATATGTGAGTCCTACAGTCATATGAAATTGAACTTTCTAGGACTAACAAGTTTCCCTATAGAAATAGCAAGCCCCATAAATTATGTTAGGGTGTAATACAATATTTTTAGTTGATCAAAAAGAAACTTAAAAAACATGAAGTACAGGTACTCAAATTACAATACCATATATTACACATACAACCTCATGTTTTCTTATCCACGTGATACATTTGTCAACTTATTTTACAGATGATGTCTTCGTAAAAGTTACTTATTTTCTAATTTGCAGAAAATTGGTTTACATTTCCTTCTTTCTTTTTCGTGTAAAGCAAATCAAAAATGTTTTGAGAGTATGATACCTCCAATTGAATAACAATTCTCGCTTTGGCCAACTAAATACATGATTTAGTAATGTATGAAAATCAGATAACATATCTTACAGAAAACCATTCAGATAACATACGAGTATATATATATGTGTGTGTGTATATGTGAAGCACAAATTTGAGAAGTTTGGATCATCGCATTAACATAATAAGTTTATACATGTTGGTGAGCTATAATATGTTTATTATATATAACTTATGTTTTAGTTTTACTTGCATACGTTAATCGATCAATTTGTACATATATCCTATTCATTATATTTTTGTATCAATTTCAAGTAGATGATTTAATTTGTTGATATAACTAAACGATTCATTTCAATTTTTGCGATCTTGGGATGATATTGCTATTGAATGGAAACGTGTTCATTCAACAACAACAAGTCGAGGGTGGAGAAAAGTTAACGAGATTATGTGTATTTTATAATTCTTAAATCGTATTCAAGTAATCACGTGTCAATTGTTTAGATTCTTCCGATCTACTAACATTTTGCTTTCTCTTATAAATAATGATTTTTTATTACAAACAATATTTGTTGGTAGTGGGCGTTCTTGGATGGATAGCCTTTCTTTTCAAAGGTTTATGTATCAAGACATGGTAGAGCTTGATGATTCTGAAGGTAAATGTTATTATATGTATTTTCGGGTATATATTGAAGTATACTTGGTGTGGTTTGTAAAAATATATTTGGTGTAAGATGTAAAGTAAAGGGTGGTGCTCAACATGTTGTTTCTCTTTTTACTGCGTATATGTATTTTTGTTCTCCGTCTTTTGTAAAGTTGGGTAGTTATATGGTTATAATCATTTCGAGTATGGAATGATGTTTTTTTAGTGGTTTGGATATGTATGGATGATTGTAAGCTTTTTTAAACAGGTTTAGATTTTGGATATCTATTTTTTAAAGGAAACTCTGCCAGAAATTTCTTGAAATTAGTAGATTACTTAAATTGATATTTTGGTGGTTGGATGTGTTGATTATTGAATATGTATAGATTTCTGCATGGTATGATGATTTTGGGTATTAAATGATGGTTTTCTTTTGGTGGTTTGGATTTGTATGGATGATTATAAGTTTTATAGACAGGTTTAGATTTGTCTGGATATCTATTTTTAAACGAAGTTCTGTCAAATTTTTTAAAATCGATTTCATTACCTCGCCCAAATCAAGATGGCCCAGATGATTTTTTGGGTATATGTTTAACCAAATTTACCTTTTTTTTGCGGTTGGAATCAATTATTTTTGAATTTCTTATTTTATTTTAATTTTTATTTAATCGAGCAAAAGGAGCTCCAAACCAATTTGGTTCATATGAACCTTTTAAGCAAGTGGTATCATTATGGTATTTCAAAACTACAATGCTTTTACCATTAATGTATCGTGATTGGTATTCAATGGATATATTTTGTGCTTAAAATAGTTTTACTAATTAAACCATGTTCCATCTAAAATTGCAAATTAAATGAAAGGAATCAATAGCATATAGGTGAAGAGAAGTGCTTTTAAATGTGCTTGAAAAAAATATGAAGGTCATTGGCATTGGGATTGTTTGAATTTAATAAATGTAGTTAATTGGCTTAAGTCAAATTTATTGTTGAGTGAATGTGGATGTTGGCTTTAGTTGTTTCCTTAACAAATTCATTTTTTTCCGCCGGTCTCGATTTGTAAATAATGAGTATGTAGATACAATTTGTGATAAATTCTTGACTTCTTTATTTTTTGGGATGGGATGTCTATCTTGATTAGAAATTTTCTTATTTACAATAAAATTTGATCAAATATATACTCTTTAAACATTGTAACTCACATTTTTTATTTAGATTCATCTTTAAGTATTAAATAATTACACGAGTATTAGTAGTCTATACCACGGGTTTACCCTAGTATATATATATAATAGCCTTAATAATGCACTCTCTCACCAGACAAACCAAATCTTTTTTCTTTGATTTCCTGAGAACTCCCCACCCCACCCCACCCCCACCCCCACCCCCACCCCCACCATTTCCAAAACATGTGACAAAATTATATATATATATATATATATATATAATGGGTCAGGATCAGGTAAGGACTTTCTTACTTTATTAAAATGCGGACTTTTTTTTTTGATTTTTTTTAAATAACTAAAAAAAAAAGTTTAATATTTTATGGAATCTGAAATTTTTTCATAATACTGATGTTTTGGATGCGATTTTGATACGTATAACAAAATAGGTCTGCATGCATGATTCTGTCATGATCGTACCACCATTTTTGGTATAGGTATTCAAATCACGCCTAAACATATTATATTATGAAAAATATCGGTTCATAAAATATTAAATATATTTTTTAGTTGTTTTTAAAAAAAACAAAAAAAAAGAAGAAAAAAGGTCGCATTTTAACAAAGTAAGCCCTCACCGACGGCTTCGATATAGGTCGAGATCGGTAAGGACTCTTACTTTGTTAAAATGCAAATTTTTTTTTTTTGGTTTTTTTAAATAACTAAAAAAAAAAGTTTAATATTTTATGGAACTGAATTTTTTTCATAATACAGTGTTTTGGATGTGATTTGGATACGTATAACAAAACAGGTCTGTACAGTTTGTGCAGACTGTACCACCATATTTTGGTATAGGTATTCAAATCACGCCCAAATTATTAGATTATGAAAATCAGTTCCATAAAATATTAAATATATTTTTTTAGTTGTTTTAAAAAAAAATAAAAAAAAAGAAGAAAAAAAAATATCCGTATTTTAACAAAGTAAGAGAGCTCTCACCTGATCGGTTCTGTATATATAACTAAAAAAATATATTTAATATTTAAAAGTGATTTAAAGTTAATCATATTACATAAACAATGTTGAATAATGAAAAATAATGTATTATTATTTATTTGTAATTATAAATTAAATTAAATGTTATCATAGTCCAAAAATAAGTAATGTAAAATAATAATGAAATGATAATACAGAGGGATGAATAGGAGGAAAAAGAAATACTATAATTTCAAGGCATCTAACACAATAAAAATGACACATGGCTAAAGTGTGCTGTGCGGTATATTTTTGGGAGCGTTATAAGCAACAAAGAGGAGCAGCAGCAGCTACAGCGAGGAAGTTCAAACTCGCACATACACACACAGCGAGAAGTGAGAGAGAGAATGGTGGGGGAAGAAAAGAGGCATCAGATGATGCAAAATCTATTCGGTGACCAGTCAGAGGAAGAAGAGGAAGAAGTTGAATCAGAGCACGAATCTAATCGACAGCCCGATTATGCCTCCGTACGATGTTCTTTACCGAATTCCTTCTTTAATTTTACTTTTTCTTATTCAATTCATAGGTTTTATACAATCACTTGTTCTTAATTTATTATAATTCATTCAATTGCTGGTTTTTATATACAATTGGTTTATTTGTAAGTTTTATTGGGTGAAATTTGAGAACAGAGCATCATTTTGCTAGATTTAATTGAAAATTATACCATTGCACTGGTTATTTTTCGAATATATTAATGAGGTGAGCTTAAGTAAATTCTATACCTTTTATTTATTAAATTTTCGTTTGAGGCCTTTTTTTTGGTGGCAGTGTTTTTTTGGGGGGCTGGGCTGGACATGGATGAAGGATCTTATTTTTGTTAAATGCTTCAAGTCTTTTTGTTTTCTGAGGCTTATGGAATTTCTCTATCATTCTTTGGTTGGTTTTAGCCATAGACTGAAAAAAGGAGCAAACCATAGATCAGGGTTTGACTGGAGCTGGTATAGACGTATAGTTATTATGTGCAACAGGGTAGGAATTAAGCAGTCATAATTTTTTTCTCATTTGTGGGTGTCATACAATTAGATGGAAGGAATTGTTGCATGTTGATCTGATTCTGAAGGGGTTAATTATTGGGAACCGCAAGGGAAATTTGATATTTCCATTGGTCTCACTAAAATGAATGTGGGTCTCATTTATTATTCATGGGGGAATCTTGCTGAAAATTAATTTCCCATGTGGAAATATCAATTCCCTAATTATTTATATATTGTTTTACAAGGATCATCATGGAGAGCTTCTTCTTGTTCTAATGCTCTTTGTTCTATTTTCCCTCAGATTATGTCAGTATGTTGTGCCATAATGTCTGACAAGAGCTTATGTAAAATCTGTACTTTGTCATATTTTCTGTTTTATGAAGGTTAATGGTAAATATGTGTAGTTTACGTTTACCGTACTAATTGGTGGATGAAATGATGCTTTAAGGTCTATAGTGTTTTGGAAGTAATGTATCCTTTCCTCATCTCTCTACAATGCGCCGTCGAGCCGTCGAACTGTTTAATTCTGACATTGTAATTGTTGTAACTATACCTGACTAGGATGATGGGGATGGAGGGATGGAGCCGGAGGTTGAAGGTGAGGCTGAAGTAGACGGTCAAGGGGAAGTGGAGGTAGAAATGGAGAGTGATGGTGAATTACATGATGCAGATCCCGTTCATGGAGAGAGCGAGGGTGAAAGGGACCAAAGTTCCCAAGAGGTGGAAGTTGGTGATCAAAGGGAAGAAAGTGAAGGAAAAGATTCAGAGAGCGATGAGAAAGAAGACTATGGTCATAGAGTTGTAACAAGTAGGAGAAGGGACGTTATTGAAAGTGGATCAGAAAGATCTGAAGAGAACCGCTATGTTGACAATGAAGACGAGGAAGTTGATCAGGCTAGAAGTCCGAGGTATCATGCCAACTTCTCTCTGTTTATTTCTTTATCCCCATCCCAATCGAAAGCATTTATTGCAAATCTCTATGCTCTGTAACTTCTGTTGCTTATACAGTAGTTCAATTAGGTTTACGAGGGTTCTCACCTTCCACGCATGTGCAACTGTACTGATTCTTCATTTCAACTCTTGTTTATCACTGTTCATCGGCATGACACATGAGTTAAGACATTCTCATGTTAATGAGTGCGTAGAGTATTACATTCCAAAATAAACACGTATAAATTTATGTCGAAAATTATATTGCAGATAGATCACAATTTCAACCAAAAGATTGTACCAAAATTTACCTGAACAAAGAACAAAGAAAAATATAGGCATTCCATGACTTGTTGGGTGAAGAAACAAACTGTTTTGGTGCTTTCAGTTCCTTGATGTTACACTGAACTTTACTTTCTGGTTACCCGATCTCGAGTCCTGAACATATTTCTTTGTTTAGATGAGAAGTTTTGTTAGATAGAAAGAGAGTAGAGGGAGGGAGGATGACATGTCCTCCAAAGAATTACAATAGGGAAAATAAGAAAAAAGCTAGTGGAGCACAGCCCACCAATCTCTATTAGCATATGAAATAACAACAGCTCTAAAAGCTCTCATGGCTGAAATCCACAACTATGCCAGAAATGATACTTTTTCCCATAGAAGGGATTAGAGAGATGGATATCATTGAAGATTCTAGCATTCATTTCAATCCAAATGCCCCATAGAAAGACGAATAAAACTTAAATTCCACAGGGATTTTTTTGTTAAGTGATTTCATGGGGATAGTTTGCAATGTTATATGCTACATTAAATCTTATACTAATAGTGGTAGTAAAAAATTTGGTGAATTCCACACTTTTCTTTGGAATAAATGCTCATCCAGCAGATTGTACAGTTTCGTAGTCATAGGGATCCTGGAATTCTATTTAGTTAAATCAGGATAATCGAGATTGCATTACCTGATTGAATTAGTAACATTAACTCCACAGGAAGGGCCCAAGGGCTGGTTTCCTGGATGATATCTTGTCTTGGATGGGCTGTCTGTTTTGACATCCACATTCCACTCCATCTCTCTTTATCATCATTGAAACAAATGGAAACAGCGGTTAACTTGTTTTTTTGTTCTGATGCACCCTTATATAATTTCTAGTATGCTGACCAATTTTGGAATCTTGACTTTAGCCATAGATCACCGGGCGAGGAAGATGATGAGCCTCATATTTCACACTTGGGGCCTGAGATTCGTGATGTGTTTGGGGACTCTGATGATGAAGAACCAGCCGAATATGCAGTTGAGAATCACGTTGAGCATGATTCTAATGTTCGTATTTTTTTTAATTTTATTTATGGTACTGCCCATGTTGTACTACAGTAATGAAGTATATAAACATATTGTTAAATTGCTATAGAGATCCCCTATAGACGAGGAAGGAAGTTATGAGAAAGATCTCAGACCAGAGGATATGCTAGCTGATGAAGAGGGTCGGTACGAATCTGAAGAGGAGAATATAGAGGCTAAACACAAGGAGAAGCCAGTTGGCCCACCTTTGGAGCTAGAGATTCCTCTGCGTCCTCCTCCAGCCCGTCCTGAGAAGGTTTTCTCCCTCTTTGTTTCTATGTAAAGCTTTAATTCCACACATTTTCATTACTGACCTTGGTACACTGTTATAGTTGAAAATTTAAGATTGAAATATTTTGAGAATATGAAAAAATAAACGTAAAATACAATGTGCAAATATATTTTGACACTTCTTAAAACAACACCAAATTCACTAAAAATGACACTTATTATGAATTGGAGGGAGTAGTATCTAGAAGTTGATTATCCCCCAAAAAAATCAATACCAACAAGTTTTTTGTAGTATATCTGTGATCTTATTTCCCCTGGCCCCTGCCTGTCCGCGCACTTCCAAAAAAAAAAGAAAAAAAAGAGAAAAGAAAGGATTTTTGAGAGGTATGCAGTAGTTTACTTAGATTATGGTTGCATTTTAGTTTTTTGTTTTAACAAGTAAAAAGTGGTCGTATTAGTCTTGTGTTACTTAAATATGGAGTTCACTGGTAACTTGTTATGGAGATTTCAATTCTGTCCTATATTCTTGCAGATGAACATGATTAAAGTCTCTAATATAATGGGTATTGACCCTAAACCATTTGATCCCAAGACATATGTTGAAGAGGATGTATTTGTGACGGATGAATCTGGATCCAAGAAACGTATTCGCTTGGACAACAATATTGTGCGCTGGAGGACCGTGAGGAAACCTGATGGCTCAATTTCTGTAAGTGAACATGTGGATGCATATTTTACCTATTCATTCCTTTTGCACATATAATAAACTTGTGAAACTATACATACAACGTTTTGTGGAATGCACAATACTATTGCGGAACATGTTGTTATCATTGAAAATTTTGCAAGTACTTGCAAAATAATGAAAATATAATTTCAGTTAAGTTTATTATTTTTAGTAATTTCTAGCAAAGTTCCACCAAAGAACACATTTTTTATGTTCTAGACAACAATTTTTTTTTGATAAGTGTGTTGTAGGCAACAATTTTGCACATCTTTCAAACGTAAAGTATCTTCTTGTTGTGCAGCGTGAAAGCAATGCTCGTTTTGTGAGATGGTCTGACGGCAGCTTACAATTATTGATTGGGAATGAAGTTCTTGACATATCCGTGCAAGATGCGCAGCATGATCAAGCACACCTTTTTCTTAGACATGAGAAGGTGAGATCCTACATTAGTTTGATTCATAATTATGGAGTATCCTATATTTAGAGGCTGAGCTTTATTTATACTGGTACCTGGTGCGTTGCGTGTGTAAATTATGTGGGTAAAATAGAAATTTATAAAATTTGAAGGACTAAATAGAAAGATAGAAAAAATAATATTAAAAAGGACAAAATTGGAATTACCTTAAAAGTTGAAGGGCACTTTCGGAAGCCAAAAAGGCTTCAGAAATTTGTTAACCCCAAAAGCCGGCCTCCGGCTTTATATATTAGATACCTGCTTTTTATCCCCCCCCCCAAAAAAAAATTGCCTGCTTTGTCCTTCCATTGCATTGTATTTTTTCTTTTATTTCTAATAAAATCTTCTTCTTTTATCACTTTTTTTTTCATTCATGCCTGCTATATAATTAAGAGAATCTTGAATAAAATACCTATTAATACATGAAGGGCTGCTCTATCTCTGTCGCCCTCTTTCACTGAAATGCTGAAATAAGATTGATCTCTTTCTAGTCAATAGAACTGAGGGTTATCTCATTCATTTCAAGTTTCAGGAAAGTGATGACTAGCAACTTCTGGTTAAATAAGGAAGAGAAAATTGCATTTCATCTGCATAGCAGCACGTTTATTCTTGGATTTTTTGTACTCGACTATTCTGACATATCTTCTTTACTATAGCATTTTCAACACCACTTTCCTTGGGTTCTACATAGACTGCATATGCTATTAAGGATCACAATATTGATCCTTGCTGATGTTCCCTTCGATTGGATGTTGGAAAATATTTAATTTAAGTGATGCATATTGAAGTTCTTGTAAATTTCTTCAATTTGTTATCTTCAATTGAGCTCAAGGGGAGTGTATTCTTAATATTGATAACATTGGGACTTGGAGTTGACTTTGAAACTGTAATCTGGTTTTATGGGCCGCTTTTCTTCTTCTTTTCTCGTCTCATTGGCCCTTGAAACTGTATCAAGGCATATGGGATGTTTTTTTCTTGGAAGGCTCACCTGTTTATTCTTCAGGTGTACCCCTTTTTTGGTGTTTTAATTGAATCATTACTTATCAAAAAAAAAAAAGAAAAGAAAAGAAAAAGGAAATAGGGGATGAATGATCATGTAAAGTCCAATCTACGATCATGATGTAGCTAAATATCTTATTTCATGTATCTGCTTCTATCTTTGTTTGCTGCTAGAACATGCGATGAACTTAATTGATAATTGCTCTACCCCACTATGCAGGGGATTCTCCAATCGCAAGGAAGAATTTTACAGAAGATGAGGTTTATGCCTTCATCCTTATCATCTAACTCTCATAGATTATTGACCGCCCTTGTTGATTCACGGCATAAAAAGGTTTACAAGGTCAAGAACTGTGTCACTGACATTGACCCTGAGAGGGAAAAGGAGCAAAAAGAGAGGGTAATCATTTATTAGTGTGGTTTTGTTTGGAACTTCACATTTTCGATATTCAATTTATTATGTTTTCCATTTTGCAGGCTGAAAGCCAAACAATTAGAGCTAATGAGCTTCTTAATAGGAAGAAGGAAAAGGTTAATAGGAAGTATACCCAAACTGTACGCAGGGAGCGCCAACTTTCCCCTGGTTTCTTGGAGGATGCACTTGATGAGGCAGGCTTTAATTTTCTATTTTCTTTCCGGACTTTGTTTTAAAAATGCCATATATCTTTCTCAGTGATATCCTGATTTTGTCTCCCTGTCGGACATTATTAATTAACATTTAAAGTAGATTTTGTCTTAAAAACTTGGCAGACTAATTATATGACTCTGTCCCTCTATAAGTAAAATTGACACACATTCACACTCAGAACGGTACTTCTTCTAATCGGGTCCATTGTCTTCTCTTTCAGGCTGACATATAGAACTCATATATTGTCCTGCAATTATAGGTACTTTTCTGCTTGCATGTTATTCTAAATTCTAACCTTTCTTCATTGTCCATAATTTATTAGGATGATGAACCCGATTATTATGAATCTAGACGTTCTGCTCCTCGAAGACGCTTTGATGAAGACATGGAAATGGAAGCTCGAGCAGAGAAGCGGATTATTAATGCAAAGAAGGCATGCTATTTGAACTATAAGCATAAATCACATTTTTAATACAACAAAATAATTTTCTGTTTAAATCAAATTCCTATTTGTATATTTACTCTCAGGGGCACAAAGATATACCTCGCAAGTCATCATTGCCAGCTGCAAAATCATCTCGACGCCCACTTGATTTTTCTGAAAGTGAGAAAGAGGAGTCGGAGTATGAAAGTGATGGGGAGGAGGAGGAAGGGCCACCTCCACGTAGGATGGCTGAGGAGACAGAACTGGACGATGAAGAAGATGAGGATGAACGCTATGAAGAGGAGGTAGCTGCTGATGAAGCATCAGATGAAGAGGTTGAGGTATGAATAAACTGATGAACATTTGAATTAATTTGCGGACTTAAAAAAAAAAGGTTCCAGTTCTCTTGCTCAAGTGGCCATTTCCATTCATTGTTAGCAGATAGGTGGCGGATTTCAGTTTTGTATTTCATATATTTGATACTCCTATTTTATAAGTCATTTACTTGTTCAGTTGGTTGATAATTGGTATGAAAAATCTTGAAAATCTTAAATATTTAGTGGATTGAATTCGATCAGCCTTTTCTACAGGCTATCAGTTTCAATAAAATATGTACCAAAAATGGAGTTATTTGAGTAATTATGAAGATCATCGTGGTAAAGTTTGGTGGAGGCTTTTGATGGGCTCATGGGTTTTAGAAGTCCATCTAAAGAAGTAAAAGATGCTTGGTGAATTAATTTTGGCAATCTTCCGGAAGAAGCTCATTTCCTAATTCCTATATGTCCTTGCTGGACTAGCTTTCTGAGAGTTTTATGAGCGAAGTCAGAGTCGTCTTTTAAGTGATAACATTGAATTTCATTATGATGTTGTTGCTATTTTATGTCCTATATTTCCATCAAATCACCCCTATTCTTGGGAAAAAATGATTTATAAAATGTGTTACCTTTAATTGGGTGAAGTTACATTGGACACGCGGTATAGGTCTGGATTCTATCTCGCACCCTTTGTTTCTCTACATGATAAACCTCTAATACAAATTGTATTTTATCGGGTAATAGGTAAAGCTTGACCTCAAGTGGGATATTGCAACTGGATTCCTCTTGTACTCTAGATGTCTCTCTATCTATATATTATATTGTTCTTCAATTATGTGGCCTCACACAGTTTCTTAATTTTTCTCATTCATCAAATTCTTGTTCCAGCTCATGGTAACATATTACATATTCTATAAAACTATATCCGAGAAGTTAAATTTTGTTTTGAAAAACAATATTCCTTGCATTTCGCTTTAGTTGCTTCCTCTTCTTTTTTGGGATGTCCCAAAAGTTAGTTTTCTCTAGTTGTCTTATATGGTGGTTAACCTACCTTCCTTTTTCTTGTTTACTCTTTGGTAGGGGTCCTTTAGGAAATATACTGTTGGAACTTCATTCAAAAATTACAGTCGCCCAACTTTCGTACTATGCGTATAAAAAGTAAAGAAAGCAACTGAAGTGGGACAAAGGGAGTAATTTTGAACCACCATCAACATATCTTTTCTAAAACATACTCGCCAGAACAACTTCATTTCTTGAAGTTACTTGTGAGAAGTGCAAACACATGCTTGCACTTGTTAATTAAAAATCCAAGCCCCCTGTAGGCTTGTAGGGTACTATGATTATAACTTTTAAAACATGGACACAAGCAATAGGCATATAAGACCCAACTTGGAAATATCAACAAGATTAGTTCTAAAAGCAGGTAGACTTGTTTGTGCAATGTGCAAGATCAAACCGAGAGGCAACAATGAAACCACTTTTTTAATGGTGGGAAGTATGTAAGGACCAAAAACATGCATGCTCCTTTTCCCTAATATCTCGCTACTTCAACATGGGTGTTGCTGGATTACTTTTACTTATAGGACCCACATGGTCTGTGCCCTGTTGCATAAGAGTGTAATAGCTTTGATAGTTTCTTACACATATGATAGGATATGTTTGTAAAAAACACTCTTCCTCTCGCCTATTAAATACTACTAGAAGTAGAACAATGATATGTCAATAATACGACATCAGATTGAATATATTATATTAATCTTCATGCATTACATTTACACGTGTACTTATTAATACCTTTTCCATTCTTTTTATTACTTTTGTGACGGTAGGTTTAGTTTGGTATTTTTGTTTCCTCCCCTAGTTTTTCCATGCTAAAAGAGAATCATAGTGACGCAATACAGCTAAGGCTTGCCAACTGTGTCTTGGTTAGTATTCAAGAGAGTTGGACTATTATCAAGATTTAAGAAGTCTATTTAATGAATTATGGATTTGTTGTACACGTGTTTGACAGTGTTCCTGAATTGTCAGTGGTACCTAAAATGTGTCCAACATAGATACCACAAGCGTTACACATCATACAGTAATCTATTTGTGTTAAATGTCTTACGATCTTCTTTTTTGGGCATCTGTAGAGCATAGAATTTATTATAATATTCTTTCTGGACAAGTATATACTTTGTTATCATTAATTGTTTTTCTATAATCAGAAATTATACGGTGGTTCACATATTCAGATGTTTCCTATTTTGACAGTTGTCAGTAATTAACAAGTTATTTTCTCTTGTTTTTTTTTTTGGGAAATTAATGTAGGAGCCAAAGCAAAAGGCTAAGGAATCCCAAAGAAATCTCAAGCGCAAGGAGATAGAGTCAGATGAAGACTCCCCTAAAAGAAAACCTACAGCACATCGTCGCTTGGCAGTTGTGTATGATAGTGATGAAGAATGAAAATGTGCTTCACAGAAGTACAAGGTAAGTAAGTTAACGTGACTCTTTTAGCGATGCAGCTAGCTATAATCTTTATAAATTTGCAACTTCTTCTAGTGTTTATATTTATTTACAGTTTATCTGTCAGTCCCAAGAAAAGATTCTTATTTAGAAGTCAAGCCTCTGAGAAACATATACTTTTTGTTGATTATAATCATCACATGTGGTTGCTGAGTAAAAATGTTCAGCTGAAATTATTTTTGGAGTATCGATGTTGGGGAGTAAAATCCACAATGAAGGCTTAAATACACGTCGGACTTAACTAAAAGGTTAAGCCATTAGTTATCGGGTCCACTCAGTTTTTAGCGTTCAAGTTCATTCTAACTTGTCGATGTGAGATTGCACTATCTCAAATCCTTGACAAATACCACCCCCTCCCTCTTCACCAATGAGTTCCTACATCATCTACTCTTGATCGCGAACATTTACTCTCAATAACTCATACTTCCATTGCTCCAATAAGAATCAACTCTTTTCCCACCTCAATTGAGAGGCTATCAAGCTGTTTTCTGCGGCACTAAGAGCAAGCATTCTTCAATCAGGCCTGAATATCTGCTGTAGCTAACTGGTGTATGCACATATTAATTTGATAATTTTCCAGATTTGTCAGCCTAAACTTGATCCTACTTGTTGTGGAGACAGGAATCCACAATGACGGGCTTAGTGCATATGTGGGTCCCAACCTGTCCTAAAAGCTTAAGCAATCTGGTACATTGAGCCTTCCATGTTTACACAAACTTATTTCGTGGGATAGCACCAATTCACATGCGACTTTTAAATAACATTTAGTAGCTTAGCTTTTAGAAATGGATTCTTATTTTGATAGACGAAACATACGAGAAAGGAATTTGCGAGGAAGGATTATCAAGTTTTCCAAAATGCATGTAAGTTGAATCTTTTCCATTATAGTATGGTAACTCATACTTATTTAGCATGACCAATATGAGAAGGGGGAATACATAAGTTTTTATAGAGCATAAAACTCTACTTCTAAGACAACCTATGTTAATAAGGAAAATTTAATAATTATCTAATAGAAATAAAAGATGTAGAACAATACATACCGCAACTAAAATGTAACATCCGAAATCAAAATTCCACTTGTCCCAATGTGTACCATGGATCCTACAGCCCACCACAGGCCCGATCTAAAAATCATGAATGTTAGGTACACATGAGTAGTGAGTTTGGCTTTATAAGGACCTATACTCTTTTTATTGCCATCGATGTGGGATGTTACATAAAAGATATACCTTAAATACAATTACTTTATCCATAAATTATAACATAACATAATTATTAATAATCCTTGAATTTTCATATCTCGTTCGACATCAATATGAAAACTGTTCATGAAGAAATTTCCTTGTATAATAATTTTTTCATGTTATATATACGTTGCATCCACATCATAAAAGGAATTTGGCCTTTAATATACTATTGCTTATACGAATCTGAAGCATACAATTTGAAAGATGAAGTTATGGTTTTACCTAAAAAAATGAAATAGAATGAAGCTATGGGTGCGATATATCTACTTGATATTTTTGGTCCACTGAGAAATAGTTGAAACCTGTGAATTGTATAGCATTGCTCACTTGGTTTGTAATTTTTAAAAAAATTGTGTATTATCTTAATCTTCTAATTATCAGGTATTTTGAAAGATTGAATCAATTTCTGAACGATAATATTTCAAACTTATCATGTTATATAAAAGCATGGATTATATGTATTCGTGGAACTGACAAGTGTAATTACATGGATACGTCTATGCTATGCATGTGATATACACTTGTTTTGGATAATTACTCTTAGGAGTGGGTAAATAATTTGGTAAATTACCGAACCGAGTATATTCGATATATTTTACCGGTAAAAAAATTTACCGGTTGTTCGGTATCGATAGCGGGATGTAATTTAATACATTCGGTACTTACCGTACTGAATCGGTAATACCGGTTCATTTTACTTATCCTATATAATTATTTTTTATATGTATATTTTTTTAGTTATTAAGTTTATTCTTTTACTTATTCTTTTACCCAAGCAAGAATTCCATACTTCTCTGTTCTCTTTTCTTTATCTTCTACTCGGCATGCACCCTACTCATCATCTTCCTTCGGAAAATTGGTGGTACTATCTTTATTTCAACATAGTAAGTTCTTTAGGTTAGCAAAACTAATTCGTTGAATTCTCCTTCTTTCTTTACATCTATATATTTTTATTTCTCTCACCTAGTTGAATATCTTGATGCTTGTAGTGAGAATGATCTATTGATTACTTGGATTTTTTAATCCTTTGGTTTAATCAGTCTCCCAAAAAGAGAATAAGTTGATTTGTTATACCGTTGATTAGTTTACGGGAAGAAAATAAAATGATTTGTTCTAATTTTGAGATCTATTGATTTGGGCTCAACTTGTGTTCATCATTCTCAATTTATTTGATTGATTATAGGTGGTTGATTACCCAGGTGATGAAAACGATGAAGCGATGCAAGTTTTTGATAGGAAAAAAAATGAAAAAAAATATCAGTATATAAGGAGTAAATACCGGTATCGTATTTATACCGAACCGGCATACACGGTATAGTGTACTGATATTTCGGTACCGGTTTCAGTATTAATTTTTCATGATAATCGGCAAGGTTCGGTATATGCCGGGTTGGTACGATTTTTTACCGTTCCACACCCCTAATTACTCTTTTTTACCTAATCATTTAGTTTTGTCTTGAATTTTATTATGATACATCATCATTTGTAGTGTTTCTTCTAAAAATTACACTCCCTCCGTCCCCAAAATAATGACTTGAGTGGTAAAAATCTTGTCCTCAAAAGGATGACAAAAGTGCTACATAAATTTTTACTTGGGTAAAATTACCCTTGATTTGCTATCATATTTTACTTACCTCAATAGTCAACCACTTGCATAATTAATTCTCTACCCAAAATCCAATTAAATATATTAACCTATACAATATCAACTCATCACACTACTCGAGGACAAGGGTAGATTGGGAAAAAATATATTGTCATAATTTTTTCACTACGTTCTTAATTTGTGTGAAAATTGTACTTCCGTCATCCACGGGGAGGGAGTACTTTTTTAGCATGTTAAAAGTATTTTCTCTCTTGTTTCTTGAACATGTTGAATCAAGTGTCGGACATGTTGGTCGGACACATAAAAGAAGTGTATGACATACGCCGGACATGGACACATCTACTTGTGAACATCTATAAGGTGCTAGGAGGTATTAGTAGATAAATGAAAAAATTAGGTGATTAAATTTTTATATAGGAGTATGGAATGATAAAATTGGTGAAAGGTGAAAGCCCTAGTACAAGACTATGAGCTCTTGAGCGTGTTTGAGATCTGTATTATCATTGAGGTGGAAGTTATAGTAGGAGAACAAATCTTGTATTTATTTATTTTTTGATTTAAAATATTACAAGCTAAGTTTGTCTGTATATATAATTAGCATAGATTTCTGAACATGCAGATTTATTTATTTTTGCAGGAGAAGCGTGGATTGTGAAGCATTATAAAGACTGTTTCTATTTTTGAAATTTGATGGAAAGCAATTGAACGATTAGAAGGGGGGAAAAAGTCAATAGTGGAGGAATTTCTGTGCTGGAATACTACTAGTTATGTTTTGCTTGCTTACTGATATAACAACTTTGAGTTATGATTTGAACTTGAAGGGAGGGGAGGGGCACAATTGAGAATGAATTTTGTTTTTCACAAGTCATAATCATCTTTCTCAATGTATAGTTGTTGTTTATGTATGGGGATTATTATTGGGTACACTGCAAGAGCAGTGATGTCTGTCTGTCTGTCTGTCTGTCTATAAGGTTGGTCCTCTGTTCAGCAGCATTACATACTCCGTTTGCCTCTGGATGGGAACTCTGGAGCATATATAGATGATATTAGTCCCTTCCCTTGCCTCTTAATTTCAACATAATAAATAAAAATGTAATGTTCATATAATTTCAACACAAGTGAAGTGAAGTGAAGTGAACCTCAACTTTCTCTATTTATTACTATTATTATTTTTATTATTTTTATTCAGTCTCTGTCTGTATATATATATATATATATATATATATATATATATATATATATATATATGATTTTATCATTTATACTATGCTTGTGTATTAGTACTACTATTAAATTTATTCAACATACTACGTTTATTAATATATTAAGGTTATATTTGGATAAATAACATGTTCTAACATTAAATTTTAAAGTCCAAAAATTTATTAGTCTCTCTTCCGTCTCGTTTAGTATAACTCATAATACATTGTATCAATAAAAAATAAATATATTCACATCAATTTAAAATTTAATATGTATTTTAAAAGTTAAATTATATCTTTAATTTGAAAACGGAGGGAGTATTACCATGATAGTATCTCAAATCTTTGATAAAACTTATTGATAAATGTTAAAAATTCCTAGACACTGGTGAACCTCTTCTAATTAAATTAACAAGGGCTTCTTCAATCTAGGCTTCTATTTATTTTTTGAAAAGCAGACGGAAGTTGAATAAAATTTGAACAGAATAATTTGGATCGAGTAAAACTATAAAGATAATTAAATTACATGACTTTATCAAACTAATCTCAGATTTAGTCCTTTAAGTTTAAAATCTTCACATTAACCCCCCTCCGAACTTGATGCTATTCTATCTCATCGTTCAAAGTTTAAACAAAAAAATTAAATACACACAAAATCCCAATGAAGTTGATAGTTCCACAAACAAGCACCCTCTTACATAACTATTAAGTTTGAAATTAATTTTACAAAAATATCAATTTTAACTTGTAAAAAAATGATAGCCCTATTAGTAATTATAAAAGTAAGTTTAGTTTGACTTTTTAAACTCATCATTCTTAAAGTTAATATTTAAACACATTTATTTTAAAATTTTGAACTCAATAACAATTTTAGAATTAGAAATAAGTTGGATATAGCTTGTTGTAATCATAATTTTTTAAAAAATATTTTTAAGAAATAATGTAACTTTAAAATTTAAAAATAATCAATTTAACTTAAAAAGTCAAACTATGAAAATCAAATGAAGGTCTAGTTCAGGTCAAATTAGTCTCCCTCCTCCTCTCTCCCATATAAGAATACCCAACAATCCTTGGTACTACTACCCAAATAAAATCATAAAGGCTACAGTAAATAAAATCATAAAGAATACTACCCAAATTCTTGAAAAGGTTACAGTAAATTTTAAAGAATACCTTAGAATAATTCTTACCTGTTTCTTTCAAACATAAAGTAAAAAACTCACTAGACCTAATTTTTTGAATTAGAATTAAAATTTTAAAATGAGGAGGATGAAGCTAGTGATTATGATATTAAAAAATAAGAGACTAAAAATGACTTGTTCATATAAAAATAATAGAATAAAATAACAAGAATTAATGGCAAAATAATAAAAATAAAAAAGTAGTGCCGTGCCGTGCCGTGCCTTCTTAATTCATTTTCCATAATTTATTGTCTCCTACTCCTCTTTATAACTCAAAAGATAAGGAAATTTAAACTAACTAACCGGTTCTTGCGCGGGAATGTCCCCAGACAGTTATTTTTTAACCAACAGCCAAATCATCATCATCGTCTACCTCTATCAAAATGCTGTAAAAAACCTCCAACAATGGCATCCCAAAACCCCAATTCCACTCGAACCCCAATGTACCCCCAAATCATCGATGATCCAAATCCTACTCCTAACCCAAATATTAAGAAATCATCGCCATCATCTTCGCTTTATCCTAAGGTCGACATGAAAGATAATATTGTGGAGAATCTCTTCCCAGAAATCCCTAGCCCTAGCTCCCCCTCTGCCCCCACCGGAATCCATTGAAGAAATCATCATCACCGTCCCCGGCGCTATTCTCCATTTGATCGACAAGCAATTCAGCGTCGAGCTCGCTTGCGGCGATTTCTCAGTAATCCGGCTTATGCAGGGTGATAATGCCGTGGCGGTTCTCGCGAGAATCGCCGACGAGATCCAGTGGCCTTTGACGAAAGATGAAGCCGCCGTGAAGCTCGACCATTCCCATTACTTCTTCTCGTTCCGTGCCCCTAAGGAAAGTGCCGATGATTCTGAGATGTTATTGAATTATGGGTTGACAATTGCGTCGAAAGGGCAAGATAATTTATTGAAGAAATTGGACGACGTTTTGGAGAAATACAGTAGCTTTTCGGAACATGAAGTGAAGAAGAAGGGGGGAAATGACAAGGAGATGGAGGTCTTGGATGGATCGGTGGAGGTGGCGAAGGAGTTATCGCCGGAGGATTTGAAATCCGAGAATAAAAAAAAAGTAATGGAGCACAAGTGTCAAGCTTATTGGACTACTTTGGCCCCCAATGTGGAGGATTATAGTGGGATTGCGGCAAAATTGATTGCTGCTGGGTCAGGGCAGCTGATTAAAGGGATTTTGTGGTGTGGTGATGTGACTGTGGACAGGTTGAAATGGGGGAATGAGGTTATGAAAAAGATGATGACCCCTGGTTCGAGTACCGAGATCAGTCCCGAGACCTTGAAGAGGATTAAGAGGTGTTTGTGCTTTATATTTATTCAATATTGTGGTGGTCTTTTTGCTGTAGCTATTTAACTTTATTCTTTATTTTAATTGTTTCTGGTGATATAATTGTTTTTAGCTCTACAGTGGACTCATGTCATGGTTTTTGAGTCTCTTGTTTATTTAAATTTTTGTAATGGTTTTTTAAGGGAAATGACTTTGGCATTATTAGATTCATGAGACTGTACGTAGTATTATTTATAGATGGAATTAATGTTGAAAATGGATTCTGGTTCATGCACTTAGATTTGGTTGATTGGTTCTGTTTCTGTTGTTTTGAAGGTACATATACATATACATATATGATGCCGTGCTTGGTGATTCTTGTAGGGTAAAGAGAGTGACAAAGATGACAGAAAAAGTAGCAGTGGGAGTCCTGTCTGGGGTTATTAAGGTTTCTGGATTCTGTTACAAACTCTAAAGCGGGAAAGAAGTTGTTTGGTCTGTTGCCCGGGGAAATGGTCCTTACTTCCCTGGATGGATTTAGTATGTCAATGAACAAACTCTCTTTCTCACCAACACATGCACATGCAAATTTGAAATATGATTGGATAACAAGAGTTTCAATCTAGCTACTTAATTGCTGTTATATATTTTCTTCATATCTTTATTAATGCTAGCTGGACCTTTTTGTTCTCTTGCTAACTCAACTGTCTTAATTATTTAATTAATTTCTTGCATGTTATTGTATATTTGGATGCTAATTTTGATTAAGAAGTGACAGATATAGTGAAAATTACATGCAAGGCAATGAAAATTAACATCATCTTTTTCCTCTAAAAAATATATAGAAAGAGAAATCAGCTTGTGAAACATAATTGTTAGTGTCTTTAAAATTTCAAAAACTCCAAAAGTAGTCTTGGATTGGCATATTTCAAAATAAGTACTCCCCATAGATTGATAATATATATTATATGACATAACCGAGAGAATAATGTATGTCGTGATTAAAGTCGTAAACTGTGTTGATCGGAAAACACTCATCTTTGTAATTTAAGAAACATTCAACCATCCATCTAGTGGGGATTTTGTTATACTTACTGCTAATGTTAATATATATTTGGAAGAGTAATTCTACACACACAAATTATTTTACAAACTGCTGATGTGGCATACTCCACCTCAGCATATTGATTTACAAATTGTTTCAATGTAATCTTGACACTGATAATATCTTTGATGTGGGTATGCCACATCGCCAGATTTAGAAAATGTTTGTAGAATAGTTTGTTTCTCTACAGCCATGCGCCAAGCCATGCTTTTAAGAATGTGAGGTCAAAATTATTATTAAATTATAAAAAAAAGTTGGCGGGGTTCGGGAAATACCGCCATAAATTTTTTAATACTTTATACTTTCTAATGTATATATATATTATATTACAATGAAAATATAATGAGTAATAATATATGGTATATATACACTATATTGGCTCATAATAGACTTTTTTAATCACAACTGCTCATAAGTAAGTAATTTATTATTTATTTTAAAAATAATATAAATTAGATTATTATTTAGTTTAAAATATTATAGAGATACATATATTGAAAGGATATGAATCATATATATGATTAAAATTTGATTGACAAAATTATAAATTTTCAATTTGACCTCATATAATAGAAAATTTATAAATTTTTATGGGGTCAATTTATATATATTATTTTAAATTTTTAAAATTTACCTTACATTATAAAATAATTTTTTTTTCAAATGGGGTCAATTGACCCCACAAAATTGACGTGGCTTCGCCACTGTGTCTCTAGCATTATTCATATTTGGAAAGTGAGTTGTATTGCCCATTCCATCATTGCAACATTCAACACCTAAAGATGAAATGTTGAATTTGACTTCCGTCTGATTTCTTTTCATTCATTTTATAGCACTCTTTTTATATATAAAAACTAATCTACAAAGTCTTCATGTGAATAGACAAGGTCTGTGATGCCGTTGAAGTAGATGGGAAGAATGTAATGTCTACATCATCCACTGTTACCACTGAACTTGTCTCCCAAAAGTAAGTCATACGTGTACGATATTTAAGCTTGTGCCGTAAAGTAGTGAAACAAAAAAAGACAAAGAAAAAAGCATACAACATGACAAGCTGACAATTATCTTATATCTATGAGGTTGAACATCTCGTCTTCCATCTACACAATGAAGAAGACTGCCTTCATATATATAATATTTTTCATGATCCTTTTAATTTTTTAAATCAGTTTTTATTTTCATTTGTGTGCGGATGGACTACGTACTTGCATAATGTATGTATAAGTTTTTAAGCAATTTTTATGGTTGAGATTGATTACGCACAAGAGCACATTTCATATCCTGGTAGATTGACTTGCTTATATATAGTGATGACAAAAAACCACCGAGGACTTTCGCCTGGGTGTTGGCGTTCCATTCTCTTTCCCAAAGTGTTCGTAGCAGGCTGAGCCAACCATGCCCTTGCCATTGGTCAATACATTAGTACAACATACAGATTATGCGGCTATAATGTGAAACTATGAGCTTATAGGATTGCATTTGTCCTTGTGCAGGTATGGGCAACAGGCAGCTAAGGCAACAAATGAGGGGCTTGAAGCTGCAGGGCATGTGATAAGAACTGCATGGACTGTTTTTAAAATTAGAAAGGGAATCAACCCAAAAAGCGTCATAAAGCCTTCTACGCTGGCCAAATCTGCTGCTAAAACAGCCGCTGCTGGGATGAAGGCTAAGAGTTCCAAGTGAGGATGCTGGGCATTGTTAGTTTAGTTCTTGGATCAACTTAGAGATCTGACAACTGTTTTTTGAGTCATACATTGTAATTTATTGCCCCTCACATGTTACATAAGAAAATTAGGTTCTTTATTTGTTTCTGGAGATACTGCTGCCATACAACCAAGAGTTTGTTGGCAGCTGATACTTTTTCTTTTTATCAAATGTATTGATGGTAGGGCTAGGTGACAGATTGTAGCTGAAATTGCAGCTTCAGGAGATATTTGAATGTATTATTTTGTTTATCATTAAAAACACAGCTACCATTTGTTCTGTAATTGCTTGTGCAATCAGTTGAAGTCTAATTTTAGTTCTTCCATCTCATCCTGACTCCTGAGTAGGTTTGTAAGGCAAGTAACCCAGCGATAAACGGCAGCAGATAAAACATTCTGAGTGCACGTGTGATTGATAAGGGCAGTCTGCAGATACAGAAATAGTTAATTATTCTCTTGATGGAGCTTGGAAGCATGCTTGAATATGACTGGGTTTTGTTTTAAAAATTGTTCATTCAGGCATCAAAGTCACTTCAATGCTTTCTCAGTTGGGTTGGATTTGGACAAGGCCTTGGCGTTTTACCATGCATGCATACATGCATCTGGGTGTCCTCAAAGAGCTTTTCAAGTAAGTCGCTCACTTTATATTGCTTGGCCCCTCAATCATATTACGATATGAAAGTTGAGATTTTAAGATTTAACAGTGTTAAGTTATTGATTGTCCTGTTTCATTTGCCCGATTGCTTAAGTTCTATATTTAATTTGATTTTGATAGATGAATACATGGTGGGTGGCTGTCTTGGAGTTTAATATCAGGCTTTTATAATCATGGTTTTTTTTTTTGTTTCGAGCATGAGTCAATATGGTTGGACAACTTGTGATAATAGTGTAAAGTTTGATTGTGATGGTTTTATAGTTTAAATACTCTAATTTTTCTTAGGTCATGCAACACTTGGCTGGTTTCAGAAAAGAATGAAAACGGTATTCATTTAAAGGTGGTCAGTTTATCAAAAATACATGGCTTCCATTCGATTGAACTATGAATCATAATGCCCGGTTAACATCATTTTCTCATTTATTAATTTAATAATATGCACATATGTTGTTGATCTATCAAGTTGAAGCCCATTTTTCTTTCTCCCTCCTGTCAAAATAGAAGTCCTATTTGACTCTTCTTCTCTTTTTCTTTTTCTTTTTACACATTAATGTTTGCAAACATTTTTTAGGAAACTAGAAAAGCTAAACGGGACAGCGGCGTAGCAGAGTATTATTATGCTTTGTGAAGTAGATTCTACTATCTGATAGAAATGGTATTGCTGTGGGACCATGTTATCCCAGTTTTTTAGTTGGACTGCCCACTACTACAAACCTCTGATAATTGGGTGTTGATTAGGAACACTTGTTTCCAACCAATCTTGATTGCCATCTCTTTACATCCCATCCCATGGCGGAGCCAAAGAAGCTCTCTGGTGATGGTGATGACAATGGACACAGAAAATCCTTTATTTATATTTATTTGGTCAATTGAAAGGATTCCCTTAGTCAGCACATGCACTACATACCATTTGATTGACCTAGACTAGATGTTCAGAACAGGTAGATATTTGAAATTTCTAGCTGAATCCTCTGCACGGGAGCAGTCACAAAGAGCAGAAGATTTATATGTATGAGGTTAGTTTAGTTGAGCAGCTGATATCTTTGGGAAAGTCGTCATCATCATCATCATGTCTCTGTCCGTCTATTACAAGTATTTATGAATGAATATGATAAAGAAAGAATGTGGTACCGGTACCTGTGAGAATAAAGGCATAAATGATATTCTTTCTATCTATCTTTGGAGACGGCATCAATTCATGCTGGTTTATGATAAACCACTAGTTTTAGTGGGTTTAGTGGAAGGAAGGATTTGGCACACTCGCCCCTCATTCACACAGGAATGTCACTCTTGTTTTTTTTTTTTTTTTTTTATTTCTGCAAAGTTATAATAATTTTTTTTCATAAATAAAAAAATGGGGGAATTAGTGGGCTAGGGTTAAGTAAGCCACATGAAACCATAAAAGATGGTTATGAATTATGATGGAGGTGGAGTCACTAAACAACCCCAAGTCAATACCTTTAATTAGTGCACCCCCCCGTGTTGCCACTCTGCACTTAGACCCTAATACCAAAGACAGAGACATTATTAGTGAGACGGAAAGTTACTCTCCATTTAATCTTAAAAAATACAAACTTAATGATATCCAATCGTGCCACGTGTTCTTGTTAATGTAACATTCATGGGAACTTTAACTTGCTTTTGGGTACATACATATTTTGGATGGATTAAGTAAATTATTTTGCTAATCGCCCCATTGCAAAAATTATCACATTTGATTGTACTCACTGAACCACTCAAACTACCCATCTTTACCTTGCAGTACAATTCTCTTCCGTATATAAAACATAAAACATGGAGTCCAAGTGGATGGAGGAGAGTTTAGTAATTTTCTTTTGGCTGCTTTATTTACCATAAGGGATAACGGTCAAATGTCGGAAAGACAGTTGAAAATGGAGGGAAATATGGATGAGGAATAAGTGAATATCAACGCCTCACCTCCCCACCACTTTTCTATATTAACTATTAGATGTTCTGTGCCAGTGCCAGTGCCTCTAAATAGTGGAAATACTTATTGTTATGCCACTATTCAAACAAATATATATCTGGCTGTTCATAAAAATTTGGACGGTTTGATATTGGTATGAACGGTTAGATATGTATTTGTCCCAATACTATCACAGGGAACATTTGCTATGTATCACTATCCACTCCATCTCTCTCTCTCTCTCTCTATATATATATATATATATATATAATAATATATATGTTTTTTAACTTGGTTCTTGCTGATGTTTTTTACCAACTCATCTTATTACTTCATAATCTACAGAAGAATAAAATGGCTGGGAAAGCAAACAGAACAAACCCCTCTGAATCTTCAGCAGCTCCAACCAATCCAATGAGATCTTTTCTGAGAAGGGTCTTGAAAACAATTCCTGGGTTTTCCAATTCTTGGGGAAATAATAACAGTACACAATCTCCTCGAAGCAGAACAACTTTCCATAGAGATGTCGAACAAGAAGAATTTCAGTGCGCAAGCACCCATTGTCTCTCTTCATACTACAGCGTTTTCGTCGCCCGCCTTGCCATGATGGTATGTGAATTGTTCTTCACTCAGATGAATAGTCCGATTCTAATGATCTCCTTGCTATTTTGTATTGTTTCAAATTAAATTTGATGTGAAATTACTGTTCGACTACGGAAATCAAATGAAATGAAATGGTGCTCTTCAATGGTGGATTGAGCTTTGATCCTGGTTTGGACTGCCCTGGGTCGTTAATGGTATCAGAGTAGTGGCCCTTGGTGTTTTGGCAGTAGCAAAGACTTAAAATTTTTATTAGCTCTTAGTTTTCGATGTATTAGTAAATATTAATTCATAGGCCTCTCTCTCATTCTGACCTATATGTAATGATTGGAAAAAGATATAAGTTACCAGAAATTCCCAAGTCAATACATAGCCTGCCTTGAAATCTATCTTGGCAAAAACACAAGGATCTTCCTCTACATATGTGCATGATTTCAGCAATTGGCTAAAACTTGGCTTCATGTTAATGGCGTTTTGCAGGTCATGTTAGCAATACTGATAGGGCTTTTAACCTTTCTGACTTGGCACTTTACAAGGGTCTACACAAAGAAATCACTGGAAACTTTAGCATATGGCCTTCGCTACCAACTTCTACAACGCCCAATATTGCGAATGTGGAACATCTTGAATTCTACTGTAGAAATAACAACGGCTCAGGTTAAGCTGTCAGAGTATGTGATCAAAAAGTACAGCAAGCCTGTCAATCAAGCTCAGCAAGTCGAGGTTACTCTTTAAAGACCCATTCTTTTCATTCACAAAATATTTGATTTATGTTATTTATTTGATGAATTGTTTGTGAAATGTTTTTCTAATCATTAACATTTAGGATTTTGACTCCCAGCTATATCAAGTAATGAAGGACGTAACGTGGGCACTCTTTGCAAGTCACAGAGCTCTGAATTCCATAACCATAAATTACAGAAATGGATTTGTCCAGGCTTTTCATAGAGATCATACAAGTAACAATACATTCTACATATACTCGGATTTAGTCAATTATTCCATCAGTGGGTCTCGTGATATCAACATTCTTTCATCTCGTCAAGGGTGGAATGATCAATCTGTACACAATAATATCTCAGCAAGTTGGTTCCGAGAACCACTTGATCCTCTCACTGGTGAAAAGATAGGAAAATCAAGTCCAATCCCACCGGATGATCTGATCAATATTGCAGGGATTTCACAAGTTCCTGATGGTGCAGCTTCGTGGCATGTAGCAGTAAGCAAGTATACAGATTCACCATTGCTTTCTGCAGCATTGCCAGTTTTAGACTCGTCCAAGGAAAGTATAGTGGCTGTTGTGGGTGTTACTACAACACTTTATAGTGTTGGTCAGTTGATGAAAGAACTTGTTGAATTCCACACGGACACATTTATTTGACGCTCAAGAGGGTTGGTTGCTCTCTACTTCCACAAATACTCCTCTCTTGATGAATTCAACAACGGGACCAAAACTTATGATGGCTGCTGATTCCGAGGACCAGGTGATACGCTCAGGAGCTGAGTTGTTACAGAAAACCTATGGCAACAAGACTCCCACAAATCAGGAGGTTCACATAGAGAATGCCAGGCTTGGACACCAGCTCTATTACATTGACTCATTCTTCCTAAACTTAAAGAGACTTCCCATGGTAAGTTTCTATATTATACATCTAGTCTTATCTTAAAATCCCATGTTTCACAGTTTTAAGAAATTCTGATAGATATGTAGGAGGTAGTATTATGTTTCTATTGCTTATAATTATATTATGCGGAGGTAGTACCACGTAAACTAGACAGCTGATTTCGCTATTTACATGTTTACAGGTTGGGGTTATTATCATTCCAAGGAAATACATAATGGGGAAGGTGGATGAGAGAGCCATTAAAACATTGTTAATATTGATATCCGCTTCTCTGTGCATACTAGTCATTGGTTGTATTTGTATTTTCATATTGACAAATGGAGTGTCAAAGGAGATGAAACTAAGAGCGGAACTGATAAGCCATTTAGATGCAAGAAGGAAGGCAGAGGCATCAAGCAATTACAAAAGCCAGTTTCTAGCAAACATGAGGTGAGTGTCAATTTCAACTCTGAGGGGGAAGGGGCTTTGGTAAGGCAAGGATTAAACCCATTTTGTACCCTCACCATGTTCAAACCAAGAAGAGGAAAACAAAAAATTCAGCTTCAAAATTTATGTATTTATACATTATATAAGGTTGATGTAATCTACTCCGTTTCTGCAATTTGACATTTTGGAATGAAATTTTTCTCAAATTTAACCAAAACTGATAGGAACATAATTTCTACGTCAATTTACATTGTTATACTGTACATTAAGTTGAAGACGTTCGGATAAATAGGGTACTTGCAAATTATATAGACAGCTACGACAGCAACCGACAATATAGCACAGAGTTATAACTGCTCTCCTGTGATCATCTGATGTTGTTCATTTTGATTCACTGCCTGTGGTACCACCCAAAAAAGCAGAAAATAATTTAAAGTATAATTTTGTAACTAACATCCTAAGTCCCTTTATTTTGATATTCTATCTGTAGCCATGTGATGAGTACAATCTGTGTCGTGATCTTGTAATAATTTCATAGACCAATATTATAATTTTTCCATAAGTTGACCAAAAAACTTAATATCTTAGCATTTTTGTGTCTGTAACTATTAATAATTAATTGCTCTTTTTATGGTGCAACAGTCATGAACTGCGAACACCTATGGCTGCAGTTATTGGATTACTGGACATTCTTATGTGTGATGATCATCTCACAAACGAGCAATATTCAACGATTACCCAGATCCGTAGATGTTCAACTGCTTTACTAAGGCTTCTTAACAACATTTTGGATCTCAGTAAGGTGCCAAATATTATGAAATAAGTGTTTCGTTTATGTAATATTAGCAGTGCCATAACATACAAAATCAGTTGTTAACAGACACATAGCAAAACAAGATTAACTTTAGGTGCCAGTACAGGATACCAGTTGTGGATATGATTCCAGCAATAAGGCAACAATCAATTACCTTCAGTGTTAAACCTAAGTTCATATTACACCTAATTGAATTGATCACGTACTTTTTTAGAGTAGTATTTCTTCAACTGATGTTCTATCATTTAAAATCGTAAAACTGCTAAAATTAGCTGCAACAAGCCAAAACACCTTAAGACTATGAGTTTATAGCCAAAGCAACTGATGTTCTAGCATGTTTCTAGCAGGGATATTAAATTTTATACAATTGTATGAAAATATTATGCAGGTTGAATCTGGAAAGCTGGTGCTGGAAGTAGCTGAGTTTGACTTGGGGCGAGAACTTGAAGGGCTTGTAGATATGTTCTCTGTCCAGTGCATTAACCACAATGTCGAGACTGTTCTAGATCTTTTTGGTATGACTATAATATATTCTTCATTCTGTGTAGTTAATGCTAAAGAACTAAGACAACTTTTGAAGTCTCAACTTTGTGGTCTAGTTATATGTTCATTTTCCTTGTGCAGATGATATCCCAAAATTTGTTCAAGGCGATTCTGGTAGAGTTGTGCAGATTTTTGCAAACCTTATCAGCAATTCAATCAAGTTTACAACATGTAAGTGCAACTTCCCCATTAAATTTTTTAGTCTATATTAAATCAGCTTGAGTAGAGCTAACAATTCATCACTATTGTCAAGGTTCAAAATCCATAATGTTATCACTATATTACCATATAATGTGCAATTTAAGTATCATGGAACGTAATTTCGGTTGTCTGTTTATTCATATGAAATCATTCCGAATTATGTGCTATTCCAAACTTCCTTGTTAGAATAAAAGTAAAGCAATGATATTTATGTGATATGAACAGTTTCTTTTAAAAGTTTATGTAGCTTGTAACACTTAAGTTTTCTAATGGCATACAGCGGGGTACATTGTTCTGCGAGGATGGTGTGAGAATCCAAATACCATTAGCAACACCAGGAAGTTTTCCCTTGGGCAAAAGGATCAAAGATCTACACCCAACACAAAGTTTAAGCGACAATGGAGCCATGCCAAAAGATTCTGCAAGAAAGACAACAAAATGATTCTTTATTTCGAAGTTGAGGACACTGGCTGTGGTATGAACCTTAGCTTAGCAACTCTTAACACAACAAAACTTTATTTCCAAGTACTTCAAATCATCTTTGGTTCTTTTTTCTTATTTCCTTATTCTTTACTTCTTTTTCCTAGGAATTGATCCAAGAAAATGGGAGACTGTATTCGAAAGCTTTGAGCAAGCGGACCCCTCAACAACTCGATTGTAATCTGTCTATACGAACTCGATTACCTTACATGAGCATTCTGTGATTTATGCAGCAACATTTGCTGAAGGTTCCAGAGAGTTATACTGAAACTTTTTATTATTTTCAGGCATGGTGGAACTGGACTTGGTTTATGCATTGTACGAACCTTGGTGAGCAAAACTTTTTTCCTTACAAAATTTCAAGTAAATGATTTTGTGTTGCCAAAATTTGAATCACTGTAACAAAAGAAACAGTTTGTATCAGATGCCATGAAAAACAACATACCAACTTGTCTATGTGGCACAGATTTGCCAGACTCTGTGGGATTCAAAGATCACAATCCATTAGCCTCAGTTAATTAAATTTTCAAATCAGATTAGCCTGTTTGCAAAGTCTACATACAATCAACTATTTCCTGTTAGACGTCTATAAAAATGCATGCACACATTCTGAGGCTTGTTATGTGTGAGCTAACTCATCATTCATTCTCATAGGAGCTTCTTTTACACTCCGCGGAGATTGGCTTACAAAACTCTTAAATGAAGACAAACATTTATTTTAGATTCTCTAGTAACTTTGCATCTTATTCAAAGTATCAACATGCTCTTATGATAAAAGGGATGCTTACAGGTGAATCAGATGGGTGGAGAAATTAGAGTTGTGAAGAAAAATGGACCGGGCACTCTCATGCAACTATATTTGCTTCTCAGCGCCCCTGTAGATGGAACAAGAGAGTACTGCAGTTTAAACTTTGATGAACATAACCTGACAGTAAGTTTAACAATTCTTCAACCTGCGGACTTTTTGCTAATATACCCTCTTCATAAGTACCAGAATAGGCTTTACATATTTTTAGGGCATTCTTTTCATAATGGACACTTACATGCCAAATTATACTTGCAAAGAAAAAAAGAAAGAGAATATGCCAAATTATTGCAACAAGCAACTGTAGTGCACAGAAAGTCTAGATTTGCTTGTGCTAATTTTTAGAGTGCCTTCACAAAATTTAAATATGCCAATCTCACAAACCAGACTGTTTTACAGTACCATTTCCTCTTTTGCTTAAAAAAACAGAGTCAAAATACGAGATTTAAGCCCCGTGCAGAACATTCTTTTCATTTTCGGTTCATAGGGTATTTTTTTTTTATAATTATGACCAATGTATTAATTCAAGGTTTTAAACAGAAATGCTAAACGTATGTGAAACTTGAATGCAGATAGTGCTTGCACTCAGCGGAAGAATGGGTAGATTGACTATGTCAAACTGGCTAGAAAGACATGGGGCGTATACCTATGAAGCATCTGAGTGGAATGAACTAACACAAATTCTTCAGGAACTCTTTCAAGGTGGAACTTATGCTCAAAATTCACCAAGTAAATGTTCAAAAGCTGAAGAATCGAATACAGAAGACATGAGAGCCTCAATTTGCGTCATAGTTATTGATATAGTGCTACTTGACTTGAGCACAGATATATGGAAGGAACAGCTTAATTTCTTGGATAGATATTTTAGGAGAGCAAAGTTTGCATGGATATTGAACCATGACACCTCCAACAACATTAAGATGGAGCTTCGTAGAAAAGGGCATCTACTGATGGTTAATCGACCTCTGTACAAATCAAAAATGATCCAGATAATTGAATCTGCCATAAGAGAGAGCGATCTTGAACTACAAAGGAAAATTAGTCCTTTGAGATCTACAGTTGTTGAAGGTGAGATGCATGAATGTGTTGAAATGAAAAACATTCACTCCGATACTGACAGCTCCAATGACTCTGATAAGCCAGAAACGAGAAGTTCTAATTCTATCGATGCATTGCAATTGGGAGAAAAGCAACAAAAACATTTTAGTACACCCTGTTTGTCACAATATGAAGCAGTTAATAATTGCTTTGTTGAATTAACTGAAGTTCAGTCAGAAGAAAACGAGTTGAGCAGAAACGAACAAAATCTGACTGGAACTTCTTACAACAATTCAAGTTGTACTTATTCAAAGAGGGCAGCAGATGGAGAGAATTCTCTTGAAGGTTTACGCATACTTCTGGCAGAAGATACGCCGCTACTCCAGAGAGTTGCAACCATAATGCTTGAAAAATTGGGTGCCACAGTTGTAGCCGTGGGAGATGGATTGCAGGCAGTAGATGCTCTAAAGTTCATGCTTAGTTCAGATGAGTATCAAAGGGAAACTCTCTGGGCAAATGGCAACCCAAGTAATCAAACAAAGAGATGTGATTCCCCAACATACGACTTGATCCTTATGGATTGTCAGGTAAATTTGTGTGTGTTTTTTTTTTTTTGGAGTTTTATTTTCAGCAAGATTCTCTAGGTAATGCAAAATGAGAAGAAATGCTTGATAGGCTAGTAATTTGGAAGAACTTATTGATCTTGCAGTGGCTTTCTCCCAGCATGCTAACAAAAAGGAACTTGCAGATTCCCTCAATTCGAAAATGAGAGTTATTTCAACATATTCTTTTTAATATTAAATTTCAAGTCTAAATTTTCTTATTGACAATGACAACAAACTTTTAAAAAGTCAAATATGATCATTTTCAGACATGTCGTAGTAACATATTGGTTGTCTGTCTTTTTGCTGATCGAGTTTCTAATTAAAATTGAATTATATAGCCTCTAAATTTTCCCACCAGATGCCAAAGATGGATGGTTATGAAGCAACAAAAGCTATAAGAAGATCAGAGTTGGGGAGGGGTGTACACATCCCAATTGTTGCACTAACAGCGCACGCAATGTCATCGGATGAAGCTAAATGCTTAAAAGTTGGCATGGATGCCTATCTAACGAAGCCGATTGACCGTAAGTTGATGGTTTCCACCATTCTATCATTGACAAGAAGAACTACTTAATCCTTACTTGTTCAAGCATGCATGATTTCACACCACTTCAGCTCAATTGCTCATGCAGAGTCCTGATGTAAATATTTATAGTACTAGCATAAAGCAAAAACTGTATAACACTCTGAAAAACTATATCTTCCTCCATTTTTGGTAGTTTTGTGGAGACTATCCATAGAAGCAAATTCTTCGACTAACTTTAAATATCAAATTCATTTTGATTAATTGTTTTTCGTTTGCAAAGTTACATTATACCTCTCTTCCTCTGGTGTACAAATAATCCATCCATGAGTCATTCTAACTCCATAGAAAATAATCGTGATTCCATTTCAATTGAGTTTCATGCAATCTTATAGATGTGGTAACCTCTCGGTCCCACATCGAAAAATAAAAGGAAAAATTTGTCTATATATTAAGAAATTAAGTAACTTGCATGATTTATGTGCGAGCCTAGAAAGGCATCATGGGCGGTCCCTATTGCCTAATGGGACGTAACAAGGCCTCTATTAAGAATATATTCTATTATCAATGCAAAAGAAGGTGGATTTTTTATAAAATGATGATTTTAAACGGACGAATTATCACCCATTGTATTTTTTTATAAAAGTCGTAAGAAGTAATAAGACTCTAAGATTGAATAATGACATCATTATTAACAATAGACGAAGTATTATATATCTATTGTAGAAGTATAAGTAACTTAGCGAATAACAATTCGTATATTTTTTTTTTTTTGCCTGATTACAATGTTGTTATTAGCATTTGAACTTTTTAGTTTCAATATGACCTTATTTTCCTATAATCATATCTGAAATTTGATATAGAAATTATTTTGAACAAATCTATGAACTTCAACAACAATTAATGATTAATGAGTGATTGAGCAGTAGTGGATAATACTAATAAATAAATAATTTTGTAAATCCCATGTGTTATGCTTTAGTAAATTCAATTGCCCAAGTTTTCTTGAATATTTGTTAACTAGAATATTTGTTACTACAATTGAATTATATTAATGATATAATTTTTTTTATATTTAAATAAATGAAAGAATTTTCCATCGTTTTGAAAAGTTATTATTAATTAAAATAAATTTTAAACTCTGCCCGTGGCCGTGTATATTGTATGGGTTGCCTTGTTGCCTAAGACGAGATCGTCTTCTCACGCCCTTTTTAGTCTTCTCTCTCCTCTCGCAACACAACACAACACAACACAACACAGAGGAAGCAGATCAAAGAAAAAGAATCCACCGGCAGACATATAAAGAGTAAAATGGCGAGATACGACAGAGCTATCACGGTCTTTTCGCCAGACGGCCATCTCTTCCAGGTTGAATATGCGCTCGAAGCCGTCCGTAAAGGTAACGCCGCCATCGGCGTTAGAGGCACCGATACCATCGTTCTCGGCGTTGAGAAGAAGTCTACTGTCAAGCTTCAAGACTCCAGGTCCCCTTTCCTTCTCCTCTGTTTGTTTAAATATGTGTATTGTTGTTTTTCTTTCTCCAGGTTATGCTTTTTGATTTAGGGGTTTTGCATAACTTTCAAATTGTGCGTGCGGGATATCTGAAGACTGAAGCTTAGATTTACTAGATTGGAAGCAAAGGTTTATGGGTTTATGGGTTCCTGGGAATGAAGGCAAAATTTTTTCGTACAACTTAGAGTTTTATTTTTGTAATGAATCAAAAGGGTGTTACTGGGATTCCCTTTTGGAATTGCCTTGCAAACAAAAAAAAATTCACTTTTTTTTTATTCATACACGACCTGACTAGGAATGGTGCATACACTGCTTGCAACTAGTAATCACTAACTTGGAAGCATGTTTTCATGGGGTCATATGGATGGATCATGGATGAAAATTTAAATTACTTATAGATGTTGTTTGTAAGTATTGCATGATATTGGTATAGCTCTTGGGATTCATGTCTAGTTTAGAAAGCTAAGCTTTTTCTCTTTGTTTTTAATAGTTTTTGTTGTTTATCATGCCTAATTAGTAATGGTTGTCACACTGTGATCCCTTGAGAAAATTTGGTGGGTTCATTTGAATGCTGTAAGAGTTTAAAGGAATAGTGTTACTTGTATGCTAAAGAGTATGCTAATTACATATTCCTAAAAGAGGTAAGCCTAATTATCACTTATACTAGTCCTTATCTCGACTAGACTTGCCTAGTATCATGGTATGATAGCAGCTCCATTTCGTGTGCTCTTTAACATATCCTACATACAATGTACTGTTTTCTGACTATTATATTTCGTCTCCTCTGCAGATCTGTCAGGAAGATTGTAAATCTGGATGATCACATTGCTTTGGCCTGTGCTGGTCTTAAAGCTGATGCTCGTGTTCTTATAAACAGGGCACGCATTGAGTGTCAAAGCCATAAGCTAACTGTTGAAGATCCTGTTACTGTTGAGTATATAACTCGTTACATTGCTGGTCTTCAACAGAAGTACACACAAAGTGGTGGTGTTAGGCCATTTGGCCTTTCAACTTTGATTGTGGGTTTTGACCCATATACCGGCGTGCCAGCACTATATCAGACTGATCCTTCTGGGACTTTTTCTGCCTGGAAAGCTAATGCTACTGGGAGAAACTCCAATTCAATGAGGGAGTTTTTGGAAAAGAATTATAAAGAAACGTCTGGCCAAGAAACTATAAAGCTTGCTATCAGGGCGCTGCTTGAAGTAAATATATGCTACCTTTATTCCACTATTGTTTTTAATGTTCTGTATACACTCTTGTTTGCAGTCTCTCCACTTCCACATATTTGTTTAGGGTAGGGCTGGAATTTCCTTTAAATGATTATATGCCTGTCATCTGCCAAAGTATTAGTTTCGGTTTACTTGTTAGGTGCTACTCCACAATGTTACATTTTTTACTGTTACTTAATTCTCTCTAAGGTGTATATTCAGAGAGTGACATCAATATTTGTTATCATTTAAAGCAAAGAAGAAAGTTGTGTTTGGGATCTTTAAACATGAATCACTTCCTGGTTCTCTTTGACGTACTAACCACCTAGTTAAGGCGATTTATTTATTTGGAGTGATCCATATACCATAGGCAGATTGCCTGCATATGTTTGTCTACATGTCTGCTTCTTTTTTTGTTCCGCATTGTAGTGAGAAATAATAAACTTGCCTGAAGAGATTGCTAGTCATGTCCACTTCAGTCCATTACCACTTTATTAATAGTTGATTGTTCGATGAACTTTAAGGCAACAGCTGACATTGGTTGGGCTAGACTAGAAATCACTGTACGTCTGCCCTATATTTTTCTTTTCAAATTCTTTCTCAGGGGAAATCTTTTTCTTTTTTTTAAAAAAAATTCCGGTGTTCCATATTCTTTTTGTTGTGAGGATTGGTAGACATGTGTCACCATGCTTAAAGGCTAAAGGTAATATCTTCGTTGTGGTATCTGATTCACACTTCTCATGATCTCATCAATTAAATAGTATTATGAAACACTATGGATCAGTTATTTTCTAGTCATGGCTTATTAAGGTCTGATGGTCTCATGATTAATTGCATTGTTTTATATTTATTCCTTCACATTTCCGTTCTATCCTTCGTCCCCAAGTTCTTCCCAATCCTTTTCTTCGGGTTACATTTCCTTTCCTTTATATACACTTGGTTACATAACTAAAGTTATTCTTAATCATTGAAAAGGCAGATACCAATCTAATTTCTCTGCTAGATTTATGCATTTAGTCTTCCCTTAATTGGATTGATTTTCTTTTTCTCATTACACGAGAGATACTTCAAAGTTTTCTATTTCATACATTTGGCTAACAGACAACTTTTTCAGTTTGTGCATAATAAGACTATGGAATCGGTCATATCCTGAGTAAGTTATGGGGTGTTAGATTCTATAATTGGGAAAACAGAACCTCTTTTTTCTGGGACTGGCATTCACTTGGGTCCAGTCTCTCATATCAACAGCCAAAGCTGAGTGGTGATTAGATCTAACATTTAGTTTGCTTTCTAATTTGATTTCAATTTGCTAGTGGCTACAATTATGATGTGATTGAGGCAAACACATAGTGGCAACAAAAATGGTGAAACACGTTGATGATTTCCTTCGTCTTTTATCTATATAGTTAGAATTTGTCTGAAGAAACAATTACACTAAATACTGCAAGGGTATTTGAAATTTAAATAGCTCTATCCACCAAATCCAGTAGATCAAAACAAAAGAGAATGATGAAAGAAATGGAGATGGAATATAATCGTTGTTATGGTACTCTTGTAACATCGCAAACGGGTTAATTGATGTTTTGGTTACTGGGTCGATTTTCATTTTGTTTACTGAATCTTTTTTTATTATAAAGACGTTACTATACTTAACAAAATATTACAAACTAGTCATTACTTACATTACGTCCAAAAAAATGACTGAAGTGTTAAATAGACTAACGTTTAACAACTGTCATGTGAGGTACTTGAATATGTGGCAGGTGGGACCCTATTACGTGAAAGGTTGATTGATGTTTTGGTTACTATACTATGGGTTGATTTTCGTTTTGGTTACTGAATTTTTTTTATTACGAAGTCATTACTATACAAAAAAAAAATGTTACAAACTAATCACTACTCAACATTCTGCCCAAAAAATTGACGGAAATGTTGAACCGTGCATATCACATGAGCAAAAAAAAAGAGCTAATGTGTGAGTTAGTTATTGATGATGTGACATATTTTGTCATGTGTATTGTCGTTGGTAAAGAAGAAACGAACTAGATATCATGTGCCATAACATCAATAACTAACTCACACGTCAATTAAGTAATGACTAGTTTATAACATTTTTTTGAGTATAGTAATGTCTTTGTAACAAAAAAAGATTCAGTAACCAAAATGAAAATTGATCCTAGTATAGTAATCAAAACATCAATTAATCCTCTACGTAACAGGACCCACTGCCACATTCAAGTACCCCACATAACAGTTGTTAAAGATTAGTCTATTCAACACTTCCGTAAATTTTTTTGGACGGAATGTTAAGTAATGTCTTTGTAATCTCGGTAACTAGAATGAAAATCGATTCCTAGTACAATAACCAAAACATCAATTAACCCCTCACAAACGAAACAAGCATCCTTGGGTTTCAATTAAAATTTTGTTTTTCCTATTTGGTGTAAATAGTTCGTGTTGCCTTTTTCTAGCTTCCCTGATATAAGTAAGTTGATGAGATTTGTTACTAGGCTCCATGAAAGAACATTGAAGTTTCCGTTTTTTCACTTGGGCAACGTAGGCTGCTGTTGGATTTCCAGGCTATCCCACTTTAGCTGTTGGACATATTGTCATGATGTGTTATGATTTTGTTTGTCTTATGTTCTTTAACAGATCTTGAATGTGGTATTTATCTTACATGTAGGTTGTTGAGAGTGGAGGAAAGAACATAGAAGTTGCTGTCATGACAAAGGATCAGGGTCTTCGACAGCTTGATGAAGCTGAAATTGATGCCGTTGTTGCTGAGATTGAAGCAGAGAAAGAGGCTGCAGAGGCTGCAAAGAAAGGACCTTCCAGGGAGACATAAGCCTGATTTTCTTTTTCCCTTGTTCCCATTAATGGCATTCCATGTGAACATGTAATAATCTTGACTTATTTGAGTGTTGGGGCTTCTTGTGTGGTTTAGATTTGGAAATATTTCAATGATTTATGCTGTTAGACAATATATGAACAAGTTTATTTCTTATGAAAGTTGGTAGCAATCTTCTTATCATCGACTCAGACCGATCCCCTCAGTTTATCTTCTCTTCGTCTGCAATCTACTTGGTTAAATTTTTGCTCTTTTAAATTTTTCTCCCCTTTTATCTAATTAAAAAGCTAAATATTGATTTGAAAAATATGTAATTTTTCATGTCATATACACACGGCGGGCTCAATTGAGTGTGACTATAAAAAGTGAGTTTAATGGGAAAAAAAAAAATTAGAAATTGACTACTGTGAAAAAAGATTAGAAGTTCAAAATTTATTTTGATATTGAAGCCTAAAAAAATTTAGGAAATGAACAAATGGTGGACAAATAAATGATAGAAGTAAGTAAAAATGAAAGGAATGGGAAAATGGAGGGTAAAATTTGGAATGGCTGGAAAGTGGAGGGTCAAAAATAACAACAAAAAAACTTGGCTGATTCTGCTTGTTACAAGTATCCTATAATATATAATTCGCATAAAAAAAATGTTGAGAAAAAGAGGGAGGTATTGATCGAGGATGAACATGGAAGAGCGCAGAAACGGAGTAAAACGAGAAGACTACGAGGTATCTTCCAATTTCCCTTCTACATAATATATAATCAAAACTTTTGATCGTTCATTAAGCTTTTTTTCTAAAATTTATTTTTATGTTCATAAATCCCTGTACATTTTTTCCTGAATAAATACTTGTGACAAATTACTTTGGTGATTGAGCGATGCTTAAAGATTTAAAAGTCTCTTCTGATCGGTTGTTGTTAACAGATTTACACAATATTGTTTGTTTATTTTATATAAAAAAATATCTTGCAACCCGATAAATTCTGCAGCTCTTGGTTTCAATACAATCACTTATCTAAGACCTTTTTTTTTTTTTTTTTTTTTTATCAAATTCTGTTCTTGATGGATGCAAATGTGATTTGAAGCTATTCTATTGAGGTGTTCACTGATTTGAAATTCTTTTGGAAGATAACTATCAATGCCCTAGAAGTTTTAGCTTTAAAATCACCCAAAAAAATGTGGAGTCTTAAAAAATTGTGCTTTTAGTGAGAGAAACATTCATATAGACTAGAATGTTTTTGACAGAATTTTTTGTTTGATTCTTCTTATATTAATTATCTGGACCAAATGCTTATGTTATGAAGAGTTGCTTCTATCCAATTTTTTCAGTGTTCTTTTGTGAATCAGCGCAATTCCAATTCTCCTTAACTGTTGCCTCCTTGGCTGATATCTACTCAGGTGCTATTAAAAATCTGTAGGCTATCAATTGATTTTTCTAAAACTGCAGATACAGTATATTGGACTATAGATACCAAATATTGTTACATAAGCTTGATACAATATATGGTTACATAAGCTTTGTTTTTATTTACCTATATTTAGCCAGGGTTGAGCATGGATTGGGTTTTCAAAGGTGCTATATTGTTCACAGGGAGCTGAAACATTTGTTCATTGATTACTGATTGGCAAGTTGTAATGAGTTTTGGTGAAACCCATGTCCCTAGCATATATTATTAAAAAATTCTCTTTTGCGTTTAGAAGTTAGAAATTAGGTGCTTTGGATGCTTAGCACCTTGATAAGCTAAAGAAAATTTCAAATGTTGTAGAAGCCATTGGAAAGAAAGGAGTCCGTTACCTCTAGACTAAATATTTCTGGATCTTGTTGCTTCTAAACTTTTGTATGGTAACTGATACCCGACATGTCTGCCTCCAGTTGTTACTTGTTTTTGTTAGAAGAATCATCTAAATTCTTTGGTCTTTATCATCCTTCTAATTGTTAAAGCTTGAAATAAAACTGCAGATTGAAGGAAAGAAGCAAGCTGCTGCAGATGTTCTGTTCAATTATTCGACATTTGTTATGACATGTATCGGAAATCAGGTGCGGCCTTGTGACTTGAGGATGCATCTAATGAAGGTAGTCTAGATATTCTTGCTCGATATATTTTTTATTTTTTAAATTAGCGAGACTGGCAATTATATGTTTTTCTTTTACCTCTATTTATTCTCTTAACAAATCTATCTGAAGATATATTCCTTGAATATGAAAGGTGGTAGCAAGGAGCTAATTATGCTTGGTAAAAACAAAAACTGTGCTGTGTTGCCATTTTTGCAGTTTTTACCAATGAACTATGTAATCTTTGATATAGGATAGGGCATGGAAAACACTAGTGTATAAACTGTGTGCCACTTGTATGGATTTTCCTTCTGGATAGTTCATATACCAGGGGACTTGTCCAAAAAAAATAAATGAAGTTCTATATAGTAGGGGACCTTCAACTGGTTGCTGATGTGACTGATGGTTTGTATTGGTGGCCTTACTATAATTTGTTATGGGGATTACAGATCTAGCATAATAACCCTATAATCTGTTTCGGTGAATAGATATGTAACAATGTTGTTGTTGTTTTTTTTGCTTTGGCCATAATTCAGGAGATTTCTGGTTTGCCAACTTCTCTGAAGAAGGAATCATCACAAAATTCTGGTTCCCCTGAAGCAGGAACTGCATCAAGCTCAGGCATGAGACTAGATAAAAATGAGAGTTTTCGGGCACTATTGGCTTGAGGTGTGGGTTCTTGACATTTGTCATGCAATATAATGTTGGTTCTATTACTCTCATATTATTTGTTGTTTTTTTTAATTTTAAAACCATTAGTATATTTTCTTTTACAGCATATTATTCAATATAATGTTGGTAGTGGACTGTGTTTTTTAAGTTGTCAGCATCTATGATATAGAGATGTGTAATATAAACAGCTTTTTAAGTATGCCATATTTTGCAGTTAAACCGTGAATCAAATATTTGTCCTCGTCAGTTAATACAAAATTCATCTGTCCGCCTGCATGTTGGAAGGAGTTGGATGATTGTTTATTTAAATCTATTACCCTAAAAAAGATAACAGGTGAAGGACTGTTTAATTGATGAGAACTATATGATATATCAACTGAGAATCGATCAACACTTTATTTTTGCTATTGTAGGGAATTTGTATGAAGGCATATCAAGTCCTTGCTTTTTTATTTCGTGAAATTCTTCATAAGACAGAATTCCGAAATGTGAACATACAAAAGGCAACAACTGAAGCACATTCCTAGTATGCTTTGTAAATGGTTAATGTCTTGATTTCTTCATGTTCAAGAATGAAGTCACAACTATGAAGAAATATTAATTATCCCTATCCCGGTTGTGCAAGTGTATATTTTTTCATCTTGTTGCGAGAGAAAGCGCTCACGTTCATTGCTCCAATTGTTGGCCTGGGTATTCTTTTCTATTATGCAAAATTTATGAATAAACATTGTTGGTATTGACTTTCGAAGGTTATGTTTGGAAATCGAAACAGGAAATAAAAGAAAAATAAAGTTAAAAAAATTATAAAAACCCTATCAATGTTCCACAATCCAGTAAACTCAACATTCTTTTTTTTCCTGATAAAATATCTAAAAATTATACATGATATGAGATTTTTGTGAGGTGTATGTATATATTTGTACCTATTCTCATTTTGTTCCTTTCCATCTAGTTTCTAAAAGTTCCAAGCAAATGTCAACTATCTCAATTTTACATTACATCATCGAGGAAGCATTTTGTTAGTGGAAAAAAAAATGATGCTTAATGCAATGTCTTAGTATTAATCTATCTAAACTGAGTTAGAAGCTTAAATATATAATTTAAAACAATCTTAAGAGGGGTATTATTGTTTGGTTTCCATTATATGGGTTTCATATGGATTTCCCGTAATCTTGTAGTCTAATTCTCTTTCTGTTCTAAAAAGGAGGTTGAAAGGCTTATTGAATCTATCTATCGATCCAAGAGTTGCGGAGTAATCGCCAATCCTCTAGATCTAGTTACGTCAAACAAACATGAGTCAAAAGATTGCTCGACCTAATCATCAATGTAATCGGGTTTCAGTATTTGATTCATGTTCAGACTATGCTTGTGTGTATATCAACAGTTCAAGACTATGCTTGTGTGTATATCAACAGTACAGTATTGATGTTTCGAGTGTCGTTATCTGGGAATTGGGATGCATGCATGTTTTTCGATAACTACTCATGTAGTTCCTCCGATCCTTTGACATTGGTTTTAGCATTATTACATTGGCTTATATCTACTCATATCATGCATGTGAATATTTTTAGTAATGCTACTAATTTAATCATGCAGTTCGGTCCCCAAGACTGCTCCTATGTTATGTTGTATGATATTTGTAAGGTCAGGATCTTCATCAACTTTCCAGAGGATGTGTATGTGTGGATAAAAAACATTTGAAGAAAGCTCGAGGTTTAGCTCATTATATTGCAAAATCTGGGATAATGGTCCTCAGTTTCTCTTTAGATTTTTACTTGTTTATCAGGTTGTGTAAGGTGTTGGTTTGTTGGTATTTGGGTTTTTTGCTTGTATAGCAGGTTTAACAGGTTTATGGTTGTGGCTTGTTGTATGGTTGTAATAGTTTGTAGGAAATTGATATTTTCATGATATTCATGAAAAGTGTCGCTATAGATGCATAGCGACGGAAAAATATCATTTTCTGTTGTGAAAATATATGTACTTTGTGTTTTTGTCAAAAAGAAAAGCCAAACTATTTTAATATTATATGATTTATTGATATTAATATTAATAATATTATTATTACTCAAATAATCATCATTATTTTATTTTATTTGCATAGAAAATTTCAAACCTGTAGAGCACAAGTAATTTCCCAACTCAAATATACTTTGTATATGTAGATTCATTTTCAGCATACTTAATTAGCTGGGATAAAAAGGCTTTGTTGAAATGAATTTAGAGGGGAAATAAATATATATAGTAGAGACACATTTCAAGAAGTTAATTATCAATTCATATATAAGTGAGAGGGTGTTACTGGGTGTATATGAAAGAAAAGAATCAATTTTAGGCAAATTTATATTATGAATAGGCTAATAAGCATATTAATTCAATGCACGTTTATATTTATCATATGGTAGATGGTAGAAATTGTCTTTTACTAGTAGTATAAACCTTTGACCCTTTAATTTTATGATAGAAATAATTTTGTGTGGTAAAAGTATTATTTACTTATCATGTACATTGTGTAGATCAAAAGCAACGGCTAGTCCGTAAAACGGTAACCTGCAACGGTCGATTAATTCAAAAATAAATAAATTATTGAATACTTAACTAAAGTACTCCCTCCGTTCCACTACTATATCTTTCTCTCCTTTTTCTTCAGCTTTCACTCTTCTCCGACTAATCTTCTTTCCCATTCCGCATTTCTTCATCATCTCTGCCTTTTCACAGGAAAAAAAGGAAGGAGAAAAAAGAATGTCCCAAGAAATGTGGAATGCTCCTCCTGGGTTTAGACCCACTAAATCTGCTCCTTGTTCACCAGCTAAACCTCTTGGGGTTTCCCGAACTAGATCTGAATCTTTTCATGTGACTCACAAAGTCCCAGTTGGTGACACTCCTTATGTTAGAGCCAAAAATGTTCAAGTAAGCATCTTTGGATTTCTTAGTATTTGCATAATTCTCTTGATATTTGGCGATAATCAGTCATCATTTATCTGGTTATCTTTGGTTTTGGTGTTCATTTTTTCTTTTTTTTTAAGAAAATGGATATACTTAATTTGGATTTATTTTTGTAGTTCCTTGATTCTGAATACTGGGTACTCCTGGTTATGAATTATTATGGTGTTGTAAATCTACATCTATTGACGGGTGTATGAATTAATATTTGCACAGTTGTCTAGATTTGGGTTCTAACAAATATAATTTTTCTGGGTATGCTTAGTTTAATTTAGTGATCTTTTTACTTTATTAAGAAATGGGTACTCTTGATTTTACTTAATTTTTGTAAATTTCCTTGTTTGAATTGATGGGGTATTCTTCTGGTTATCTTTGCATTTAGTGCTCTTTCTTTTTTATGAAATGGTTACTCTTGATTTTATATTTGTGGTTAATATGTTATTGATTGATCCTATAATTTTAATGGGTGTTTCTTGGTTTTTTATCAGTTGGTGGAAAAGGATCCGGAAAAGGCGATACCTCTATTCTGGGCAGCCATAAATACAGGGGATAGAGTGGATAGTGCTCTGAAAGATATGGCTATTGTAATGAAGCAACAGAATAGAGCAGAGGAAGCTATTGAGGCCATTAAGTCATTGCGAAGCCGGTGTTCAGAACAATCTCAGGAGTCCCTTGATAACATCCTGTTAGATCTTTACAAGGTACTTGAAAGATTAAACTTTCTACTTATTGAATTCTTTATTAGTGTTTAGTTAAAATCCTGATGGACTTTGATTTGTACAGAGATGTGGGAGATTGGATGACCAAATTGGCTTGTTGAGACGCAAATTGTTCTTGATTCATCAAGGGATGGCTTTCAATGGGAAGCGCACAAAGACAGCACGATCTCAAGGGAAGAAATTCCAGGTTTCTGTGGAACAAGAAGCTACTCGATTATTGGTAAGAATATCATAAAGACACTTTCTTTTTTAAACAAAAAAAAAATTGGAAAATTGTAGTAGTCTAATCATGATTTTCCGCCGTGTTTTTCAGGGGAATTTGGGATGGGCACTTATGCAGCAGAACAACTACATTGAAGCTGAGGATGCTTATAGAAGGGCACTAGTGATTGCAGCAGACAATAACAAGATGTGCAATTTGGGCATCTGTTTGATGAAACAAGGCAGAATTTCCGAGGCAAAGGAGACACTGAGGAGAGTTAAGCCAGCAGTAGCAGATGGCCCAAGAGGCGTTGATTCCCATCTCAAGGCCTATGAGAGAGCACAACAGATGCTCCGGGACCTTGAATCCGAAATGATGAACAAGGGAGTTGATAGAATCGAACAGCGTAAACTGTTTGATGCGTTCTTGGGTTCTTCTGCAATTTGGCAGCCTCAGCCTTGTAGAGAACTTAATACTGCTCCAATTTCTTTAGCTAGACCCCAAGATGATTTTGCTGATGAGAATGTTAATTCAAACATCATAGCAAACCCCACTCGTTTTCAGGGGCCGAAAATTGATAAACCAGTTCTCCCTTTTGGAAATTCACTCGATATTGATAAACTAGATATCCCTTTTGGGAATTCACTTAACATTGCAGCACCCCCATTTTATTCATCAAAATTTGTGACGGAACCAATTAGTACAAACCATTTGACAGAGAGGCTTAAGAGAACAAGGTCTGGGAATGCTGCTAACTTGAACAGAGGAAACAAAATCGGAGATTCATGGAAGCCTTTGATGATGGAGACTAGAAGCCAGCCGAATTCACCAAAGGAAACCGGGGAGAACAAGTGGAGAGATTTGCTACCGGATAGCAAGGACTTTGAGGATGCTATTCTTGCTGCAGTTTTGGGTTCGAGCAGCGAATCTGGAAAGATTGGTGAGATGATGATATTAAGTAGCAGCAGCAGTGGTGGTGGTGATGCTGGGAAAAAAGTTCAGAGAAAGATCGATAAGAGGCTCAAGGTTTTTCAAGAGATTGCGCCTTCTCTGAGTCCAAGGGCTTGATTCAAGAACAATATTAGGGTATATTATAATAACCTGGAGTTGGCTAATTTAATTTATTTATTTAGGATGGAGATGATCTTGTTCTCCTCACCAATAAAATCATCAATCCCCATAGTTTTTTATTTGTAAGAAACCATGTGACATTATTACTCGTTGAGGTTTTGATCAATCATAAATTATTATTATGTTGTCATTAATTATTTTACTAGTTTTAAAAGAGAGAAAATAATTGAAGAGAATGCTAGGGAAGAACAAAGAAGGAAAAGATTTGCATGAATTTTCCATTTCACAAGAGCGCGCTCATTCAATTCTATTTCTCTCCGAAGGTGAGATAGAAAATATTGTTAAGTCTCACATTTAAATACAAGAAGAAATATGAGGCTTTAATACACCATAGACCTAAAAAGTTAAATTTTTTGGGTTAAGATATTGTTTCATTGTGCTTTTTAAAAAGTAAAATTCAGGCCATACAGTCCAATTTTCTTCCCCAACGTTAAATATTACAAGCAAACTCTCAGCTCCGGCAGTCATGATCGGCTTATGTGTCGCCGCCACCAGCCTCGGACACCTCTTTCTCACCGTGGTCCAATCTAAACCCAACCCCCTCACCCCTTCAACAACCTTTCCACCTCCCCAGTACTAGTAAACACAATTGCATCCAAACCACACCTTTCCTTCTCACTCCTAGCCACCAATTCCTCCACACACTCCGCCCCCGCCCACCGCGTCTTATAAGCGTTCACCCATATCGCCACCCACCCGTTCAAAGTCAAATCCCGTAAAATTTTTGGCACCACCGGCGGTTCTTCTAGCCCAATTACTAACGAAATCGGGCACAAAACTCTCATGCCTCTTCCGAACCCGATTGATTACACCATTCTGCTCGGAATCGCCAGCGGAGGAATTAAAACCCAGATTCTCTTCGGGTTTGTACAGAGTTTTTTAATGATTGAATCATTTAGGAGCTCTAAATCATTCCTAGAACTGAGATCGTGAAAGTTGGGCCAATTGGGGACAAAAGGGAGATCGGAGAGGAGGAAGTCGATCGAGCTAACAATAGGGTTTTTAATTTGGAAATTTTAAGAGGAAGAAGAAGTACACTACTAATCATACTTCACTCTTGTTTTGATTTTGATTTTAATTTTATTTTTTATTTTGTTTTGTTTTTTATTTTTATGTTTAGTTATTAATAGGTTTTAATAGTATGTTTTTTTTATGTTTAAGCTTAAATTTAATGAGAATTAAAAAGGTAAAAATATTATAATATTGTGTTTCTATCTCTCAATTTTCTTATAACAGAAGTCATTAAAAAAAACACCAAACCGCTATATCTTGTAGTGGTTGGTAATAGTGTTAGTACTTGCCTTTTTATTATTAATTAATATTACTAATATTAATTGTCTTTTTATTACTAATATTAATATTAATTGCCTTTTTAGTAATATTAGTAATTGCCTTCTTAGTAATAATATTAGTAATTGACTTTTTATTACTATTACTAATATTAATTGCCTTTTTAGTAATATTAGTAATTTCTTTTTTTCGTATTAATATTAGTAATTGCCTTTTTAGTATTAATATTAATTTCCTTTTTTATTATTATTACTAATATTAATTGCCTTTTATTACTATTATTAATATTAATTGCCTTCTTATTAGTAATATTAATATTAATTGCCTTTTTAGTACTAATACTAATATTAATTGCCTTTTTAATTCTCATTTAATTAATATTTGTATTAATAATAAAAATGCAAATAATAACACTATTACCAACCGCTACAAGATGTGGTGGTTTGGTTTTTTTTAATGCCTTTCGTTGTAAAAAAATCGAGAGATAGACAGATAATATTGTAATATTAATTGCCTTTTTTTGCCTTTTTAATTCTCATTTAATTAATATTAGTATTAATAATAAAAAGGCAAGTAATAACACTATTACTAACAAAGTGGGACAACGGATGACAAAAAAAAAATATGATCAACCCGCTACAAGCTGTAGCGGTTGGGATATAAAAAAAATAGATTCTATTTTTATCATTCTATTTCTCAAAAATGGACCCACGTTATAAAAAAAAAAATGACCAAGCCGCTACAAGTTGTAGCAGTTGATATATAAAAAAAATCATTTTTAAATGGCTATCTGATAATATGGGCTCACGTTAGCAAATTAATTTGACTTTTATTGAAATAGAAGCAGCTACAACATGTTGCGGCTGGGTATATATTTCTTTCGATCTTAACCTTCCATTTAATTGATCTACTATTGACATATTGGTTGCTGGAATAGTGATCTGGGCAACTGGTTGCTATGGATTAGCACCATATATATAATAAAAAAGAAAGAAGCTCATGAAAAAGAAAGGAGTTCAACACGTTTGTGACGACAAGACAAAAGTTTGCCTATAATAGTTAAACAATTGATTCATTCTGATAGCACATTTTTTGTTAGATGTATTAAAAATTATCTATTTCTTTACCTAGCTATTACAGATTCATGTTATTTGGGATGAAGTGTTTTTAAAATAAGTATGAAGTATAAGAGACAATATAATATGATATATATATATATATATATATATATATATATATATATATATATATATATCCAATTGTTAACCATAAATTTTTCTCATCAACACACATAACAAGAATTAGTAAGAATAAGACTGTAAGACCCCAACTTTTATGAATAAAGAATAATTTTCTCGAAATATATTTTTGAATATTATGGTGTGAATTTGATATAATGTTATAGTTGTGGGTAATATTTATAAATTTTGCAAAAGTAAGCAAGTGGTTATATAATATTTGATTGGTGGGGAATATTCGTTTTAACAGAAATATTAAATGCGATTTACAAGACAATCATTAGTGGACCCTACAACTAAGTATTATCGTAGTTAAAAAATGACATAATTATCTTTTTATAAAAATAACTATGAAAATTTTCTTTATTAAACCTGCTGAACTACCCTAGTAAAAGTACCAGATACGTGTGGTTGCGTAGTAGTACACTACGGTATTGATTATTGATGCTTACGTGAGAAGTCACTCAGTTATACTCAATTATTATTACGATGAATTGTTGCATCATATCTCTCGTATTATTGATTCTATTATTTTCACAATATCATCCGCATTATATGATATATTATTAAATCAATAATTGAGACGACAAAGTTATTCATATTATTAAATTGTAATATTTACAATGTCTAGAAGTTCTGTCAAGGAGAGATTTGGTCATCTAATTGCGCGCCAATAAGGAGAAATTCTTATCGGAAAGCCCCCTCTTTCCTGGGAACGACCATGTTGTTAAATATTGTGAGTTATAATATTAATGATGAATAAGTTCGTGTTGATTAAAGATGAAATTGATAGTTATATTGTGTTAGAATTATTAGTGTTAGTGGAAATCGACATTTATTTTGATATTAATTGATGTCTGGAAGTTATACTGACCAGTCGGATAATTAACCGGATAAATGAGCAATTAATTGCTATTAATTCACATGATTATAACTATTTGTTCACATGTGTGTACTATTGATTCATATTCTTGTACTATTAGGGGAGTTGGTGCAAGATTGATAATACTTGCATGACTAAGTTAAAAATAGAGGTATAGATGGAGGTCTTATATTGTAATTAAATATTTTCACATGATTATAACTATTGATTCACATGATTGAACTATTAATTCATATTATTTACTATTAGGGGAGGTGGTGCAAGTTTGATAATACTTGCGGACTAAATTAAAAATAAAAAAAGTTGAAGGTATTGTCTTTGTAATATTTGAGTCCCAAAACGATGCAATTATCGAAACTATATTTTCCTATAAATAGAAGCTCATTCTTCCTTCATTTCTCACCAATTCACTAAAGCTTTAGAGCAATTATTATAGAGAAATTATAGAGAGAAAGAAGAGAAGTTTGATACCTCACTATTCCAATATCCAGCTTCTTACTAAGGTAAGGGGTATTATTCTTCTTTCGTATTCATGAAGAGAGTTATTTTCTTTCAATACTCGTAAGAGTTGTTATTCCATTCCTTATTATTATGTTGGAATAACATGTCTACGCCAAGCATCTGTATACATGGTAAAATTCTTACATTATTCCATTCTTTATTATTACATTGGAATATCCTGTTTGTCACGGATTCTGTTGACACTGATTCCATTCTTTATTATTACATTTGGAATAACTTTTGTATGTGCGATTCATCACATGCATGGTGATTCTTTGTTATTCCATTCTTTATTATTACTGTTGGAATATCCTGCATGCAATGCGGATTACGCTTGACCTAGTTCCATTCTTTATTATTATTATTTGGAATAACACATGCTGTGCGGTTTATCGTATACATGGTGAAATTCTTACATTATTCTATTCTTTATTATTACATTTGGAATATCACATGCATGCGGATTCTGGCGTAACACGGGTTCCATTCTTTATTATTACATTGAAATAACACATCATGTGGATTATCACATGGTGTAAGACCCCACTTATTATTAAATGAAATTGAATTTCCTCTATTTATTATCTTGAAATAGTAAGGTTGATTTAATTAATGTGGTTAGTTATGGGTAAAATCTTGAAATATTTCAAATAAGCAAGTGGTTATAAAATATTCATTTTTAGCGGAGAATATTAGTTTGGTGTCGTGGAATATTCTTCTTTGTCGAGAATATTAAATGCGACAGTAGCGACCTTATGTGGGCCCATGTGACGCGATTGGATGAAGGAAAGCGACAAATATAAGTTGTTTATAAATAACGGCGTGGTTATTCACAGATTATCTTGTTGGAATACTCGGTGGTTAAAAATACGATAACTTGCGGTATTGCACCAATTATTAATTCTTACGTGAAAGGCACCACTCAATAATTGTTACGATAATTCTTTATTCAATATTTTATTTTATTGATTCAATAATTGCTATGTTGATATTTTATATTGTTGTTGTTTGATAATTGTCACTTCTGCGGTATTTTCCATTATCGGATCAATAATTCATATTATTTGAATAATATTATTAGATAACATTATTGACAATGTCTAGAAAGTTACATCTAAGGAGAGGTTGGTCATCTAATTGCGGCGGTAGATGAGAAATCCTTATTGGAAAGCCCTTTCTCTGAGAGCGGCTGGTTGCGATATTGTGATTACGTAATATTATTTGTGAATAATTAATTATTGATTTATATGATAAGGAAAATATTCATTTTATGTGGATATAGATGGAAAAATTTTAAAGTGACAATTGTTGAAAAATTGATATTTTATTTTTTCGATAAATAATTTATTTAAATATATTATTATATTTTAATAATATAATAATGATGATATTTTTACAATGAATGTGGGATATATGAGTATATGAGGAGGAGGAGTATTTTTGTTACTAAAATTGTTTAAAACATGTTCGTGGACCCCATTTTTTGACTGAAATTTGATTATAGCCTGTAAAATCGCCCGTTTGTGGATTTTGGTCAATTTCTGTTTGGAATTTGAAAAAAAATTCTTCTGCAAAGTTGTAGAGAATGAAATTTCCTATAGAAAAGACATAAGGTTTGAATTTTTCTGATAAAAGGGCTATTTATTATGAATTATTGAAGTTTTGAAGTTCCGGAATAATTAATTTTTGAAGTTTTAATTATTTTTTTTAAGAAAAACATTTTTTTTTTCATTATTGGTGGGCCCCACATGTGTGTTAAATGAGCTGAAATCAGATTTCTAAGATGGGCGTGAAAATTTTATAATTATATTAATATTTTATTAATTTTTCTGCTTTGGTGTTCTAAGTATTTTCTTATAAATAGGGTGCTTAGGTTAGAATTGAAAATTACACCAGAAACTAAAGTTTTCTCTCTCCATATTATCGAGCGTATTCCATACTCAAAATACTCAAAAGAATACGCTTCGATAATATAGAGAGAAAACTTCAGTTCGTGTAATTTTAATTCTAACCTAAGCTCTATTTATAGGAAAATGCTTAGAACACCAAAGCAGAAAATTTAATAAATTAATAATATATATATATATATATATAATTGTCAAGCCCACTTTTACCAACTGATTCAAATCATTTCTAACACATGTACGCCACTCAATTGCAACAAAAAAACGTTTTTCTTACAAAAAATATTTTAAACTCCAAAAATCAATTATTTCGGAACTCTGAAACTTCAATAATTCATGATAAATAGCTCTTTTGTCAGAAAATTCGAATCTCGCAAATTTTTATAGGAAATTCAATTCTCTACAACTTTACGAAGAAAGTTTTTCCAAATTCCAAATGCAAATTGACCAAATCCATAAACCAAGCGATTTTACAGTTAATCAAATTTCATCAAGAAATGGGATCCACCAGACATGTTTAACATGTTTTAAACATTTATTGCAACAAAAATACTCTTCCTCCTCAGATACTCATATATCCCACATTCGTTGTAAAAATATCACCATTATTATATTATTAAAATATAATAAAATATTTAAATGAATTATTTTATCAGAAAAAGATAAAATTTCAAATTTTTATCAATTGTCACATTAAAAATTTTCTCCATCTATATCCACATAAAATCAATATTTTCCTCATCATATGAATCAATAATTAATTATTCATAAATAATATTACAGAATCACAAGATTGACAACCAAATCGCCTCAGAAAAGAGGGGGCTTTCCAATAAGAATTTCTCATTATCACAAGCAATTAGGTGACCAAACCTCTCTTAGATGTAACTTTCTAGACATTGTCAAATAATGTTATCTAATAATATTATTCGATAATATGAATTATTGCTTCGATAATGAAAAAATATCGTGTAATGACAATTATCAAATAATGTTAAATATAAAATATCAACGCAAAGAATTATTGAATCAATAAAATAAAATACCTAATAGTAATTATCGTAACCATTATTGAATAGTGCCTTCACGTAAGAATCAATAATTGGTGCAATACCGCATTACACCGTGTTTTAACCAATTTAGTATTTTAACAAGATATTATCTGTGAATAACTACGCCTGCTATTTTTAAACAACTTATATTTGTCGCTTTCTTCATCCAATCGCTTTCCGTTATGGGGCCCATATTATGGTCGCTACTATCGCATTTAATATTCCCGACAAAGCATTTAATATTCCACGACCAAACTAATATTCCCCGAATAAACAATGAATATTTTATAACCACTTGCTTTATTTTGAAATATTTGCGATTTTTTACCCATAACTATCCACATTAATCACATCAACCCTTACTATTTCAAAATAATAATTAGAGAAAATTAAATTTTATTTATTAATTATTTGGGGTTGTACTTTTGTTGTGGGGGCATTTCCTAAGCCTACTACTTAGGTGGTTGGGGATGCGCTGACAACCAAGATGACAACAGTATCTCTATCTCCCACTCTTTTATTGCTTATATATACTCCATCCGTCTCACAAAAAAAGTCTCATTGTAAAATTTGTTAATGTTAAGTTGTTAATTTTTTTATACAGCAAAAATTGGTAAATGGAACTTTTTTTTGGGAAAGAGGTAATACAATTCATGTATATGTATTTATATTTTCTCAGTATAATGTGAGATTTGTTTTGGATTTTCTTTTACAGGTCTAACAATAGTGAAGTTACTCCTGTGACCTCATGGGATTCATTTAGTAAGTAAACTTGGTGTGAAGTTGTTGTTGTTGTTGTTATATTTTTGAAAATCACATGATTCTAAAAATTTTATAATTTTTTTGGTTGTTGTGTAGCATGAATTTGGTGATACCACAACTGGGTGTATCTCAACAAGTTGGATTTGATTGTGTTTTTATTTTTGAGTTTTAATTGGTTGAAGTTTTGGTTTTAGCTGTGTGTTTTGATTGGTAATTTATTATATTAGATTTTATTGTTGGTTGGTGTTATGTTGTGAATTTTGGTACAATTGCATTATCACAGGACCACATTTTAATCGTAGTGGTTTGACACATTTTGAGATCTGTTTTGTAGTTTTTCAATTGTCAATTCACATATAAGGTATGATTTTGATGTGAGTTTCTATGAGATTTTAATTCTTTTTATGTTTATATAATTTTCTTTATATGAATTGAATTTCAGTTTGGATTATTGATTTTCAATTGTTTGATGTTGACACTGTGCAACGGATAATGATGAATTACCTTGAGCATGAAGAGGAGGGAAATCGTATGGGAGAAGATTTGTTTGTTTTGCCTCCCCAAACTGACATGGAGTGGGTAGGGAAGTTAATAGAGAGTTACCTTGCTGAAATAGCTTCTGATCTTAATTTAACTGTTTCAAGGTTCGTTAATCTTGCTGAAGGTATGCCTGAACAATTCAGAGGATGGAATGTATAGAGTCATAGATATCTACTTGAAGGTGCAATCTCTTATGTTTATATATGCTCTTTAGTTTAGGTATTCTAAATATCTTAGATATATAAATGCTAGCATATCCATAAACATACCTATTATTAGTCTGAATTACTTTTATGCTTTAAAACAAAATTTTGATCAGGGTACATTGAGTCTAAAACATCAATTTCATTAGTTTTGATGCTTGATTTGAAATTTATTTATGTTCTCCACATACTCCCTGAATAACCTCTAATATCAGTTTCTGTTTTTGGGAAATTGTAGACCTCTTCTAGGCCAACTTTTGCAGACCATGCATTGATTTAATATCATGATGTCTAATGTTGATTACTGGATTTTGTCTACTCAAAAAATAAACTTGAATTACATATAGAAATTTCTAAAATTTAGTTTAGAAGAACTATTATGTGAATCCATGGAAATTGTTAGTCTTAGGGATCACCATGACTTAATCTATCAAGCGCCAGTTAATTGCTTTCTTTTCTAGAGAAACCATTTTTTGGGTATTATTATTATGACATTTACATTATTTCTGGAGGACTATTACAGGACCCAACTATAATCAGCAGCTATTGTGGAAAATAGTGCTTCCCAATGTATGTCCAATTAATAACTTACTAGATTAGTATTTATTGTTTAATCAGTGTCATATCAAATATGTTTCTATTTCTTTTCCATTTCTTTTTATTCTTCAACAAAAGACTGGGTGTAGCAGTAGTGAAGCATTTGTAGGGATTTATGTCGAGGACTTGGATTGAATTGGATTCATTTGTTTATGTAATTTCAAGCCATCAGGTTCCTCACAACATTTACTACAGGGTAATCTCCATTTCCATGTAAATTTTGTTTGCTCTGGTGGCATTTTTTTAATATTAATATTTTGAAGATGCTCTTCATTAAGCACGAACACGATGGAACTTCCCATTTGCCTTTGGGAATGGATTGGAGTCCTCCGTCTTGGAAATGGGTAATTACAACTTTTAATTTTGTTTAATTTGACTGAATTTGAATATCAGTCTTTTTTTTATTATTTCATAGGCTTGATCTTTGGCTACATGCAAGTTTAGTTTAGATTGATTTCAATTTTGTTTGGTATTGTTAATTGTTTGATTTTTGAAATTAAAATTTGAATTGCAAGGTTTCTTAGTCATGAATGCATTTAATTTGGATAAACTGTAAGATAAAATTGTGCTCATATACATCTCTTGGATATAGTAAGTATTAACAATTTAACATACTATGCTGAAGAAGCAGTACTATTTTCAATATAAATTAAAGACGATGTTTTTTTAAGTGGACCGTCGATAATTATGGCCCACTGTAAGCAACATTGAAAGATAGTCTTCTAGAGCTTAAAGTATTAAAGTCAAGTTTGTGTAGTACTGAATTTGATAGAGGAGGATAATGAAGTTTCTGAGGAGGTTTTAGTGAGGGATGTGTTATATGCTTGCCAAGGGATTGATTAGAAGTATGTGAAATTTGACAAGAGTGTTGATGATTATTTGTTGCCAGATTCAATTAGATTTCCAAGAGCTACTAGGAAAGAAAAATCCCATTTCTTTGTGCTTTACTCTATAATTTTGTTCTGCTTTTGTTTTTATTGTTCAATAATGGTGGTATATTGATACATCTGAATCCCTTTTCATGTATTATTTTTTTTGGCCAAAACGAATACATTTCATTGTGCGATGGTTGTTTGAGGGATCAAAGCCCACTTTTACTTTTTAATATTTAGTTATTATTTTTGTTATTAGCTTCTTCTTTTTTATTTAATAAATTATTCTATGTTAATATGAATTTTTTGGTAGGTGGGTATTTATACGCTACATTTGGCTTGAATTTAACATGCTCTCTATATGTTTTTTTGCCTATATGCTTTTGTTTTCTATTTCTTGCATTATTTCTCAATCATTCAATCGTCAGTGGTAGTATATATAAGTATATGTTTGATATACATATCAATTTGCTCTGTTTGGTTATTTACTTATATTGTAGTTGAAGTGCAATTGAAACAATAAGTTATTGGAACCAATTATTAACCAAAAATATTGAAATTGTTTGGTGATTTCTTATTTATGTATTCAGATGAATTAATATTTTTTTTTCTTTTGGATAGAAAAGACAAAATATAGAATGTAGATCATTGAGATATATTCATCTATCTTAAATTGAGCAATGAAATTTTAATTAATCTACTGTTTTTTATTCATTTATGTTGTTTCTGTGTTTTTATTTCTCTCTTTTGGAACACGGATAATGGCGCCAATAGAGTAGAGCAAGTTTCAACTGCTCAGTGTGTTCAATTGGCAGATCATCATGATTTAGGGCCTGAGGAGGCGTTAATACTTGAAAAATCCTTGGTTGATGAGAATAGAGATTTTATGAGTTCTCAACACCCATGTTTTACTGAGGAACATATGGAAATGGTTTATTATATTAAATTGATAATTATTTTTGGTGTCATCAAATTAATAATTTAAGTTGTATCACTTATATGTTTTGGATTAAGGGTAAGATATTTGAAACCTTTAACAAGGACCTTCATCAAGCTACAGATCCACATACTTAGTTTTTGGTACCGTTAAAAATGTAAAACATATGGATCGAACTTAGGTTTTTTTTTTTTTATGTGGGTTTGATTCATAATTTTAGTTGGTATTTCAATTTTAATACGTAGTTGTAAAGTACATTACCAATTTCGATTCAAACATTTTTGTGATTTCTTGATTATATAAGTAGTAATTTTTTGTTTGGAAAAGGTTTTAATATTTTAAAATTTATATGTCATGCTAAAGTATATTCTAAACTTTCATAATTCTAATAAATTATATAATCAGCTTTTTCAATTAGCCCGTGCATTGCATGCGCTACCAACTAGTTATTCTAAATTTTAAAATATAAGTTATTGGCGAACAGGACCCTTAAGGGCATGATTGGCTCACTAAATGATTTGATCATTTAAACACGTGACAATCAATTTGGGATTGGCCTGATTGAAAATTTGGCAAACAGAGAATTAGAATCATTCAATCGGTCCTCCGTTCACCTACCTCTCTCAAGAGTCGAGACTCCCTTCTTCCCATGCCCACCAACTAAACTCAACGCCATGTTAAAGCTAAAGAGCTAATCCCATTCTTCCTCGCCAAACCAGACTTTCTCTCTCTAAATAATTAAATCCTATGGCCGCCTCTTCCTCTTTCTCTCCCTACCTAAACCAACCCCTCTCTCTTCCTACTCACCATCACCGCCAACAACTCAACTCTTCATTCTCCCAAGTCGATTACTCCCTCCGGTGCCGGAGCTCCGACTCTCTCACTCTCCGGTTGTCTCTTTCTATAGCTCCCAATTGTCGAGTTGATTCCAGCCGAGTGCGATTGAGGGTATGTGCGAGTTCGGCCACTCAAGTCATGGATCAATCCTCTAGTAAAACGAGTTCAACTCTTCCTACTATCGTGGAGGTTGATTTGGGCAACCGGAGCTATCCGATTTATATTGGATCCGGCCTTCTCGATCAACCCGATCTTCTTCAGAGGTACCACCATTTGATTTTTATCCCTGTGAATAAATATCCTGACACCCCTATGGTATTACTAAAGTTAATTGAGGTTTTTTCAGTGATCCATAGTTCTATTTGTTTGTTTTCCTTCCTCTGTAATCTTGAATGTTTATGTTACTAGTTACGCGTATATATTTCTGTGGTAGGAGATCATTTGCTCCTTGTTTTGTATTTCAATCTCGCTTTCTACTTGTTTTGTTTCCCTAGTAATGAAAGACAATGCTAAGTCATAATCTATCTATGAAGTTCCTTATAACATGAGCTCTAATTAAATGTTCGTAAGGTAAAACTAGGAAGAATAATTAGTCTCATAAGAATTATCATAGCTAGGGAGAGATTTTAGATAGATACTCATCAGTTTGCCATAGCTAGGGAAGTAATAGCAAGAAATTTTAGAAAATGTACCACATAAGGAGATAAGATATAGATATCCTGAACTAAACAAAATTTGAAACAAGAAATGTAACTACATAAACACTCAAAAACCAAAACATACTGTGACTTCAGTCATTTACTATCTTTGGAGTATGGAAAGCCATAATAAATAAGTTTGCTTTGGTCTGTTGGAGTTTAACTATGCCATATTGCCATTCAATATTAGAATCTGGCAAGGAAGAAACGGTGAAATATTTAGAACTCAGCAATAACCATGGTCCAAGGTGCTGAAGGATATTGGTGCTCTACACATCTTTCTCTCAAAATCTCCTTTGTGGTAAAAGTATCTGTTATTCATTATACAAATCTGATTATCTAAATTTGAATTCCTTATGTCATTTTTTGGGGGGTTATTTATACCCTTAATCTCCCAAGTAGCTATATTGATCACTTAACAGCAGAACATCCTGTTGGTTGTGATTGTAGTTACTGTACATATAATCATATATTTGTATGCATGAATACTGTATACTTTCTGAAGCTGAAAAAAATGAAAGCATTAGGTTGTCAAGTTTGTATTTTTTACTTGTCAGAATATAAGAAATAAAATTTCCTTTTCCTTTGGCATGTTTTTATTGAGAATCTTGCAAATGCTTTGGAATCTAAACTGCTATGTAAAAAACGATTTTATTTGTTGTTTTTGTCTACTTTTTAATTCTTTTTTATGTATTGATATTTTGTAGGCATGTTCATGGAAAGAGAGTGCTTGTGGTCACTAACACGACAATTGCACCACTCTATCTCGATAAAGTCGTTAGCGCTTTAACAGTTGGAAATCCTAATGTTTCAGTTGAAAGTGTGATTCTACCAGATGGAGAACAATATAAGAACATGGTAAGTACCTTCATTTTCTTCTAAAGCACTCACTTCTTACATATAGGAGTGATCATTCGGTTATAACCGAACCGAATAAGCTATTCGGTTATAACCGAAAACTGAATTATTGATAATTTTACTATCCGAAATAATAACCGAAATTTGAAAATAATCGAATTACCAATACCGAATTACCGAATTGTAATTTCGAGTATTCGGGTAATAACCGAACCAACATCCAACATAAATTAACTGTTACAGTATCAAACATAAATTAACAAGCCCAAACACTCTTACAGTATCATGTCATTGTAGTAACCCAAAGTTCTTTAAATTATATAACAGTCGAGTGCTGAATTATAATGGCAAAGTTATAATTCTACAAGCAGCATTAGCATCAGCAATTCAGCATCAACAAGCTCCAGTCTCCCAATAGCACTATTGGCATCATATGATCAGATTTCAACACCATAAGATCACCTTTAACTGCAAGAACACAAATAACTTGCCATTAATGTTCACATATTTTTGAATTTATCGACCAGAAAAACAAAAAAGAAACTAAACATATTTTTGATATGGACTACAACAATAACAATAAAAAAAACAGTTGTATATTGATAGCACCTTACTATTTCTATCTAGCTGATTTGTAAGGCATCACAACTCAGCACATTGTTTAACAGCTTTCCAACACCCAAAGTTGACTTGCAACTAATAAATTAATATACAACTTAAAATATGATGATGAAATCTCCTACAAAGTCTGAACAACACTCACACACTGCGATATGTACTTGGATCAAAATTAAAATAAAAATGTCTGAACAATACTAGCACACTGCGGCATATACTTGGATCAAACCCAGGAGACAGATTTTCACTTGGGATTGGTTCAATCTGCAAAAGGAAAAAGTGAAAAAAAGAAAGGAAAAAAGAAGTAAAGGGAAATTTTTTCTACTGTTTCTGCCCATGACAGACTAATTACAGCCCCAAAGAGAAAATAAGAAAAGAAAAAAAAATCGAAAGCAATTAAAATAATCAGACATCCAATTTCCAATATTCATGGTGGTTATATATTTTATAAGAACAGTTTTAATAACACCACAGTCCTTTGAAGAAATTAAAATTTCAACAGGAAATTCTTTCTCTTTCTAAAATTCTGCTAGATGAGGGTAAGTTTTACACAGTTTTGTAATGCAAGTGTCCAATTGAGGGATTTCAAAAATATACATTAAAAATCATGGAACAATGACCCCTCCCAAGTATCTCTCCAAGGACACTAATTCAATCAATAAGGAATGACCAGGTTCATGACACCCTCAATGGAACAACCCCCCTAACAAAAAAAAAAGTTCATGTAAAAAATTGAATTTTGTTAAAATCTCATGCAAACACTGGTATACAAGAAAGCACTGGTTCGACATAAGCTATCTAGTTTTGTGATCCACTAGCCTTTATCCACGGGAATTAATTACCTTCAGGTCTCACCTCAGCTCTTAGAGAAATATTGCCTTTAAATAGACTAATTAAACTTAACCCCCAATTTCCCCAAGCTGAAAGTCTACTCTCAGTAAAATAAATTCACACACATGAAACATGCTATAAACAATTCCTACCTTACTTGCAACAAAAAACAACACATAAAACCAAACAAAACAAAACAAAAATCTAAAACATATCCACATATTACATATCCAAAAGCAACCCAATTTTTCAAAGTCAATCAAATACCAAATGAAACAGAGAAACCAAAACCCTAATTACAAACAAAATGGGGAAACAACAATTAACTTTCAGACTTAGATACCTAATAAATGAAATAAAGGGGTATCTGTGAGTATAATGAGCTGATGCACCAAAGGAGCTTGTGCCGATCTGCAGTAAGTTTAAGATGAATTAATAGAAGGTAATATATTTCAAAGAATTGATTGAAGATGTCAGACTCAGATCAGACCGGATGAGAGATCGAGAGAAAAGAAAAGAAGAAGTTGCAGCAAAAGAAGAGAAAGATCAAAGAAGACAAGAAGAAATTAAGAAAAGGAGGACTCACCGACTTCCGATTCCGAGTACGAGTCTTCGAGATCTGGATTCTGGGTTTGGGATGAGACTTGAGAGATTCAGATTGAGAGTTTGAGACTTGAGAGTTTGAGTCTTGAGAGTTGAGACGAGAGTTCGACAGAGTGGGGACTGGGGCTAGGGCGAGTAATGCTTAATATGTTTGAAATAGACTTAATATGAAATACTGAAATAAACTTAATATGTTCGGTTAATCGTCAAAATACGAAAGACTTAATATGTTCGGTTATTCGGGTAAACCGAATAACCCAAAAATGATACTCGTATAAACTAACCGAAAATCGTATATAATTTCGGAGAAAATTTCGGTTACTTTATTTCGGTTCGGTTCGGTAATTCGGTTATATCCATTTTTTGCGCAGTCCTACTTACATATATCAATCAGTAGTGGCTAATATGAATTTCATACTATTTTTTGGCCTGATAGGATACACTAATGAAAGTATTCGACAAGGCAATCGAGTTACGGTTAGATCGACGTTGTACATTTGTTGCCCTCGGAGGTGGTGTTATTGGCGATATGTGTGGGTATGCTGCTGCATCCTTCCTCCGTGGCGTTAATTTCATTCAGATCCCCACAACTGTTATGGCACAGGTCTGTTATAGTGGATACTTCCATTCACTTCCGCTTTTTGTTTCATACGGCATATGAAAATTAATATTTTTGTTTACTTGCTTTCATCTATCAGGTGGATTCTTCAGTTGGGGGTAAAACTGGAATTAACCACCGGCTTGGGAAGAATTTGATTGGTGCATTCTACCAACCACAGTGTGTTTTAATTGATACAGACACATTGAACACATTACCAGAGAGAGAATTAGCTTCAGGGTTTGCAGAGGTCATAAAATATGGCCTTATTAGAGATGCTGAATTTTTTGAGTGGCAAGAGAGTAACATGCAGGCTTTAATGGCAAGGTGAACTAATTTTAATTTTGTTATCCATTGCTTTCAGATGGAAACACTTTAGTTCTGAATTCTTATTTGTGAAAGTTGTTTGTACGATCTCACATCTTTTGTATGATTCTCTGTTTTTTTATTAGAAGTCATTCTTCTGAAACTCAACGATAGCACCTACAAGATGTTAACTGAAATGTCTTTACCATCCCCAAACTTATAATACCACTTTAGGCATTAAGAATTTGTCGAGGATCATTTCCACTTATTAACCCTGTATGACATTGATGACATGAACGGACCAATGAATTATTAATAATTCCTTAATTTTAATGTTACTTTAATTATCTGAAGAAATTTGACCCATGAATCTAAGGGATACTGTTTTGCAGGAACCCCAGTGCACTGGCTTATGCTATCAAGCGTTCATGTGAGAACAAGGCTGAGGTTGTATCCCTAGATGAGAAGGAAAGTGGACTGAGAGCAACATTGAACTTGGGTCATACTTTTGGCCATGTAAGTTTTCAATTTTGCAATTGAAAAACTTCCTTGGTTGGTATATATTATATTGAAAATTTATCGTTTGCGAGGATTTGTTGAAGCATTCAAGCTTGCATCAACTTCATTATCACATAATCATGGGAGTGATTAAGGTTGACCTTGAATGTGGTGATGTATGTAATTGAAGAAATTGTTGTACTGGAAGTATAAGCGCTTGAACATAACCTTATAGTAATGAGATTACATTATTATGCTGTGTAAACTAGCCTTGCATCTTAGGATTCTTAGCTCTATCAGGTTAACCATTAAAAGTTAAAATTTTATGAAAGCTTCAGCCTTCGCTTTACAATTGAAGAACCAACATATTACTAGTTGTGCTTGGTCTGACAAGTATTTTATTCCCCTTTGGAACTCTTTATATTTTTTTTGGCATCACTATAACTGTTTCCATCTTGCTTTCCTCCATTGGTTATTGTCCTAAATTTCGTTGAGATCTCAAACTTTATCACTCGTTAAGCGGGTCTTTCCTTATAATATAGGGGATGATCTTAATTCAGCTCATGTTTTCTTGATGTATTAGTTACATACTTGAAAGAAGGGGTTAAATGCTTTTTTACTTTAGGTCAACTTACAAACGACTAACTAAAATTTTTTTCTTCTTACAATCAACTTACTGAACTTTAGTTTTCTTACAAAAATTTGAAAAATTGTCTAGACCGTTAATTGACTAATAGAGTAATGATGTGGCAGTGGTGACATGGTGCTCACTTCTGATGTGGCCATTCTTAAATGAAAATGAAGGAAATTTAGGGGTTGATAGTATAAAATTTAAAATAAATAAGGAAATTTAGGAAAAGGGAAATTGTTTTTATTTTTAATTTTAGAAACTAAAATTATTATTATATAATGAATCTAATATTTGTAAAGATTAATTATTATTTTAAAATTTAAAAACTAAAATTATTATATAATGAATTCATTAAATCAATTACCCATAAACAAATCATTTTCAAACAAATAAACACTTAAAGATGGAAGCTCCATCACCATATCCTTTCCAAACACAATGGGTCATCTAGTAAAATGAATGGAAGCTTCAAACCATATCCATGCCCAGTTCATCGCCCATAGAATAATGAATCTAATAATTCTAAAGATTAATTATTATTTTAAAATTTAAAAACTAAAATTATTATATAATGAATTCATTAAATCAACTACCCATAAACAAATCATTTTCAAACAAATAAGCAAATAAAGATGGAAGCTCCGTCACCATATCCTTTCCAAACACAACGGATCATCTAGTAAAATCGATGGAAATCCATGTCCAGTTCATCGCCCATCGAGCCTCCATGGTGCTGCCCAGATCCATGGCAAAATACGAAGGAGACAAGAGTTTGGTGGATCATTGAATATCTACAGACTAGATAGTGGGACAACAAATCTAGACGCGACAACACCGTATCTAATTAAAAAGATGAGTTGCGGTAATTAGTGATGGCTTCTATTTTTGATGGGTTGCTACGACACCTAACTGCAACTGAAGAAGATGAAGTGTTAGAGCTCCTACGACGCCGATCCACAATGTTGTCGTTCTAGAACCCAACCCATCTCGATATTATTGTGAGAAATTCTTCGAGGCTACTGATTTTTTATAAACGGAAAGTTGTTTGGTGAGAGATGGTCGGTTGTAACAGATCTGGATTTGTGATGGTGGTAATGGTGGAGCAGAGGGCTGAAAGAGATGGTTTTTCCGGTGCAAATGATTTTCTTTTTCTCCCTTGACCAGAAATTGAGCTTGTCCATAATTTTAGACTTTCATGGTGGATTAAATTGTCCATATCCACATAATGAAGGCTACATGGGATGATCCGTGCCACATAAGAAAATTTTTACACGTTTACAGCTGATATGTTCCTTTCCGTTTATAATCAAAAGACTTCACGGATGTTTTGTAAGAAAATTAAAGTTCAGTGAGTTGATTGTAATGAGTTGACTGTAAGAAAAAAAAGTTTAGTTAGTCGTTTGTAAGTTGACCTAAAGTACAATGATGAAAAAAGCATTTAACACTTGAAAAATGAGATTAAATTTTCCTGAGGTTCTTATTGAATAAACTTTGCAGTATTTAATAAATTTTGGTATGCAAATGAGGTCATTAACTGCAATAATCATTTAATTCCCTTGGTTAAGGTACTGTTAGAAATATTAAATGTTTTCTTTGCCCTTCTCCAAGTAATCATTTTTAAGACATCAGAGACTAGTCAGATATCCAAAAAAGGTAAAAGAAAAGGAGAGACTAGTCAGAGTTGTGTTCATATGGAGATTATCTAGGGAAATATAGACCTTTCTTTAGAACATAGAATTGTACACTTCCTTTGCTAATTATTATTGATTCTGAGGTCTCTCTATCTTACATGGCCTTGCCTTGTTGATCCATTATTACAATAGTATGTTTTGCGAAAACTCAACTTTTGTTCATTTAATGTTATTTGCAGGCAATAGAAACTGGATGTGGCTACGGGCAGTGGCTTCATGGGGAAGCTGTTGCAGCTGGCATGGTACTGTGTCTGGTACTTGTTATCTTTTACCTGCCAACTCCCTCCTGGTAGTAGGAGGGAGGGAGGGGAAGGGAGATGCCGAGGTTTCTATGCAACTTGTTCATGCTGAAGATGGTTTTCTTTTTTCCCTTCAGGTTATGGCTGTTGACATGTCATACCGTCTTGGTTGGATTGACGATTCATTAGTGCAACGAGCTAACAAGATCTTAAAACAGGCTAAGCTACCCACTTCCCCTCCTGAAACTGTTAGTGTGGAGATGTTCAAGTCTTTCATGGCGGTAAGAGTGAAGATATGCAAATTGGTTTTGAATTTGGTAGTTGCCATATAATAAAATGTCATCAGTATTCATTTAGTGATAAAATTAAAGGAAAAAGAAGTGTTCATTTACTGAATCAGAGTTGTTTGTTGATGGCAGGTTGATAAAAAGGTGGCAGATGGCTTGTTAAGGCTCATCCTTCTGAAAGGTCCATTGGGAAATTGTGTTTTTACAGGAGACTACGACAGGAAGGCACTGGAGGAAACACTCCATGCATTTTGCAAATCCTGATGATGTTGTTCCCCTCCCCAGATCTTTTGTACTATTGAAAATTTGTTATAACAAGTTTTTACCATAATTAATTGTACAAACCTTACTATTAGTGAGCACTGCCCTGCCCTGCCCTACCCTGCTCAATAAAACTCTTTGATTTTACTTTTGTAGCTAATGCGGATGTAAGAGTGAAGCTGCAATAAAAGAGGTCTCTGCTTTTTTTTTTTTTTTTTTTTATAAATATTATTATTATTTTATGGTGTGGGGTTGCATTTATTATTTGTTTTTAACAGTAAGAAAAACAAAACGGCAGCCAAGCCAAGCCAAGCCAATGACCCATGTAAAATCAAAAGACAATAGTAAATAACAATTTTTCTAAAAGAAATAATAATAATAATAATAATACACTCCTACCATCATACATACATGTGAATGAATGATCATGATTCATGTGAGTGTGTCTTCTGCCATATTTTTATTTATTTTCCTTTTTCACGTGCTTTTTTTCTAGTGCACTAATCATCTTTCCTTTCCTTTCCTTTCCTTTCCATTCCATTTGGAGGGAGAGAGAGAGAGAGGGAGTTGGACGGACTTCATCACCAAATCCAAATTCGGTAGCTGACCTGATCCCGTCATTCACGAGTCATTCACGAGCCTGGAAATTTGTGGGCCAGCCCACCGTTGGATGATTTGGACTCCTTTCCAACCCTCACTCACTCACTCCATTGATCAACTGACAAAATAGAAGTAGGCCCACGTATGAATGTATGTATGTATGTATATCAAGTCTATGCGTCAAAAGCGTTAGAAGGAGTTGGCCTGCCTATACGGCTTCGTTGGCAGAAGAAAGTAGAGATAGAGAGAGAAAGAGAAAGAGGTTTGTTGGTTTGGGCATCCTCAGCGAACGCTTCAACGGCATTGTTTCCCGGCTACAAAGGGTACCCTACGTTCAACCTATACATACATACATACATATAATTCTCTCTCTGTATCTCTCTTTCTCTCTCTAGATCTTGATCCCCCAATTCATTCTTTCATTCTCCTCTCCCTTATTGTCTGTTCTCACATTTAATCTCACGAATTCTTCTCACTTTTCATTTCTCGAATTACCGGGCCTAGGGTTTCTATCCAACCTACTCCTTCTTCGTCATGCTCTCGCATTTCATGGCTATGTCCAATTGAAAGAAATTGGTAAAAGATCATAAATCAGGTCTTCTGAAGAAGATCTGAGCCCAAGAGGATCTTCAAATCTAAATATTTATAAAATGAGCGCTTCGAGGTTCATAAAGTGTGTCACGGTCGGCGATGGCGCTGTCGGCAAAACTTGTTTATTGATTTCTTACACCAGCAACACCTTCCCCACGGTCTGTCTCTCTCTCTCTCTCTCTCTCTCTTTCTATTTAGGGTTCTAAACTCATCAACTTCTTCATTTTTTCATATTCTTACCAATATTATCAAAGCCAATTGCTTTATGCTGTTTTATTTTATTCTCAGCTTGTTTTGGGGAATTAATCCAAAGATTGTTATTATATGTTTTAACATAGTTTCATGCTTACCACTCCAAGAGAAAATTAAAAGAAGATATCTATAACTTTGCTGTGGTTGCTGTTTTTGGGTACTTAACCAATTTCATTAATGTCAATTCTAACATTTTATTAATCACAACTCCATAGTTTTTGGGGACTCCCACAGCTAGCCAACTAGCTGTCTCACACACTTTTCCCACCCACACATTATATACCTGTACAGATTTCAGAAATGTTTGAATCAATATTGTTTTTATAGCATTATCTAACTGTCATTTCATTATGGTAATGATTGCTTTAGTTAAAGGAAAACCAGAAAAAGGATCTGCATTTTTCTTTTATTTTTGGCTTCAATTGCAAAATGCTTTTATATTTGAACTTTCTGCACTTTTTAGCTACATTGATTGGTTGATTGATTTAATTTTGTAATTAATTTCACCTTTATCAATTTGTTGGATGATTCTCTGCATTTTCTGAATATAATTTTGTGTTTGTGGATATGGTTGTGAAAAAAAATCATCAAGTAAAAGAATTCATGGAGGATTTCTATTGATTGTTATCTACTTCTTTTTATATACATGTACAAGCATATGAAGATTTGGATTTTGGGATATGGGATTCGGAAATATGCGCTCTAAGAATTTTACTTGTAAATTTGGTGAATGTAATGGTTAATTTAATTTCAACTTATCTTTCCTTGTTTGGTCTATTTGAGGTTACTTGTGTATTAAATTTTCATTTGGATATTGTTTTATGGACACTAATTTGGCGCAGTCTTACCTTACTTGAAAACGCTTCCCTTGTATCTTAGAGCTATTCATAATCTCTTGCTTTTGGACTACAATTTTAATCTTTGCAAAACAGGACTATGTGCCAACAGTGTTTGACAATTTCAGCGCAAATGTGGTCGTCAATGGAGCCACTGTTAACTTAGGCTTATGGGACACTGCTGGTAAATTTTTTGAAATGTCCTTGCATTCTTGATGTTATATGTTACATCTAGACATACATCTAGCTATGGTTTAGTGGGCCTCAAATGCTTATTTTGTGAAACAGGACAGGAGGATTACAATAGGTTAAGACCTTTGAGTTATCGTGGGGCAGATGTTTTTATTTTGGCATTTTCTCTCATTAGCAAGGCTAGCTATGAAAACGTTTCAAAAAAGGTAAGACTTTACTGGGTTTTTTATTAATTTTTTGCACTAGTTTTTCTCTGTTTTTTGCGTTGAGTTAAATTTTTCATCATGTGGCATTGATCGTCTCTTGTTTTTCTTTCCCCCTAACTTTTTCATGGCGCCATTTTCAGTGGATTCCTGAGTTGAAGCATTATGCCCCTGGCGTCCCAATAGTTCTTGTGGGAACTAAACTTGGTGAGTTTCCCTCGTCTCACTGAGATCCCTTATTTCATGGCTTCATGATACGTAACCAAAAACTGTCTTACCTTCCTCTGTTTTTGTTTGGGGTAGTGATGGGAAAAGGGGATGAATCTGCTTTCTTAATTTGGACGATGAAGTATATGAAGGTTTTTTTTTTCTTTCAGAAATTATGTTTCTTTCTCATCAGAATTCATTACGGACTATGCACAGTTCCATAAATAACATTTTAAGTGCTTGCTAGATTACCCAAGAAATATTTGCATTTTGGTTAGAGTTGTGATATATGAATATCTTATTATAGGTGAGACATGCGTTGTCCAAATGAGACATGTGCTCATTGTAGATCTCGCAGTTTCATTTAAACTCAATTCTTATTCTCCCATTGTTGCACTTTAGATATAGACAACAGTCAGAAACAACCTGCAAGCATAACTAAGTAGTAACTGATGTCGTTGGAGAGTTTATATGCCCTTGTGAATCCATCAACTTTCAGAACCAAAATCATGGGGCATTTAGTCTAACAAATACCTTGTTTTACTTTTACTATTTTATAAAAATATGAGGTTAATCTGAGCTGAAATTTGGAGAATTGCTTCAAAAAGCTTTTATGAATTGCTATTTGGGTGGTGTTTGGTTATTGCATTTGTTTCCAAAGGAAAAAACAAATATACATGAAGTGGTATTTATTTATTTTGTTTTCCTTGAATACATATTACAAATCCGTCCAAGTTTACTTGTCTTAATTTTTTTTAGTTTGTCCAAATCTATTTGCCCTCTTTCTATTTTAATACTATTTTTGATCTTCTTTTCCAATTCTACACATTTAATTTTATTAAAAAATTTCATTGAAAATAACATGACATACATTGGAAAATGTGACGTGATTAATTTGGACATTGAAGTAAAACTACACTCCTTTTTTCCCTTTTCTCTCTCTATTTTATTATTCCAAGAAAGAGTTAGGAGATTAATTAAAACAAACAAGATGATAATAGCGTAGTTAATATGGATAATTTGGAGATAATTTATTTTTTTGAATAAGCGTGTATTTTCAAATTAGGGCAAGTAAAGTTAGACAGAGGGAAAAATAGAAACATCTTTTGTAGACATTCCTCTTTTTATGATTTTTCCCCCTTTAACAGTAGTTTCATAATTAAAAAACAACATAATAGCTCCTTTTTGTTTGCATTTGAATCAGAAATTAGAAAATGTGTAATTATAGCCAAGAGAAACACAAGTAACAAAAGGGTTCAATCCTCTATTTTTGTTATTTGTAAAACAAACAAAAAAAATAGGAAATTGTAATAACCTTTCTAAACCGCGTGCAATGCGGATGTCTCATCACTAGTAGTCTAGTTCTGATAACGAGAGGTAACTTTTGTGCTATCTTTCTTTTTCAGACCATAACTTGTCCTCAAGTTTGCTATTTTGGTTTTTTGTTGTTTGAATTGCCCAATCAGTTTCATTAGGGTTGCTATCAACATTATTTTATATTTTTTGTTGTTCGTTCTCTATGGAGACGTTTCTTATGTATATTTGATCGAAATTTCTTTTTCGATTGGTTATTTGCATCTGTTGCATATTTGTTATAACTTTAATTTATGGAGGCATGTAAAACATTATTTTTGTTTTCCATATTGATTCTGTTTAAACAACTATATATTGAGCTTTGATCTCACACTTATCAAATCAAGACAAGGCATTTCATGAAGCAGCAGATCAGTAGCTTTATTGCTCTCGTTGTTTTTTCTTTTGTTGGTATACCCACATAACCATATTTAATTGGAGAGCAAGGAATGCCCGGGTTATTATATCTCTGAAATACTTGTTACAGTTGTCTTTTTAGATTTTGTCCTTTTCTTTTTAAGCTTTATAAAGTAGTAGTATATACTGTCAGTCATATCTTTATAAATTAGATCCGTGACTTTTGATGATAATGAATCCAGATCTCCGGGACGATAAGCAATTCTTTGTAGACCATCCTGGTGCTGTGCCCATCACTGCAGCTCAGGTAAAAACTGCTTCTGAATTTAATTCAGAGGTGGATCAACAGAAGTATCTTCTCATTCTAAATTTTATATATTTTGTTTTCAAGGGAGAGGAGTTAAGGAAGATGATAGGAGCACCTTCTTACATTGAATGTAGTTCAAAAACACAGCAGGTATGCAAAGCAAACACCTTTGAGGGACATTCATTAGTCCAATTTTTTCTGTTATATTAAATTGTTTTCATCATTTGTGAACGGTTTGTCACAAGTCCCTTTACCTTCTGTAGAATGTAAAGGGTGTTTTTGATGCTGCCATTAAAGTTGTGCTCCAGCCTCCCAAGACAAAGAAAAAGAAGGGGAAGGGTCAAAAGGCTTGCTCAATATTGTAATCACGGATAGGATCAGAAAGATGGCTGTTCATTCATTCTCGTTGTTTCGGCCGTCTTGTCCTTTGTCTCGAAGGAAGTTAGAGGGGTCGTGATATAATGTCTCTGCTTGAAGTTAATAGTGATCGTTGTGAAGAATCAGGTGGCTTTCTTGAACGTGTATTGTTCTGATCTCTAATCTTTTCGAGTAACACTACCTTATAGGGCACCTCAGTTTCTCCTCCAGGTTTTGATTTGTTTCAAATATTAAATGACCCGAGATCCACTTAGGAAACAAGTTTACAAGTTTTTCTTTATTGCATTTAATATTAATTACTTTATTCCAATCTGAACACTTGGAGATGTTTGTAATGCCCCACTTTCTAAAATTGTAGTTGGTCAAGAAACTGTTTCTCATGCTCTTAATTCTTCCTGCATCTGTTATGCACATCATAGCTTCATAAAACTACAACGAGTTTATTTCTACTGCCAGCCAAAATTAGCTGCAAAAGCTGGATTTTGTAGGCTCTTTTGCTACTATAGGAGAAGGGTTTGATTTGGGCAAATGAATGTGTATTTTTTTTTCCTTTCTAGTTTTGCTAATAATCATTTAAGTGCAGAAACTGGACTGCTGCATTATATATGAATGTTTTGTCAAAGGTGTGGATCAAAAAGCACCTAAATGTCACCTAAAACTACCCCATTCTATTATCAAATAAAGAATCTACTCGTTGATTCTTGTATAAACTTCCTTTTTTAAAGAACTGGTTCTTGCAGACTTTGCCTCAAAATGTTACTTTTCTTAAAATCACCTCTTAGGCACTACACGGTAGCCTACCTCCTTGTTTTGCCGGGACGCCCAAGCCAGTGCATAGGTTCTTCTACGGCATCAATTTAATGAAGGCTTAAAACTTTATGAGATGAATTTGTTGTCATAAGATTATTATCATTTTTTATTTTATTCTTCTGGGTGTAAAGTTTAAAATACTTGGTATATATACACATAATAATAGAAAAATAAACAAGTCGTCGAATTCATTAATCCTTTATGGAGCCGAATTCTTATCCGGTTAAGCTTGAATAGCTCCTGGGTAGTTCAACAAATTTACATGCCAGACTGTTGTACACTTTCCTCTTGATGCAAAGATTGACAACTGCAATACCTTTGAATAAAACCTAAAGCTTATTACTCTGGCAAACGAAAAACTTCAGATTCATCTGGTAAAAGGCAATAAAACAAACCTCAAGCTAAAGTAACTGAATGAAATAAATAACATTGGGAAATCACAGTAAAACAGACTATTCACTTTTCAATGTTCGAGCAAAAGCTGAACAAAGTTAACTTTGTGAAGTAAAATTCAAAGCCGCGATGGTAGTTTGAGAATACAGAATTTTCCTTTAGATGTAGGAACGCCCATCTAGAGTGATACTGTACTGAGCTTGCACACATGGTAGCTTTCTTAACTAGGAATATAACATCCCCTCGAATCCTTTAATTTTTAAGAAATCCATGATCAAAAAATTAATCTTCCCAACCGCCAAACAAGCAAATCTTGTATGTGGCTGTTACACCAAGAATGCTCCTCAAGGGATCCAGTCATTTAGAAATTTCACGCCTTAATGGACTCGTATTTTTCACTCACTGCACCACCTTTGTCCTTTTGGAACTGGATATACCGCATCGTACTGGCAAAGAAAGCATCTGCAGCTGGATCTGGTGTCATGTTATCACTATGCATTTCATTTGTGATCAATTCAATCAGGTCTTGAATTGAAGCGACCGTAATCTGTGGGTTCCCCTTCTCGAAGAAATAGAGATACCTGATATTAAATAAGGTAAGTCTTTTTCCATGTTTGACAAAATGGAGCTGAGAATAGATAAAAAATGAATAGGAAGACCAAAATTATTTACTTGTTCAGTATCTCAATAAAGAGCATGACTGATCCACTGCTACCTCGTGTTGCATTAGCCATTTGTTGAACAGCATTTGCAATTCTCAAGGCACGCTTTAAGCAAAACATGACCCTGGATCAAGGAGAAATTAAAGGAATAGAAAAGGATCACTAAAATGAAAAAAACAAGCAGCAAACAATTATATCTTTCATCTACGACCCATGAAAATTTCAGAAATCCAGATTCACCCATGAAACTTGAAGGGCTCGTGGAAAAAACAGCCAGCTCTAATTCCATAAAATTATTCTTCCCATGCTTAAAACAACCACATGACATGCAGGTGTTGATGCAAAATTAAAGGACTTTTGTACAGTGCTTAAGGTATGGTGATGCACCTCTCCCCATCCTTGATGTTATCTTGATCATCAACCCAAAAGAGATGCGAGCAAGCATAAACAGCTCTACATTGATCAGGCTTTTTCAAAAGCTTTGCAGAATACTACAAAAAGAAACGAACTAAAAATCAGAACCTGTGAGAATCAGGCTAAAAAACTCTAAAATACAATATGGTACAAATATTACCCCTGTAGCCTTGTGTGTTAACGTATCCCTGTTCTCAACACCAAAGACATGCAACCTTTGCAGAGAACCTATTATTAGGTGTATTGCTGTCACCTGTGCTTTGGAATCCTATCAAAATTAAGCAAGGAGAAATGATAAGCATAACTGTACACATCTCATTGCACACTTGTGAAGGGTTCTAACAGAATTAATTAGTTTCTCAGGAAAAGATAGAACAGAGGCAGAACCAATTACCGAAATTTCTTCTTCATATAGTATATATGCTTGGGTGAAAAACTCATAGGCTACAGGTTCTATATCACAGTCATTGGCAGCCTGGGTATTCACAAAACAAGGGGATAGTAAGTCAGTAGGAACACAAGTTCTGCATATGGTAATGTTCCAAAGGGCATATGTTGTTTGTACCTCAGCACATTGGAGGTATAACCGTAGTGCCAGTTCAGGTACGGGAATGATAGAGAGAGCCTCAATTGTCTGCATAAGCATTACCAAATAAACTAAAAATGACTGTAGATAACTGCCTGAAAATATTAGGCTTTATTTCAAACATGGCATGAACAAACAAAAGACCCCGATCTAGTGAATGTTAGATGGAAGAACATATAGCTGACATGAATAGGAATAGAAAAGGAGCAGGGGAAAAAATCAAACAAATTTTTACAATAATGATCACAGTAAAGCTGAGGTCAAGCAAAAGACAACCAATAGATTTAAGATTCATCAGTGGTGCATCAAAGAGTTGGGTTACTGAAAAAATTCTAGTAAATATCTCAAATAATAATTCCATGATAGCAGTCAAAACACAATGCCTCTTCCACAGCAGACACCATACATAATCCTCAATTTATAAGACCCACCTGGTTCAGTATCTGAAAAATTTTCTTTGGTGTCACTGATGTCTCTGCCTCTTCTTCACTGACATTTTCATCCTGGCCTTGCAATCGCCTAACCAACTGCATGAGGATAATTCAAGTTGTCAGTATTGTGCAATTATGATACTAGCCTGGAAAGACAGAAAGCGCAGCTGGGGCTCTTAGTTGGCAGAACTCTAAGAAAGCATGGGCATATCACAATTGAATGAAATCCTCATACATGGTAATTTTATTTAACCTAAAGCATGTATTCCTACAACATTAAAAACTCTGATGCTGTAAGCTTTAATTCCTTTTCTCCCTTTCTCACTTTCTCATTGGGGTGGGGAGGAGGGGCATGTTGGTTGGAGTTGAGAGGGGAAGTTCCTTCATTCAAAATGCAACAGCTCTTAACAACAAGAACATATAGTTAATGTATATGTAAATTACTCGAGATCAATGTAACATAACACCATTACAATTAATTTCCGCTGACCAAAAGTAAATATAGGCTAAAGAGAGAGCTTAAGCATGACTCTCCGGGCTTGAGCTTATCAGTTCGATGGATTGAGCCAGCCCTTTGAAAAAGAAAGTCTTCAATGTTGGTGGTCACTTTAACATCCAATGTGGACCAAGATTGAAGTTCTTCAACCAATACAAGTTCAGGGGTCAAAATGACCTGAAATTCAATTATCAAATTGCCATTATAGACAAGAATTCTGACATATTCAGGTCTTTAAAAGGGAAAACAAATTCAGATAGAATGAACTTAATTTTAGTAATAAGAGTTGCAATTGGTTTAACGAATTGCCAAGGGTTCGTTTGTGTTAGAGATAAAATAGATGTACTAAATATTGTTGTTATTTTATTACAAAGAGTACTAAAGCCTTATATAGACTACTAGTTGAATAATGGCCAAGTATGTGTGAACACCAAGTATACTTGGCGACCAACTAATAATAATAATATACTCGGTCTTATTTCACGACTTACAACTTGTTACATAACAAAATAAAAACTCAAAATCAACTACAAAGGACTCCTTACCTAATAATAATATACTCTAATACTCCCCCTCAGGTTGGAAGTCTTATATCACAACTTACAACTTATTAAATAATGTAATCCTAAAAATAAATGACTTAAACAAACTACAAAAAATTGAGGCCCCCTTAAGATTGATTTTTTTACTCCCAAAGTTAGATTTCTCACCCTCAATATATAACTTCACACATCCATTTTCTAAGAATATCATGTGCATATCATGTGCAGGCAATAACGAAAAATACTCATCTCCCAGTTCAAAGGACTCTATCCTTCAAAAACAATTACGAATAACTCCTTAACTTCCTGAAATAACAGAGGAAGTCTCCCACAAAATCAAAGAACACATTCCTTCTTGAAATCTCGGCCTGATGCAATCCTTACTTTCTAATCAACCATTTATATATTTCAACTCGAGAAATTAACTGCTCTGAACATATTACCCTTGTTATGAAAAAAAATATAAGATACAACAAGGAACCTACATCTTCGGAAAGAAACTCCAAATCTGGGCAACGGAGTACTAGAGCACCAACTTTAGCAACGACAAAACTCAAACTCAAACTACAACTCCAACAAAAGAACTAAAACTGAACTTTAACCACCTAATTTTCTTTAAAATGAAATCAAACAATAAAAATAAACGATGTCCACCGCCAAATGTGTGTACACCGGGAAGAAAGAATTTTTATTTGATTGCAAAGATCAACCTAGCTTTAATCTAGATGTACTAAATATTGTTGTTATTTTATTGCAAAGAGTACAAAACCATTATATATAGGTTACTAGTTGAGTAGTGGTCAAGTATGCGTGGACACCAAGCGTACTTGGCCACCAAGTAGTAATAATAATAATAATAATAATAATAATATATTTTAATAGTTTGGCAATTATTTTTATTTTTATGTTTCTCCTAATTGTTTTTTCAATACGTTTATGCTTTCACTTACTTTCACAAATGAAAATATAAATGAGGAAACAGTGTTTGGTAACTATATTTAAAATTTAAATTTTATTTGATTCTATATAGAAATGAAGTTCTAAATTTTGATGTTAATAAGATTAGATATTTGGACCTCATTATAATTAGAATGGATTCATGAATTGCCAAAATTGAAAAAAAAAAACAGTTTTTGGTGTTTTCATTTTTTTCTGCTAAAAGAGGTGTTTTGCTTCCACTTTTTCAGAAGCAAAAACAGTTGACAAACAACATTTTCTGCTACTGATTTCAAAAAAAAAAAGTAGAAGCAGAAGAAATTACCAAACGATCCCTAAACATTTATTTTTCTGTTATTTTCTTCGGATACTCATTAGTCCACACATCCTAATGATGAAAGTATTGAATACTGGCCCTAGGCCATATCATACTTTCCCCAGGCTTTAACAGCAAACAACTAAGTTTTAGTCTATAATTATCTATAGCACATGGTAAAATACAGTGCCACACTACTGAAAACAAGTGCCACATTCTACATACAAACATTCTGCATACACAAATACATCAGCACAACCACCCAACCACTCAAAATCAGAAAGCTATTTTGGTCTTTCTCTCCCAGTAACCACACCATTAATTTCTATGTCTCAAGACATTATAAACAATTATCATAAGCTTGCATGTTCCAAAACAGAGATGAATTTCAAATATCATGAGTTTGCATGTTCCAACACAGATTTGAAAATACTCTATACTGGATCCCTGAATAATGCATGTTGTGTTGATTGTTATTATGAGTTCCAATAATGGTTCAAAGAATTGGCCGTTACGCCGAAATATTGGCGTACTATCAGTTGGTGCCGAACCGCAACCTAAACCCAAATAACAAAATTAGGAAGTATTCATGTAAAGGGTAATTTCCAGCAAAATTTTGACAACTCAGTATAACGTAGAGGTTTTATGACAAACGAGACTTTTGTAATTAATTTTTAAATATTTATTGTATTAAATAAATATTTTGTTAATTTATTTATTGAGTTAAATAGATATTTGATGGAATTGTGATAGATTAATTTAATTAAATGTGTTACATTGATTAAATTAATGTGGAATAATTTTATAGTTCAAAGTGTGAATTTAATTGGGATAATTAAATTAAATGAGTTGTTAAATAATTGTAATGTTGTTATAATTAATTAAATAATTAAGTAGAGATTTATTAAATTGTTATAAATAAATAAATGAGAATTTTAATTATGTGATGATATGATTTAATGGGTAATATTGCCTTTTATTTAATTGAGTTTAAATAATATTATTTGATTAATTAAAGTGACAAATAAACTAATAAACAAGTTAAGTAAAACAAATGGGAAATGAGTCTTTTATGAACAAACCAAACATGACCTAAGGAACATAGTTAAGGCTCTGTTGCACTTAACTGCTTAACTGCTGCCCATGATCCCATCAGTTATTTGTATACGTAATATATATTATTATCAGACTTCATTATATCATATCAGTTGGAGAATACAAAGAGAAAAGAGAGAGGTTTGAGAGATTTTGTGTGAATTGAAGAAGAGATTTGGAGAATTAAAGGCTTATATTATCTTAACAGAGTTAACAAGGGTAATTTCTTAACCCTATTTTTAAGTTTCCTCCATGAACGTATACTTAAGTTCTCTGTTAATCAAAATTCATTAGTTATTCGTAAAAAACTTGATGTTAGATGTTTATTAACATGTATAGTACAATTATATATGATTTATATGTGTTTTAGAGTAATCAAATCCATATAATTATGTTTAAATTGGAATTTTATAGTTTACAGAGTAAGAACATATGAATATGGCTTAAAGTACGAAAATACATGCTTCAATTGCATATTTATCGGTGAATGGATAATTGATTACGTTTATACATGTAAAAACGAAAAGAACGAAACTTAAACGGACTGATTTGGTGTTATAACGAATATGTAATTTGCGATTTCATGAAATTTGACGAAACTTTGAAAAATGGCAAGAACATGAAAATTACGAGTTCAAATTCAGTTGTTTATGTGATTTAAGTTGTTAAAAGCATGCTAAGAATGTTATTAAATGTTTCTATTAAGTTCAGAACACATGGGTAATATTGAATTCGTTGTTTATGTGATGTTTTGGCCTAATTTGATTTTATGTTGTGTTCATTCGCGAACTGCAGAATTGGATACTCGTGTCATATGTCTTCGAAGTCAGAGTTCAGTTTCAGTAGGAATTCGACTTCGGATGGCGTCATGTGTCTTCGGAGTCATAGTTCGGCTTCGATCAGAATTCGACTTCGAATGGCGTCATGTGTCTTCGGGGTCAGAGTTTGGATTCAGTCGAAGTTCGGCTCTGGATGGCGTCATGTCTTCGGTTATGGCGAACTTTTGAAGAAACGTTATAACTTCGGAAGCCGAGACTTCGAAAGTCAGTAGCAGAATTGGGCAGTTTTAGTTTTCTTTGTGTACAGTCCATTACATGCTAGTCTAACCTAGTCTAACGAACATTATACAAGGGGCAAATCACATGATAGTTTGATAAGTTATATAAGGACTAAACGTGATGTCTATGAGAAAATATGATGTTGTTGAAACTTAAGATTCGAGACCTCGGTCTTGTAATGTGTGATTTATGGTAGTGAGCAAAACTTAAACTAAGTTAACAAGTTATACTGAAAGTGGGAACTAAATTTATAAAGTTAATATTAATATAACTAATGAATGTTGTGAATACATATCGTATGTGTATAGGACTTGTGGTGAACGTGAGTGGTTAATCGTTTAGCCTACACACGAGGCAAGTTTTTGAACCCTACTCTTATGTTGAGCAAGTTTTCAAATCCCTAAACTTTATTTGAGCAAGTTTCTAAACCCTAATTCTACATTGAGCAAATTGTTATTTTATATTATATATTATTGAGCAAGTTCCTTATCTCTAACTTGATTATAGTTGTACAAGCTTTCCAAACTCTACTTTATTGAGCAAGTTTAACCTTAGCTTATTATTATTCAAGTAAGGTTTCTTATACTATTCAATGCCTATGTTTTGGTTAAGCCTACTATTCCTTAATGAAAGCATGGCTTGGTATATGATGCTTATCCACTTGTGAATTAACGGTATTCTATCATTACTATTGTATCCCTTTATAATATTACATTGTTAATGAACTCGTGAATGATTATTAAATCCTCATTGATTCAACTAATCCAAACCAAACTTCTTTTGGTGTGGACTCTAATGTAAAAGTTGAGATGAACAACCCTGTTACAAGGATTATATTACGCGATAGCGTTAAGATGTTGTGCACATACATGGTACATAGGGTTGATCCCCCTAAGTACGAGAAATTAGGTCCATATAGTCTTACGACTGTTAAAGGCTTAAAATAGAAATACTTGATAATCTGGGACATAATTCATGATCTTGTGACCCTCAGATGTACTTTTGATTCATGTTCTAATCTTGATTCAAAAGCCGAGACTTCTTTTGGTTCAGTATCTATTGTTTATTCACATGTTATTATTATTCTATTGTTAAACTTGTGAGCAATTGTTGTTCACTCTTGCATAATAACATTGCATCTAAGATTGAAAGAGTTGATGAGTCATCCACAAGTAAGGGCAAAGGCAAAGCAAGCAAGTGATGAAAACTTGATGAAGACTTGTTATTATTATTTGAGAACTATTATGTTAAGACTTATTTGTTTATGATGTTTCCGCATTTGATGTATTAAGGTTAGATAACTTGAGATTTATTCGTTTAAGTTGTTGTAACCCTATATTGGGAGAATTTCTATTTCAATTTTATTGTTATCATTATTATGGGTAGTTAGATGTTAATTATTTTGTTGAGTGAACACCAAATTTGAGGAAAGTTTGAGTACCTGAATTTGGGGGTGTCACAGATTTCGGACCAAATAAAGGAAAAATTTAGTCATAACATAATGGTTTCTGACCAAATAAAGGATCATAGCGTAAAAAAAAAACGCCACCCAAAAAAATATTCAAATATGCTAAAAGCTATAAAGGTAGATGACAAAAGAGAACAAACTTTTCTATATAAATTATACCTATGTAGTACTTAGTTAAGTATACCTTAAAAAATATAAAAAAAAATGTTCTGAACATATAATTAATTAAGCTAAATTATACTTAAGTTATCATTAAATTGTACCTGTATAGTTCCAAGTTAAGTACAACTTAAAAAAATAATACTTAAAATGTACTTAGTTAAGTTAAATTGTTATTAAATTATGCAGATCATGTGTGCTTAAGCATTTGAACTAAGACAACATCAATATCAACTTTATTTATTCAAATATAAAACTAATTAAACATATCTGCGAGTTTTATAATTTTGACAATGTTGTGTGCAATAAATAGTATTTTTTTAACTTAATTGATTCCTCTTATTGCTTTTACTATTTAGAATTTTTTTTATAACTTTTTTACTATTTTTGAAGTTCCTAACTAAGTTAACGGTCGCCCGAGAAACCGATACCGAGTCAAAAATGACCTTCCGAAACATAGGCCTACCGCGACTTTGAACCATGGTTCCAATAGTGTAGGAACTGCTTTACACAACATTTTTTTAAAACAATTGGGTCCAAAGATCACACGGCAATATGTACAGAAGCTGAAAAGTAAATTCATACCTTAAGAGAACTAAAAATAAGGGGAGGGACAGTGAAGGCAAGCCGCTTTGCTCCTCCAGTCAAGATGTGCTTTCTCACAGTACATATGATCTGGAACCCAACATTATAATAGCAGTCAACATCAATAAAAACAGGAGAAACGATGCATTGACATTCATTAATGCTGTAAGCAGAATTTGCATCAAGACAACGCACCAACTTATCCAGAACCATTGGACTGACCAATTGTCTATCCAAGCATAAAAATCAAACAGTGCTCCCTCCTTTCAAGATCAACAACCAAAAATTCTTCACTTTAAAACATGGTTCTTTGCTTTGCAGATATACGATTGGTTGTTAAGTTGATTGCTTGTTGTTGGTTGGTAGAGATAATATATAGTAAACCAACAACCTTGGCAGTTGGCAGGATAAGGAAAAGAAAAGGAGCGAGAAGACTTGGTTACTAGTTACAAAAAGTCATTATATCACGTGTTTTAGACTTTTCAAAATAACCCTCAGCAGGTGCTCCAAACCACTAAAATATAAAGATGCGTATGTGTAGCTACACCCACCCACACACATATACATACATATATACATATATATATATATATATATATATATATATATATATATATATATATATATATATCTGTATATGTGTGTGTGTGTGTATCAAGCACCACATTCAAAATCTTCAAAGAAGAACTTGAGTATTACCTTTAACATCTCTTCTAGATCATCATTATATAGCAGCTGAATAAGGCGTGCAACTGAATTCTGCTCCTCCTTGAAATCCTCCTCATCAAACTAAATATTGGGGGAAAATATACTTTTAGGTAATACAAATATTCAACTGAGAAACGCCAAGCCTTCAAAAGCAACTGAGAAGTATTGAATCTTCATGTATAATGCTAAGCAACAAAATAAATAACTAGAGAAGGATTGAAATCACCTCCTCGTCAAGATTTTCATCCAAATCTTTAATAAGTCCTTTTATTAGTTCAAAGAGCGCCTCAACCTACAGAAACCCAGAAATCATATTATTAAGAAGTAAACTTCAAAGAAGGAATAATATATGAAAGGTAAGACCAACCTTGTCCGCAGTAGAGATGCAAGTCTTGTTTTTCATGATGCTTTGAATTATAACATTAGCCATCACTTTATTTGTTCCTTGGTCTAGAAACTCCAATACACGAGGATAGTTAGAAAGTTTCAGTGCAGTGTCTATATCGTTATATTTCTCCAAAGGAGCACTTAGAAGAGCGACAATCTGTTTTGTGGCTTTATTATCTTCAAGCTTTCCTTTGACAGAAAGTTTACCTACACATGCACCCTGAAGGAACGAAGAACAATCTAATCAGTGCTGATGTCCCAAAAAAATGAGAAACATACACATCAATAAAATTAAATGTTACTCCATAAGAGAAAAACATTAGATTTTCTTAAAACAACTCAAATGCATGAAACCATGACAAGATCTTCCTTGCTCAGTTGTATACTTCTTGTTTGTACATCAACCTATATGATAAAGGACTTCATAGGAACCAGGGCAAAGAAGATGGTGAGAGGACTTTTCTTTTCTGAAATAGAGACCTTGACAGGAAATCACTTATGCAAAGTTGCTGATTTTTTTATTTTATTTTTCTGTTCCTCAAGTCTTAGTTTTAGATAAAGGAAAAGACACAGCAGCAGCAGCACTAAAGAGTTACTAACCTTAGCTTAGTAATGCGCTAACATTACATTCTCAGGAATGACCGTTGTGAAGCATGCAATTCAACAAATTTCACAATTTTGCATGAAATAGAACAGTGTCATATAACTTGATATTTCATGCCATGTATATGCAACGACACATGCAATGTCTGACATTCACATCAGATCTTCAAACTTGATTAGTTTTGCTTAAAAGATATCGACTTAACTGTTCAAATCAACTTAAAGTTTGTTGAGTTGAGTTGAGTAAGCTTGACCAAAATACTGATTCAAGGCAATAATTAGAGGAGACCATTCCTCCAAACAACAAAGATTCTTAAGCATATTATTTCTTTATTATTTATGTTAATTGGAGAAAATACAGAGAATATGTCAGCAGTTAAAGGACTCGTGAACTAAAATCTAAAGTTCAAATATTAAATTTTACGAGGCTAACACGGAGATTACATGTTTGATATTAATGTAATCTGATGAGGAAACATACCAATATTTGATCCACATAGTCAAGACAGTCATGGTGGACATGAAGGGTAAATGTCAGCAGAGATGAATATAAAGTTATAACTCCAGCAATAGGCATGTCAACCTGAGCTTCTATCACCTACATCAGCACAGAAGTTAAGTAATAAATAAAATATATACTGGAGAAAAATAAGAATAACTATTACCAAAGTAGCAGTAAAATAAATCACTTTTATGTAAAAAATTCACAATACTCCTCAAAGAAAATATCTCCAAAACTATTTAAATAGTGAAACAAATCAAATTGATGCAACCAAAACAAAATGTCGAAACACATCCTATTACACAAAATCTTGTACTAATGTTTACGCACAAACCCTATTTGCAAGATTGATTCAGTTTGTCTCAACAAAATTGGCCTCCAGAAGTTTGCCATTCAAGCCACGTCAAATATAAAGTAAAGAGCATCAGTTTTTATTTGTTACCCATTGGGTTGGAGATACAGTAATACGTATTACAAGGATGATGGATGAGACTGAAAGGCTGGGAACTCCAATAGGATACCTTCTTTAAGAGAATATCCATAATATTGACGTCTTAATATGGTTGACTGATCATTTGAATGAAAACAATAAAACCAAGTGAAGAATAAATGCAAAACCTTTTCTGAATGATGAAAAAGTATTCAACTGAAATTTTATATATAGACTCTTCAAGGCAACTACTGAAAATTTACCTTTCCTATGGCATTGCTCAGTTTTGCAAAGGCTTCTACTTGGAAGAACTCGGGTAAAACCTGTAACATAAATCATCAGCCGTTATAGAATTTAAATATAAGCCCTGGTAAATAGCACAAGTTACTCACTTCTGCACTTGAAGCGGCATAATTTGAAAGCCTCTCCATTAATCGAGAAAGGACTGTTTTGATGTCAACAGTTGGCTGAAACACTCAAAGGGGCAAAAAAAGTAGATAGCTTAGTAATTTAATATTTATAATCATATCTAGGATTATAGCACAAAATCAGACTTTCACAATTTAAAACAATTGATATTACCAATTCCAATATAGCTATAGATAATTCCATTCTACTTAGCAAAGTATGTTGCCAATGGAGCTGGAAACGCATTAAATGATTCTTAACCAAGTAAAGATTATATTATTATCGTGTTAGTCCTAGCAAGAGTTAGGCCATTTAAATTAATAATAATTCTGCCACTATCACATGTATGCAAAGGATTGATTATAAACCTCTGCAACCCATGTAAAAGTTTAGAAAATGCCAACAATTGTTTCTATTTGTAGACCTCTTGTTCTGCACGTGTAATCATATTTCAATATACTTCTCAATTCTTCGAACTGGTAAAAAGTTGTGTGAAACAGATTATGCAATCCACCTGAAGCTGGGGGCAGGCACCCAATATAATCTCAAGAGTCTGCAAGTGATACTCATCAGGAAATACTTGAATTATGCAATCCATCAAATAATATTGGGCGAGCTCATCTTTACAATTCACAACCTACAAAATGCATTTGTGATACAAAATCCATCAAAAGATCTTTACTGTGTCAATTCAGATATCTTACAATTACAATAACTCGAACAATATCAAATATAGATAAAAAGATCACCTGCTCCAAGACTCTGGGAAGCACAGTATCTCTATACATTTCAAGGTCAACACCCTCGATCTGACTGAGAACATGCAAGTTCTTCCCTACCTAATGAACATGTGAGGGACAGAACAGTACCCCTTTGATTAGTGGATTATTGCATAGTTAAATGCTGAATTGAAGTGATATAAATACTCCAAGATTACTGATAATTACAAGATCACGAAGCTCGCTCCTTTCCTTTTCCCGTTTCTCCTTCTCCCGTGTGGGACCCTGCAGACCAGAAAGGCCGAATGCAAGCCTCAACTCAAGATCAGCAAAGAGTATGAATGATTCACAAGCACAACAACACCTGCATGACCACAAATCATGCTCTCATGATTTATTTTTACCTTCGGCGACATGCAAGCATTGTGGCCTCATGCATGTCTAAGCTTGAGAGCAGATAACAGAATCCAGAAATTTCAACTAACCTGATGTTGCATTCGAACCCAGAGTTTGTTCATTTCTGTGAAATTCTGGAGTACAAACTCTACAGCGTCAATGACAGTGTCAGCATCCCTGCAGGAATCATGTAAGCCATCTAGATATCAGGTCACTTCCTCATAACTCCTCAAAAAGTAAAATACATAACCGATACAAAATATTGGTTGGGGAGAGTCCACAACGAAGGCCTTAACACCTATAGAACCCCACATGATTTCAACATATTTGAGAAGTAAACTTTGAACCGTAAACAGTTAAATCTCTTCCTTATTTTACAATGGGGAAATCAGTAGGATTTGATGTCCTTACCCTTCATACTCAGAACCAATATCAGGTAACTTATCCCTACTGACTTGGGAAAGATAACTCCTAAGGAAAAGTCCACGTAGAGGATGCTGTATCCCACGGCACATCTCCACGAGGTCTTTTAAAACATCCTTAGCAGGAGCCTCCTTAGACCTTATGTACACGGATCCTACTGTACAAAGGAGGTACCTGAGGAACACAAAGAAGGAACCAGAGATTTATCTTGCATTGAACCTGATATATTTTAAAGCTAATACTATCTATTGGATCATCCAACATGCACCTCCTGAAGAAAGCACAAGAGACACTCAAAATGTTTATCAAGACATACAATTTGTAAATCAAAGAAAAAGATCCTATAATGAGATCTTAATCCACCTATATTGCAAAGTCTGCACAGTATACTACTTTTAAATGATAAGTTATGATCATCAAGAATCGAGTCAACATGGGCTAAAGGTAAATTATGTGGATATCAACAAAGGACAGAAGATTAATATTCCTTGATAGGGCTGAGCAAGGGACCAAATTGCCTCCAAAACCGCACCAAAAACCGCACAAACCACATCAACGGTTCCGGCGTATGTGGCGCTTTTAGGTGGGTTGAAAAACCGAATTTACGGTTTGACTTTGGTTACTTGCCAAAACCACATATATAAAACCGAAACCGCACCATGCTTCTTTTGAGTTTATGGAGCATATCAAGAAGCATTATTATGGAAGCCACCCTTCAGTTGATCCATTTGGAATTATCTTTCATGTAATTAACTAATTATCTCTGTTTAGAATTTTCATATGTAAACATGTTCTATTTAGCTTTTGTTTAGACAAAACATTATAAATAAGATTATATTTGTTATCAAAGTGGTATTTAATATTGTGTGATATTAAATTGTTAATTTAAATTGCATAAAATTTTGTCATTTCAATTGGTCAAAACCCAATCACAAGCACCGAAGCGGTTTTGTGTGCAGTTTGGGCTTCAAACTGCACCATGCTCAAACCTATTCCTTGAGGCCATTTCAAAAGTAAATTTTCACGATAATCAAGTATCAAATGATTAGGGGACATTTTCCGTTAAGTGAAAATTGGAAAATTTAGTCTACTAGAGAATCCAGCATTTAAACATCATGCAACTTTAAAAATATGAATTCCCAATTTAACCTCTAAAATCAATTTAAATAGAAATATTGAAAATCAAACTAAAACGCTATGTCTACCAACTTTTACTTTAAGTTTAAAATTGGAATCTTTTGGCCGCTTTAAGTCTACTTTTAGAAAGTGGGCTCTCTTTTGGGAAGTACAATAATGGAGAGATAACTCACATTTTGTGACAGAGGGAGATGGGGAGTGTATTTAATTAGTCCATGTCCGCAAATGAGAGTGTCCAACTTTTGTTATTACTAATATTTTCTCAATATTAGAGTTTACTTGATAATAAATTTTTGTATTCAAATTTTAATATCATCCAAAAACACTGTCTACAAGACTCTCTTTTCTGAAAACGTAGATTCAAATGAAGAACCTAAATTATTAACCTGGTACAGTATAAAATGGCTGAAGCAACAAGGTATATCAAAAAAAGGTTAACCAATAATATATTTATGCATGTACATATGAATTCATCACAACATCTGAAAGTATATATCAACAATGAAGCCAAATTTACAACAGCTTAAACCCAAAAAAGAATGAGTAAAATACAATTTCAAACTTACAGCCTGGGCAATATGTTCCCAGCATGCTGCACGAGTTCATAGAGCTCGATGGTGGAGCAACCACGCTTAGCCTCCTCCTTGAAAAACATCTCCAACTTTCTCAGTTCATCGAATGCTCGCATATCTGAGCAATTAAACAACCCAGATAAAAAGGTAATCACTGCGAGCTAATCATAAATAAAAAAGAAGAGGAATTTAAATCAATCAAGGAAATATAAAATCGGATCAGTGAGGAGAGAGTACAGAGTTCGTAGTATTTGTGAGGGGAAAGCCTGGAAGTGCGAAGCTCCGATAGCATCTGAGCGGAGTATTTGAGAGCGTCCCTCAAATTGTTAGAGTCCTGAAAAATTAAAGATCCAATCATCACTGGTGAAATTAGGGATTCAATTTGGGAATATACATAGAGCGAGAAAGAGAGAGATAGAGATAGAAGATATACGAGAGCTCGATGCATGTAAAAGGCATTCTGCTGAAGGCCGGCGATCCCAGCGGCGAGATATTTCTCTTCGTCTTCAACTCCGTCAGCAATCATTTTCTCTCTCTAAAACTCTATTTCTCTCTCTCTTCTTCTTCTGCAATTGCAATTTGTAAAATATGTTTCTTTCCTTGGTCGGGGTTTTGACTTGTCGCTTTCTCCCTTTCTTTTTTTTCCCTCTATTCTCAACACTATTTTTTGTTACCTCGTTAATGTTTGTTTTTTTTTTTTTTAATAATGTCCGAATTTACGGTTGGCTCATTTAAACTACCGTCTCTTTGTTACCTCGTTCGTCTCTCATTAATATATGGAGTATTTTTTTAAGTATATTAAAAAAAAATTAAAAAATATATAAATTAAATTTATTTGTAACACCTATATGATTTACATATAAAATGAATGATGAGTATTTATTTGTAACACCTATACGATTACATATAATATAAATGTCAAAATTTTATTTCCACAGATGAAATAAATTGTGACATTTTCTTTCTGCAGAGATTTCCTAAACATACAAATAAAAGGAAGAAATATATATATATATATATATATATATATATATATATATTTAATTTCTTCTGATTAATAAGATGGTGGAGTAATTTTTAAGTCTCTTCCTTCCATTATACCCATTGGGTCGTGATATTTCTCCTATTTACGGATAAATTGGGGCCATTTATCAAGATAACTCATTCTGCTTTTTATTATTAAACCATGGGACTCTTTGAGCCTATTTATCAGTCAACTTTATTTAATCCTGTTTGACCGTCATCAATTCCGATGGATCGACCCATTAGATATTTTAATATCTCTTACTTTGACTTGTGATGATGAAAAAGCATTTACAATGACTGACAAGATCCCGCCATGCATTAATGTGGATGGGATCATAACCTACCGACTTTTAGAAAAACAAAGGGCAAAAGCAAGAGATAAACTCGATATAGTTTAGAGCCCATCGATCGGAGGTAGGGTATCGTAGTAGTGGGTGGCACAAAGAATCCAAGCAAAGGTAATATAACTTAAAGAAGAAGTCATCGTATGGAGGTATGTTCTCATATATTGATTACTCATATTCTCCCATACACACGATCGAGATTTTAATTCTCTCAATACACTAGACCATATATTCCTCCATTGTTAACCTCAGGAACACGCATTAATTCTCACGCTCGAGCTATCCCCTCGACTAACCGCCAATCTTTCTTTCGTCGATCGTGGTTTATCGTGGCAGATCGTGACGCCTTACGTGATTGGGACGTGAGAAAGATCTTGCGTTAACATCAAGCGCTAAAGGAGGGTTTTTCTAGTGTTTTGAGTTATCAATCACAATATTTCCATTGTTCTACATCGGGTTACTGGACAAATCAAGGGGTTCTCGTCGAGATTCCACTACCGGCTCAAGATAGTTGGTCTTCTGTCACCGACAAAGAGCATGATCGCGGTCAAAGGCAAGTAAAAGGCATCCCGCCTAACCCTAAGACCAAGTGGTCAGGTGATGAAGATGGTGGACGGCATATAGATTCGAGGTCCTACCGGAGCGGAAATGGATGTAAATTTGTATGAGCGAGGATGTAGTCGAAGAGAGCAGCAAGGATTTGGTTGTGCAGATTCTTCTGATTGCCAAGATGAGGAACAAAGCATTCAATTATGCCCATCCCCGAAAGATGTGGTACGCCTAAAGATGGACAACCATGAGTCGGAAAGCAATCTATACACTTTGAGGACATATCTCAAGGTAATCCTCACGACCAAAGAAGACCCAATGTACCATTTTCCCCGATTGATCAAGAGGGTTTCCCTTTATTTGTCTTCTGGATCATGGTCGAAGCAGAGTAGATGAAGACCCAATGCCCATTTTCCCGATTGATCAAGAGGGTTTCCTTACTATTTGTCTTTCTGGATCATGGTCAAGCAGAGTAGATGAAGACCCAACAACCATTTTCCCGATTGATCAAGATGGTATCCTCGCCTTATCGGGTCTTCTGGATTATGGTCTGAGTAGATCCGTAAGCCATATTCCTAAGAATCCACCGAGGCACACCACTGCAGACACTTTGTTTTCTGAGATGCCCGCTTAAGCGTCACAAGTTTAGATTCAAAGACACAAAATGCACCCATATTCCTAAGCATCCGAAGAAGGTACCTCATCCTAGGGGTTCTTGGACTATAAGGCGCAGTGCATAAAAAGAGCAAAGACAGAGGATATTCATCCGAGAATACAAAAAGGCACTCGCTCGAAAGTGTTCTCTCAGCATGATAAAGACTCGTCAAGAAAGTAGATTTATAAGTCAGACTCGAAACCAACACTTCTGTAAACATTTCCAAGGCTCGGTTGACATTGTGGTCGGACAATTATTTTCCGCTAATAATAGTTAAAAAGAAGTCGAGAGTCCGGACAAAGCCGTTGCAGCTTCTTCAAAGGGTGACGAGTTCATGGACATTGCATGCAGATGGATATTCTATTTCGGACATCAAGATAACATGCTATCAAGGAGTCGATCATAATAACAATTCCACCGCGGCAGCATTATCGGTCGGCCACTACAGATGATGCTTATAACTTTGACGACATGATGGCGCCATTTCTTCTGGATCGATGTCGCAAAGAAGACCAAGTACAAGAGTGTCCATTTTGTTCTCATTGATGGCGATCTTTACCGATCGGCCTTTTCTTCACCATTATCAAGTGTCCGTCCCATCCGGTGGAATATGCTTTTCGGAAGTTCACGAGGCATTTATGGTGATCATATTGTCGCTAAATCTTTGGCTTACAAAGTACTTCGACAAGGATCCTATATTGATTTTACCAGGGTGGTAAATCAATGGTCACTATCGTCCCGGTCCTATTTTGTCCTATGGTCACTATGGTGTAAGGAGGTATGGTAGACTCACCGGCCATTCGATGGCAAATTTCATTTATCGCTCTACCCCGAGTGGGTGATTTAGGATCCTATATTGATTTTACCAGGGTGGTAAATCAATGGTCACTATCGGTCCCGGTCCTATTTTGTCCTATGGTCACTATGGTGTAAGGAGGTATGGTAGACTCACCGCCATTCGATGGCGTTTCATTTATCGCTCTACCCCGAGTGGTGGTAGCGAAGGATCCTATATTGATTTTACCAGGTGGTAAATCAATGGTCACTATCGGTCCCGGTCCTATTTTGTCCTATGGTCACTATGGTGTAAGGAGGTATGGTAGACTCACCGCCATTCGATGACAAACCATTTATCGCTTACCCCGAGTGGTGATTTAAGATCCTATATTGATTTTACCGTGGTGGTAAATCAATGGTCACTATTGGTCCCGGTCCTATTTTGTCCTATGGTCACTATGGTGTAAGGAGGTATGGTAGACTCACCGGCCATTCGATGGCAAATTTCATTTATCGTTTCTACCCCGAGTGGTGAGCGAAGGATCCTATATTGATTTTACCGGTGGTAAATCAATGGTCACTATCGTCCCGGTCCTATTTTGTCCTATGGTCACTATGGTGTGTAGGAGGTATGGTAGACTCACCGGCCATTCGATGGCAAATTTCTTTATCGTTCTACCCCGAGTGGTAGATTTGGATCCTATATTGATTTTACCGGTGGTAAATCAATGGTCACTATCGTCCCGGTCCTATTTTGTCCTATGGTCACTATGGTGTAAGGAGGTATGGTAGACTCACCGACATTCGATGGCAGCCCATTTATCGTTCTACCCCGAGTGGTAGTCCTATATTGATTTTACCAGGGTGGTAAGTCAATGGTCACAATTGATCCTTATATCTTGATCCTTATATCTTGATCCTTATATCTTGGTCCTTATGTCTTGATCCTTATATCTTGGTCCTTATGTCTTGATCCTTATATCTTGGTTTTCATATAATTGTTTCACCCCGAGTGGTAAACAAATGTCCTTATATACTTGTTCTACCCCAAGTGGTAAGCAAGATTTTGATGGTGCAAGGAGGATCAACCGAATTCACTTCACATGGACCGATCTCACACTTCTAAAACGATAAGTATACATTACTTTATTTTGTTCAAGTGTTGAGTTCACCATCATTCAATACTGTTTTCATTAAATTTTATCCATTAAATTCATTTCACTTCATTTCATAAATTAACTCATTATATCGCCTTTATCTAGTTCATGTCTTAAGTTAGGTTCATACAGATTAATTGACACCTCAAATTATAGATAAGAAATGTTCACATGTAAGTACTAAGGCATGAAGTTGATATTTCATTAAATATTAACTGCTCACATAAAGTTAGAATTTTCACGTAAAGTTCTACAAAAAAAGATAAAGAGAGGTCATCTTCAGCTTCTTCCTCATCATCGCCGCCATCTAAAGAGTCTGTAAGAGATGGATCTACCTTGGCCCGAGCTTTTTCTTGCTTTTTACTTGGCAGATTTCATATCCTTTCGCATATATATATGGACGATCTTATTGATCACTTTTCTATGGATTTTCTCAGATTCTCGCTCGATATCCTTACGAAAGTCTTCTTCAATAATAAGCGACTCAAATTTTAAGGGCTGGTCTAAGCTCTTTGAGCTCTTCTTCGAGCTTCGACAATGTACCGATGCTTTGATCCTTTAGCTTGATAGATCAACATTTATATCAAATGATGACTTGATGAGTGGCCTTGACATTTTCAAATCTTCTCCGGTTTGAGCAAGGTCTTTCCGAAGGCACTCATCACGCAGAGAAGCTTGACTTTGAGACTATTTCTATCTTTCATCAAAGCAGATTTAAGCGAGGTATTCTCTTCGAAAGTAAATTTCACTTCACCTTTTACTCTTGTTATTTGGGGACGGAGGCATCCGAAGATAGTATTTGCCTCCCGATGATCGAAGGTCCGTGATAGAGCTATTGTTGAACCGGTCATTTGTCAGACATTGGATGAAGGAGTCAGAGCTCAAATGGGAAATTTTCTTCCGATTTTGGTTTGGAGAGTGGGGATTCTGGTTTTCGGACCAAGTCCGAGGAGGTTGGTTGTCTTTTCCGAAAAGCAAGTTTGGGTGATCGCTTCGCCAGCTTTTCTTGGGTTCTTCATCGAAAACAACGGCTTCAACCAGGTGGTGGTTATGAGGATCGGTTTACATTAGAGGTACTTGTGGTTTCTTTAGCCGAGAATTTGCTTGGGTTTTCCTCTTTTGGCGCCAAGGATTCTCGGTCCGCTCGTCGAGGGCATATCGAGGAGGCACTTTCGGCAGATTTTGCGCGGTGTGTTTGGGTATTCTACCACCTTTCTTTTTTTTGGCGAGGTCGGCTTGTCCTTCAAGAGAGAGTTGATTTGGTATTCTCTTCTAAGATCTTCTTCTCAGATTCTCTCTCTGGCATCTTCTTCTAAGATTCTCTTCAGATCCTTTTCTATTTTTTGTATTTGGGACGAAGGCACACAAATTAGTGTTCGCACTGCAGTCCGTGATGAAATTATCACGAACCGTAATTTCATTCTATGACTCGAGCTTTGTAGTTGAAAGCTCTTCAATCGGTACTTCTGTAGAGGTCACCAAGATGAACCCTTTATGTTACTATTTGATGTTCATCGATGGACTTCGATAAACCGTATTTTGGGCCTTTATCGATCTTATTACAAATCCTTTTGTCCCGAACCGGCATGCATTTATAGTTTCCTATTAAACCTCCTGCTTAATAAAAAACTAGGGGCAATGTTGGAGGTCGTGATATTTCTCCTATCGGTAGGATAAATTGGGCCCATTTATCAAGATAATCTGTTGGGCTTTTATTATTAAACCATGGGACTCTTTGAGCCCATTTATCAGGTCAACTTTATTTAATCCTCATTGACCGGTCACCCAATGGATCGACCCATTAGATATTTTAATATCTCATTACTTTGACTTGTGATGATGAAAAAGCATGACAATTGACCAAGATCCCGCCATGCATTAATGTGGATGGGATCATAACCTACCGACCAGTGAAAAGCGGCCAAAAGCGTAGATAAACTGATATAGTTCAGCAGAGCCCATCGATCGTAGGGGTATCGTGTAGTAGTGGGTGGCACAAGAATCCAAGCAAAGGTAATATAACTTAGCAAGGAAGCCATCGTATTTGGAGGTATGTTCTCTCATATATTGATTACTCATATTCTCCCATACACACGACTCGAGATTTTAATTCTCTCAATACACTGACCATATATTCCTCCATTGTTAACCTTGTGAACACGTCTTAATTCTCACGCTCGAGCTATCCCCGACGCGAACCGGCGTTTTCTTGTTGGACTGTGTTTATCGCAAGGATCGTGACGCCTTACGTGATTGGGACGTGGAGAAAGATCTTGGCGTTAACAATACCCAAACTCACAAACATAAACATTAGTATTTTCTTTTTCTTTATTTCTTTGTAATGTTTAATATATAGTAGTAATTGATAACGTAAATTGGTAGTATTCCTTTTCCCAATTATAATCATTTGTGATCCTACATTTCCAACAAAAATGATGCAACACACATTCAGCACTCTCAACAAATTAGCTATCACAATATTTTTGCCTCTTTATTATTTATTAACACCCCCACCCCACCCCCACCCCCACCCCCACCCCACATTAAATGGATATGAGTACAACAACAAAAGATTTTCATAATCATAATTAACAATTCTACATCAACATTAAAAAACTCTCAATATACAAGTAACCTTGAATGAATGAAAGAATGAATGAATGAGCTCCAGCCTCCAGTAAAGCAAAGCAAAGCAAGGCTGCTCTCTTCTTCTTAAGCAAAATGGTGCGCCTCCTTTTCTCTACTCTTTCCATGCTTTTATCATCTCTCATCGTCTTGGCACCTCTTGTTTTTGTGCCTTCATTTATTATCATGCTTCTTCTTTTTCATATTATCAAATCCCCTTTGTTTATCCTCCTCCCACTTTTTCTCTTTCCTCTTCTCTTGGGAATTCTCTCCTACATGGAACTTCAACTCGCCTGACCAACCCAGTCTCCAAGAAACAAAGTTGTTAAACTAGTCTACCATTTCCATAGATTAAACAAATATACCCTACAACTACTGCAAGGATGATGTGTAATTTCTTCTTCCCACAAATCTTATATAGTTTTTCCGCGACATAAGATCTTAGCCCATAGTAACATGATCAGAGTCAAAGGAGGTGGAATGAAATATTACAAAAGCACAGCAGGAAGGGAAAAAAGTATTATATACGAGCAACATAAGAGTTGGTCTGAGTGACATATCTCACCCACCGATAAGGATTGTAGGTTTTCGACTTCTTTGCTATCTGCAAGTATAACACAGCATCATAACAGAAGTAGTTATTCGAAAGCTATATGAAAGGAACAAATTAGCTCTTATTTGACTCCTTGAAATCAGTTGTCTGTGCAAGCGCTCCAGGTTCCAACTCAAAACTAACTCTGAGAATCATCAAGTTCATATTAATTCAATGAAAATCAATTCCAAGTAAGCTTATGTAAAATCCTTTTAACAAAGTAGACAACAATTAAAAGTGTCATTTAATTAAACGATAAAAGAACTCCAGCCAAGATTACCTGCAACGAAATTTACCAATAATTCTTACAGCTTTCTACTAGTCTACCAAATAAACTATGGCACTGACCCTTCTTTTCTCTCTTTTATTTATATCACTGAGGGCAATGTTAGTCCCATTTCAGTATTTCATGTTTCTTCAGTACTACAAAATATAGACCTAAAATGATTCTAATATAGTCCCATTTTTTTTTGGTGGGTAGAATAAAGAGAAGTTGATTCTAATAAAAATATGAAACTGATATTTTCATATGTTAAAATGATATTTTCACATGAGTCTCTCTCACATAGAGATGGGACCCACTCACAAGGGATCATGTGAAAATATCAATTTTTTATGTGGAAATATCAGTTCCCTAAAAATACATGGTTGTATATGTTGGTAGTGGCATCTGTATTGAAATTGTGTTTGCTGTGATGCTTGGGAAGAATTCAGCACGTATTTTCAGCTTTGACAGCAAAAGCTACTAGCCATTTTAAATCCCCAAGCAATGTATGGATTACCAAAAGAACATTAATACCTTGAGCAATCCAGTTTCTTCAATGAGGGTGTTAATTCGAAAAGGAGGCTTGAATTCTTGTGTTATACAATAATTCATGACAGGAAATTCACCATCTGGGGGCACCTGATAGCATAAGCAAATTGAAACATCCAATTTTAACAAAGCAGGTAATCTAACAGGTCTTTTCACTAAATACAAAATATGGTGTTGTCTTATACTCAATTCGATCCACAAAAAGAATCCAATTTTGACTTTTCAAAATCAATTTGCAAAATCCTCATTTAGTTAACACACTATACAATTGTAAATTCGTAATTTTTATAATCTATCTAAGAAGTATTACTAGTTACAAATGTATATGAATCATTTCAATTTTAGGATTTTACAAATTGACTTCCAAAAAGTCAAAATGGGACTTCTGTGGAATGGAGGTAGTATTAAATACTTACTAGACTCAGTGTCCTGTCAACTTCAAAATTATCTAGATGAACAGATTCATGGAAATTACAATCGTCTAGTATTACTGCTCTTGACCCAGACGAACCACAATAATCTGTTACAGAAAGCAGCATTTGATGAGGGTGTGAAAGAGAATATATAAAGGACAATAAAGCATAACAGAAAACAAGGTTTTTAAAGGATAATATCATAACACTCGACCACATTTAAGCCAATCCAATTTCATAAACAAACTTCATCCCTAACAACTAAACCATGAAAATACCATAAACTGATATTCCGCCTCTTCCTATGCTCAGATCCTCATTTAGAGCTAATCGGATTTCTGGATTGCCAGTAAGATAACTCTTCATTTGAATGGTTCCATCAATCTCAAAGGTCAGTATGTATCCCTGTTTAACAAAAAATTGAGTCCATCAACAAAATATGTAGGTCATGACTGCATATTTAATTGAGAAAACAATACTGAAAGGCTAATGATCATAAAAAGAGAGTGTAACTTGCTAAGAGGCAAGTAATCAAGTTCATAAAAAGAGAAGGGAAAAGCAGTTGAAGCAAAAGAAGTATACTCAAAGAAATCAGTAAAGCGGTTCACACAACAATACAGAAGTTCAGTGGCATCTATGGCAACTATATCAGTTGCTTACACACCTATAAATATCAGACTTTGAAGTCTGGAAAAAAATAACCAAAAAAAAACAGCAAGGTATCTACATTGGGGTCATGAATTCCCAAGTGTAACTGGCAATACAGCCTCATTTCCGCTACAAGTACTGATTCAGCTAAATTGGAATGGTAGTATCAGCAATTCCAGAGATTTCATTAAACAAGGACAAACCATCATCACGACAAGGAAGTTTGAACCAAAATCAAATACTCCACTTGTTATTATTTATAAGACACTTAGGTTAGTCCCTTAATTATCAAAACAAAAAATTCAGAAACAAAAGAAAAATTACTCCCTCCGTTCCAAAAATAGGACCAAGTTAGATATTTTCAAATACAAACTTACGTGATTCATTTAACTTTTTAAAACTATATATCTTGCAATTAATAGTACTATTGAGATTGTTTAAAAGACATAAACGAAGGAAAGCACGCAATCGAAATTGTAGACTAAATTACAATATTCATAAATCTTGCAATTAGCAATATTTACAATATTCATAATTGTATTATTTAAAACTAAATTAATTCATATCAAATTTGAATTTGAAAAAAATAATCTCAAATTGACTTTTTGAAGTCAATATTGATCCTATATGTTGGAACAGAGGGAGTATTTAACAAGTCACCTACTTATCAAGATAAATAAAATAATTAAAAACAAGTAATAGTCCCTATTCTGCTCTTGCAAACATTAACAAACATTCTTAATCTTTTTGCTGCCCATGGTTTATAGTGAATTTCTCAAAAATGATACTTAAAATACACATGAAAGATAATCATAACTATTTGAAACAAACATAGAAATACTTACGCTAGAGCTGTGTAACACTTATTTTATCAATTATATCAACAAAAATTTCCTCCCTCTTTATACCACCTGGTTCATTTGCAACCACAGATTTTGTAACAGCTGTTCCTGGCATTCTTTTGGTCCCTTGCTGCATGAATCAGAATTGTAAGAGTCAGTTAAAACGTCTTTGCAAATCAGTATAGATAAGATTGCACCTAGTCCTATACTTTATAATGGAATAAAATAAATAGAGAACAGATCTGTTATTAAGTGTAATCGGTAATTTATACATGTAATGCATTTAAATAGAAAGAAAACTGTTGCGGCCTGGAGTATAGAGCAAATATAAGGGACTATTACCCAAGAATATACACATGTATTCTTATATATAAGGGACTACAAAGTGGAAGCCAAGAGAAATTGTTGAGCCACTAATCTAATAGTCTTGATGTCTAAATTTGACTAGATAAAGCGTAAAATTTTAAGTTAAGAGTAAGGATTTTGCCCTACTCTATATATATATAAAAACAAACTAATAAAAGAAACATATCATGTTAAGAACAATGAACTCGACCTAGACTTAACTTTATCAAATAGGTAAACTATATTATAAGCTAAATACAAACAATACAATCAGCGCAGTCATTTTACTTTTACGAGACCTCGTAATCCTAACAAACAATCAAGTGCACCCAAGATAACAGCTTTCCTGGGGTATAGTAGAAATGAAACATGAAGAACTATTGAGTTTATTTATTTTTGCCACACTTCGTTCTTCAAGCAGAACTCCAAAATAGCTAATTACTTGAAAGTAGAAACTTGACGTATGTCTAACTAAAAACCGGTACATCCAACAAAAAAATGCTTAAAGAGAGGATACTTACAATGACTTTGTCAAGCAATTCGAAGACAAGCACAAAATTTTTTCGTAATGAATCTTCATTTTGTATACCAAGGTAATCTTTGGCGACACGTGCAATCCCCTGTAAAAGTTCCAGGACAAGAGAAGGTGACACATTGGATCTCGTGGTTGTAACAAACAGCAACCCAGCCACCTTCACGTGGAAGTAGTTCACACCATCCACGTTCTACCATCACAAAGAGATACATCAAGAAACATTGCAACAAAACTAGTCCAGGAACAGTTTACATTAACAATCACTCTTGTGAATTTAAAGTTCTAATTTGACCACACTCTCCTCAGGAGAAATAGAATATTTAAAAAACAACTGCCCTAGAAGATAATACAACAGAAAGTGATAGACCTTCCAATATACATGTTAAATAGTTTGGGAGCTATCAGCAGAAACGTTCAACGCATAACAGTTCCAATTTTGAATGAAAAAAATACCTACAAAGACAGGTGGTGCCTCCTCTTCGCCATCCTCCTTCCAAAACTTTGCTTTACCGAAGAATATCTCTGCACTTCCCTTTTGCACATCACCACGATCTGCATCCATGTAGTATTATAAGTAAAATACGTTTTTATACTCTCCATTTAATATATTTAACTTCACTAACTTATGTCACACCATATTTGTTTTCAAACTTCTACGCAAACCTCTGCTCTAGAATTCACTACACTTGGGTTTCATCAGCACAGAACTTAGCAAATACTATTAAACCTTATTACCACCTTGTATTTGATGAAAGGGTACTTCATGGAAATTTTCACTGTTGAACAAATACACATATACAATAATTTGTGTGGATTGAAAATACGAAACTAACCACATAACATGTAGCACATGGAACTTGCAAAGGCATAGTATTGGTTGTGTGAAACACATGAAACATGCACATCTGTTGTACTACAAACTCAACCATAATAAACATCATTCACTCAACACCACCCATCCAAATTAAAGGTTTTCAACTAAAGTTTCCCCCTAGCTAGTGATGAAACAACTCGGGTCAAATCTCGAGTCAAACTTAAGTTTGAATTGAATCAAATCCATCCAAAAAATGCCTTAAATCACTAACCCAATAGTATCTTCTTGGGTCATCTACTCATCTTAGCTCACCACAGGCTCACTCAAAAGGTCATGACTAAAGTTTGAAGGTACTATTGTTAGTAACTTAATTCCTTACATTCAGACAATTTTTTTTTTCACATGTTTTGATGTGGGACTGAAATGTTACAACCTTCAAGAGAAGCTAAACCAAATCACGTTGAGAGTATAAACTCCTCTTTAGTTGATGTCTTAACTAAGTTCCTGTATTCTACTATTTTTACTTATTATGAGTAGGAATTTAATTCTATAAGAAATCAACATACCGGGGATTCTCAACACAGAGACACATTAAAGAATTTGCACAGTTGCATTGCAAACAGTTTGCTTTCTGTCAAATCCCTCGTTAATCCATCTCATTAACAAACTTCAACATGTCAAAGCAACCTAACAAACCTATGCAGTTTTTGCCTGTTAGACCCATAATTTCTCAACAATTGATAGCTCAACAATTGTTTCACTAAATATACATTCTCTTGCAAATAATACACAGCCATGACACTTAGTTGCAACTCAACAAGTAATGCATTTTTCTGCTAATTCACCACTTCATCCGTCCCAGTAAAAAGTTGTTCCCTGTTATGTGTCTCTCGAATTAAAGTTCAGGATCCAACATTTGACTCAACTAGTATTTCACCGATTGTATTCTTCACATTCTTATTAGCGAATATCTTCTCCCACCGGCACGTAATTTCCCATGATTTGGGTTTTGCACGTAAATCTTAGTAAAAATCTTGGGTTATTGTCATTAATTTTCGTTGATTTCTATAGTGACCATAGTTTGCCGCATTCCCACTTAACTTGCATACATTTTATGAAAGCAATGATATTAGTGTGAAATGTTTTGTATTTGAACTTTACCCACCCAAGGTTTATTCTTTTTCTGAAAAATACTTTAATAACACCAATACTTACGATATACTCCCTCCATTCCTAAATAAGTGTCGTTTAAGGTTTTTGCATATGGATTAAGGAAATCATTTAATACTATCATTTAATCATTAAAATCTGTGTGAAATTCCATCACTATCCCTTTATGGGAAGTTGAAAACTATTAATACTAAGGGTGAGAATTTCTTGGGACAATGAGAGAAGATAAGATTGATATAGGAAAGTAAATAATTTATTCTCTTAGAAAGTTGTAAACGACAGATAAATTGGAACAAATTTTTCCTTTTAAAACGTCACTTATTTAGGAATGGAGGGAGTAGGTTGACAATGTTCGACACATAAAAAAACCTATTTTTTTTCAAAAAAAGACAACTAGTTTGGGACGGAGGAAGTATTAACTTGATATTGTACATTTAATAAATGCCGGAATTTCATATACAACAGCGAATAATCAATTTTCAGTTGAAACAGGAGAAAAAACAGTTGGAAGGTAAAATCCAGCTCAGTAAGCAAAAAAAAAAACAAATTAAACCCCAATATCAATGCCAATTGATTAAACAAAGAGGTAAAGAAACACGAAACTCGTGCAACGTAAAATAAGGGGAAAAATCAATTTGTTATACCTGTAATTAAGAGATCAAAGGGAATTCAAATCATAAGCAAAAAAAAAAACATGTAATGATGAGTGAGAAGCTCACAGTCGCGAAAAACGATGTTATCGCTTCTCTGGGACAGCACAAAGAACTGAGAAATCATGACCCCGATTTTCTCGCCGAAATGCCGCCTGTTGTCGACGGTCACCGAGCTCAGAGTGAGAATAGTTGAGATAGTTAGATCATGTGAATCTTTTAGTCTATCAATCTTTGACTTCGTAACCGTTCTTTCCAAACGGGCCAGCTTGGTATGGCTTCTTGGGTCGATGTTACTGCGTTTTAGTATATTTTTAGCAGAGAAAAATATTTAAATGGAGAGTTTTTATTATTTGTAAATTCTTTATCATCATGATAATGTCACATTTCAATTTATTTTAAATCTAAACCATGAAATAGAAGAATTAGGATCCTCTCTATTACAGATGAATTGGAGTCTCTATTTAATAGTCTATATATATTTAAAATGTGTTGGAATGTGATATCATGATGATGATGAGAGAGATAATGATATATATGGAATATACAAATAATTAAGACTCTCCATTTCATTTGAAATTAAAGAGTAGAATTATATCCAAAAATTATATATCTATCTATATTAATAATTAAAAGACAAATTATATATTCTTCTTTAAAAAAATTGCTTATATATATTTTTTCTTTTATTTTCACATTTGTAACTAGTAAAAAAATATGCATAAATTAATAATATTATATAGGGAAAAAAGAAAAATAAAAAACGAGACTTATCGTTTGTTACACATTTTTATTGATATAATCCTGTTATGCAATTGGGGCTTGAGCAGCCAGCCGTGGGTTTGGCTGTTCTTATTTATATTGGTTTGGTTGAGTTGTTTTGACTAGAGCTACAAACTAATCAATCACCCATTCATATGCATAACAGGGATCTAGCTAGCTAGGGCTTTCAATCGAATATATATATATATATATATATATATATATATATATATATATATATATATATATATATATATATATTCCTGGGCTAGCTAGTCTCATTTTGAAACATTGATTAAAAAGGAATATTGAAAATGTTGTAAAGTTTCCATTTAACAACTTTTGATTGAGCACATAATTAAATTATCATGTTACTTACTTGCACAACAAATTAAATTACAGAATGAGAGAGAATAGGGAAGATAAGTGATGCATGTACTATGATATATATATATATATAGATACACGTACGTAGTGCATACCTAGCTAGTGCTAGTGCTAGTGCTAGTGGTCCACTCTTTAAGATGGTAGCTAGCTTAGTTAGCTAGTGTTCAATTAATTATTCACCCACCCATCCGGCCGCATGGTTTCTTCAAGTGTGGATTAATTAATTACCTGTCTTAAAACATTAGTAGTAATGGTTGGTCTTGCATGCATGGCCACTACTAGTATCGAATCGATCACTATGGTCTTGCATGCATGGTTGTCATACATAAAATGTACGGAGTGGAGTACGTTATTTATGTTAAACACAAACTACTCCATACTACTACTCCATATATCTAGCTAGCACGCACATGAATGGCATTAATTCCCTTAAGCAAGCGCCATTGTAGAAAACTGCTCCTGAGTCCTGAGAAGGAGAATATAATATATATATATATATATATATATATATATATATATATATATATATTGATGTATTCATTTAATTAGTCGAACCAATGTTATGAAGTTGTTGGTACCTTAATTCCATCCCATGCATAATGGACGACGACATTCATGTTTCCACCTTTATTATTACTATTAATTAAGCATACTAGCTTCTGGCCTATATATACACCATGTTCACCCCTAATTCGAGCATCCCCTAATTCTTGTTGTGCATATTGGGGATTTATGGAACAACTTAACCAAAAGAAGTGAGGAATTAAAAGCAATTAATGAAACTCTTGACGGACAGAGGGATATATATATATAATGTAACCTTATTAATTATTGCCTTGGAAAATAAACAAACAAATAGTAGTATTTGACTAACTAACGCAAAATAGACCAACTTAATAATTAAAACTATAAAACATTGCTTTCGCCCTTCAGACCAATTAAGATATACTAGTATATATCTATTCATTGATCTCTATATATATATGCATCACTTATCTCGATCGCTAATCAACCAGAAACTAAAAGGAAACAAATTGTTTCTTCCATACTATGCAAATTACACATATCACATCGATCGCACCATTATGTGCCAAAATTAGAGACGTTGAGCGCCAGCGGGGGTGGGTAAAGGCTAAAAGTGGGGGTAAATAATAGGAGTAAAATAGTGTCGATCATCAGCCACAAACACTTTCACGTACGTTTTAGATATCATGGTGTCGGACATGTCAATTATATATGGTTCTTCATCTTTTAGGGCCGTAAATGGTAATTGAAAAATTCGTATTCGTCCGCATTCGTATTCGAAAAAAAATAATAGGTTAAAAGGGATCCGCAAATAAACAGATATGAATACGGATATAGGTGTATTCGTATTCGTTTAACATTCGACCGTAAATATATTCGACAGATAGCGAATATCCGGATTCGAATCCGTATCCAAATAACTTATATATATATATATATATGTATATATATATATATATATATTATATAATAAGCAAAATAATTCTTTAAAATGGCATTTCGTACGTATATAATAATTAGTTTTCACTAGTTATAGTAAGAAAATTATTTTAAAAATATATCATTTGACTTCTAAAAAGTAGAAAATAACACTTTTATTCTAATATTAATAAACTAAAATAAATTGATTTAAGTAAAGTTAATAGATTTTTTTCTATTATAAAGTTAAAATATCAAAAATAGAAAATTATATACTGGAATTACAAAACTATATATAGTTATTAGATTGTTATAAGTTTTTTACTTTTAAAACTTACTTGCAATGTTGGGAGGTGGGAAGAATGAACAATATAATTTTATTGTTAAAATGTGTTAAGTTCGAATTAATTTAGAATTAATCTAGAAGGGAGTTGAATAATTAATTCAGGTTTATGAATTTCGGATGGAGAGAGTATTTATCACTTTCATTCGTCCAATTATTTAAAAATTAGAAGTCTAAATATTTAAAGTAAGTACAAAACTAATTTTAAATTAAATTCTGACATAACTCGCACTCTATATGAATATAATTAGGGACGGAGGGAATAGTTAATAATTAGGGATAAGGATGGAGGGAGTAGTTAATAGTATGCCAGGTGTGTCGGTGATAATGTTTTACATTTAACAATGATGATCTAGGAAAGGGTAAATCGACTGATGGGGACTTAGTTGCTTGCTGTTACTACTGTTTGTTTGATTTAAATTAATTGAAGGAAAATGAGGTAGGTAGGAAATTAAGGAACAGGAGATGCTTGCTAATTGGCTAATTGCTATGCTAGCTGCTCAATGCTACAATTACTATTGTTTTTAATTAACCAACTGTTAAAATAAAAATAAAAATTAGGTTCTAGAGTATTACCTACCTACCTACCGCCTGTCTGTCTTGCTACAAAAGTCATTTAACACGAAAATATTTATTTAAATAAAATTATTTTTAACTTATTAATTTTAAATTTTAAGTGAGGTTCATCGGAAATTTGGAGCGAATAGTTAGTTAGCAATGGTAGAGTAGAATACGGCGCCGTGCAGTCAAGTTCCCAAAATGCCCGGCTGAGGAGAAAGAAGAAGTTGCAGGGACACGTGGCAGTAGAGTCATGTTTGTCTCGTCAAGTCTGATGGGACCCACGTGACAGTTGCCAGAGAATGAATGAATTGAGTGAATGCTGGTACAAATGCCCCCAGCCGTTTAATGTTGAACTTTAATGACCAAATTACCACCCTTCTTTACTCTTTTCTCGGGGCAAAAAAATAAAATTGATACTACTACTACTTTTGTTGAGTACCTTGTCAAATCAAATGACCTCTCCCTTTATTGTTGTAAATAATATGAAAATGATTATATATTATGAATATTTATTTTAATTATGAAATATTAATTATATATTTTTTAAAATATAAGAAATAAATAGAATCATCTTATAATTTTTATGAATCTTATTATTAATAAACTTTAAAATTATAATTCAACGTACGTATGATACAATTCAATAGGTAAACCAACCACCTTTTAGGTTGATTGATAAAAATGTATTCCTCTAAATGTAAATGTATGTATAAGAGAATGTTTATTTAGAATTGAATAAAGTTAAATAGGTGAATGAATGAATGGCTGAATCGGTAAGATGGACGAGTTGAATGGTTAAGTCATGTTTTTTTAGCTGAATGACTAAATGAGCAGCTTAACGAAGTAAAAAAAATTAAAAAAAAATTATCAACTATTATATTAAGTAATATTAAATAAATTTATAACAATTTTAAATTTTTTCAGAAAAATAAAATAATAAAATTTTGTCGTTCAAATATTTCAAACATGTCAATTATTAAATAATTTTTTTTATTCAAATTTAAATTCAATTTCATTCAATTTTTATCAAAGACTTCCTAACTAACAGGGGTAGTATTTCAAGAGTCAACCAGGTCCATCAACATTCCATCTCCTCGTCCGTGGCATCTTGGTAATAAAAAATAATTAACGAGGGCCTTTTAGTTAAACTCTCACTCAAGCGCACTAAATTAAATAGTTGCAGCCACTGTCCTTTCAACCAAACACGAGATAGATATAGAGATAGACACAGTCAGAGAGAGAGAGAGAGAGAGCTGCAAAAACAGAGCTCGAGACAAATTACACCCAAGCCGTGAGAAGTTGTTCGACAGGGAGATTTTGTGCGAATTCGTCCAAAGGAAATCTCCTTCGATCGAAGAAATGCCTGTTGATCTCCCGTCTTTTCTGCTCTCCATTTAACATTGTTTTCGCCCCTCAATCATACTATAAAGTATTATTATTTCTGAAAACAATAAAACCACAACTTCATTTCCATGCCCTAATTTGCTGTCACAAGGTTAATATACTCGTTAACATTTACACTTTGTCTTTGTCTCTACCATTTACGCTACATTGTACTAGTATTTATATTTTGTATGTTTAGTATATATGTTTTTGCTTCTTATTTCTTACTAGAGTATTACTAAACTGGTACAAAAATGTTTCACTTGAACTTATGTCAAATTGAAGCGAGTGCCTTTTTCAGATTTCTCCTGGCATCTTGAGCTCTAATCTTAGTTACGCTTTATTACTTTTGTTTTTGTTTTGATTTTATTGCTTTCTTCTGGTTAAAGAGGTTAGTCAAACAAAATCTTGCTTTTTTTGAGTGTTTGCTTTCATTTTCTTTACGAAGGATGAAGGTTGGAAGCATAAGGAATAATATTTGAGAATTGAGATTATGGCGGTTGACTGCTTGAGCATTTGATTCATTTGCAGTTCAATTTCAATTTCAATTACATCAAACTTTCTTTTCAAAATCTAATGTGCCGCTTGAAGATCTGGAGTTCAACTCATTTTTCTTTCGAAAATCAAAGATCTGTTGAAGCCGCTTTTCCTGAAATTGAATGCTGTAAAAAAAGATGATGATTTGGTGACCGTTTTGTTGATTGGAGTATGGGTATGTTTTTGGAGTTGATATAGGTGGGTGAGTGAATAGGAGGGGTTGAAAGATGGCATCATCATGGGAACATTTTGGGGAAATTGCGAATGTGGCCCAGCTAACTGGCCTTGATGCGGTGCGTCTAATTGGGATGATTGTCAAAGCAGCGAGTACAGCTCGAATGCACAAGAAGAACTGCAGGCAATTTGCTATGCATCTGAAGTTGATTGGGAATTTATTAGAGCAGCTTAAAATTCCAGAGCTAAAAAGGTACCCGGAAACCCGCGAGCCTTTGGAGCAACTTGAGGATGCATTGAGGAGGTCTTACATTTTGGTCAATAGTTGTCAAGATCGGAGCTATTTTTACTTGCTTGCCATGGGTTGGAACATTGTGTATCAATTCAGAAGGGCTCAAAGTGAAATTGACCAATACTTGAAAATCATCCCTCTCATCACTCTTGTGGATAATGCTCGAGTCAGGGTATTCTCGAGTTCCTCTTGTTCTTAATTTTTTCTTGTTAGGTTATTTTCTCAGGTTTCAAATTAATGATATTAACTATTTTTTGTTTCATGCCTTTCCAAATGCACTCTTGTTTTATACTAAATTGACCCAAAGTTATCAAAGCAATGTGCATGTCTTTGATGGACAAAAACCTTACTGACCCAAGTTTTATTCCTTTCGATTGCTGGACTCTCATTCATATGCTCTGAGATTTTTCGGAATGATCAATTTAATAGAAAATAGAGCCTTAACATGGATAACATCATATTCCTCTTTGACTCCAGATAATTTGATAAAGTGAAATAATTTAAAGTTTGCCTTCTTGGCTTCTTTGTACCCAGATGCAGCATATTTATCATATGTACTAATCGGTTTTTCAAAAAGATGCTTCAAGTTTAGGATTTCCATATAAGACATCAAGCCTGTGTTTTCTTGCGACCCTCTCAGTTGATAAGACAGTCCTACTGTCAGAGATAAATATTTGAGAATTTCAATAATTACTTTTTTACAAGTTCATATCACCATATTGGTAATTTTCTTGGTAAACTAAACTGTTATTAACTTATTACAAGAAAAAAGTCTGGGAAAAGGAACTGGTGGAAGTGGTCTTGGAAACATTTGGTCTCACTCTGCAGCGTGCTAGTACACACACACATACATATTTAAATGTTCTAGTATTCCAGATCACACAACTGAGTCTAGACTGCTTGGAAGTGCCTTGCATATTGAAATACTTGTTGGGTTTTCTCAATCAGGATAAAAACTGGTGTAGAAAAAATAACAAACAGGGACCATTAGTTGGACAGATCTTCTATTTAATGAGTATCAGTCATTGATTTCAGTACTTTCAGGATTGTTCACAAGTACTGGATTGGAATTCAAGGATTGTGAATATACTCATGTTGGGAAGTTTTCTTTCTATGTTATTTATTCACAGGCTCACATTTCGGCCAGCTTTCTGTATCTTTTTGTGGAAAGTAGAACTTTAGTGTGTAGTATTGTTATGCAACATGGTAAGTCTGACAGGGCAATAGAACCTTCTAGTAGAACATAAACTATAGAACTAGCTTCTTCCTTTTGGCCGGTTAGTTTAGTGCAATAATATTGTCTATTCCTCATGCAGTGGCTATTCCTGTGTCATTCTTTTTCTGCATCATCGCTTAGAGGAATAAGTAATCAAATGAATTTAAAAAAAATTATGTGACATGACCTATACCTTTATGTTGGTAGGAGTATATATACCTATATATTCAACTAGATTGTCTTTTTTTTCTTTCTTTTTTGTTTTCTAAATTTTTTTATTTCATAGGTGCCAAACTTATTATTGTATCTTCTTCTGAGGTGGTTATTATCCCCCTCTAAAGGAACTCCCTTATCAAAAATATGTACTTGCTCCAATTTGCAGGAGAGATTGGAAGTAATTCACATGGATCAACGTGAATATACATTGGATGAGGAAGACAGAAAGGTTCAAGATGTTATTCTGAAGCCAGAACCCTCAAAAAATGACACTGTCATTCTGAAGAAAACCCTTTCCTGTTCCTACCCAAACTTGCCTTTTAAGGAGGCAATCCAAAAAGAAAATGAAAAGCTTCAACTAGAACTACAACATTCTCAAGCTCATTTGGACGTAAGCCAATGCGAAGTAATTCAGCATCTGATTGATGTCACTGAAGCAGTTGCACTAAATTCTCTACCAGAGAAGAATTCACCTGTCAGAAATTCTAAGAAGTTGGAGCCTAATTATTCAAACGTCAGTAGTGCCAAAGACCATTATGATGAAACCTATACTAAGAAAAATGAGACACGCTCAACTTCAAGGTTGGTTATCTGTGCTTATGAAGTTGGATGCCGATTGTATAAATCTTTTAACAGCTGTCATCACTTGTGTTGGTCCTTATACTGCATAAGTGCGAAGAGAGGTCATGAGGACAAATAGCCTAGCGGTTGACCAGCCACGGTTAATTGCTTCAAATTAAAGATGTGTCGGATAACATTCATCTAGATGACTAATAAATGTATTGTACTAACAAACAATACTTTCATACGTGGTTTGGTAGCATGCGACGCAATTTTACAGTGTAACCTATAAGTGGTTTAATTGTGTGCAAATGTTATAAGCTAGATATTGGTCTTCAGCTGCAGAGAGTTGAAAAGTTAAATCTACGTCAAACTTCTTATTTATAGTTGCTTCTTGACAATTCCGTATGATGTTGTATATGAGACATTAGGTTCACTTCATCTATAAGCCGTAAACTTTGGATTCATATGATACCATGTGGTATTGTGCAGAAACACTTCTTCAGTCTCATCTGGTCATGATTTGCTGTCTACCAGAGGTTCACATCAACATGAAGAATGGAATTCGGATTTACTTGGTTGTTGTTCAGAACCTGCTCTGTGTATGTCCAATCATTTATTTTAATACTCAGTTACAAGATATGATAATAGTAGTTACTGCTTTGCTTTCCCTGGTCCCTTGGTTTTTAAAATATATTTATTGAGTTTAATTTTTTAAAATGTTTTTTTTCTGTGGTTGTGTGTGTGGGGGGGGGGGGGGGGTGATGTGGGTTGACCTCAACATTAAATGTCATGAATGAACTGTGGGAAGGATTGGCTTAATATGGCTTGTGGATTGCACCAATGTGTTTAAGATTCAGATATTTTAAATTGACATCAGTATTAAATTTCATGTATTTCCCACGGAATGGATTGCACCAAGGGCATTTAAGATGCAATATCATCATTTCCGATGAACACTCACTTTTCTATATCTCTAAGAGATTATTTGCTATTGTGTTATGCTGCATTGAGCTCGAGATGTTGATTAATCTTGGTCTTTATGTACTGGTATTAGTGTTGTAATCTTTGGACATGCTTCATCTAACTTCACTTTGGCATCTTGCCTTCTCACATAAGCATTTTGATGATGTGCACAACTAGTTGAAACTTGGTAGGCAGAGTTGGGTTTTTTCTTAATAAATAAAGCACTATTGATTTTGAAGGGAACAATGAAAATGAGCAAGGGCTCTTTAGTGGCGTTGTATTTGGATATACTTTCTATAAGCTCCCTTTGGAACTAACCTTAAACACTTCCCATGCAAATTCAAGTAACCCTCTGGCTGCAATACTTTTTCTTCTTACCTTTACTTTGGATGGTATAAACCCGCTGGTCACCTCATTGAACCAGCTGATACTTCACTTGTATGACTTTTGGAGCATTAGTTTGGACTGTAGACTATGAAGCACTTTATTTTCTATAACTGAATATGAGCAGATTACTTGAGCATCAATCCCGCGGTACCTATTGTCATATTACTCAATAATTTTGGACTAGTATATGTTGCATCATATTACTTTATACATGTATTTCATGTAAAGTTTTGTCCTATGTTTGAGATGAGAGTCAGATAACAGAGGTCTTAGTTCAGATGGATACTTCAAGCAAGGACTTGTAGGCAGTGTTTATATCTGTATCTTCGCAAGGAAATTCTATTGGGTGGGTAGAAAATAAGCAGCCAAGGTTGCTCAAACTTTTGTCATCTTGCTTAATTTGAAATTCTGTCCGCTCTTGGGATAGTTAAACTATTAAATGGATTCCTCACGATAAATATACAAGTTGATTCTAAAATCTAACTAATTCTACTCTAATTTCAAATGACTGCATGACCTATTACTTACCATTGCATTTCCAATGCATATAGTCTTCGACAACTGTATACCAACCGTTCTATCCTTGATTGAGTGGTGAGCTTTAGTTTATCTCAATTTTATTCTTTATTGGCCTGATACCTTTGCACATTAAAAGTCCTAAACAAGCATGCCACAAATTTGTTAACCATGTACTTGATTGTATTCTAAGCATGTTATTTTTACTTTGCAGGTATGAAAACCTTTTTCTTTCCTTGTGGCACATTTTCAAGGATTGCTAGTGTGGCAACTCAAAGGCACATGTGTAAGTAGCATGCATATAAGTCAAAACTTAAATTTAGTGTATATTACTTGTGATTTTATAATAATTAGCCACTGGGCAATCAGTTTAATCTTGATGCTTTAATATAGGAGTATATATATGGGGAGTGATCCCCAACAAACGTTTGCTATGGACATTATTCGGACCGATGCATCTCTGGCCATCCAAAGAAGAAATGGACATGACAAATTCAAAAAAATAAATAAAGATCATCCCCTACTAATAGGGCGGATACCGCTAGTATGATTGGCGGGTAGCTTTATATTGTGAAATTACCTCAACACCCTAAAATATCTATATTTAATCCTATCTACCCCTAATAGGAGTGGATTTAGTCTTTCTGCATATATTACACTATTGCTGAAAATAAAAACAGCCAAAAGTCTGAGGTACACATGTAAGGGTATACATAAAAGCAACGGGTATCGAGATAGAAACTAATTATTACTGGAGAACCATCCAAAATATATGTTCCTTTCATACCAGAGACGAAATCAACAATTGAGTGAGGTACAAAGGACTCATAGCAGTCACTTGACTAAAAACTAAAGTACTTGTAGCAATTTGAACAGAAACTCGACATCCCCATAGTCACTAATGCATAAAATAAGGGGTTTACATATTCCTTTGTTTCTTTGGCTAAGGAGTATTGTGCCTACTCAGAGACACTATACTTCATCATATCGTGTGTAGTCATTGTGTTTAATTTTTTTGGCTTTGCTCGAAGCTATGACAGGCCTTTAAGAGCGCATTGCTTTCTTTAAAAATGAATTCCTTGGTTTTTATTTTTGTTGTTGATTATTCCTTGCTTCTTTCAGCTTGAACTGCAGCACTCCCACTTTTATTTATCTTTTTATATTTAGTTATGCCTTTTGGGGTCTACAAAACTAACTTTGGTGTCTCTGATGATCAGCTTCGGCAGAAGCCTGTAACGAAATGATGGCTTATTCCTTGATATTGTCGTGTTGCTGTTATACTTGTTGCGTCAGAAGAAAGCTTCGGAAAATGCTAAACATCACGGTAGTATCTTTGATCTTTGAACTCTGATGCAATATAATATTCTTATTTGAGACCTGAACTTGGCGAATCCCTTCACGCCAAGATATAAATTATTATTATTTTAAAAGAGCATCCGCACTCTTCCTCTCATCTTTTGCACAAGCTATACTCTATCTCCACACACAGTCTTTGAGTTTTCTAGGAAGGAATTTAAGGAATTTTTAACTTATGGAAATGATTGGGAAGTCACTTTCCTCGGTTTTGTTTTTGAGTTTAGTAAGGAAAATACAATAGTTTTCCCATCTTATGTTTGTGTTGTGGTAAGGAAAACATGCCATTGTACCCTTAATAATTGTGAGAGAGTTGAGAAGTATATGCATGAGGAACATGTGGTCAAAAATTGTTTGTCTTAATAGATAAAGGCAATTATAGAATAAAGGTAAATTCATTGAGTCCATTTTCCTCGGCTTTCTCACAAACATGGGATTTCTAAAGAAAGTTACAACTTTCCTTAGCTTTCCTATCGTTTCCTTAGTTTTTTAAACCCACAAATAAGTTATTAGTGCTAGATGAGGTACACTGCTCTCAAATGTGAACCTATTCATTAATAGAACAACACTTGGTGAATCTTTTTATGAATAGATCAACACTTCTTTGATTGATTTGGGGTTTTGATATTTGGTTAGGATATATTTATTTTCGGATATTAGATGAAGTGAACTTGCCAAGTCAGGCTTAAAATAATAATTAATTAAAGTTTGTTCAGAAATAGCTATCAGTTGTTGATTCTATCATATATATAACAATTTGCACTCTTTTTACATCTGGTCTAAGTAACTGGATACTCGTATTGTTGTATTTACAAGTCTAGTTGACGTAATGCCTATTGCTATTATTTGTCAAGCCTTGGATTCAAAATTACCCCAAGTTTGATTGTCACAAGCAACATTTTCCTTGGAAATGCTACATCTTTTCGTTGAAATAATACCAAATATTGTTCTAATAATTTTCCTTTGCACAAAATGGTAAAACAAAGGAAATGCTGCGTCTTATTGCCGCTTTATCTTTCTTTGTAGGGAGGGTTCTTTGATGATTTTCTGTCGCATTTAATGTGTTGCTGCTGTGCCCTTGTCCAAGAATGGCGAGAAGTAGAGAGTCGTGGGATTCATGGTACGTACGTACGTAGTAAGGGGGTAATGGATATGCATTCAAAACCTAGTATAATTTCTTCTAAAACATATTAAAAAGTAGTTGGTTCTTATAATGTTCAAGAGACCTGATCACCTTGCATGTGTTCTCTTTGTTATGTTCATTTGTGATCAATTGGGTATGATGTTAATTAATTCTGAGCTGAAACTCAGGCACTGAACTATCTATCTATCTATCTATCTATCTATCTATGTTTTTCAGCATATGTGATTTGAATCTTATTAACATTGCAGGCCCTGAGAAAACCAAAACGAGTCCCCCACCCTCTCAATACATGGAATCCTAAGCGCTAGGAAAGGAAAGGAAAGGCAAGGGAAAATGTTTAGGTTTTTAAATATTGAATGTTTTGAAGCTTTATAGGGTCTAGGGGTACCTATATTGCCCTTGTTACCTCCTCGTACCTGTATTGGCTGCAATTGATTTACCTTTGTATAAAGTTGTTCTTTTGTACTTACATTGTTAATTCTTGCCTTATTATTGTTCCATGAGCTGAAGAGTTGGATTCGAGTTAAGTTATTCTTGGGTCAGGTGTGCGCGCGCGCGCTCGCTGAAATACTACCTATGTAACTCAAAAATAGTCTATTTTGTCCTTTTGAATTAATTTGATTTTAGTTTAGACAATAGTAATTATTGTGAATTTATAAAGTATATATTATTACTATTTTAAAAGTGTCATGACATGAATCTCATCCATTCTAAATTTTGAATACAAATTGATTTTAAAATGATGCTTTTCCCCCTCAACAAATTAAAGAGAGCATTCAATTCATTGTATCACAATTTCTTTAAACATTAAAAATAATCTATTAATTAATGAAGAGTAGGAAAGTGTTATTTCTAAACTTTTATTAATGAAGAGTAATAGTAATATATATATATATATATATATATTATATATATGATAGAATTCCCATCAAGTGTTTAATTAGGATTGAAAACTTGCCAACTAGAATTCTAATTAATTACCAAGGACGGACAGGGCACAATCTAAAACATTACTACTACTACAATAATAATTCTATCTCTTCTTCATCATATTAGTATTAGTATTAGTATTATTATTCTGACTTAAGTATACTAGGAGAATTGTCTAAACTTTAAGTGTACTTTTTACATAATTTCCGAGGAGATGAAGACCATCAAAATTAAATTAAAATTGGTAAGTTGACCGACCAAACTAGAGCCTATCAAATACTCCTATTATTATGAATAATACTACTCTCTCCGTTTTTTAATATAGGTCGTTTTAGAGTTGTATATATGTATTAAGAAAATGATTGTATAGCATTAAATATACTATCAATTGTCTATATTGCCCTTATATTGGAAGAAGAGAGTGTTATTTATTGGGCAAAAAATAGTGAAAGAACTAAAGTTGTATTTATTACTTGGGGTAATATTAAAAATTAAATAATTAATGTTTATTTAAAATTCTCAAACGATTTATATTTAAAAAAAAATATTTATTTAAAAGAATTTATATTAAGAAACGGATGGAATAATTCAGTTAGTAAATTTCATGCAACTGGCGGCTTGCCTTGCCTCCCTAAAACTGCAATAATACCGCTTCTCCCAAATTGTAACACGTAATTGTAAGTGGTGCCTTTCCTTAAAGAAAGACGTGTTTATTTAATATTCTTACATCATCCTGATTTGTATTTATGTACTGTATATTTCTTTTTATTATAGTGAAACCACCGATGGAGTTACCTTGACTATTATCTTATCTTTTTTTTTTTTTTTTTTTAAAAAGCAATTAGATTAGAAATACATATATCTTACTTGGATATCCCTGGTTACAATTTTTTTATATATAATATTTATTAAGAAAATATTCATAGGTGATAAAAAGAATATATAAAATATGTGTAATGTTACATACATAACATAATTGGAGGTTGTGAAATAATAATTATGGACAACTATATATATATATATATATATATATATGTTTATATATTTGATGTAATTTGATTTGAATAATAGGCAAAAAGGGATATTTTAGTCTAAAACAAAACAATTATCCTGGTGGTAAATATATTTATTAATAATTTTTAATCGTCTTAAATGATTTTTAAAAATTTTAACATGTTGTCACATAGATTTGCGGTTAACTTTTAACCTCTTAAATATTTTTTTTATTTTTTAATTTTTAACTTTTAATAATCTTAAACTTTTTTATTTTTAAAAAATTTTAACTCAAAAGTTGATTGAAAAAATTGAGTTTCAGTTTAGCTGGCAAAAAATTACTACTCCTTAACTCGCTCACAGTGAGTCATGTTTTACACGCTGTATAAAATCGAAGTCACCTTCCTTATCTCTCACTTTTTTGCTCTCTCCCCGTCTCTGAGTAAAAAATAAGTAGTGTAAAGTGGGGGATTTTGAGGTCTGAACTTTAATGGCGTCCACGAAGATCACCTTGAAGAGCTCCGATGGCGAATCCTTTGAAGTCGACGAGACGGTGGCCAATCAATCGCAGACGATTTATCATATGATCCTAGACGGCTGTGCCAACAGCGTCATCCCCCTCCCAAATGTCACCAGCAAGATCTTGGCCAAGGTCATCGAGTACTGCAAGAAGCACGTTGATACTTCTTCCAAGCCCGATGATAGCACCGCCACGGATGACCTCAAGGCTTGGGATGCTGACTTCGTCAAGGTCGATCAGCCCACTCTCTTTGATCTCATTCTGGTAACTCTCTCTCTCTCTTTCTCCCCCCTCCTTGTTTATTCAAAAATTTAGGTGTTTATTTGTTCTGCTCTGATTTTTGTATTCATAAATTTGGGATCTTTAGTTTAGACTGGGTTTTAGGGTTTTTAAATGAGCTATGTACATATATAATCTGTTACTCTTTTTGAATTGATTTATTTATTCTTAGTATACACACATAAGGGTGTTTAATTTGGTATTTATCTGCTGTATTGATGCATTGGGATTTAGAGCTTTTTTTTATATTGTTGGAATCAGACTATGATTACTTGTTGCTCGTGTTACAGATTATGCTTGTTTGCAAATTAAGGGTTGTGGTAGTGGGTGGTGCCTCTTTTTCGGATATTATGTTATCCCCAGACTACATTCTGATTATGATCCGATTCTGCTAAATAATTTATTCAAACAAACACTGCCTTGAGTTGATGTTTATTTGAAGGCTTTATTTAATTTTCTTTCCCCCTTGTTATCCGTCTTATTATTGGTCTGAGTAGTAGGGAATTTAAAAAAAAAATGATTTCAGTTAGTAATTTTTGTGATGGGTATTACTTCCTCCATTCCAATAAAGTCCCATTTAGTAAAAAATTTCCACAAAAGATTTTACTTTTTTAGTGATAATAGTATAAAATGACCTCAAGTTTGCCATCATAATATTACTATCATACCATACTATTAAACTAAGACCTTGAGGTTTTTATGGAACTAAAATATATTCGCAAATTTTGCAAATGGGACTCTTTTTGTGGAACAAAGGGATATAAGATAAGAGACCTCCTAGGCCCTCTGCTTGGAATGCTGGTATGTTTATTAGTGTTGTTTGTTATTGGTAATGGATTCTTATGTCTCTATTTTGGTTTGGATTATACCTTTTTTTGTGCTTAGTTAGATGCTTGTTATATTTCGGCATTGTCATAATCTCAACCTTCCATCAAATTTACATTAGAATGGATTCTAATTTTAACTTTTGTCATATTCAGGCTGCCAACTATCTCGACATAAAGAGTCTGCTGGACCTGACATGCCAGACGGTGGCTGACATGATAAAAGGAAAGACTCCTGAAGAGATCCGCAAGACTTTCAACATCAAGAATGACTTCACCCCTGAGGAAGAGGAAGAGGTTCGCAGGGAGAACCAGTGGGCTTTTGAGTGAGGATATATGAAAAATAATTGAGCATAGGAATAGAAATCAATGAACATGGTAGTATTGTAGGTATTATGAGGTTTTATATGACCAGTTGTGGTTGCTTAATGACACTATCTTGCTCTTAAGTACTCTCTCTGTCTCTCTATCTCTCTCTTTCGTAAGATGTAAACTACAGCAAGCATGTTGTGGCCTTGTGAGCTTATCAGTGGCTTTGGGGCTTCTTGCAATATAAATTATGACTTGTTAACTTTTGTGCTATTTTAGGTTGATGATGATATGGTTATGGGGATGTCTGGATGTGCATACATTGACAAATTGACATGGTCATATGCACTTTATAGTTATTGCATATTTTTTATTTGTGCTGGTCTTGTTGATCGAGGAGATCTCTGTACATCTTATCTGTATGTTACACAGCATATCTGAAGTTATTTGGGTAGCTGGTATTAAGCTGACGTGAATAGCTATCTCATGGTAGTTCTAGTGACCCTGAAATCAGCAGTCTGATTTGCTATAAGTTCTAGACTTGTTGGTTGCAAAGTTATTTGTGCATCTAAATATGGTTTTAGTTCACAGTTGGTATACAGCAAATGAGGTGGTATATTGCACGAATTATGATGATCGCTATTTTTGAATAATTTTAATCATACAACTCCGCAAAGTGCTTTTACATGGATTGTGATTGTGATTACATCATGTTGTTTTCTTATTTACTTGGCAACACTTGGTCATTAGGATTTGGTATGAAATGACTGAGATCCCAGAAGTAGGAGCTTGTTCTAAGTTCACATTAATAAGAAGTGTGAAAACGTTGTTGAAGTGTATAACAAGCAGTTTGATCCAACCACTGCGACTATGTTGCTTGGATAGTGCAACAATAGTAGTTAGTTAATACACAAGTCTTGTGCTCAAGTGAGAATTGCATTAGGGGTCTATGAAGAAATTATTAGGCTGTTGAGTCCTTTGGTTGGCCAGGAGCACATCAGTTAATAACTACGAATCCTGGTGGATCAAGACACAAGATGCACCATTGGTATTAACTCCAATACCAATAGTTGGGTATTCATGCACCTAGCATGAATAATACTCCAATAGTTGGTCGCTTTGTGTTTTGTTATTCTATTTTTGTCCTCTGTTTGTAAGAGAAATACTTTTTGTCATTGCAGTTTATGGGGAAGAGGAGGCCAAAGTGTAGGGTGCAATTGTTATTTACCTTTCCCTCACCTGCTAGTGATTAGTTGTCTTCGAAGTCTGGAATGAGTAAAACCAAAACCAGATACTTATGTTCTATTGTTTTCTTCCTACCCTTTGCAGCACTGTACTCATTTCACTTGTCGCCACACATTTTAATTCATCATTCTCATGCTTCTCAAATCAAAGTGCTCAAAAGGATGTTCTTGTCAAGGCCTTGACTATGTATACTACGACACTAGATGTGAAAATTTCAATTAATATTCAACTGTAGTTGTAGTAAGATTCTAATGAAATGTGTTTGACAACAACAGGCTTCCAGCAAAAAAAGGAATATCCTAGTAGGAAAGAGGAGAACAGAGCACAGTTCATCACCGTTAAGACTCACTTACAGAGGGATGATAGATTGATAGGTTATATTTTGGAACAGAAGTCCTGAATTAATAAACAAAAGATAAGACCCAGAAAGCTCAAACATAGAAGGCATTATCTTTCGATGCCTGCACTCAACAAATTCAGCATATGTACCTCTTAGTAACTCAAAGTTTGACTATAACTGAAGATAACTGTTTAAAATAAAGGTGTTCTATGTGACAAATATCAAAGCCGAAATACATTTCTCTATGAAGAAGAGTTGCAATCTGCAAAAATAGGACCTACTAAACAGTTCCAATACACCACCCAATGGTGAACTCTTTATCTGTGGCCGTTAAGAACTTGAATCATCCGTACTTGCATATCATTTCATCCCCTCCACTACATCTAACTGATGGTGAACTCTTTATTCATGGACACTACCAACTGCTGGGTTCATCTTAGTTACATCTCTCAAAGTGAATTATCATCTCAATCTTTGGGATGGTTGTAGGTAACCAACAATTTTATAACATTGTTGAGGACCAGAACCATACTTGAGATTATGCAGTCATGCCAACATTCCCAAAAGAGAGATCTAGTTCTTTTCTTTTCAGGTACAGGATCTAATTTTTAGTTTCTGCCTTGTGCATAGTGGGGGTTATTGAAACTTTGTGGTTAATTGACATGTTGATATCCTGTATATTTTGTGTCCATTCATCTCCCACTTTAAGGTTGTGAACAATTTCTTTCAAGCCTGCGAGGCTACAGCCCAGCATTCTCTGAAGCCCCCTATCCTTCATCATATCCTTCGTCCTAGCAACGTCCTCCCATTGCCCTGCCACAGCATATATATTTAAAAGCAGCTCATAATATGATTCATTCAGCGGATCATGTTCAATTAAAGCTTTTGCAATTTGTTCTCCCAATGCTATGTCCCCTTTAAAACGGCATAATCCAAGTATGACTGCCCACAACGAGGATTCTGGAGGCAACTCTGCAACTTGTGGCATGTTCCTTAAGGTTTCCACAGCCTCTTGCACAAGACCAACACTAGCAAGAAGATTAGCCATGCACCAATAATGTGCAAAAGTGGGCCCTACGCCAAAAACATCTGTCATTTGGCTGAAGTAGCTTCTTCCCTCTGTTAAAAGCCCTTTGCGCACACAAGCACATAAAACTCCTACAAACGTAATTTCATCAGGGAACACTCCTTTATCTGGCTTTATACCATCACCAGAATCAATTCCTCCATGTATTAGCCTAGTTTTACAGGGTATTTCAGCAAATAAATTCAATCCATCTTCTGGATTCCCGTGTAGGCAATGCCCCAAAATCATAGCATTCCAACAAACCAAATTCCTCATCGGCATCCTATCAAAAATTATTCGAGCAATATCTGCTCTTTGGCACTTGCTATACATATCTATCAACGCTGTATTAATAATCAAACTTAGCTTCAAAAATGTCCTTACAAGAGATCCGTGAACAGATTTTCCTTCCTTCAGTCTAGCTGATCTACCACAAGCAGTAACCACAGTCACCATGGTCGTATCATTACCTTTAAACCCCATCCCAACCATTTGCCGAAAGAGCTTTAACCCACACCCTGGGTTCCCACCATTCAAGTACCCCGCAATCAAAACATTCCAAGAAATCACATTTCTGTAAGTCATTAAATCAAACAGCTTATGTGCAACACTCAATTCACCAAACTTAACAAAGGCATCAACCATAGAATTCCAAGACACCAAATCCCTCACTGACATTTCAGCAAATACCTGCCTAGCAATCTCAATCAACCCAAAACAAGAATACATATGAATCAAAGAATTCTCCACTGGCAACACCCCATCAACACCATTTTTGACAGCCTGCCCATGACATTTTTGCCCTAATCCCAAACACCCCATTTTAGCGCAAGTGCTAAAAAGCGAAGGAAAAGTAAAACTATTAGGCAAGAATCCATTTTTAAGCATTTCAAAGTAAAAAACTACCGCTTGATTTGGTACAGAACACAAAGCATAGGACTTTATAACAGTATTTATACAAAAAGTATCGGGTAAAGCAATACATCGAAAAATCAATAGAGTGTAATCGAGGTCACCGAAATCTGCAGAAAGCTTCAAAATTCGGCCGGCGAAAGATGGGTTTTGGAAGAGAGCAGACGTGAGCAGACGAGCTTGGATTTGGAACAGTTGGGCCATGTTTTGACATGTTTTGAGGAGGTTTAGGGTATGGTGGACAGAGACGGTATTAGGATCCAAATTAAAATCGGAAGACGAAGAAGAAAAGAAGAACGGTAATGATGAACAAGAGAGGTTGTTGGGTCTGGATGGGATTAGAGTGGGATGAGAGAGAAAAGGGTTCCTGAATCTAAGGAGTTCTTTAATGGAGGCTCTTGCCATTCATCTTGAGTTTTGATTTTTGAACACAATACTCTTTCCGCCATTAACATTCATTGCTCTCTTTCAGACACACCAATTAAAACGTAGCTTTTGTTATACACGCTAAAATACACTTGGGTGCGTCAAGTTCGCCCACTCTTTCACTCTAGTACATAAGTTTCAATCTATCTATACAAAACACAAATGATTTTGAAAAAAATTATTTTCTCGCTTGCCTATTAACAGATCCGGACCCACAAAACTTTGAGATAAATCTGACCATCGATTCAAATAAGTTAGCTTCATTAATACTATTAGTTTCCAAAAACCTTAGTATAGACAGCGAGGAAGAGAAAGAGAGACCGGCAGACCGCTAGAAGAAAAAGAGAGACATCGAGGAAGAGAAAGAGAAAGAGAGAGACCAGCAGACCACTAGAAGAAAAAGAGAGACCGCTAGAAGGCATACTATTAGTTTCCAATCCTTTTCCTCTTCATCGTTAACCCTAGATCATGCTCGCGATCCACGAAGGCATTTGATTCGCTTCCACCGCTAACCCAGCGAAGGTTACGGAAAGTGGAAGCGGAGGTAGTTACTATGGTGCATATGATGGAAGTGGAGGAGGCGAGGATATGGTGCCAATGGTGGAGGCTATGGAGGAAGTGACAGTGGATATGGTGGAAGCGGCGGCGGTGATGGTGGAGGCAGAGGAGGTAACTAATATTCTCGCTTCCTTTTCTTCTTTCAGCTAATAAATAATTTCTCCCATCGAAATTGTAGATATTTGCAATGATTTGTGCTTGAATTCTTCTTTCCTTTTTTCTCCTTTCATTATAAATTTTACCGTAGCTTTAATAAGGTGTGAGAAATTAGAAAGAAATAGTAGGAAGTCAATATTAATGTTTTCTTTTTGTATGTTTTTACCGGAATAATCGCATTCATGATCGTGGGTCCGTAAAGTGGTTAACTTTCAATGTTTCAGTAGGTATGTTTTATTTTTCCATCTAATAAATCGTAATTATAACCCCGTAATAATTTCAAAGATACTACCGGGTCCTTCAAACCGATAAGGTCAGCGATGAAAAGTGTGCATTTATGATTTAGAAGAAAGGAAACAAAGATGAACCTAAATGGAAATTCCAACTTGGTTCCTTTTTACCAGGACATTTTTTCCCATCAGATCATTTCAATCGAAATGAGTTGGTGTCATTTGAATCGGGTCATTTTTAGAATAAGAAAGGGTTAAACTTTATCACGGATGATAGGAGGTAATAAAATGCCAGGATAACTAATAAGAATTAAACTCTATTCATAATCCGTAATCGAGGTATGTTTTTGCGTTGTAGTTTTCATACTTTGTTTTTCTTCTTTTATGTATACTACATGTTCGATTTAATCGATTCTTATCATGTGCGTAGTTTTGTTTTTCTCCCGAATATGCACCGAGCTTTGATCATATCAACCTTTTATTCGACATTAAATTTCATATAATATGATACAAAAAGTTATACCTCCTTTACGTACCAAACATGTGAAAATAAATACAGAGGTTAAGAGGCAAGAAGTTTAAAGTAAAAAAGACTTGAAAGTATTAGTTGGTATACTTTTACACAATATATGTTTAGGAAATTGGTATTTTCACAAGGAAATTTGATAGTTTCATAAGACTCCTTTGACATGAATATTTTTATTGAACTCCATCCAACAATATTTGCATCTTTGGCTATTTTTGCTTTAGTTTTATTAGTAGTCAAAAAGATGTAACTTTGACCACTTATTTTGAAGAAAAAATACATTATTGTTATATTTTGACCATCCTGCTCAAAAAATTCATCACATTATATTATTCGAAATATTACACAAATTCTTAATACTTTACTTGAACTCATTTTCTCTCGCATAGTAAAAATAAACTTATCAAGACAAATGTTTGGCAAGTTAAGAGGTTAAGGGTTCTAATTGGGGTATGAACTTTTCTTTTCTAAATTCATCGAAGTTAGTTAAGTTTAAATTGCATGTATGGTTGTGGTAGGTAATTTAAATGGAGAAATAATATGAATTCTAGTTTTATATTATGCATGTAGGTGTTTGTAAAAATGCCTCTAAGAGATTATCTTGCTATAATTATATGTTAGAATTGTTTGGTGATTTAGATTCATCGACTTTGGGATTATATATGTTCAAATTTCTAAGATAAAAAGTGAATAAAATATTAAGTTGATAAAGAAAAATGTTACTTTAAAGTAAAAGGGACATAAGTTTGAAGAAGTTATTAAATGTTCCATGACGTGCTTTGTAGTCAAGTGTTGTAATTCATGTAATGATGTTTCGCTTCATACTAACAATCCGAAAGCTAAATGAGAAAATATAAATATTAGTAGTAAATAATAAAACAATGCTTCATTTTGGTTTGTTAATTGAAGGATTTTATCACAGATTTGGAATAGCTATTCCATACAAACCGCAAAGAATATCAGGGCATAATGAATAGCAAGAGTCCAATAGGCCATAAAGTTTTTATCTTTATGATGTAAAATGCAATGTCGAGAGGATTCTTCTCACGAGTATGTTCCCAAGTGAGTTTTCTTGAATTAATTGAATGTTTATATCAGATTTTGCTTGATGTTTCTTTTTTGGTGTTTTTGGGTCGATGGGATTATGATAATCGAACTTGGTCGACTGGAATTTAGATGGTCTTCAAAGGCGATAAAGCCATTTTCTATGGGAGAATCGAGGCTGTAAAGCTCAATTATGGAACTCATCGGGACATAGGCATTTATTATGGGAATTTTGATCGAGGGTTAGTTTCATTTTGCCTTCCTATATATTTTTCTTTACTAATTGGATGTCTCTATCAGCATAATGCATAAGCTCAAGTATATTTTCATTTTGTTGTGTATTTGAAAGTGTACTTTGAGTTTGGGAAAGTCCATAAAAGAAATGTGGATTCCTAATTTATGGCTAAGGAAGTAACCTTAATCTGGCTGAGTTTTTCATTATCAAAGTTAGTTAGTTAATAGATGTAACAATGTTGATACTGTACTTCTTGGTTTTCTTTTCCTAATTTATCTTTGCGACATTAAATATTATCCTATCCCAAAATGAGTGAATAACTAAGAGAGATGATCTTAGATATATCAATCAAGAATCGGATGATTGCTATAAATTTATCATTTTATCGAGTGAAATTTTATGATCTCTTTCATGGTTAATCGAGAATCGATGGGTTAATTTTACTTAATTGGGTTTTACCGATACTTTAAAATGTATGTATTTTAATAGAGGTGTTTAGATTTGTAAATATGTCTCGTATTTTGGTAATACAATGATATATTTGTGTGCTTATTAAGATAATTCATTTCTTATTAGTAGTCATTCTCCTCAAATCGACGTGAGATTGTTGTAATCTTGATGAATTTTTGTTTTGCAAACTTACTTTAGCGGTAGAAGGATAGTTGGTTGCTTTAGCAAAGATACTTAACATCTTCCCGATAAGTAAATCAATGTAGTTGTTAGATGTATACAATCAAGTTGTATAGAGGATGCTTTTTAAGCCCTTTATTGTATCATTTTTAAATGATAATTTATGAAATCTTTTTCTCTTTAAATTTATGTGAAATTGTAGATTTTTTTTGTTATTGGCTCTGCTTGAATCGCCTTTCAGATTACGACTTAATAAAGTAGATTTCAAGCTAAGGTTTTGCTTGCTTTCTTTCACATAAGCTCACGATTGTATTTCTCGATCGTATATGATTAATGATATGTATTTTTTACATACGAACCTAATTTTAATAAATTTTGAATTTTAAGTTTCCGCTGTTAATCGGGGTCTTATTATATGAGTTTTATTAATCTATTTTATTATCCGCTTTCAGATTTAAGTTTTTTTTTGGTTTTTGTTTTTGGTATTTATGCTTCTCCTTTATTTTCTTTTTCTAAACTCTAATTTTGTATTTTGAATAAAACTTTTTTTCTCTTCTCTGCTCAATAGATTTGGTAATTAGTAAATGGGGATGTAACTAGACTTGATGAAAGGACTTTGAGAATGTATAAAATAAGAATATTACATTGTTATGATTTATTTTATATGTCTTTTTTTTTCCTTTGAATATCAAGGAGGAGTAAGACTGTCTTCACGTGAAGTTTGAGCATCTCGGCATGGCTCCCTTGATTTCTCCCAAGGAAGCGCTACTTACTCGCCACAGAGAGGAAAAAGGTGAACCGCCTAATTATTTAAAATTTTATTTTTCCGCTTTTTTAATGTTGATGTGTTCTGTTTCATTTTTCAGTAAGTGGTAATCTCGACTACCCCCGCCTTTATAAGACAAACTTATTTGCTACGATTTGATTGGAACCATTTACATATCTTTGGATATATATATTATACAAGCAAGGTCCTATTTTATTAAACCAAAGACTAAAGGTGACTGGTAGCCTAAGAATAATGGCTCTCTTTTTATATGCAAAATCTCATAGATTAAAAGGTAAATTTTTCATTGAAAATCATTAAGAACTAATATGTTAAAAAGAAAATTGAAATATTAGAATATAATTATAAGAAAAAGTGGAAATTATTATTACTAATCATTTTTAGACATCAAATTTATCTAAATAATTTCTCAACTAAAATTGTATTAAAAATTACGCTCTAAGTCATGTCGATCACTTATGTTTTTCGTAGAGTAATTGGATTAGAGAATATATTTTTACAAAAATTTTTGTTATTTTATAAGATTCATTGTCATATTAAAAATATACACCTAAGATGCAATTCCGAAAGAGTACAATTTAATAATATTGTAAGTTTATAAACTTCTCTTATGAATGTGACTAGAGGTGACAAATGGATTGATTAGACCTATAATATGTAATAATTTTAGATGTGTGGGTAATTTTAAATAGGTATGAATATAACTCATTAACCCAGAGGAGAATTGTTTATTAGTTACTTTTAACCCAAATGTATAGGTAGTGCACTAATACAGACCGTACTATGCAAAAAAGCTAATTCTATTATTAAGGCCATTTTATTTAGTGTATTAGTTGTAATTCTATGGATGAACTTTTTCCTGTAGGTAAATTAGGGGGAGCAGAGCAAGCACAAATACAAGTAAAATAAACAGATTTAAGAAGAACGTTGCAAGTAATTTTACAAATGAAAAATGTATTCTAATGATTTATATGCATACATACATTAAAAACCCCAGTATAACTCTGAATTATATGTTAAAGATAAATGATTTATATATCAATAAATTTTTTATGAAGTTAAATTGGTATTAACATAAATTTGTAGTGATGTGTAACAAGACTATATTAAAAAGACAATGAAAAGAGAAAGCCTTGATATCCAAATTTAAATTTAATGTATTTATTATTACCATAAAATGGGCCGAGGGACTTGCATACCATTAGTGTTTTATAATTTTTCAAAACATTATTATTATTCGAATTGTTCATATTTAGAATCGAACTTTTAGTCGATCAAGTACAAATCAAACCCGAATCTGCTTAGTTTATTTTACAAGAAATTACAAACCTTACTACCAAGATCGAATAATTTGTGATGCGTAATTTATTACGTAATTTAACTACCAAGACTGACAGAAATTACAACCTTTTTACTACCAATACTCGACAAAAATTCTCCTCATCGAGCCTTTCCTTCAAAACAATTTATATAGCTCCATAACTTTCTTCTTTTGCTTAAATGTAAAGACCTAGAGAATTATAACTAAACGATTCATTTCAATTTTTGCGTACTTGGGATGATATTGCTATTGAATGGAAATGTGTTCATTCATCAAGAAGTCGAGGATGGAGAAAAAGTTAACACTACATGCATGTATTTTATAATTCTTAAATCGATTCAAGTAATCACGTGTCAATTGTTTCTTTTTCTTGCGATACTACTAACATTTTGCTTTCTTTATAAATAATGTTTTTTTATAAACAATATTTGTTGGTCGTGGACGTTGCCGATGTATAGTCTTTCTTTTCAAAGGTTTATGTACCGAAGACATGGTAGAGCTTGACAGATCTACAAGGAAAATGTTGTTATATGTATTTTTAAGAACATAGTTTATTACAAGTGGTAATATTTTTTGGATGATAATTGGAAAATAGATTGTTGTGAAATTATTTTTTTTGGTACATTTGGATGTTGTTTATTATGGTTGATCGTGCATTCGTGAGCTTTGTTTGTTTATTTGACATGATTAATGCAATTTCTAGAATGTCCAAGTTCTCTTTTTGATAAAAGGTATGCGCAGTTTTGTATGGAGCAAGAATATCTTATTTTCCGTAAACTAATTTGACAACTTTGTTGGTTATGGGTTTGCTAAACTAAATGTATCGTGTTTTCATTTGTTTTATTTTTGATAAATTATCGAAAGTAAACCGTAGTTTTGATATGTCTAATCGTCTTGTGATTTCTTCTTTTATATCTACTGGGTCAGTTTTTGCAGAGCATGTAATCATTCTTTGGAGACGAACTTTTCTTAGTTTTGAATTCGGATTTCAAATTGAGATGTGAGGGCATGGTTTTGTATCTACATGTTGTTTTCATGCTTCCTATGGTTTGTTTTCTCATAAGATAGGTTTAGATCTCTCATTTAATTTTCTTAATAGTGGTGGCAACAGGAGACTATATTTATATTGGTGTTGTCAATTTAATGTTTTAGGTAAATAATGAGCATGTAGTGAATTTTGATAGACAAGTAAATAATGAGCATGTAGATACAATTTGTGACAAAATTTTTGACTTCTTTACTTTTTAGGTGGGATGTCTATCTTGATTAGAAATTTTCTTATTTACAAAAAATAATTACGAAATTTTCTACTTTTTATCAAATATATACTCTTTTCATATTGTTAACTCATATTTTTCATTTAAATTCATCTTTAAGTATTAAATAATTACACGAGTAATCGTAGTGCGGTAGGCGCGGGTTAAATGAAGGGAATCAACAACATATAGGTGAAGAGAAGTGCTTTTAAATGTGCTTGAAGAAAATATGAAGGTGATTGGTATTGGGATTGTTTCGAATTTAATAAATGTAGTTAACTGGCCTAGGTCAAATTTATTGTTGAGTGAATGTGGATGTTGGCTTTAGTTGTTTCCTTAACAAATTCATCTTTTCTTGCCAGTCTTGATTTGTAAATAATGAGTATGTAGATATAATTTGTGATAAAATTCTTGACTTCTTTATTTTTTTGGGTGAGATGTCTATCTTGATTAGAAATTTTCTTATTTACAACAAAATTTTATCAAATATATACTCTTTAAACATTGTAACTCACATTTTTTAATTAGATTTATCTTTAAATATTAAATAAATTACATAAGTATTAATAGTGCCAAAAGCACGGATTTACCCTAGTATAAACACATTACGCTTATGGAGTTGCAATATCCAACCAAATAAAAATGGTCGATCAAAGATACTTTTGAGATGGAAAATGGCTTCATATTATTTCATTTGAAAATAGTAATATTAAAATTAAAGCAAATGGGTTAATAAATAACTTTCGCCCATTTAAATCAAACTATTCATCCTGTTTTAAAATTAGAGATATATTTATAAAATCAGATTTTAAGGATAATATTATGTTCATGACTAGGAATTTGAATGTGGTGGTGTGATATTAAAAATGATAGTAAAAAATCAATGACAAATTAAGAATATTATGTCACTTTATTGTCTTAAAATAAAAATGTATCTTTAATTTTGGAACAAACTAAAAAAAATGTATCTTTTGTTTTGAAACAAAGAAAAATTGATATTTTTACAAATAAATTTAATAATTCTTTCACATCTCTCACTACAATGAAACGTTATGGAAGGTTGGGGCAGGTTCTCATTATTTTTCACCTCGAATAGCCAGATTAAATTTGAATACTCCTTATAATGCCCGATCAACAAATTCAATGGTTATGGCGTCTCAAAAAGTCAGGTCATTTTACAAGGAAATTTGACCATTATCTAGCTAATGGTCATATTTATCATTTCCTTTTTAGAAAACAATCTAGGAAAGAGCTTTTTGCATTTCATAAAGGTTATATGGGTGGACAAAAACAAAATCCAAAGCAAGGCTAGATAGAACATGATCTTAAACTTCTTTGGATCATTAAAATTTGTCCGTCGTAGTCGTTGAAAAATAGCTCCGATGTGAGAGTAGATACAGGTCATATATGTCAACAATAAAAGTATGTAATTGCTCATTTGCTCTAGTATGTAAAAATAAATTATACGAGGAACTTAGAACCTGAATTATGTTGATCACACCTCCTTAATTTTCTATGCTCTACCTTGGTAGGAACAAGAGTCTTTATGTTATTATAACTTCAATCCTCATAATTTAGTTTTGTTAGAAGTAGGAAGTCAAAACAAATCAATTAGGACCAAAATAGACTCCTCATCCAGATTCAGTATACCTCATAATAATAATAATAATACCTCATGCTACCTCTTTAGCTCATAATAATAATAATAATACCTCACGCTGCCTCTTTAGCTCAAACTCTGTTTTCTTGCTTTTGTTCTACCTCATCTGTTTTCTTGCTGCTTCAGCTTCACCAGCAGAAGCTCCCAAAAATAATGAAGTCTATAGAGATTCCCAGCAGCTTTTGTCTTTCAAATCCTTGTTTTCAAACTCAAAATAGCTTAAGCCCGTGTAATTTTACTGGAGTTTCATGCAATAAGGATGAGTGATACAGAAACAATTCAATGGTCTATCTTAATTCAATCCTTCCTTCAATTTGGTACAACAACAATTCAATTTATATTCTCCTACGATTTCTCTATTCTCACTTCCCTCTTAAAATTCTATTCCCTGTCTTCTTCAAACTCCCTCTTAATTCTTCTCCAAACTCCTATTCTATTTCTCTATTCCTTACATTCCACATAATAAGATCAGTCAACAGCTGCCTAATTCGATCTAGATTACACCCAACACCCTCATTTACTTCTAAGTCCACAAATGACAATCAATCATAACATATCTTTTAACGCCAAGATCTTTCTAAATCTAACTCTTCAGTCGACTCTCTGTTTCAAATTAGTACTTGGAATCTTTAGTGGAATTGAACATTCATCCACATTAATTCATCAACAATGCAGAGGACCCAATTAACATATTGAATTTCTACTTTATCCAAAAGGTTTGTGCTATTAGGTTGAGATTATTGTAAGATATCCCAACAATATCCACTTTCGCCTATCAATTTGTGAGTAGTAATCAAGAAACTCTTGCGACAACTTAAAGTTGTAATTTTGATTTAAGTAGCTGGAACTAGAGTCTCTACGGCTCATATATACATACTCCCTCGTTTCCAACACAAATTTCTTTTTTTTTTTTTTAAAGTCAAGTTGAGATAGTTGTAAATTAACTTCCCTACCTTTACTTATTAATTATGTTGGCACCTTTACTTTGCAATCATGTTGTTGAGTTTAATCTGATTGAAACTTGCAATTGTTCATCAAATTCAACACATTCTTATTAATACAAGTAGTAGCTATATAGAGCTAGTAGTAAGCTTGCTTGGGGCTACTTTGCAATCATTAGTTTTGCCACGTGATGAGAAAAGGAAACCAAGTAACAAGTGAGTAACGGGGAGATGGAGAAGAGTGGCTTTTCCGAATTGGAGGGTAAGGAGATGATGGGTGGCACGGTAAATCGGGATTCGAGTACGTATGGGGTTAGAATCACAACAAAAAAGGAGATAAGTAACAAAATATAACAACACACGATCATATTTTTTATTTTTCTCTGAGGCATTAGACATTATTTTCCCTCCATTGTTGACCTTGTGATCTGACATCGACTCTTCACGGAGCTATCCTCCGATGGTCCAAATTGCCAAGCTTTTGGTGTTGACTTGTTGAACTACGCAGGATATCGGACGCGTCTTGGTGATTGGGACGTGAGAAAGATCTGCTAAGATCATAAGGCGTTGAGGTGAAGGAGGGCCGAGTTTCTAGTGTATTTTTCAATCATAAACCGATTTTGTTTCTACGTCAATATTCATGGTGAAGAGTAGAACACCTATACCCGGCGGCAACAACTATGGTATCGGTGAATCAACACCGCGAAGTGTCCATCGAGGATCGTTTGGGACTGCAGATAAGTGTTCATGCCAAGACGATCAAAACGATCACACGAAGATTTTCTACCGGTAGAGGGTGGGCAACGCTGTCGTAAAGTTTAGTTTTCTCGACAGAAGGGGTTTGCCATAATGAACGGGTAAGGCACCTCGCCTAAACTCGATAATTTAAATGACCAAGACGAAAAAGCCTCACGATCGCTAAAATGGCGGATGAAGCGGATAGGGCCATGGAGGCACTTCAGAAACAAATGACAGGATATAAATGAGCAAATGGCTCGAATGACGGAGTTGAGAGAGACGAAGAGTTCGCTTATGTTCAATCCAAGAGCGAGGGCATCGGAGCGGGAAGGAGCTCGCCCATTCGGGGCGTGGGTATCGGGGCCAACCACGAGAAGAAGAAGAAGATCCCAAGCCCTACTCCTCAAAGATCGAAGAGGCACATCACCCCGCCGACTCTAAGGAGCAGGTCGGTTTGAACGAAGAGGTCGATCCGTAGATCGCACTCGAGAGAGACAAAAAAGAAAGCACTTGTTGTTGCACATTCCCGCCAGAGCGCCCGAGTTCATAGACGAAGTATATCTAGAGATCATACTCCCGAGTGTCTACTGAGGGTACATCACCCTGTGGACACTAGTCATCGGAAAAGTCCCTCTAAAGTTGGAGGATCTATTGTAAGAAACCTACTTACTCGTAAGAGGAAGGAGTCACCGGAAAAAAGAAGCATCGCCTCAACCGTAGGCGTGGAGTATCCGGGTTAAAGAATTAAATGAGTTTCTAAGCGAACTTTGTCAAGTGTGTAAAAGCGAAGGATACTTCTGGAAAGAAGGCATCCCTTTTTCCGCGAGATTCTAAAAGAGTATATCAATTCCACGAAGAAGTTGCCCCACATTGAAAGTTATGATGGATCGGGGATCTCACGACCACCACAAAGCGCTCGATCGATCGATCGATGGATTATTATGACTTTAGCGATGCCGCTAAGTCATACTTTTGTCACAACGCTTAGAAAGGATGCCCGCAGTGGATGGGGACCTTACTCTGGATTCAATCTCATCTTGGAAGATATGTGCAAGAAATTTCATGCTCGCTTTGGGAGCAAACAAAAGAAGGGGAAACCAACTGTTCATCGGCTCAAGTTCGACAGTCTTATAATAAGTCTTTAGGCCAGTATGTGAAGCGGTTCCGTGAAGCAGTCGGCCAAGTGACAGACCTAAACGATCTACAAGCTGTGGGACTATTTCAGAATGGGTTAGATTTGGTCAAATCGAAAAAATTGGTGAAGAAACTAATGTTCAATCACCCGAAGAGTCTCGCTGAAGCCTTTGACAAAGCCGAAGGCTACATCGTGGTGGAGGAAGCCATGAATAAATTTCAAACGCCCTTCTTCGATTTTGCCAAGGAGATGACGAGACAAAACCGATGGGGACCAGAAGAAGAATGAAGGGAGTAAAGACCATTATGAGGGCGGGTCGAAGAGATATAATAATTGGAGACAGGGTGGAGGACGTTCGTCCGCCCCAAATTCGAGAGTGAATAAGACGTACACTCAATCAATGCGATAGTATCATTATCTTGGATCGATTAAAAATCAACCTATCTTTGAGCCACCTCGAGATAACATTAAGCCTGGAAAAGGGAATCCTCGTAAGTACTATGATTACCATCAAGCTTCGGGTCACAATACGAACGATCGTAAGCAGTGTGAAAGATTTCATTGAAAGAAAAGTACAAGGTGGGGGCTTTAATTCAAGATGTACGCCGTAACTAATCAACAACAAGATAGAGGACTGCTCCTAAATTTCAACCAGCCAGCAAAGAAGTTATCACTCGGATACCGCAAGCAAGCATATGTGATAGATGTCATCATCGGGGTACTTCGGCAAGCTTGTTGAAAAGAAGCGCCGGTTACTTTGATTCGGTCATGTCGCAAGCGGGTACCCTCCCGAAGACTGATAGATCTTATCCGAGTACGGTAATCTCCTTTACTAATGAAGATTACCCTTCGGAAGTCATCGAATCGCACGAAGGATCATTAGTGCTGACTGCGCAAGTGGGTTCGGTGGATATGAAGCGGATGATGGTAGATAATGGATCTTCTGTAGATATCTTGTATGCCCACGCTTATCAAAGGATGAATCTGACGGGTGGAAGATGGAGGTAGGGCGGGAGGCTCCTCCGTATGGTTTTAGTAATGATCCAAATAAGGTGGTTGGGACCATTGAGCTACCTGGTCATCTTCTAACTACCCTCAACAGTAGAAATTATTTGCAAATTTTATGTCAGGCATGTAGATTCTCATTATAATGCTATTTTTTTGGAGGCTCTACTTTAATTGCTTTTACAAGTCAGAACATCAATACCTCATTTCAAAATCAAATTTCCTACGACTCATGGGGTTGGGGAGGTTAAAGGAGATTTGATCTCGCCGTAAGGTGTTACGTAAATGCTTGTGATCACTTTGAGTGGGGGTATCAAGGTAAGCACTATGGCGATAGAAATCGAGCCCTTCACCGAGAGTAGTTCCGAACCGCTGGTCATGCCAAATGAAGAAACAGAGGAGATAGAGCTCATCTCGCAAGGTGAACAAGATTTGAAAATAGGTTCGGTTTGCTTAAACCTCTCCTGACGAACCTCATGGAGCTCCTACGATGCTATGTTGATATCTTCGCGGGGAACCTTAAGATATGCCAGAGTAAGCAGGGATATTGTTGAGCACCGATTGAAGTAGACCTCGCAAAGAAACCCGTCCCCAGTAAGAGGAGGATATTTGCACCGAACGTCACCGATCATAGATGAAGAGATTACAAAACCGCTTGGCAAATGACTTCATCTTTGAGATTGATTACCCGCAGCGGATGGCAAATGTGGTGCCGGTCCGTAAACACAATGGTAAATGGCGAAGTCTGCATCGACGACTATACCGATCCGAACAAGGCTCATCCGGCGGATTTCTACCACGCCCCCACATTGATCAACTTATCGATGCCACTTCGGTATGCTTTATTAAGTTTTATGGATGCATTCTCCGGATATCATCGATCTCCATGTAAAGAGGATATACCAAGACGGCGCTCATTACGCATCGCTCGGTATATGCCTATAAGAAAATGACTTTCGGCTTTATCAATGCCGAGCCACATACCGCAGGATGATGAACCATGTCTTCGATATCATCAACAAGGTGAATGTTGAGGTGTATGTGGACGACATGATTGTCAAAAGCATGTTGGTGCATAAACATTTGGATGATTTAGAGGAATGCTTTCAGACAATTCGCCATCACAACTTGAGATTGAACCCCACTAAGTGCACCTTCGGTCTAGGGGCTGGCAAATTTTTGGGGTATCTTATCAGTCAAAGGGGAATTGAAGCCAATCCAGAGAAGATTCAAGCGATCCTGAGCATGAAGACTCCTCAATCATTTAAAGATGTTCAACATCTGACTGGAAGGATTGCAGCTTTGAGGAGGTTCATGTCCAAGTCTGCGGAAAGATGTTTGCCGTTTTTTGATACGTTGAAAGGGCCGAAGAATGCAAAGACGTTCCAATGGACTTCGGAGTGTGAGGACGCCTTTCAGAGCATTAAGTCCTACTTATCTTCGGCGCCTTTGTTGGTAAAGTCCGCTCCTGCTGAGCCTTTATATTTGTACTTGGCAGCTAGTTCGTTGGCGGTGGGAGCAGTTTTGGTGCGTGAAGTTGGGGGTAAGCAGCACCCGGTTTATTATGTAAGCCATGTCCTTCGGGATGCTGAAACAAGGTACCCAAACATTGAAAAGTTTGTTTTTGCTTTAATAACTGCTAATGAAAAGCTTAGGCAATACTTCCGTGGTAGATTGGTAATAGTCTATACAGATCACCTTTTTAAAGAAGATTATGGGCAAAACCGAGGTATCGGGAGACTAGCCGTGCGTGGACGATGGAGTTGTCCCAATTTTTTATTGAATATCATCCTCGAATCGCCATCAAAGCGCAAGCCTCACGATTTTGTGGTCGAGTGCTCGCTTTCAAGTCGATGAAGTTGTGACCGAGGTCAAGGATCCGACAGAGTCATTGTGTGTTCTTCAAAGGTAAAGAGAGTTCATGGACGCCAGATGCAGATGGGTCTTCTACTATAGACATCGCTGGAACGGGATTATTCTCGACGAGTCCGAGGGATTCAAGGTGCAACAGCCATCGATTTCAGCTTTAAAGTGACAAACAACGGTTTTAGTATGAAGCGGACTTGCAGGTTACGATTAAAGAAAGAGTCTTGAAGTGCAGAGAATAGTCATCTTCAAAGATTCTCGCTAGTCGTTAAGCAACTCTCTGGGGGAGTACGGCTCGAGGCCCGAGAATGATCAAGTATTTGCGTAAGCTGAAAGAACGGCTTGATTTCCAAATTCCCATGAAGTTTCAGTGGGGTCGAGCGTAATAATAATTCCATTGTCGATGCACTCTCCAAACTAGCCACTACGGATGTTAACGCCTTCGATGGGTCGGTTTTACTTAGAAATTTTGCAACATCCTAGTGTTCATCATGAAGCGGTGATGATGTGCGCCGACCGAACCAATCACCGTCGACTCCATACCGAGTATCCGCGAGATGGCGCCTTACCTTCAAATCGGATGCTAGCCAAGAAAATCAAGTACAAGAGTGCTAATTTTGTTCGATTGATGGGGATATTTTCCGGGGCCTTCTCGCCCCATTATCAAATGTTTGACTCCATCCGTTTCAATATGCTTCTCCGAGAAGACATAAAGGCATTTGTATGCACTATATGGTCGCTAAGTCATTAGCCTATAAAGTTCTTTCACCAAGGGTACTATTGGCCTACCATCTTCAAGGAAGCAAATCAATACGCCAAGAAGTGCGAGAGTGCCACCAACAAATTATCACCACATTACCACCGTAAGAGCTATACTCGATCTTATCTCCTATACCCTTCATTGTCTGGGGTTGATATATCGGGTCCGCTACTAAAAAGCAAAAGGTCAAGTCATTTTGTTATAGTTGCCATCGACTATATGACCAAATGGGTAGAAGAAAAAAAGCCACTTAGGTCAATAACTAACAGAGTGCTTGAAATTTTTGAAAGAGTCAAGAGTATTCCGCTTTGGAATTCCTAAGGTGGTAATATCGACAATGGACGCCGGCCAGGGATCGAAATTTGAAGCATTCTTGAAAGAACTGGGGTCCAAAGATGAAAAGACTTCAAGAGCTCATCCTCAATCAAACGGACAAAGTTAAAGTGACCAATGTAATCACCGAATGGAGATCAACCGCAGATTGACGGTTAAAGGCAGATGGCCGTAAGAGTCGCTAAGTATGCTATGGGCTTATCAAACTACTCCAAGGACTACAACGGGATTCACTTTTCAGATTGGCCTATGGCATCGATGCCTTAGTCCCAATTGAAATTGGATCTCCAAGTCTTCGAAAGTTAGTCAATTCAGAGATCTACAATGAAGAGAAGTGTCAAGGCCAATCTTGATTTGCTTGAAGAAGTCGAGAAACAAATTTTAATCAAATTGGCGACTTTATCAAATAAGAGTGGCTAAGCATTATAATAAGGGGTAAAGCTTCGCAGATTTGAAGTAGAGATTTTGTCCTCGAGAAGTCAAGCATCTACACCTCGTAATCTGGAAAAGTCGATGCCAAATTGGGAAAGACCGTACGAAATCATCAAGTGCCAAGCCGGGACTTATCGGTTGAAGACATTAGACGGGTCGATCAAGAATTAAAATACTTGCACGTCAAGCAGTGCTTAGGAAGTACTTTCAAGAGATTCAATGTCAAGACATCTAAGTCTCAGAATATTTACATTATCATCAATAAAAATTCTCTTTCTCAAACAAATTTTGTCTCTGTTGTTGCTCGCTCATTCATTATTAGGAGGTTCGGGAGGACTCACCACCATTCGATGGTAAATTTCTTTGGTAGTGGTCCTTATGAGTTTGTCAGCCCTTCGTGGTAGGCAAACGCTATTGGTGTTAGGAGGTTCGGGAGGACTCACGACCATTCGATGGTAGCCTCTTCTAAGTGTGGTCCTTATGAGTTTGTCGTGCCCTTTGTGGTAGGCAAACGCCATTGGTGTTAGGAGGTTCGGGAGGACTCGCTGACCATTCGATGGTAGCCTCTTCGACAGGTGGTCCTTAAGGCATTGTCAGGCCCTTCGTGGTAGGCAATTGTCGCCACTTAGACCTTGTCGCCCTTCGTGGTAGGCAAGTGTCATCCTTAAGGCATCATTGTCAGCCTTCTTCGTGGTAGGCAATTGTCGCCACTTAGACCTTATCGCTGCTTCCTTCGTGGTAGGCAAGTGTCATCCTTAAGCCATTGTCAGGCTGTCCTTCGTGGTAGACAAGTGTCATCCTTAAGGCATTGTCAGGCTCTTCGTGGTAGGCAATTATCGTCACTTAGACCTTGTCAGGCCCTTCGTGGTAGGCAAGTGTCATCCTTAAGGCATTGTCAGGCCCTTCGTGGTAGGCAAGTGTTGTCCTCCAAACTTCGTCAGGCCCTTCGTGGTAGATGACTGTCATCTTTTGGTTCTGTTAGGCCTTTCGAGGTAAACAAACTCCCGATGAAGCAGATTTGTCTCACACTTCGGTAACTGAATAAGTATCTCTTTACTTTATTACCTAAAATTTTTCTAAGTGTTGAGTTCGGAATGCCTCATTCTTTAACCTCACCTTATCTCATTATATTTACATGCTTAATTGTTAATTAATAATTTGAGTTAAATCCTTGAAGGGTTTTGTACATTTTTCCGTATGAATTAATATCAAGTATCGACAGGAAGTAAAAATGCAATCAAGTCATAAGGAGAAGATCACTTTTCATTAATATTTAATCTACTTAAAATATTAGAAAATAACAAAAATTTCTACAAATGTTCTTTAAATAAAACCAAGGAAAAAACAAAGTCGTCGCTTTGCAGTGCAAATGGCGTCTCGCTATCCAAGAGTCGAAAGCAAGGATGGATCTATGTCATCAGATCAACTTCTCCTTGCCACGACTTCTGCAGAGCTCGTAGCTTCAAAGATGTATCTTCATGATCTCTCCGTTGATTTCATCCGAGTTCCGATACTTTTCATGCATTTTTTTTGCGAAGATCATCGCTTAAGGAGGCCTAAGGTCCCAAGAGCCTTGAGTTCTTGATTTCTTCTTCGAGCTTCAAGCGATATTCATCTCGACGAGTTTCTTCCCGCCCCAACTTATGAATCGCCTTAGTTAAGAGCTTAGAATCACCTTTAGCTCATTGATCTTATCCATCCTTATTTCACCCTCCAACCAAGTCGACATTCATCTTGGACGATCTCCTCATACCGCGCTTTAGTCGACTTCAGCCTTTCCTCGAGGTCTTTACGCCTCCCTTGGCTTGGGCCACTTCTTTCCGAAGTCGTTCATTTGTATGAAAGACGCTTTCACGCTGGGTCCTTTCCCCGAGCCAAAGCAGACTTCAGATGGCGTTCTCCTTCTTCCTCAATGCCTCTTCTTTGATTCAAATTGAGGGACCTCGGACGTAGACGCCGAATACAAAATTCGCCCTATGCATGTTCAAGATTATTTGATCGGGCCAGGATGTATAAGTATGAAGATAAATATGGAAATAAAGGAGAGAATCATTTACTTTCGCCAAGTAGCTCATGCCTTCGCTAAGAAATCCTCGCTCGAATCGTTTCTAATCGATGATCATTGGTCTCACGAACGAAGGCCTCGAACAATTGAAAGGGGAAGTTGGCATTAAATCGAGGCCACATGGTTGGAGAGGCCATAGCGTCATGCTGAAATTCGGTGGTCGTTTGTCTTGGAGGAGAAGGCATAGGTTAATTACGAACCGACGAGGGATCCGCATGTATCGTTTCTGGAGAAAGAAATCGGGCGAGAGGGCTCGGGGTCGTCGAAGAAGGAGCAGAGGTTGAACCCTACCGGGTCATTCAAGGTTGTTTTTTTTCGGGATAATATGGGGTCGATTCACCAAATTTCAAAGATCGTGTTTGAATTCGGCTGGAATTATTGGGGAATGACCTTCAAGATAATGGAGCTCTTGAGTTCTTCTACGGTGAGTGGGGGTTATCTTTGATCTTAACTTTTTAACGCGAAGGACTTTCGCCCGATCTTGTAGAGGTATGTCAAACAGGCTCCTCTTAATTGGAGCTGATTCAGAAGGTGCGATAACAGGGTTGGGTGTAGGAGTTGCTTGTGGGATTGCTTCGGGAAGGATCTTTGGGTCACTTTCAGGAGTAGTTTCTCGTTGGATAGTTTTGGCTTTTTTGGCGGCTTTCTTCCTTCGGCGAGGTCTGAGGGTTTCTTCGGGAATGAGAGGCTCGTCAGCTTCAGGCTCATCGTTCTGATGGGAAATGGTTGGTGGATCAGAGACGGGGGGATCGGCTTGGGAAGACTCTTCGGTAGGAAGCTCTTCACTCGCCTCCGTAGTCCTCCCTGCCAAAAAGTCTCCCAGCTCTTTTACTTCCAAAGAAGTTGGTTTGATCAGAGACACTGCAAATAACCATATATTAAAACCCTTGTCACTTAAATACCTCAAAAAATTATATTACAGAGTTGTTCAAACTTACATTTGTGATCATACACCAGTTTGTTTGGTCGTAGTGTAAAACTCCATTCTTTTGGAGGAATCTTCTTCAGAAAAGTCTCCCATCTCCTTCACACGCCTTCTGAATATCTCCAAGTCAGCAGATATCCGATCCGAGATGGTCCAACTGGAAGAGAGAGATTTCGGTCCTTGCGACAAAGAACCATTTCTCGTGCCATCCCTTATTGCTCAAGGGTACTCATCGTGACCTCTTCTCAAATTTGGAGTTCTAAGAGGAGATTGTTTGCTCAAGATCTTAAAGCCTCGCTTCTGGATCTACCTACCGAGTAAGAGGGTGAAGAAAATGTCGACAGGGAGTAATCCCTAACTCACGGCGTAAGGCAATGAATGCCAAGATGTGGATGTAGGAATTGGGCACCAAATGAAATGAAAACCCACTCCTATGAACCCTAGGAGGGTAACAACAAAAGCGTGAAGGGCGATTTAATCCCTTTTCGAGAAAGGTAAATTTGATGACGACCCAACCATCCGGCCGTCACGGTACATTCGATCTTCGGGGAGCAGAGAGTCCTTATAAGATAATTATCCGGGATCCGATAACGAGTCCGGAGGGTACGATCTCGATTCCGTGACGATAGAGATGGAATGTTGGCATGAGGAAACCGCTCCCATCCTCAAGAAATCAAATTTGATTGGGGTTTGAACTCGAACCCTCTTGTTAGGGTTTGGGTTGGGAAACTGTATAGCAATGGAGTCACACGATGAGGAGAAGTCTGGCTCGAGCTCGCAGTCACCATTGTTGAAATTTTGTAAGACAGAGAAAGAAGTTCTGGGAAGGAGAAGAAAGCTCAAAATTTCAAATTGGTAGGTAAAACCGTCAAAATTGGTAAAACTTACCTTTTATATCGACTTTACACACAAGAATCGAGGGCGTACATTTAATTCACAAAGAATGATGGTAAATCGAAGAGGTATCGTATACGGCGGTTTTGGGTTTAAATATCTTAACCAAAGTGGACTTATGTCTATTGGGCCTCCCATTGCTGTCTCTGATATCGATTTGGACCAAATTAGTTGGGCCTCGGTAAGTTTCACCCTGAGTCTCTTGTGACTTATCATGATCCGTTATATCATGGGCCTATATTGTTTATAGTCTTCCATTAAACCCCTGCTTAATAAAAAGACTAGGGGCAATGTCAGCCATAATCCTTTTCCTTATCGGGGCTGCACTTAATGGGCTCCTCCTCGATTATATTACTTTTGTCCTATTAATCAATGATTCGGGCCCAATTACTTGATCATTTCGTTTGGGTTATCTCGGTTGGATCCCATTATATATGGGTCATTTCCTTTATTTGGGCTTAGTCATTAAATCACCATTATGTAAATTGTCACTTAACCCAACTTTGATTTAGAATCATTACACCAAATAATAGTTGATCATTATGTCTCGCCACCTTTCTCGCATTTACATTAATGAGGATGGGACTCGGATGATCGTATGGTGGCAAATATAGTGGTAAAGAAAGTGAGGAAGAGGCTACATACTTTCTACTTAAATGACCGGAGTGAGGAAAAGGTGTCGAGGTGATGGGTGGCACGATGGCCCGGATTGGAGACGATGGGGCTAGGATCACAACAAAAAGGGAGGTAAAGAACAAAATATAACAACACACGATCATATTTTTATTTTTCTCTCGAGGCATTAGACATTATTTTCCTCCATTGTTCATGATCGCTGACATCGATCTCAAATCGGAAATATCCCCTCACTAATCAAATTAATCAAGCTTTTAGTGTTTGATCATTGAATCTGTCTGCAAGGGATATCGAACGTTGCTTAGTGATTGGGACGTGGAGAAAGATCTTGGCGTTAACACTTATCATCATCCACTTGTTCAACATCATCATAAGGAGGAGGTTCCAAGATACATTTATTGCAAGAATGATCACCACCTGCATATTCATCGATTGTGTACACATAGAAAAGAAGTGCACTCCCCACGGCAGAAATAAGATAGAGAAATATGGAAGGTACAAGGCCGAAAAAGGGTAAAAAGTCGGAAACAAGGCCAAACATGATTGCGGTATAGAACATCCATATGGCTCATTTTGGCAACTCTCTGCGCCATGATTTTTCATGTCGGAGCAACCAGTGATGCACTAACAAGCCGTATAACAACCCAAATAAGCAGAGGCAAGCGAGAAGGATGAAAGCTACCAAGGCAGGGTAATCTCGACGGTATATTTGACAAAATATGGTAATACAAGTGGATGAAATGAGAATATTATAAGTATAGGCCGGATAATATTTCCATGGGCTTTGGCAGCATGGTGGCATTTTCCCTTGACAAAGGCACTGCACTTGTGTGTTGATGGTGGATGATCAGAACCGAATTGTTTCTGGGTTTTTCATACAATTATTATATATATATATATATATATATATATATATATATATATATATATATATGAAGGTGAAGGATTTTGAGAAAATTCCCAGAAGGAATCCAAAGAAGAAAGTAAAAGGCGAAAGTCATTGTGAATTGCTTAGAAAAGTCTTGCAAGGTTCCTTTCCGATTTGTTTTTATCTTAAGTGGGACCAAGTTAGGTGGAGTGGACCCCATCCTAAGAAACAAATGTTTTACTTACAAATTCTTTAGACATTGTACATTTTTCTTTGTTTCATATTTATTCCTAAAATACTTAGTAGTATTATTTATCAAAAAGATACTCTTTTAATGAAACAAATATTATTTTTTTGTTACAAACGAGACTGTCTTTGTAAAATGGAGGAAATGTTTCTTAAATTTCAGTATATAACCAATTTTATTTTTTGTGTATAATTTGTATCTATAGTTACTCAATTTTAAAAGGTTTTTGTTTTCTTTTTGAAGTACCATTATTGTTGGGAAGTATAATATAATTTTATAATTAAATATATCATTCATTAATATAATATATCTTAAAAACCAATTAAATAAAAAAAGAAATAAATTTACAAATAAGTCACACATAAATAAAAAAAGAAATTAACACACCTTACATAGAAAACAAACAAATTAATCTAAATAAAAATTGAAAGTAAGACATAAATGTCAGCTACCTAAATCATACTAACTACTAGCCTAACACCTCGGGACATTACAGTATGTTTATATATGAGTTTTAGACAGAAAAAATATATATATAAATTTTTTTTTAAAAAAATTATGTTATTTTTGAGTTTTTAATATAAAAAAATAAAAAATTAATTTTTTTTTTACATTTTTTAGTTTCAATGAAAAAAAAAATATCACTTTTATAAATTTACCCTTCTATTAATTATGACTATTGAACCATGAATAAAAATATGCAAGATAAATTTTATCAAAGAAAAAAAAAATTCCATAATCAAATACAAATATCCAAATAATTCCTGGGTGTGAACCAAAGTTTAGAAGGTGAAGTACTACAAGTGACAAGAAAACGGAAAAATAATTCTCAATTATTTGAATACCATTATCAGCAAACAAATTATGCTAAAAAAATAAGATAATATGTATATCTGATACTAGTAATAAATAAATTTGCAAATTCAGTTCAAACAACAAACAAAGAATACACACATATATATAAATAAATAAATATGTATGTACGTATATATAGTGAGAGATTCAAAAGAGAGATAATACCAAATCTTAGAGTTGGGATTTAGAAAGAGATCAAAGACGTAGCTTTTTCTTGACTTAAATTGGTTATTATCGGAGATTCGTAGAAGGTTTTCTCGAATCGCTACTCCACTAACTCAAATTAACTCGAAAAGATACAAAATTCGGTTGAACGAGGAATGTGAGAAGAGTTTTCAAGAACTCAAGAGAGACTCATTTCAACACTGCTCGGCAATACCATCCGCCTCGGAGGGATTTGTCATCTACGGTGATGCTTCGGGCAAAGGGTTGGATGTGTTCTCACGCAACATGGGAAAGTCATAGCTTTATGCCTCTCGACAACTCATGAGAGGAATTATCCTACTCATGATCTAGAGTTAACAATAATCGTTTTTGCACTAATGATTTGGAGACATTACTTGTATGGGGAGAAAGTGGAGATCTTTACATCATAAAAGCCTCAAATATTTCTTTACTCAAAAGGAACTCAACATGCGACAACGACGTTGGCTTGAATCTGCTGAAAGATTATGATCATACCATCCAATACCATCCTGGAAAAGCGAACGTGGTAATGGTGATCGCGTTGAGTAAGATCATATGCGCAGTGCGAGTGCGATATTGACAACGCAAGGCCCATTTTGTGTGACTTGCAATGGATGGAGATAGAGTTAAAGACTCTGGGGACCCATGTGATGATGGCGAATATATACTGAGTAGAAATCCGACTTTAATTGATAAAGTTAAAGCCGCCAAGCTACGGACACTAGAACTCGATGCGTGCATGAGGAAGAAAGTGCAAGAAGGTATTATCCAAAGCAGCAAATCGATGAAGAAGGAATACTTGAGTCAACTCCGCACTTTGTGTTCCTAACAGATTAAAGTATAGAATCATGATGGAGGCGCATAACACGCCGCTTGCAATCCATCTCGGGAGTACCAAAATGTATCGTGATCTTCGCCATACATTTTGGTAGAAAGAATATGAAGAGAGAGATAACGTTGTTTATCTCAAGGTGTCTAACTTGTCAACGAGTCGGCGCGAGCATCAAGTGCCAAAAGGTCCATTGCAACAACTTGAAATTCCGAATGGAAGTGGGAGCACATTACCATGGATTTCAAGCATCGGTCTTCCCAAGGTTTCTCAAGGCATAGATGCGATTTGGGTCATTGTTGATAGATTGACTAAGTCTCGCTCATTTCTTCTGATATCGAGAAACTTATACACTTGAACGCCTTGCTAGTATGTATATAAACGAGATTGTAAGATTGCATGGTATGCCAAAGATCTATAGTTTCCGATCGAGACCCAAGATTCACTTCAAGATTTTGGGTTAGTTTGCAAAAAGCTATGGGCACGAATTTACGATTTAGTTCGCATATCATCTTCGAACGGACGGACAATCGAGAGGGACTATTCAAACTCTTGAAGATTTATTAAGACTCGTGTGTCCTTGACTTCAAGGAAGTTGGGACAAGTTCTTACCATTGGTGGAGTTTTCATACAACAACAGCTTATCAAGCAAGTATTGGCATGGCTCCATTCGAGCGTTGTATGGAAAGAAAGTGTCGCTTCTCCGATATCTTTGGGATGAGGTGGGTAAAGCAATGTTGTTGGGACCGGAGTTGGTACGTATGACTACAAAAAAGATTCAAACGATCCGACAACGTATAAAAACCTCACAAGATCGACAAAAGAGTTATGTTGATCTTCATCGAAAGGACGTGAAATTCGATATTGGAGATCATGTGTTGTTGCGTGTTGCTCCATGGAAAGGAGTTACGAGATTCGGAAAGAGAGAAAAGCTCAATCCTCGATTCATTGGCCCATTTTTAATCCTCGAACGAGTAGGAACTGTGGCCTATAGACTCGCTTTACCGCCAAGTATGTCTCGTGTTCATAATGTTTTTCACATATCTATGTTACGTAAATATGGGAAAGACCCGAACCACATTATTGAGTTAGAACCGGACGAAATAGCGGAAGATTTAACACATGAGGAGGTTCCTGTTAAAATCTTGGATAAAAAGGAGCATATTCTACGCTCCAAGGTAATACCTCAAGTCAAAGTTTTGTGGAGGAACCACGATGTTGAGGAAATGACCTGGGAGTTAGAATCTAAAATGAAATCAAGGTATCCTTACCTCTTCGACATACCAGGTACGTACCCTAATTTTGAGGGCGAAATTTCATAAGAAGGGGAGGTTGTAAGACCCCAACTTTTTTTTTAATAAAGATTATTTTTTCTATAAATATCATTTTTGAATATTAGAGAATGAATTTGATATAATGTTATAGTTGTGGGTAATATTTATAAATTTTGCTAAGTATACAAGTTGTTATAAAATATTCGATTGGTCGGGGAATATTCTTTTTATCGGGAATATTCGTACAACGACACATGTGACACCCCCAAAATAGGTCTACATCCCCCATTCTGAGTTGTCAATACACAGTGCATGTAAACAACTACAACTTTATTATTACAATAGTAAAAGCTGTGAGTTTAAATACGAGATATTGCCATCTGCATAATATCCACATACAAATAAATCCTCATCATAATTATGGATACATTATTTTACAACAATGGTGAGGACTACTAAACAACTCTCCTAGAACTTTCATTCCATACCCACTAAATATTGCTATATTCTCGCCTCCACGAGAAGAAAAATGGAACAAAAAGGAAAAGGGTGAGCTCACTAGCTTTCAAAAAGAATATTATGACTAAGATAATATACAACAAAATTATCGTTAGTCTTCAACAGGAAAAATATAATAGAATACAATAGACAACAAGTTTTAAATCAATATTCGCAATGAAATAATAATTCATTAGAAGAATTAAGTAGAGAATGCAAACTACTATCTTCTATGTATGAATTTTAAAGTTCATCGTCTATTTTTATCCTCGTAGCATCAATCAATATATATCCGGGATCAAATATTCATCCTTTCACTACAGCCAAGCAAGGACATTCACCAAATTGGTCATGTTCATCTAAACACTGCTCATCTTTTTGCACTACGGGCCAAAGATATTCATCGAAATCATTCATCTTTTGCACTACGGCCAAAGATATTCATCATAAATCATTCATCTTTGCACTACATGTGCCAAAGATATTCAATAATATCATCATTTAAGACCGAGGATGATGAAAATATTTTTTAAAAAACGAATCCAAAGAAACAAAATGACAAGGATTAAGGATTAAGGATTCGTACTTTGTTTTATCCACGTCCAAAAATACCTCAAAAATAATTATAGTGGTGTAAAATTCAAGAATGATCAAAAATGGATACAATCAAAGCTAGTATCCGAATAGATATTTTGGACGAAAAAGAAAAATTTTATTTTTCGATGAATAAAGGCTTAGTATTCGTGAATAAGACCATATACGTGAATAAATACCAGATATCGTGAATAAATAATCCCGACACCAAAAAAGTTCCAAATTTGATAAAACTTCAGATCAATATTTCAAATAATGATATTGAAGAAATAATATCATTACGAAAAAAATAATATCCCTTACCTCGAAAGATCAAGATTTAACCTGGAATAATTTGGATATGTACTATATCTTGAACTTTCACCGAGATATAGCAATACTCAAAGTATACTCAAAATACTCACAAGAATACGCCGATAATATAGAGAGAAAACTTCAGATTTACGGTGTGATTTTCAATTCTAACCCAAGACCTATTTATTTATAAATTGCTTAAACACCAAAAGCGAAAAATTTAATAAAATATTAATATTTATAAAAATATTATACGTATTCTTTGAAATCTGAATCTCAAAGAATTCACACATGCCAAGCTTCTAGAAGAAAATAAAAAAACGTTTTCTAATTTAAAATAATTTAAACTTCCAAAATTAATTATTTTGAGCTTCTAACTTCAATAATTCACAATAAATAGTCCTTTTATCAGAAAATTTGAATTTCAAGCGTGTTTTATAGGAAATCCAATTCTCTACAATTTTGCGTAAGAAAGTTTTCTAAATTCCCAATGTAAATTGACCAAATCCATAAACGGGTAATTTTAGAAATTTATAATCAAATTTCAATAATAAATGGGGTCCACCGACATGTTTAACATGTTTTAAACATTTATTGCAACAAAAATACTCTTCCTCCTCAGATACTCATATATCCCACATTCGTTGTAAAAATATCACCATTATTATATTATTAAAATATAATAATATATATTTAAATGAATTATTTTATCGTAAAAAGATAAAATTTCAATTTTAATAATTGTCACATTAAAATTTTCTCCATCTATATCCACATAAAATCAATATTTTCCTCATCATATGAATCAATAATTAATTATTCACAAATAATATTACGTAATCACAATATTGACAACCAGTGCGGTTCCTGGGAAAGAGGGGCTTCCAATAAGAATTTCTCCTTACTGGCACGCAATTAGGTGACCAAACCTCTCCTTAGACAAAACTTTCTAGACATTGCCAATAATGTTATCTAATAATATTATTCAGATAATATGAATTATTGTTTCGACAATGAAAAATACTTGTGTAATGACAATTATTAAAACAACAACAAATATAAAATATCAACGCAAAGAATTATTGAATCAATAAAATAAAACACCGAATAAAGAATTATCGTAACCATTATTGAGTAGTGCCTTCTTCACGTAAGAGTCAATAATTGGTGCAATACCGTATCTTCTGCTCAACAACGCCAGACATCGTGTTTTAACCAATCGGTATTCCAACGATTAAAATCTGGTAACAACTACGCCATTATTTTTAAACAACTTATATTTGTCATTTTCTTCCTCCAATCGCTTTTTCGTTATGGGGCCCATTACATGGTTGCTACCATGTCGTCATTTAATATTCCCGACGATCTGAATATATTCCACGACCAAACGAATATTCCCAACAATAATGAATATTTTATAACCACTTGCTTATTTTGAAATATTTAAGCGTTTTTTAAATTCATCCACATTAATCACATCAACCTTTACTATTTCAAAATAATAATTAGAGGAAATTAAATTTCATTTATTAATTATTTGGGATCTTACAACCTCCCTCCTTATGAAATTTCGTCCTCGAAATTGACGTGACGATACTGGTGTTTGAAAAGATGAGGATACCTCGCTTTCATTTCCGCTTTCCAACTCCCAGGTCATTTCCTATATAGCATGGTTTCTCCACAAGACTTTAACTTGTGGTATGACCTTCGTCGTGTAGGACATGCTCCTTCCTATCCAAGATCTTGACAATACCTCCTCATACGTTTAGTCTTGGTATCTCGTCCGGCTTCTAACTCAATAACATGGTTGGTCTTTCACATATTTACGAAATACACGGATATGTGAAATACATTATGAACACGAGACATACTTGGAGGTAACGCGAGTCTATAGGCTACATTTCCTACTCGGTCAAGAATTTGAAATGGACCAATAAATCGTGGATTGAGCTTTCTCTTCCCAAATCTTGTAACTCCCTTCCATGGAGCAACTCATGACAATACATGATCCCTATACTAAATTCCACGTCCTTTCGATGAAGATCCGAATAACTCTTTTGTCGATCTTGTGCCGTTTGTATACGTTGTCGAATAATTTGGATCTTTTCTAGATATATACGTCTTAACTCGGGTCCCAACAATGTTGCTTCACCCACCTCATCCCAACATATTGGAGAGCGACACTTTCGTCCATATAATGCTTCAAATGGAGCCACACTTATACTTGCCTGATAACTGTTGTTGTAGGAGAATTCCACCAATGGTAAATACTTATCCCAACTCCCTTTGAAATCTAGGACACAGAGTCTTAATAGATCTTCAAGAGTTTGAATAGTCCTCTCTGATTGTCCGTCCGTTTGAGGATGGTATGCTGAACTGAATCTTAAATCCGTACCCATAGCTTTTTGCAAGCTAACCCAAAATCTTGAAGTGAATCTTGGGTCACGATCCAAAAACTATGGATCTTTGGCATGCCATGCAATCTCACAATCTCATTTACGTACATTTGAGCAAGATGTTCAAGGAATAAGTCTCCGTATTGGCAAGAAATGAAAGCGACTTGGTTAATCTATCAACAATAACCCAAATAGCATTTATGCCTTGAGAAACCGTGGAAGTCCCGTGAACGAAATCCATGGTAATGTGTTCCCACTTCCATTTCGGAATCTCAAGTGGTTGCAATGGTCCCTTAGGCACTTGATGCTCGCTTTACACGTTGACAAGTTAAACATGTTGAGATAAACTTTGCAATCTCTCTTTCATATTGTTCCACCAAAATGTATGTCAAGATCACGATACATTTTAGTACTTCCGGATGGATTACAAATGGTGTATTGTGTGCCTCCATCATAATCTTGTATTTTAAATCGAAATCGTTAGAACACAAAGTCCGGAGTGGACTCAAGTATTCCTTCTTCATCAATTCTCGCTTTGAATAGCTCCTTCTTGTACTTTCTTCTTCATATGCATCACTCAAGCCTGGGTGGCTTGAGCAACCTTAACTTTTTTCTATTAAAGTTGGCTCTGTCGTATATTTGACATCATCGCACTTTTCGTTCTCGCATATGATCTTCTACTCAACGCGTCATTACCACCACGCTCGCTTTTCCGTGGATGGTATTGAATAGTGTGGTCGTAGTCTTTCAATAGCTCGAGCCAACGTCATTGCCGCGTGTTAAGTTCTTTTTGAGTGAAGAAATATTTAAGGCTTTTATGGTCCGAATATATCTCCACTTTCTCTATATAGATAGTGCCTCCGGATCTTTAAGCAGCAAAACGATTTGCTAACTCTAGATCATGAGTAGGATAATTCCTCTCATATTCTTTAAGTTGTCGCGAGGCATAGGCTATGACTTTCCCACGCTTGCATGAGAACACATCCTAACCCTTTGCCCGAAGCATCATTTGTGAATAACAAATCCATCCAACCAGGATGGTATTGTTAGAAACAGTCTTAAAATAAGTCTCCTTTTAAGCTCTTGGAAACTCTTCTCGCACTCTTCGCTCCAAACGAATTTTGTATCCTTCCGAGTTAGATGAGTTAGCGGAGTAGCGATTCGAGAAAACCCTTCCACGAATCTCCGATAATAACCAATTTAAGCCCAAAAAAGCTACGTTCTTGATCCACCGACTTGGTTGCTCCCACTTTGTATTGCTTCAATCTTGGCCGTCAATGATACTCCATGTTTTGACACCGTATGCCCAAGAAATGATACTTCCTCGAGCGAACTAGCATTTCTTTAACTTGGCATAAAGCTTGTTTTCACGAAGCCTTTGGAGTACCAAATTTCAAATGGTGCTCATGATCTTCACTACTTTTGGAATATATGAGGATGTCATCAATAAAGACAACAACGAATCCGATCCAAATACTTTTTGAATACTCGGTTCATCATATCCATGAAAGCCGCAGGAGCATTAGTCAATCCGAAAGACATAACTAAGAATTCATAATGCCCGCATCGAGTTCTAAAGGCGCTTTGGAATATCCTCGCCTCTAATCTTCACCGATGATATCCGAATCGAAGATCGATTTTTGAAAAGAATTGTGCTCCTTGCAGAATCGGTCAAACAAGTCATCAATACGAGGTAGAGGATACCTATTCTTGATAGTGACATGGTTCAATTCCGATAGTCGATACAAAGTCGCATACTCCCGTCTTTCTTCTTTACAAATAAAAACAGAGCACCCCAGGAGATGTACTTGGGGCGAATGAAACCAATGTCCAACAACTCACGTAGTTGGACCTTTAACTCTCAAGTTCAATAGGAGCCATTCGATATGGGGTTTTAGAAATGGGCTTTGTACGGTTCAAGGTCAATAAAGAATTCAACTTCACGTTACGGGGGTAGACCAGGGAAGTTCTTCGAAATACGTCGGAAAGTTAATAACAACAGAATATTATTCAATTTTGACGTGTCTTTATTCAAATCCATAACATGGGCTAAAGAAAGCTTGACATCCATTTTTAATAAACGAATAGCTTTATGATTAGATATGACGGTGATTGATTTTAATGGTTTAGTTGCTTGAATTGAACAACAAAGTTGTTTAGGAATATGAAAGCTAACAACCTTACAAAAAAACAATCAATTTTGGCATGATGAGTAGTTAACCAATCAATCCCTAAAATCACATCAAAAGCAAGTATCTTTAAAGAGATAAGGTCAACAGTAAATAAAGGGTGCCAACATGGATTAGACAAGATTTATAAACGAAGTGGATGTGATTAAAGTTTCTCTAACGGAGTTTCCACGAGATAGGTCAAAGTCTAATTTCTCCTGAGTCAAGTTTAAACGTTGAGCACAAGCGGAGAGATAAATGAATGGGTAGCAAGACCTAGATTCAGTAAAAGTATAAACTTCACAAGAATTTATAAATAGCTTACCCGTGATCACCTCGTTTGGGTTCTCGCATTTTGACCGGATCCACAACAAACGCTTCTTCCAGAACCGCTGACTTTGACTTTTACGGGACGATCTTTTGAGTCACCGTCCCATTGAACTAGGTTTCGCTCTGCGTGCAATTTCGAGCGATATGTCCTTCCTTTCCACAATTATAGCATACCCGAATCTACTGTGGGCGGTTTGGTGATATGTCCTCTTTTCGCATTTATAGCATATGATGGGTGGTCGTTCTCCTCCTCTTGGAACCGATTCTTTCTTTGCAGCCTGCTGTCGTCTTCACATGGTCGTTGTTGAATCTCCTCTTTTAAAATCTCCTCCGACTCGCTTCTTCTATTTTCATGGCCATGATTACCACCAGAGTGGTTACCATTTTGTCTGCCTTTTTCTTTCTCCACCGATTATTGTTGTTTTGTTGATCGCTATCTCCAAAGATGATCCTGATTGTGGTACCTCGGTTGGTAGTACTCGTTATCTCGCTTCTAACAATTGAGCCTCATTAACAACATCCTGAATAGAGAAAATTTATGAGAGATGAGATCTTGACGTATCTGGGTTTTCAAACCTCTCGAAACATCCGCGTCATACGTTCCTCATTCTCCACCAAATGAGGTGCAAACACAGATAACTCTGCAATTTCGCCTCGTCTTTGAGACACCGTGTTGTTGTTGCTCGATCTAATAAACTCCACTTCCTTCATATAGATGAACACTTTCGGAAAGTATTTGTCATTAAATAGTTTCTGAAACGTCTCCCAAGAAGACATCTTTGCCTTACGGTGGATGGATGGGTACGCTCACGAGACTCCCACCATGAGTCTGCCTTTCCATGCACGGAACATAAAAGGTGGCGAATGGAACCTTCTGTTCTCTGTGCATCCCAAGACATCGAATATCTTGGTAATTTGCTTGACCCATGTTTCGCCATGATCGGATCTGGCTTTCCCTTAAATTCTAGTGGTCCCAACTCTTTGAATCTTGCAAATGTGACAACCCGTGAATTGCTATCATTTCTCCTATGTTTTGAACACGAGTCTCCTCGTGCGATTTTGCATGAACCGTAAAAAGCTTCTAAATATCCCTCGTTCATCATCTGCTTTCGGTGGTGTTGTTCACGGGAGGAACATTGCCACTGTTGCCGCGTTCTCTCATTGGTGAGTATAAAGCGTCTCCACTGGTCTCATTTCCATTGTTAATATTCTCAATCGACATTCTCAAATCTTGTCCATAAAACAAGGGTTAATTAAGGAAATCAATATATCACATAATATCCCTATATCTTGACCAACTATCATATAAGCTTAGGTAGGACACCTTTAGCGAAGGATTTACTCGTCTCTCTCCTCCTGTTCTATTCCCGATCTCCGGGAGATCATATCCCTAAGCTACGATACCAACCGTGACACCCCCAAAATAGGTCTACATCCCCATTCTCGAGTTGTCAATACACGCATGCAAAACAACTACAACTTTATTATTACAATAGTAAAGCGTGAGTTTAAATACGAGATATTGCCATCTGAGATAATATCCACATACAAATAAATCCTCATCATAATTATGGATACATTATATTAAAACAATGGTGAGGACTACTAAACAACTCTCCCTAGAACTTTCATTCCATACCCCAGGCTAAATCTTTGCTATATTCTCGCCTCCACGAGAAGAAAAATGGAACAAAAAGGAAAAGGGTGAGCTCGACTAGCCCAAGAAGAATATTATGACTAAGATAATATACAACAAAATTATCGTTAGTCTTCAACAGGAAAAATATAATAGAATACAATAGACAAGTTTTAAATCAATATTAGCGGCGAAATAATAATTCATTAGAAGAATTAAGTAGAGAATGCAAACTACTATCTTACATGTATGAATTTTAAAGTTCATCGTCTATTTTTATCCCCAGTAGTATCAATCAATATATATCCGGGATCAAATATTCATCCTTTCACTACTGAGTGAGGACATTCACCAAATTGGTCATGTTCATCTAAACACTGTTCATCTTTGCACTACGGGCCAAAGATATTCATCGAAATCATTCATCTTTTACCTTCTGAGCCAAAAGATATTCATCGAAATCATTCATCTTTGCCTTTCTTGGCCAAAGATATTCATCATAAATCATTCATCTTTTGCCTTTACAGCCAAAGATATTCATCATAAATCATTCATCTTTGCCTTTCGAAACCCAAAGATATTCAATAATATCATCATTTAAGACCGAGGATGATGAAAAAATATTTTTAAAGAAAGCGAATCCAATGAAACAAAATGACAAGGATTAAGGATTAAGGATTAGTACTTTGTTTTATCCACGTCCAAAAATACCTCAAAAATAATTATAGTGGTGTAAAATTCAAGAATGATCAAAACATGGATACAATCAAAGCTAGTATCCGAATAGATATTTTGGACGAAAAGAAAAATTTTATTTTTCGATGAATAAAGGTCGATTAAATGAATAGTACCATATACGTGAATAGTCCGTATATCGTGAATAGTAATCCACACACCAAAAGTTCCAAATTTGATAAAAACTTCAGATCAATATTTCAAAGATAATGATATTGAAGAAATAATATCATTACGAAAAAAAATAATATCCCTTACCTCGAAAGATCGATCTTAACCTGGAATCTTCGGATATAGACTATATCTTGAACTTTCACCGTATATAGCAATACTCAAAGTATACTCAAAATACTCACAAGAATAAACTCGATAATATAGAGAGAAAACTTGAGTTTACGGTGTGATTTTCAATTCTAACCCAAGAGCACTTTATTTATAGAAATTGCTGTAACAACAAAAAGCGAAAAAATTTAATAAAATATTAATATTTATAAAAATATTATCGTATTCTTTGAAATCTGAATCTCAACAATTCACACATGCCAAGCTTCTAGAAGAAAATAAAAAAAAACGTTTTCTAATTTAAAATAATTTAAACTTCCAAAATTAATTATTTGAGACTTGAACTTCAATAATTCACAATAAATAGCCCTTTTATCAGAAAATTTGAATTTCATGAGTTTTTATAGGAAATCCAATTCTCTACAACTTTGCGTAAGAAAGTTTTTCTAAATTCCCAACAGAAATTGACCGAAATCCATAAACGGGTAATTTTAGAGGCTATAATCAAATTTCAGTCAATAAATGGGGTCCACCGACATGTTTAACATGTTTTAAACATTTATTGCAACAAAAATACTCTTCCTCCTCAGTATACTCATATATCCCACATTCGTTGTAAAAATATCACCATTATTATATTATTAAAATATAATAATATATATTTAAATGAATTATTTTATCAGAAAAAGATAAAATTTCAATTTTTAATAATTGTCACATTAAAAATTTTCTCCATCTATATCCACATAAAATCAATATTTTCCTCATCATATGAATCAATAATTAATTATTCACAAATATTATAATCACAATATCGATGATATTGTGACCTCCTGCGGTTCAAGGAAGGGGCTTTCAATAAAATTTCTCTCACTACTTGGCCAAGCAATTAGGTGACCAAACCTCTCCTTAGACAAAACTTTCTAGACATTGCCAATAATGTTATCTAATAATATTATTCAGATAATATGAATTATTGTTTCGACAATGAAAAATACTGTGTAATGACAATTATTAAAACAACAGCAATATAAAATATCAACGCAGCAATTATTGAATCAATAAAATAAAACACCGAACGAGTAATTCATCAGAACCATTATTGAGTAGTGCCTTCTTACGTAAGAGTCAATAATTGGTGCAATACTGGTGTCTTCTGCTTCAACAACGCGTATTCATCGTGTTTTTAACCACCGGTATTCCAACGATTATAAATCGGTAACAACTACGCCCATTATTTTTAAACAACTTATATTTGTCATTTTCTTCCTCCAATCGCTTTTTCGTTATGGGGCCCACACATGGTTGCTTGTGGTCGTCACGAATATTCCCAACAGATCTGAATATTCCACGACCAAACGAATATTCCCGACAATAATGAATATTTTATAACCACTTGCTTATTTTGAAATATTTGCGTATTTTACCCGTAACTATCCACATTAATCACATCAACCCTTACTATTTCAAAATAATAATTAGAGGAAATTAAATTTCATTTATTAATTATTTGGGATCTTACAACACAAGCATTGGTGGACCCCACAATGGAATTATTGTCGGATTGAAAAAATGACAAAAATATTTTATAAATAACGACGGAGGTGTTATTGTTAAAACTATTGAACTACCCGATAGTAAAAAAATGCGATGTCGTGTGGTTGTATAAAGTAATACCAGTATTGATTATTGATGCTTACGTGTGAAGTCACTCAATTATACTCAATTATTGCTACAGTAATTGCTGCATCATATCTCTCATATTATTGATTCGATTATTGTCACAGTATCATCTACATTATATGTTATATTATTAAATCAATAATTGAGACGACAAAGTTATTCATATTTTTAAATTGTAATATTTACAATGTCTAGAAGTTCTACCAAGGAGAGGTTTGATCACCTAATTGCGCGCCAATAGGGAGAAATCCTTATTGGAAAGCCCCTCTTTCACGGAACAACTTTGGTTGCTAAATATTATGAGTTATAATATTAATGATGAATAAGTTCGTGTTGATTAAAGATGAATTTGATAGTTTCATTGTGTGTTGGGATTATTTGTGTTAGTAGAAATCGACACATCTATTCCGATGATAATTGATGTCCGGAGGTTATATTATTCAATCGGGTATTCGGGGAACTTTTCGTGTCGGAGTACTATTCATGAGTTACTATTCACGAGTTACTATTCACCCGATTACTATTCACTCCAGTATTGTGCATTCGGGTATTTGGTTACAATTTTTTTCAATGAAGAGATGTACTAATTTTTCGAATCAATTGGTTGAAGTTATATTAGTGAATCAATATGGACCGTTGGTGGAAAGTTATAATAGTGAATCAATATGGATCATTGGTTTAAAGTTTTAATAAGAAATCAAGATGGACCGCCGCTTTAAGTTTTAATAAAGAAATCAATCTAAACCGTCTGCTTAAAAGTAAATCAATCTGGACCGCTCAGAATTAGTTACTATTCAATCCATTCTTCTATAAATAGAAGCTCATTCCTTCATTATTTCTTATGAATTCACCGAAACTCTAGAGAGAAAATTATAGAGAGAAAGAAGAAGAGTATTACCTTACTTGATGATTGATATCCGGTGTCTTTTACGGTAAGGGTGTTATTCTTTCTTATTCATGAAGAGAACTTCGTTATTCCATTCTTTATTATTCTCATTGGAATAACTTTTGTATATCTGGCGTACCACCCTATACTTGGTGAAATCCTTATATTATTCCATTCTTTATTATTCATTTGGAATATCCTCGTCTATACGCTTTGTGGGACTGATTCCGCTTTATTATTCTTCCGTTGGAATAACTCAGTATACGTGGACTCCCTATACTTGGTGAAATCTTTATGTTATTCCATTCTTTATTATTACATTGGAATATCCTCATGCATGCGTTTCTGTGGGACTGAATTCCGTCTTTATTATTCATTGGAATAACTCAGATCGCTTACTCTCTATACTTGGTGAAATCCTTATGCTTTATTCCATTCTTTATTATTACATTGGAATATCCCGTCTACATGCGTTTTATGCCGACCGGTTCCGTGTTATTATTCTGTTGGAATAACCTGCATGTGTTATCTATCATATGCCTGGTGATTTATTTTGTTATTCCATTCCTTATTATACTCAGGTTGGTTAAAGTTTTGACTTCTATACTCCATGAAATTAGTGGAATATCCTTGATATTTGCGCTTCATCCAAGATATCTTTTCATGAAAATATTCTTCCGAGCATTCTTGAATTTTACTCTCTGCAAAAGAAGTATCATGTTGACAATTTGGGCGTTATTAGTTCTGGATAAACTAATTCTTGAACTTGTTTTATTGAATTCTTATATCATTGTCATCATCCTCATGTTTATATTTTTAAAGTCATCTCGTGGCATGTAGTGAATAGATGGACTTGGTATGATTATGACCGAGGATTATTCGATATAATCATGGTAGTAATGTTACAAATGATGTGGTAAAAGTCCTCATTGGCCCGTGTGGTGCATTGATGGATGATTGTTGGCATGATCATGACCATTGATGAATACACGAAAATCTTTGGCCGTAGTGTATGGATAATTTGTGGTCGTGACCACTAATGAATATCCTCGGCGTAGTGCGGGGATGATGTGGATTATTTATTGTCGTGAGTCTCAAATGATAAAAGTGATGAAAACTTTTAAATCATAAAAGATAGTAGATTTTATTCTCTACTTGACTCTTTTAATGGATTGCTTATTCCACCGCAGCTTAAACTTGTTGTCTATTGTATTTTATCGGTTTAACATTGTTAAAGGCTAATGATAATTTATCCTGCATTATCTTAGTCATAATATTTCTTCTTTGGGCTAGTTGAGCTCACCCTTTCTTTCACCGTTTTCTCTCGTGAAATGAGAACGTAGCGAGGGGACTAGTCGGGGAGCGGAGTGATGGTCCGGATGATAGTATTAGTAGTCCTCACTATTCTCATTAAATAAAGTGACAATAAATGTAATGAGGACTTATTACGAGAGTGGATATTGTCTAGAAGACAATATTTGTATTAAAACTCACAACTTTCTTGTTGTATATTAAAGATTGTATTTGTATTCTGCACCATGTATCTGGCGACCCAAGATGGGTGATGTATACCTATTTTGGGGGCGTCACAATTGGTATCAGAGCTTAGGTTTATTTGTTAGTATGACCTACCTAAGTTTATTTGTTATTTAATTGGTCGGTCAGAGTATAGGGTTAATATGTGATATGTTATGTGACGCCCCCAAAATAGGTATACATCACCCATTCTGAGTTGTCAATACATGGTACAGAAATAACTACAACTTTATTAATACAATATAAAAACTGTAAGTTTAAATACAAATATTATCATCTAGACAATATCCATACCCAACTAAGTCCTCATCACAATTATTAATACATTATTTTATAACACCTGTTCATCTTTGCACTACGGGCCAAAGATAGTCATCATAAAATCATTAATCTTTGCACTACAGGCCAAAGATATTCAATTATATCATCATTTAGGACTGAGGATGATGAAAAATATTTTAAAGAAAACGAATCCAGTGAAACAAAAGAATAAATATTAAGGATTCGTATCTCAGTTTATACATGTCCAAAAATACCTCATAAATAATCATAGTGGAGTAAAATTCAAGAATGATCAAAACATGGATACAATCAAAGCTAGTACCAATAATAGATATTTTGGACGAAAAGAAAAAAATTTATTTTTCGATGAATAGTGTTGTATTAAATGAATAATGTCGATACGTGAATAGTAACAATCGACAAAAAGTTCTAAATTTGATTAAAAGTTCAAACCAATATTTCTAAGATAATGATATTGAAGAAAATAATATCATTTAAAAAAAAATAACATCCCTTACCTCGTAAAGATAATACTTCTAGTTGAAACACCAGATATAGGCTATGACTTGAACTTGCACCGTATAGCAACACTCAAAGTATTAAAATACTCACAAGAATACACTCAATATATCGAGGGAGAAAGAGAGAAAACTTGAGTTTTGAGTGTGATTTTCAATTCTAACCTAAGACCCTATTTATGTAAAAATGCTTAGAACACCAAAGCAGAAAATTTAATATAATATTAATATATAAATAAAATTTTCTATGCCAACCTTAGACTTCTGAATTCAGAAACTTAGCATGTGTTTAATGAGGCTCACAACATATAAAAAACGTTTTTATTAAAAAATATATTTAAAACTTCAAAAATTAATTATTTCGGAACCTCGGAACTTCAATAATTCACAATAAATAGCCCTTTTTTCAGAAAAATTCGAACCTCATATCTTTTTCATAGGAAATTTCATTCTCTACAACTTTGCAGAAGAAAATTTTTCCAAATTCCAAACAAAAATTGACTGAAATTCACAAACGGACGATTTTACAAGCTATAATCAAATTTCAGTCAAGAAATGGGGTCCACCGACATGAAAAAGATGTTTTAAACATTTTTAGTAACAAAAATACTCCTCCTCCACATATACTCATATATCCCACATTCATCGTAAAAATATCATCATTATTATATTATTAAAATATAATAATATATTTAAATAAATTATTTTATCAGAAAAAGATAAAATATTAATTTTCAACAATTGTACATTAAAAATTTTCTCCAACTATATCCACATAAAATCAATATTTTCTTCATCATATAAATCAATAATTAATTATTCACCAATAATATTACAGAATCACAATACTGACAACCAGGCAGTTCCTAGGATAAAGGGGCTTTCTAATAAGGATTCCTCCTTACTGGCGCGCAATTAGATGACATAACCTCTCCTTAGACAGAACTTTCTAGATATTGCCAATATTATTATCTAATTATATTATTCAAATAATATGAATTATTGATCCGATAATGGGAAATACTGTGTAATGACAATTATTGAAACAACAATAATATAAAATATCCACGCAACAATTATTGAATCAATTAAAATAAAATCTTTGAATAAGAATTCATCGTAACAATTATTGAGTAGTGTCTTCTTCACGTAAGAATCAATAATTGGTGCGATACCACGTCTTCTTGTGTTTTAACCAATTTAGTATTTTAAAAGTATTAATCTTGAATAACTACGCCGTTATTTATAAACAACTTATACTTGTCATTTTCTTCATCCAATCGCTTTTCATTATGGGGCCCACACAAGGCTGCGTCGTCATACGAATATTCCCCGACAGTAAGAATATTCCACGACCAAACAAATATTTTATAACCACTTTCTTATTTGAAATATTTGCGTATTTTACCCATAACTATCCACATTAATCAAATCAACCCTTACTATTTCAAAATAATAAATAGAGAAAATTTAATTTCATTAATAATAAGTTGGGGTCTTCTGACAACCCTCTCTTATGAAATTTCGTCCTCGAAATTGACGTGACGTACCTGGTGTTTCGAAAAGGTGAGGATACCTCGCTTTCATTTCCGTTTCCAACTCCCAGGTCATTTCCTCTATAGCATGGTTCCTCCACAAAACTTTAACTTGTGGTATGACCTTCGTGTGTAGGACATGCTCCTTTCTATCCAAGATCTTGACAGGTACCTCCTCATACGTTAAGTCTTCGGCTATCTCATCCGGTTCTAACTTAATAACGTGGTTCGGGTCTTTCACATATTTACGAAGCACAGATATGTGAAAAACATTATGAACACGAGACATACTTGGAGGTAACGCGAGTCTATAGGCTACATTTTCTACTCGGTCAAGAATTTGAAATGGACCAATAAATCATGGATTGAGCTTTCCTCGTTTCCCAAATCTTATAACTCCCTTCCATGGGCTACACGCAACAATACGTGATCCCCAATACTAAATTCCACGTCCTTTCGATGAAGATCCGCATAACTCTTTTATTGATCCTGTGCCGTTTGTATACGTTGTCGAATCATTTGGATCTTTTCCGTAGTCATACGTACCAACACGGGTCCCAACAATGTTGCTTCACCCACCTCATCCCAACATATTAGAGAGCGACACTTTCGTCCATATAATGCTTCAAATGGAGCCACACCTATACTTGCACGATAATCATCTGTTGTTGTAGGAGAATTCCACCAATGGTAAATACTTATCCCAACCGCCCTTGAAGTCAGGACACGAGTCTTAACAGATCTTCAAGAGTTTAAATAGTCCTCTCGATTGTCCGTCCGTTTGAGGATGGTATCTTTGAATCGAATCAGAAATCCGTGCCCATAGCTTTTTGCAAGCTAACCCAAAATCTTGAAGTGAATCTTGGGTCACGATCCAAAACTATGGATACTGGCATGCCATGCAATCTCACAATCTCATTTACATACATACTAGCAAGACGTTCAAGGGAATAAGTCTCCCGTATCGGCAAGAAATGAGCAGACTTGGTTAATCTATAAACAATAACCCAAATAGCATTTATGCCTTGAGAAACTGTGGGAAGACCCATAACAAAATCCATGGTAATGTGTTCCCACTTCCATTTTGGAATCTCAAGTGGTTGCAATGGACCCTTTGGCACTTGATGCTCCGCCTTTACACGTTGACAAGTTAAACACATCGAGATAAACTTTGCAATCTCTCTCTTCATATTGTTCCACCAAAATGTATGTCGAAGATCACGATACATTTTAGTACTTCCAAGATGAATTGTAAATGGTGTATTGTGTGCCTCCATCATGATCTTGTACTTCAAATCAAAATCGTTAGGAACACAAAGTCTGGAGTGGACTCAAAGTATTCCTTCTTCATCGATTTTTGCTTCCAAAATAGCACCTTCTTGTACTTTCTTCTTCATAATCATCAGCTCCGGGTTTGTGGCTTGAGCAACTTTAACTTTCTCGATTAAAGTTGGTTCTATACGTATACTTGACATCATTGCATGGGTCCTCGGAGTCTTGAATTCTATTCTCATCTTTTGTAAATCACACAAAATGGGCCTTTGTGTTTACAACATCGCACTCGTTCCCGCATATGATCTTCTACTCAATGCGTCAGCTACCACGTTTGTTTTTCCAAGATGGTATTGAATAGTGTGGTCGTAGTCTTTCAATAGCTCGAGCCAACGTCGCTGCTGCATGTTGAGTTCTTTTTGAGTGAAGAAATATTTGAGGCTTTTATGGTCTGAATATATCTCCACTTTCTCCCCAGTATAGATAGTACCTCCGGATCTTTAATAGCAGAAAACGATGCTACCAACTCTAGATCATGAGTAGGATAATTCCTCTCATATTCTTTAAGTTGTCGCGAGGCATAGGCTATGAATTTCCCACGTTGCATGAGAACACATCCTAACCCTTTGCCTGAAGCATTGCTGTAGATAACAAATCCATCCGTACCAGATGGTATTGTTAGAACAGGTACCGAAATAAGTCTCCTCTTAAGCTCTTGGAAAATCTTCTCGCATTCCTCGCTCCACATGAATTTTGTATCCTTCCGAGTCAGATGAGTTAACGGAGTAACGATTAGAGAAAATCCTTCCACGAATCTCTGATAATAACCAAATTTAAGCCCGAGAAATTGCGTCTTGATCCGCCTTTGGTTGCTCCCAACTTTGTATTGCTTCAATCTTCGCCGGATCAACAGATACTCCATGTTTTGACACCACGTGCCCAAGGAATGCTACTTCCTCAAGCCAGAACTCGTATTTCTTCAACTTAGCATAAAGCTTATTTTCACGAAGCCTTTGGAGTACCAGCTTCAAATGGTGCTCATGATCTTCACGGCTTTTGGAATATATGAGGATGTCATCAATAAAAACAACAACGAACTGATCCAAATACTCCTTGAATACTCGGTTCATCATATCCATGAAGGCTGCAGGAGCATTAGTCAATCCGAAAGACATGACTAAGAATTCATAATGCCCATACCGAGTTCTGAAGGCAGTCTTTGGAATATCCTCAGTTCTAATCTTTAGCTGATGATATCCAGAACGAAGATCGATTTTTGAAAAGAATTGTGCTCCTTGCAACTGATCAAACAAGTCATCAAGACGAGGTAGCGGATACCTATTCTTGATAGTGACATGATTTATGTGAGACCCCAGATTTTATAAATAAAGATTTAAATTTTTTAAAATATTTTTTTTAATATTATGGTGTGGATTTGAGATAGTGTTATAGTTTTGGGTAGTATTTGAAAATTTTTCAAATTATACAAGTTGTTATAAATATTCGTTTGGTCGGGGAATATTCTTTTGTATTGGGAATATCCGCATTTACCAAGACAATCATTAGTGGACCCCACAAATGTAAATCTTGGTCGTAGTTAGAAAATGACAAAAATATTTATTGGAAATAACGGCGGAGGTTTTACCATTAATACTGTTGAACTACCCGGTAGTAAAAAAATACAAGATGTCTGGCATGGTTGCGTAGTAGCACACGATATTGATTATTGATGCTTACGTAAAGAAGTCACTCGGTTATATTGCATTATTACTACGATAAATTCTTTGCATCATATCTCTCATATTATTGATTCAATTATTGTCACGATGTCATGTGTATAATATGCTATTTTATTAAATCAATAATTGAGGCGACAAAGTTATTCATATTATTAAATTGCAATATTTACAATGTCTAGTTCTTACATCGAGGAGAGGTTAGATAATCTAATTGCTTGCATAATAATAAGGAGAAATCCTTATCGAAAGCCCCTCTTTCACAGGAACAACCTGGTTGTTAAATATTGTGAGTTATGATATTAATGATGGATAAGTTCGTGTTGATCAAAGATGAATTTGATAGTTTCATTGTGTTCAGATTATTTGTGTTAGTAGAAATTGACATCTATTTCGATAGTAATTGATGTTTGGAGGTAGTATTGTTCACTTGAGTATTTGGAACACTTTTTGTGTCGGAGTTACTATTCACGAGTTACTATTCACGGGTTACTATTCACCAAAATTACTATTCACTTTAGTATTGTTCATTCGAGTATTTGGGACACTTTTTTGTGTCGAAGTTACTATTCACGAGTTACTATTCACGGGTTACTATTCACCAAAATTACTATTCACTCTGGTATTGTTCACTCGAGTATTTGGGACACTTTTTGTGTCGAAGTTACTATTCACCGAAATTACTATTCACTCTAGTATTGTTTCCTCGAATATTTGGGACAATTTTGTGTCGGAGTTACTATTCATGCGTTACTATTTATGAGTTACTATTCACCCGGTTACTATTCACTCTAGTATTGTGCATTCGGGTATTTGGGTACAATATTATTCCATGAGGAGATGTGCTAATTTTTTAGACCAGTTGGTTGAATGAATCAATATGGACCATTTGGTGAAAAAAGTTATAATAGTGAATCAATATGAATCATTGGTTTAAAAGTTAGAATAGTGAATCAAGATGAATTTGTTGCTTTAAGTTTTAATAGTAAATCGATCCTGACCGCTCGTTTAAAAGTAAATCGATCTGCACTGTTCATGAATTAGTTCTTATTCATTCCATTCTTCATAAATAGAAGCTCATTCCTTCATTATTTCTTACTTAATTCATTGAAACTCTAGAGAGAAAATTATAGAGAGAAACTATAGAGAAAAATTATAGAGAAAAGAAGAAGAGTATTACTCGCTACTTCACTACTTCTATATCCAGTTTCTTTTACGGTAAGGGGTGTTATTCTTTTTTATTCATGAAGAGAACTTTTGTTATTCCATTCTTTATTATTCTATTGGAATAACCTGTAAAAGTGGCATACCCTATACATAACTTTGATATCTGGCATACCCCTATACTTGGTGAATCCTTATGTTATTCCATTCTTTATTATTCATTGGAATAACTCAGATGTATCTGTGATTTACCTATACTTGGTGGAATGACCAAAGATATGTGGTTTACCCAATACTTGGTGATCTTCTTCTATTATTCCATTCTTTATTATTATGTTAGAATAACTTTGTTTATCACAAATACCGCATACTTGGTGAAATTCTTTTATTATTCCGCTCTTTATTATTCTGTTTAATATCCTCATCATGTAATTTTCACCGACACGGTTCCATATTTATTATTCCGCATTTATTATTACATTGGGAATAACTTTTATGCATGCGGTCTCTATCGTATATCATAGTGAATCCTTCCATTATTCCATTCTTTATTATTCTGTTGGAATAACTCGCCACGAGATTGCCGTATGTATGGTGAATGATCCTTTGTATTCATTCTTTATTAAATTGTGGAAATGATCTCAGATACGTGGATTACTATTGGCGGGTGAAAACCATTGCGAGCTTCATATATTCTTTATTATACTCAGTTGGTTAAAGTTTTGACTTCGATACTCCATGAAATTAGTGGAATATCCTTGATATTTGCGCTTCATCCAATATCTTTTCATGAAAATATTCTTCTAAGAATTTTTGAATTTTACTCTACACAGAAGTATCATGTTGACAATTCGGACGTTATTAGTTCCTAGATAATTTAATTCGTGAACTTGTTTTATTGAATTCTTATAACATTGTCATCATTCTCATGTTTATATTATGTTGAAAGTCATCTTTGGCTTACGTGCATAGATGAACTTAGTATGATTATGACTAGGGATCATTCGGTATAATCATGAACTGTGATGTTATAAGTGATGTGGTTAAAGTCCTCAGTGGCCTGTAATACATTGATGGACAGTTTTTGGTATGATTATGACCAGGGATTATTCAGTATAGTCATGACCGTGGATGATTTAATGAATATCCTTGGCTCGTAGTGTAGGGATGATTAGAAGATTTGGTTTACTTATTAAGCTGAGTCTCAGCAATAAAAGTTGATGAAAACATTTTTAAATCATAGAAGATAGTAGGTTTTATTCTCTACTTGACTCTTCTAATGGATTGCTTATTCCGCTGCAGTTAAACTTGATGTCTATTGTATTTTATCAGTTTAACATTGTTGAAGACTATTGATAATTTATTCTGCATTATCTTAATCATAATATTTCTTACTGGGCTAGTTGAGCTCACCCTTTCTTTCACTGTTCTCTTCAGGAAATGAGAATATAGTTGGGAAGAGTCGGGGAAAGGAGTGATAGTCCAGATGATAGCATTAGAAGTCCTCACTATTCTGTTAAATAGTGTGATAGTAATTGTAATGAGGACTCAATTGAGTGTGGATATTATCTAGATGACAATATTTGTTTTAAAACTCACAGCGTATATTTTTTCGTATTTTACACGACTGTTGTATAATTAAGTTGTATTTGAATTTTGAACCATGTATTTGGCGACTCAAGATGGGTGATGTATACCTAATTTTGGGGGCGTCACAATTTAATTCCCGGTAGTCAATACAAAGTCGCATACTCCCATCTTTTTTCTTTTACTGAATAAAACAGAGCACCCCAGGAGATGTACTTGATCGAATAAAATCGATGTCCAATAACTCCTCGTAGTTGGACCTTTAACTCTGAAGTTCAATAGGAGCCATTCGATATGGGGTTTTAGAAATGGGCTTTGTACCGTGTTCAAGATCAATGAAGAATTCAACTTCACGCTTAGGGGTAGACCGGGGAAGTTCTTCAGAAATACGTCGGAAAGTCAATAACAACAGAATATTATTCAATTTTGACGTGTCTTTATTCAAATCCATAACATGGGCTAAGAAAGCTTGACATCCATTTTTAATAAACGAATAGCTTTATGATTAGATATGGCGTTGATTGATTTTAATGGTTTAGTTGCTTGAATTAAATACAATAGTTGTTTAGAATATGAAAACTAACAACTTTACGAAAACAATCAATTTTGGCATGATGAGTAGTTAACCAATCAATCCCTAAAATCACATCAAAGGCAAGTATCTTTAAAGAGATAAGGTCAACAGGTAAGGTAATGGTGCCAACTTGGATCAAACAAGATTTATAAATAGTGGATGTGATGAAAGTTTCTCCTAATGGAGTCTCCACAGATAAATCAAAGTCTAATTTTTCCGGAGTTAAGTTTAAACATTGAGCACAAGCAGGAGAGATAAATGAATGGGTAGCACCAGTATCTAGTAAGGTATAAACTTCGCAAGAATTTATGATTAGCTTATCCGTGATCACCTCGTTTGGGTTCCTTGCATTTTGACCAGTCACGACAAACGCTCTTCCAAGAACTGTTGACTTTGACTTTTCTGGGACAGCCTTTTGAGTCACCGTCTCCGCTGAACTAGGTTTTGCTACCGTATAATCTCGAGCAATATGTCCTTCCTTTCCACAATTATAGCATAACTTGAACTGTTTTGGGCAGTTTAGGCTGATATGTCCCTCTTTCCCGCATTTGTAGCATATGACTGGTGGTCGTTCTCCTCCCTTAGAACCAGTTGCTGCTGGTGTTGACGTCTTCACATGGTCGTTGTTGAATTTCCTCTTTTTAAAATCTCCTCCCGACTCGCTTCTTCTATTCTCATGGACATGATTTCCACTAGAGTGGTTACCATTTTTGTCCGTCTTTTTCTTTCTCCGCTGGTTATCGTTGTTTTGTTGACTGTTATCTCCGGTATGATCCTGGTTGTGGTCCCTCGGTTGACGTGCTTTCGTTATCTCGCTTTCTAACAATTGAGCCCTGCTGACAACATCCTGAGTAGAGAGAAAATTTATGAGAAATGAGATCTTGACGTATCTTGGGGTTTCAAACCTCTCAGAAACATCCGCATCATATGTTCCTCATTCTCCACCAAATGAGGTGCAAACCTGGATAACTCTGCAAACTTTGCCTCGTACTGGGACACCGTCATGTTATTTTGTTCCAGTCTAATGAACTCCACTTCCTTCATATGACGAATACTTTCAGGGAAGTACTTGTCATTGAAAAGTTTCTGAAACGTCTCCCAAGACATGCTGAGTGCGGCTGGATGGGTACGCTTCACAAACACCCACCAGTAATCTGTAAGACCCCGAATTTTATGAAATAAAAGTATTCAATTTTTTATAATTACTATTCATGAGTTACTATTCACGAGTTACTATTCATGAGTTACTATTCACGAGTTACTATTCACGAGTTACTATTCATGAGTTACTATTCACGAGTTACTATTCATGAGTACTATTCATGAAGCATGATAAATTTTTTCGTAAGAAGGCATTACTCAATAATTGTTACAATAATTACTGTTCAATATTTTATTTTATTGATTCAATAATTGCTACGTTGATATTTTATATTATTCTTTTTTCAATAATTGTCACGGCACAATATTTTCCATTATCGGATCAATAATTCATATTATTTGGATAATATTATTAGATAGCATTATTGGCAATGTCTAGAAAGTTCACGAGGAGAGGTTTGGTCATCAATTGCGCTACCAAGAAGGAAAAACCCTTATTGGAAAGCCCCTTTCCTGAACCGCCTCAGTTATCGATATTGTGATTCTGTAATATTATTTGTGAATAATTAATTATTGATTTATATAATAAGGAAAATATTCATTTTATGTGGTTATAGATGGAGAAAATTTTTAATGTGACAATTGTTAAAAATTGATATTTTATCTTTTCTGATAAAATATATTATTATATTACAGTAATATAATAATGGTGATATTTTTACAATGAATGTATGATATATGAATAAATGAGGAGGAAGAGTAGTTTTGTTGCATTAAATGTTAAACACATGTTTTGTGTGTTACAAAAAAATGTTTGACACATGTTAAACAAGATGATGTACACAAATTTTGACTGAAATTTGATTATAGCCTGTAAAATCGTCCGTTTGTGGATTTCGGTCAATTTCTGTTGGAATTTGAGAAAAATTTCTTTTGCAAAGTTGTAGAGAATGGAATTTCCTATGGAAAAAACATATGGTTCGAATTTGTCTGATAAAAAGACTATTTATTATGAATTATTGAAGTTCCGAAGTTCCAGAATAATTGATTTTTGAAAGTTTTAATTGTTTTATTTAAGAAAAACATTTTTTACACTTTGGTGGGCCCCACTTGCATGTGTTAAATTGCTGAATTCAGATTCAAAGGTGTTCTAAGGAAATTTTATTATAAATAATATTATTTTAATAAATTTTCGCTTTGTGTTCTAAGCAATTTCCTATAAATAAGTCTTAGGTTAAATTGAAAATCACACCGAAACTGAAGTTTTCTCTATTTCTCTCTATATTATCGAGTGTATTCTTGTGAGTATTTTGATATCTTGAGTGTTGCTATACTACGGTGCAAGTTCGTTCAATAAGATTCCATCGTAAGTATTGCTCTTTTGAGGTAAGAGATATTGTCGTTAGTATGTAAAGGTTATTATGTTTTTCAATTTCGAAATTTTTCTGAACCTTCAAAAATTCTGGAAAAATTTGAAAGGATATTTTGATGAGTTTTGTAGATTGTGTCCAAAAATGACGATTTTTGGATGTATAGATTAGGAGTTATGGATTTTATGAGAAAAGACTATTTTAAAAGTAACCGCTTATAACTCCTTGTGATTAACTCCAAAATTAATGAAATTTTTATTGGGCGTACACCTATATAATATAGTATACTCTGTAAATTTCGGAATTTTTGGATAAAAGTACAATTTATGATAAATGTATGAATATTCGGTGGTTTTGGCCATGTGAAAAATAGTAAATGAATTTTAAAAATTCTGAGAAAAATATATGTTCAATATGGGACTACATTATGCTAAATCCCAGAAAAGAAATATTTTTGGAACTGATTTGGTATTTTTCATAAAAATATTCTAGTTATGAGTAAATAAATTAAATATATTATGTGAAGTAAGAAAATTGGAAAATATGATTTTATGGCTTGAGAATCATATATGAGGTATATGCAGATTTTTTATGAGGGTTTTGGTTATTGGTGATGAAATTTTATGAGTTTGACATTTTAAGATGATTAAATGCATTAATAAGTAAAGTGTAAACAATCGAAATTAATTGTTTATAAGTTTAAGAAATGATTAAAATATTATTGTAATATTAATAATATTAAGATTTTGATATTATTAAGTGATTTATTATATTTGAATTAAGGTGTTATGAAATCATTGATTTATGAATCTTACTCTTGAGATTAAATCTATATGTTGAATATATTGTTTTTATTATCATATATAACATTCTTATAACCCTAATGATGATATTTCTCTTTGACTTGAGTGTAAAGATGAATAGATTATTGGTATGATTGTGACTATAGGTTCTCTTTGGCTAGTAGTGCAAAGTTGAATTGTTGACTAGTATGATCATGACCATTGAATTTATAATTGAATATCTTTAACTTAAGTGCAAAGGTGAATTGATCAACATATATGGTTATACTTATGGTTTATATAAATTCTGAAATGATTATGTATTTCTTTGAGATATGAATATCTTTGGCTCAGTAGTCTGGATCAATTATTGATGAATATCTTTGATCCGTAGTGTAAAGATGACCCGTTGTTGAATATCTTTGGCATGTAGTGCAAAGATGACTTGTTGTTAAATATCTTTGGCATGTAGTGCAAAGATGAACTGTTGATGAATATCTTTGGCCCGTGGTGCAAAGATGAATTTATTAGTATGATTATGAATAGGAACTGTGATTTGGTATAACCATAATCTTTGATGTTTTAGCTAAAGACATGTGATAAAAATTATCTTCGTCTTGGATGCGAAGAGGAATTTAGAATCACAATTATGATTATGAGTTATTCATATGATTGTAGAAAGGAACTGTTGATTGATGTTACAGAGATAAAACATTATTGGTAGACTTTTAACGTGGAGAAGATAATAGACTTTATAGTCTATTTGACTCTTCTAAAGGATTGCTCGTTCCGCTGCAACTATGGTTGAAAAGTTTTATTATCTACCATATGTTCTAAATCTCTAATTTATTACTGATGAAGTCTATTGATAATGTAATTATCTTTAGTCATAATATTCTTTTTATCGAAGTTAGTTGTGCTTTCACCCTTTTGCTTCACAATTCCTTTCGTAATAATAAGAGTGTAAATGGGTTGAAATGCGAGAATAACAGGGGAATAGTATGATGGTTTGGGTCTGTCAAAGTTTATCAACACATTATAAAATGGCATGACATACAATATATAATAATATTGAGGACCTAAGATGTGTGTGTCGTATATTATACGTCACTTAATAATTGATTTTGGTGACAAAAATAGGGTTTGGCGAACCCAATTTTGGAAGGGTGTTTTATCACTATCATACAAGATGTCTAATGACATACAACCTCGCGTTATCATAAGATAAGGTTGTGCAAATCCACTCGCTGAGTATATCTACGAGCACTACCTATATGATCTTGGAGTTTATTTGAAACATAATGTTCAATTGCAGATGGTGGAGATAGTTATATGTCAAGAAAAGACTCACCATTGGAAAGAAGATGATAGTAATCTTCTCATTTTTCTTTGGGTCTATTAGGTCAACCAAGGATAATTCGTGGGGCATATGATATCTATCATAACCTGGATTTATGGCCTCCCATGTACGAAGGTTTCTTGAGCACTTTCCAAAGATTTTAATTTCTAAAAGCAGCTTTTAGATTGTACCTTTATGTAAGGTATCACTATGAGGTGTTGTCCATAGTTGGGACATGAGTCATAGTTGGTATTAAAACTCATAGTATATGTGTTGTTGTATTTTGCACGACAATTGTAGTAATAAAGTTGTACTTATTTTATGTACCATGTATTTGGCGACTCAGAATAGGTTGGATGAATTGGACCTATTTTGGGGGCGTCACATAATCTGCCTCATTACGGAACATGAAGGTGGTGAATGGCACCTTCTGCTCCTCCGTGCATCCCAAGACATCGAATATCTTGGTGATTTGTTTGACCCACGTTTCGCTTTAATCGGATCTCGCTTTGCCCGCACTGCAGTGGTCCCAACTCTTTGAACAGCTTGGCTGTGACAACCCGTGAATTGCTATCATTTCCTCCTGTATTTTTAACACGAGTCTCCCTCGTCTGATTTTGCATGAACTGTAAAAAGCTTCTAAACATCCCGTCATTCATCATCTGCTCAGTGGTGTTGTTCACAGGAGGAACATTGTCAGCCTGTTGCACGTTTTCCTCGTTGGTGAGTACAGGCGTCTCCACGGTCTCATTTACTCCACTGTTAACATTCTTGGTTGTCATTCTTAAATACTGCCATAAAATAAGGGTTAATTAAACTAATTAATATATCACATAATATCCCTATATTATTATCGACCAACAAATTAAGTTTAGGTAGGACACACTAACGAAGGATTTACTCGTCTCTCCCCTCCTAGTTCTATTCCCCGATCTCCGCCAGAGATCATATCCCTAAGCTCTGATACCAACTGTGACGCCCCCAAAATAGGTATATATCACCCATTCTGAGTTGTCAATACATGGTACAGAAACAACTACAACTTTATTAATACAATATAAAAAATGTGAGTTTAAATACAAATATTATCATCTAGACAATATCCATACCCAACTAAGTCATCATCATAATTATTAATACATTATTTTACAAAAATGGTGAGGACTACTAAATAACTCTCTCTAGAACCATCATTCCATACCTCGACTCGTACTCGCTACATTCTCGCCTCTTGAGAAGAAAAATGGAACAAAAAAGAAAAGGGTGAGCTCAACTAGCCCAGTAAGAATATTATGACTAAGATAATATAAAAAAAATTATCGTTAGTCTTCAACAGGGAAAAATCTGAGAGAATATAATAAACAACAAGTTTTAGATCAATATTCGTAGCGAAAAATAATAATTCATAGATGAGTTACGTAGAGAATGAAATCTACTATTATCTATGAATTTAACAGTCCATCAACAGTATGTTTATCCCTGTTACATCATTCAATGCACATCTTGAATCATATATTCTTCTTTGCACTACAGGCCAAAGATATTCATCAGTTGGTCATGTTCATCTCAACACCTGTTCATCTTTGCACTACGGGCCAAAAATAGTCATCATAAAATCATTAATCTTTGCACTACAGGCCAAAAATATTCAATTATATCATCATTTAGGACTGAGGATGATGAAAAATATTTTAAAGAAAACGAATCCAGTGAAACAAAAGAATAAATATTAAGGATTCGTATCTCGGTTTATACATGTCCAAAAATACCTCATAAATAATCATAGTGGAGTAAAATTCAAAAATGATCAAAACATGGATACAATCAAAGCTAGTACCAATAATAGATATTTTGGACGAAAAGAAAAAAAATTATTTTTCGATGAATAGTGTTGTATTCGTGAATAATGCCGTATACGTGAATAGTAACACCGACACAAAAAGTTCTAAATTTGATTAAAAGTTCAAACCAATATTTCGGCATAATGATATTGAAGAAAATAATATCATTTAAAAAAAAATAACATCCCTTACCTCGTAAAGATAATACTTCTAGTTGAAACACCAGATATAGGCTATGACTTGAACTTGCACCGTATAGCAACACTCAAAGTATTAAAATACTCACAAGAATACACTCAATATATCGAGGGAGAAAGAGAAAGAAAACTTCAGTTTCCGGTGTGATTTTCAATTCTAACCTAAGCACCCTATTTATAGAAAAATGCTTAGAACACCAAAGCAGAAAATTTAATATAATATTAATATATAAATAAAATTTTCTCGCCAACCTTAGACTTCTGAATTCAGAAACTTAGCATGTGTTTAATGAGGCTCACAACATATAAAAAAACGTTTTATTAAAAAAAAAATATTTAAAACTTCAAAATTAATTATTTGAACCTCGGAACTTCAATAATTCACAATAAATAGCCCTTTTTTCAGAAAAATTCGAACCTCATATCTTTTTCATAGGAAATTTCATTCTCTACAACTTTGCAGAAGAAAATTTTTCCAAATTCCAAACAAAAATTGACTGAAATTCACAAACGGACGATTTTACAAGCTATAATCAAATTTTAGTCAAGAAATGGGGTCCACCGACATGAAAAAGATGTTTTAAACATTTTTAGTAACAAAAATACTCCTCCTCCACATATACTCATATATCCCACATTCATCGTAAAAATATCTTCATTATTATATTATTAAAATATAATAATATATTTAAATAAATTACTTTATCGTAAAAAGATAAAATATTAATTTTCAACAATTGTACATTAAAAATTTTCTCCAACTATATCCACATAAAATCAATATTTTCTTCATCATATAAATCAATAATTAATTATTCACCAATAATATTACAGAATCACAATCATCGACAACCAGATTCAGCCTTGGATAAAGAGGCTTTCTACAATAAGGATTCCTCCTTTCGGCGCAATTGATTAGATGACATAACCTCTCCTTATGCAAACTTTCTAGATATTGCCAATATTATTATCTAATTATATTATTCAAATAATATGAATTATTGATCCGATAATGGGAAATACTGTGTAATGACAATTATTGAAACAACAATAATATAAAATATCCACGCAACAATTATTGGATCAATTAAAATAAAATCTACCGAATAAGAATTCTTCGTAACAATTATTGAGTAGTGTCTTCACGTAAGAATCAATAATTGGTGCAATCTGCGTGTCTTCGTGTTTTTAACCAATTTAGTATTTTAAAAGTATTAATTGAGAATAACTACGCCGTTATTTATAAACAACTTATACTTGTCATTTTCTTCATCCATATCTTTTTCATTATGGGGCCCACACAAAGTCATTACATCACAAATACGAATATTCCCGACGCGTAAGAATATTCCACGACCAAACAAATATTTTATAACCACTTTCTTATTTGAAATATTTATGTATTTTACCCATAACTATCCACATTAATCAAATCAACCCTTACTATTTCAAAATAATAAATAGAAAATTTAATTTCATTAATAATAAGTTGGGGTCTTACAACCTCCCTCCTTATGAAATTTCGTCCTCGAAA